>WWNC01000114.1:0-600000 GCA_011125475.1 Melanerpes aurifrons | reverse complement strand
CATCCCTGGATCCATTCCCAGTCAGGTGGTGTGGGTCTCTGGGAACCTGCTGTAGTTGAAGAGGTCCCTGCAGTCAGGTTGCACTAAATGACCTTTAAATGTCCTTTCCAACCCTAACTATTCTGTGATTCCATGATTCAGTATGCTGAAAGCATGACCACATGATCTCTCCTAACTCATGTTTCAAACAGTGCCAGTCATTTCTACTAGCTGTGTGTGTTGACTTTGCTCTTTCCCACGCCTGCATGGGTACATTCTGGGGGAGTGATGTTAGTTCCCCTGATGTGCAGAAGGTGCTGGCAGCAAAATGGGTGGTGGTGTGGGGGAGCAATCCTGCAGTAAGAATGATGGCAAGATGAGTGTCCTGAGCCCTCTCAAGTGATTAGCCCATCCATTTTTTGATATATATACTATCCCCTCAATGGTATAAACTGATTTTCCCCTCTCTTTGCTCTGAGACAACTTCAGTTATTTCATCTTCTCTGAGGAAATGACTTTGTATTTCTTTCTCTTTACTCAGGAGGATCCTCACCTCCTCAGCCTCTCAATGTCTCTTTGTTCTTTCTCTTCTGTACTTTGTAGTCCCCTGTGGTCCTTAAAATCATTCTACACTGTGCAGGCCCCTGAGCTCCCTGTCAGCTCTCCCTTGCACACAGCATCTTTCTAAGTGCTTTGAACTCCTTCCTCTTTACTCTCTGTTGTCTCCCCATGCACCCCAGTTTTCCTTGTGGCTCATCCTCCTCCAACATGCATGATGTACTATGCCAGAGCAAAGCACTTTGCCAGTAACATATTTACTGCTCTTTTAATCCTTTCTAGCAATTAAAGTGTCATGAGTGGCAGGGCTTGTCTAAATAGGTGATAATTCAAAGATGAGATCCTAATTCCCTTTTGAAAAGCACAATCCAATTTGTCTTCCTCCCCAGCTTTGCCAAAACTGCAAACCAGTCTGTCTTACATTTCATATATACATATATATGTACATGAATATGATCTCATGTCAGAGCAGAAGTTTGCTGGAAAATTTGAGACAAATTGGATGAGGCACTTTTGGATTCATATAGGAACTGAAGCATTATTTTAAACAGATTAAAAACAACACCAAAGCCACCACATTTTTTCTTCTTGGCTTGTCATGACTTAAATGCATCAAGGACTGGAAAATTCCAGAGCTGCCAAGACCACTGTTTTTCTCCACAGACTCTAGATTTTCAGGTTCTTCTAAGGGTCCAGAGAGTAGGTTTTGGAGTTTCCACCTCTTAGAATCATAGAATCAACATGGTTGGAAAAGACCTCAAAGATCACCAAGTCCAACCTGTCACCCAACACCTCATGACTACTAAACCATGGCACCAAGTGCCACATCCAACCCCCCCCTTGAACACCTCCAGGGATGGTGACTCCACCGCCTCCCTGGGCAGCACATTCCAATGCCCAATCTCTCTTTCTGGGAAGAACTTCTTCCTAACATCCAGCCTAAACCTCCCCTGGCACAGCTTGAGACTGTGTCCTCTTGTTCTGGTACTGGCTGCCTGGGAGAAGAGACCAACCCCCACCTGGCTATAACCACCCTTCAGAGAGTTGTAGACAGCAATAAGGTCTCCCTTGAACCTCCTCTTCTCCAGGCTAAACAACCCCAGCTCCCTCAGCCTCTCCTCACAGGGCTGTGCTCCAAACCCCTCCCCAGTTTGTTGCCCTTCACTGGACACCTTCCAGCAAGTCAACCTCTTTCCTAAACTGAGGGGCCCAGAACTGGACACAGGACTCAAGGTGTGGCCTAACCAGTGCTGAGTACAGGGCACAATGACTTCCCTGTTCCTGCTGGCCACACTGTTCCTGATGAAGGCCAGGATGCCATTGGCCATCTTGGCCACCTGGGCACACTAGTGGCTCATGTTCAGCCTACTGTCATCCAATACCCCCAGGTCCCTTTCTGTCCCTTTCTGCTTGGCTGCTCTCCAGCCACTCCAACCCCAGCTCTTGAGGTACTCTGAACCCACCTGGATGTGTTCCTCTGGGATTTATTCTAGATGACCCTGCTCTATCGGGGGGGTGGACTAGATGATCTCAGAGGTCTCTTCCCCCTACCATTCTGTCACTCTGTGACAAGGAGCAGTTGTTTTGACTTTTTTTTTTTTCTTTCATTTTCCAGTTGGAGGGGACCCTCAATTTAAGAAGGACATAGAGCTGCTGCAAGGTGTCCAGAGAAGGGCAATGAGCCTGGAGAGAGACCTCAAGCACAGCCCTATAAGGAGAGGCTGAGGGAGCTGAGGTTGCTTAGCCTGGAGAAGAGGAGGCTCAGGGGAGACCTTATTGTTCTCTGCAACTACCTGAAGGGAGGTTGTAGCCAGGTGGGGGTTGGTCTCTTCTCCCAGGCAACCAGCACCAGAACAAGAGGACACAGTCTCATGCTGTGCCAGGGGAGGTTTAGGCTGGATCTGAGACAGAAATTCTTCATGGAAAGAGTAATTGGCCATTGGAATGTGATGCCCAGGGAGGTGATGGAGTCACCACCCCTGGAGGTGTTCAAGAGGGGATTGGATGTGGCACTTGAAGCCAGGGTTTAGTTAGTCATGAGGGGTTGGGTGACAGGATGGATTTGATGATCTCTGAGGCCTTTTCCAACCTTACTGATTCTATGATTCTATGATCTTTCTCTGCCTGATCGAGCTGTGATGTGTACTGAAGGGCAACCTCCTGTTGCTACTACTCAGTTGATGAAACATAGGGTTGGAGGTCAGAGAAAGCTCTCACCAAGCTGTGTCAAGTCCAGGCACACTCAGTGTCAACCATTTTTATGGGTACTGAATGTTGGTTGTTGAATCTGTCATATTGGTGCTTCAACAGTCAGTGGCTTTTTAGATTGAATTCTTAATTGGTAACACTCATATAATTAATTTTCCTCTTTTTTTCCCCCTGACTTTTACAAATTGATTTTTGTTTACCACCTTTCAAGAAGTCTTTATTTATTTTTTCCTCTGTGTTGCAGTGCAGAATTAGTTCCAATTTTGTTAACTGTTTTTTCTTCTTAAAAAATACTACCTACAGGAAAAAAATAATCAAACCACAATGTTTGGGGGAAAAATCAAAATGCCTATCAAAGAAATGTTGAAGGATTTTTTTCCCCCTGTCCTCCCAAAACTGCTGGAATAGGCTGCCCAGGGAGGTGGTAGAATGGAATGGAAATGGAATGGAATGGAATGGAATGGAATGGAATGGAGTAGAATAGAATAGAATAGAATAGAATAGAATAGAATAGAATAGAATAGAATAGAATAGAATAGAATAGAATTAACCAGGTTGGAAGAGACCTTCAAGATCATTGAGTCCAAGCCATCACCCAACACCATCTAATCATCTAAACCATGGCACCAAGCACCCCATCCAGTCTCCTCCTAAACACCTCCAGGGATGGTGACTCCACCACCTCCCTGGGCAGCACATTCCAATGGGCAATCACTCTCTCTATGAATAACTTCTTCCTAACACCCAGCCAAAACCTCTCCTGGCATGTTTCAAAGATGCAGATACATGGAGCTGAGGGACATGGTTTAGCAACAGATTTGGAAGAGTAAGAGAATAGTTGGACTTAAAGGACTTTTCCAACCAAAACGGGTCTATGATTTCATGAAAAATCTCTATAGTCTTGTTAAATTCAGCATGAGTTTTTAAATAGTTTTCACTAAGCCCAAATGATATATTTCTGAGCAAATATTATTTAGCAGCCAAACAGAAAGGGACCTAGGGGTGCTGATTGACAGCCAACTGAACATCAGCCAGAAGTGTGCCAAAGTGGCCAAGAAGGCCAATGGCATCATGGCCTGCATCAGGAATAGTGTGGCCAGCAGGAGCAGGGAAGTCATTCTGCCCCTGGACTCAGCACTGGTTAGGCCACAACTTGAGTCCTGTGTCAAGTTGTGGGCCCCTCAATTTAAGAAGGACATTGAGAGACTTGAAGGTGTCCAGAGAAGGGCAACAAGGCTGGGGAGGGGTTTGGAGCACAGCCCTGTGAGGAGAGGCTGAGGGAGCTGGGGTTGCTTAGCCTGGAGAAGAGGAGGCTCAGGGGAGACCTTACTGCTGTCTACAGCTACCTAAAGGGAGGTTGTAGCCAGGAGGGGGTTGGTCTCTTCGAGGCAAGCAGCACCAGAACAAGAGGACACAGGGAGGTGGTGGAGTCACCATCGCTGGAGGTGATGGGGTGCTTGGTGCCATGGTTTAGTTGATTAGATGGTGTTGGGTGATAGGTTGCACTTGATGATCTCAAAGGTCTTTTCCAATCTGATTAATTCTATTCTATTCAATTCTATTCTATTCTATTCTATTCCATTCCATTCCATTCCATTCCATTCCATTCCATTCCATTCCATTCCATTCCATTCCATTCCACAACTTAACACCACCACATTGACTAGACCATGTTGCTAAGTGCCACATCCAATCTTTCCTTGAATCAGGTTTTGAGCTGGCATATTTCATAGAGTAAATTTTTTTCTAGAAAGGGGTGAAATATCTTCCACAGAGAAACCTGAGTTCCAACAATCTACATTAAATTTAATTTTTAAAATATTCATAATTTTCCTATCTGAAGAATGAAAGCTAATGATGAAAGTTTGAAATAAATAGGTTTAATGGGGAATTGTGTGAGGCTGGTGAGAGACCTCGAGCACAGCCCTGTGAGGAGAGGCTGAGGGAGCTGGGGTTGCTTAGCCTGGAGAAGAGGAGGCTCAGGGGAGACCTCATTGCTGTCTCCAACTACCTGAAAGGAGGCTGTAGCCAGGAGGGGTTGGTCTCTTCTCCCAGGCAAGCAGCACCAGAACAAGAGGACACAGTGTTAAGCTGCACCAGGGGAGGTTTAGGTTTGAGGAGAGGAGAAAGTTCTTCACAGAGAGGGTTGTGAACTGTTGGAATGTGATGCCCAGGGAGGTGGTGGAGTCCCCATCCCTGGAGGTGTTCAAGAGGGGATTGGATGTGGCACTTGGTGCCATGGTCTAGCCATGAGGTCTGTGGTGTCAGGTTGGACTTGATGATCTTTGAGGTCTCTTCCTGTGGCAATGCCAGCGACGAGCAGTGTGAGCCATCTGGCAGTGCAGGCCTAGAACCTGACATGGCGGTAGGCCATGCTCAGCAGAAGTGCAGAGCCAGCTAGCAGTGGAGCAAAACAGTGCTGTGCCTGCAGCATGTAACTAAAACAGGGCACTGGTAGCTATAAGCACAGAAAGTTATCTTGGGACAACAGGACATGCACCTGCATCAACAACCTCGTTGTGTCATTAGTAGTTGGACCAATAATCTATAGTAGTGTGATGTGTGGTCACTCGTAGGGAACCAATGAAGCCATGCCAACGAGGCTCTCTGAGTTTATATAAGTTGTAGAAGTTCCCCTGATAGGCACTTCTGCCTTTCCCTTCCCTTCTTCTTTGCTTTACTTTACTGTGCTATACTCACACCATAGGCCTGCACCATAGGCCTGCAATACTGGAACAATAAAGGAACAATACTCGATCGTATTGGTCAGCTGTATTGACTCCAATCTCCATCATCGATACCTTCCAACCTTGGTGATTCTGTGATTCTGTGTAACTCAATAAAACCTAAACCCCCATAAAGGTCCAGATCTCAGCAGTTTTTAAATTGCTTTCACATCTTTCCTTTATAAAGCAACACTGGAATTGCAGAATCATATAATAATTTGGGTTGGAAAAGACCTTTAAGCTCATTGAGTCCAACCATTATCTAACTCTGCCATGTTAGCTGGCTGGTGCTAAACCACGTCCCTCAGTACCATATCTCTGCATCTTTCAAACACCTCCAGGGACAGGGCTTCAATCACTGTTAAGGATATCTTAAGCACCCACCCAGGACATACAGACATCTACAAACAAACAACTCTCTTCCAGCTCTTGAGCCTGTGGCAAATTCTTGACCTTAGTGTTTCACAAGAGGAACAGAGATTCCCAACTTCCCATTTAAATTCCCCCTTCCCTGCCCTGAAAATATTAAAACAATTTAATCTCCTTCCAATCCCCAGCAGTGCCCTGGAAATCAGCTTTTCAATGGGAATTGATTGCATACTTGCTGTAACTTAAACTGAAACCTGGGAGTTGTAAGCTGCCAGCAAAATATGAAGGTATGCTCCATTTGCCCAGATATATAAGATATGACAAGATTTAATGCATATTAAATGTAACAGGTGCTGTGATCTCTTGTGTAGATACACAATATTCAAAGGCTTCTCCAGAGAACTCTGCCTTCTCTGCTGGTGCTGCATTTCTCTCCTTCCCAGCATATTTTTATCTGTAATCTTACCTCCCATTTCTTGCAGTTCAGACTCATTTTATTTAAGCAGCACTATCTCTTTTTTATCAGGCTCCTAAATTACAGGCAAATGTGCAACCTTAGCTCTGGCTTCCCAGAGGTGTTAGTTGAAGTAATTGTGAACTGTTTAGATAAACTGTAGACTTTGACAGAAGCAGAGCAAAACTTAGATGTCACATTTCCTACCCAGCCAGGCAGGATTAATGCTTATTATGTGAAATTGTTAGGTAGAGAAATTGCTAGGAGGTGGTAGATGGGAAAGAAGAGGAATGGTTTTATCTCTGTGAAAGCTCCTTCAACTATCTGCTGCTGCCTTTCCACTGGGATTTAAAGCCAAAGGTGCCAAACATGAGTGATGGGTAAAAACTGGCTGCCTGGCTGGGCCCAAAGGCTGGTGGCCAGTCAAAAGTGTTCAGCAAGACCAAATGCAAGTTTCTGCAGCTGGGTCGGGGCAATCCCAAGCACCAATATAGGCTGGGTAGGGACTGGCCTGAGAGCAGCCCTGAAGAAAAGGACCTGGGGGTGCTGGGGGAGGAGAAGCTCAACAGGAGCCAGCAGTGAGCACTTGCAGCCCAGAAAGCCAATCAGATCCTGGGCTGCATCAAGAGAAGCATAGCCAACAGGTCAAGGGTGGTGATTCTCCCCCTCTGCTCAGCTCTGCTGAGACTCCACCTGGGGCTCTGTATCCAGTTCTGGAGCCCCTATTCCAAGAGGGATCTGGAGGTACTGGAAGGTGTCCAGAGAAGGGCCAGGAGGATGAGCAGAGGGCTGGAGCACCTCTCCTGTGAGGACAGACTGAAGGAGTTGGGGCTGTTCAGTCTGGAAAAGAGAAGACTCTGAGGAGACCTAATTGTGGCCTTCCAGTATCTGAAGGGGGCTACAAGAAAGCTGGGAAGGGACTTTTTAGGGTGTCAGGGAGTGATAGGACTAGGGGGAATGGGAAAAAAATAGAAATGGGTAGATTGAGATTGGATGTTAGGAAGAAGTTCTTCCCATGAGGGTGGTGAGAGCCTGGCACAGGTTGCCCAGGGAGGTGGTGGAAGCCTCATCCCTGGAGGTTTTGAAGGCCCTGTTGGATGTGGCTGTGAGCGACCTGCTGTAGTGTGAGGTGTCCCTGCCCATGGCAGAGGGGTTGGAACTGGCTGATCCTTGAGGTCCCTTCCAACCCTAACTATTCTATGATTCTATGATTTTAATTGATGTTCCCCAGGGCACAGAATTGGGTCCAGTGCTCTTTAATATCGGCTGATGATGGTCTCTTCTCCCAGGCACCCAGTACCAGAACAAGAGGACACAGTCTCAGGCTGTGCCAGGGGGGGTTCAGGTTGGATGTTAGGAAGAAGTTCTATACAGAGAGAGTGATTGCGCTATGGAATGGGCTGCCCGGGGAGGTGGTGGAGTCGCCGTCATTGAAGGTGTTCAGGAGGAGACTTGATGGGGTGCTTGGTGCCATGGGTTAGCTGTTTGGGTGGGTCGGATTGGTTGATGGGTTGGACACGATGATCTTGAAGGTCTCTTCCAACCTGGTTTGGTTTATTCTAAAGGTTTATTCTTTATTCTAAAGGTTCAACATCAATGATCTGGATTGAGTGCACCCTCAGTAGATGACATTCAGGTGGGAGGGAGTGTTGATCTGTTCAAAGGTGGGAAGGCTCTGCACAGGGACCTGGACAGGCTGAGATCAATGGACCAAGGCCAATTATATGAGATTCAACAAGTGCTGGGTCCTGTTCTTGGGTCACATAAACACTCCAGGCTTGGGGAAGAGTGGCTGGAAAGCTGTCCATCAGGAAAGAACCTGGGGTGGTAGTAGAATTAGATAATGCTTGGGCTCAGTGATTTTAAAGGTCTTTTCCAATTGAAATGATTCTATGGTCCCATTTTACATGTTTCACATGATTTTGAACACTGACAATAAATGTAAGACAGCACAAGGCAAGGAATAAGACACTGAGCAATTGGGACACAAAGCTTCTCTTGAGCTTGGCAGCAAAGCTTGAGACTCCACATGAATCTGAAAATGACAGGACTTGCTGGAAAGAAGTGCTTCTTGGTTGTCATTTATAATGCCCACAGCTGATTTCACTGGTGCTGCAGGTTCTGTCTCCCAGATAGTGATCCTTAAGTGTTTTTTGAATGTCTAACCCCTTCAGACATAAATAATCACACCCACCCCCACAGTCACAAGCATGTCAAGGGAGGTGATTCTCCCCCTCTGCTCAGCTCTGCTGAGACCCCATCTGGAATACTGCCTCCAGTTCTGGAGCACCTATTCCAAGAGGGATCTGGAGGTGCTGGAAGGTGTCCAGAGAAGGGCCAGGAGGATGAGCAGAGGGCTGGAGCACCTCTCCTATGAGGACAGACTGAAGGAGTTGGGGCTGTTCAGTCTGGAGAAGAGAAGGCTCCCAGGTGACCTCATTGTGGCCTTCCAGTATCTGAAGGGGCTACAGGAAGGCTGGGGAAGGACTTCTCAGGATCTCAGGTAGTGATAGGACTAGGGGGAATGGAATGAAGCTGGAGGTGGGGAGATTGAGGCTGGAGGTGAGGAGGAAGTTCTTCCCCATGAGAATGGTGAAGCCCTGGAATGGGTTGTGCAGGGAGGTGGTTGGGGCCCTGTCCCTGGAGGTGTTTAAGGCCAGGCTGGCTGAGGCTGTGGCCAGGCTGATGTAGTGTGGGGTGTCCCTGGCCATGGCAGGGGGGTTGGAACTAGATGATCCTTGTTGTCCCTTCCAACCCTGACTGATACTATGATACTGTGATACTATACTATGTTGTGTGTTTTCTGAACATAAGACACATCCCCAGCCACTCAGCACTCCCACGTCACCCAGCTCAAGGAAGCCACAGCAAGCTTTCCAACCCAGTTTTTAGTGAGGATCTGCCAAATGGTGAGAGGCAGATCCTCTGAAAGCTTGTTTTCCCTCTTCTGTCAAATGAAGATGTTGAAACATCGCTGACTGGGAAAGCTATGTCAAAGGAAAATGTCATCATCTCAGTAGGCTAAGTAGAACCACATTTTGCTCACACTCTGGATCAGTATTTTTAATAAAGAGCAAAATTTTCCATTGATGATGCCCTGTAGGCACAACAAGGAGTCTGCTCAGTAATAATAATAAAAAAATAGATGCTTTTGGACTTGAAAATGCTACATATGGCTAAAAGCTGAAAATCATCCTATTAAAACCAGCTTTGTTGCCCTTCTCTGGACACCTTCCAGCAACTCAACATCTTTCCTAAACTGAGGAGCTCAGAACTGGACACAGGACTCAAGGTGTGGCCTAACCAGTGCTGAGTACAGGAAAAACACAGATGAGGAGAAACTTTTATGGTCAATCTTCTGTTATAACTATCAGGACATGCAGAACATATAAATGAGTCCCAGTGTGTGGTGGGTTGAAGTTTCCCCCCAACATTAATTGTGCCAAACCAACTGAGTTAGAAGCAAATGAAGCTGTATTTACAAGCAAGATCTACACTCTACAATGGAAGGCAATGAATCTATACAAAATATACAGGAGTTACAATATTATACAGATATTTACAATTACCAAACAACACAACACAACACACACCCTACCTTGGTAAAGAGACCAGGGAAGACATTCCGCTTCCCCCTCCCTTTCCCAAGAGAGGAAGGAGCAGAGAGAGAAGCAGTAGGTTAGACTTAGCCAATGTCAGCCAAAGCAGGCAGATTATCTCTTTCAAGAGAAGCAAAGCAGCCAGAGATCAGAAGAGAAAAGGGAAGAATAGTTATAGAATAAAACAGAATAGAATAGAATAGAATAGAATAGAATAGAATAGAATAGAATAGAATAGACCAGGTTGGAAGAGACCTTTGAGATCATTGAATCCATCCTATCGCCCAACATCATCTAATCAACTAAACCATGGCACCAAAAACCCCATCCATTCTCTTCCTAAACACCTCCAGTGATGATGACTCCACCACAGAATCACAGAATCCTCTTATTCCAGATATTTACTCAATGAATTTGTTTAGATTAATCTTCTGTTTTCCTGTGATTAAATTTTAAAGGCATAGCCTAAAACCACCACACAGTGTCAATCTAGAGACAAATCAGCCTTCTGAGGAATTAAGGAGTCCAGTTAAGAAATGGTGCTGCATTAGCATTATGAGAGATTTGATGGTGGTCTTCTGGACTGGCTTTCACCAGGGGTATGCCAGAAGGAGATTTGTTAGCGACTGTTCTAAGTGTTCCCTTTGACTGTCTGACAGCAGGTGCTGAAGTTGCGGTAGAAGTTACATAATCATCTTGATATGATCTTCAATGATCTTGTTTGATCCTGGCTGGAGAGCAGCCAAGCAGAAAGGGACCTGGGGGTACTAGTTGACAGTAGGCTGAACATGAGGTGGCAGCAGTGTGTCCAGGTGGCCAAGAGGGCCAATGACATCCTGGCCTACATCAGGAATAACATGGCCAACAGGAGCAGGGAAATCATTGTGCCCTGTGCTCTGCACTGGTTAGGCCACACCTTGAGTCCTGTGTCCAGTTCTGGGCCACTCAGTTTAGGAAAGATGTTGAGATGCTGGAAAGTGTCCAGAGAAGGGCAATGAGGCTGGGGAGGGGTCTGGGGCACAGCCCTGTGAGGAGAGGCTGAGGGAGCTGGGGTTGCTTAACCTGGAGAAGAGGAGGCTCAGGGGAGACCTTCTTGTTGTCTATGACTACCTGCAGGGAGGTTGTAGCCAGGTGGGGGTTGGTCTCTTCTCCCAGGCAATCAGCACCAGAACAAGAGAACACAGTCTCAGGCTGTGCCAGGGGAGGTTTAGGCTGGAGGTGAGGAAAAAATTCTTCCCAGAAAGAGAGATTGGCCATGGGAATGTGCTGCCCAGGGAGGTGGTGGAGTCACCATCACTGGAGGTGTTCAGGAAGAGACTGGATATGGTGCTTGGTGCAATGGTTTAGTTGATTAGATGGTGTTGGGTGATAGGTTTGACTTGATGATCTCAGAGATCTTTTACAACCTGGTTAATTCTGCATTCTGTGTTCTGATGTATGGCTCAGGGAGGTGGTGGAGTCACCATCCCTGGAGGTGTTCAAGAGGGGATTGGATGTGGCACTTGAAGCCATGGTTTAGTTAGTCATAAGGTGTTGGGTGACAGGTTGGACTTTATGATCCTTGAGATCTTTTCCAACCTTGTTGATTGTGTGATTCTATGATTCTATGAATACATTGATAATCTTACCTAGCACAGAGACTACCAACAAGCTAAAAAGTTATTGGAAGCAGTGAAAACAACCATAGGCCTCCAGAGGATTTAAGATCAAAGTCATAAACCAAAATGTTTAGGAATTAATATTTTTTCCAGTGATTTTAGTAACCTGTCAGTGAATTAGGGCATATCCTTTGCACATCTTTTCAGTTTTGAAGGAAAGGGTTTATGTAATGGAAAATCTCTTGTACCTCTCAGAAGGTTCTTTCAGTGTTTCTTGAGGTTTTCTTATCCAAATTTGAAGCTCTGATAGACTTTTCTTGGTAAGCTAAAGAGCTCATTTAGCTACTTAGCCAAATATCTCTTCTCCACACAGGTATTTGTAGTTTAGGTTCAAATTCCTTCTCAAGTGTCTGTTGGACAAGCTAGGCAATTCTTTCTTCCTTACCATCAAGTAGATCTTCCTGACTTCATACTCAGTCACTAGTTTTTTCTGAGCTGTCCTTCCCAGCAGGAGCAGGGAGGTCATTCTGCCCCTGTACACTGCACTGGTTAGGCCACACATTGAGTCCTGTGTCCAGTTCTGGGCTCTTCAGTTTAGGAAGGAGGTTGAGTTGCTGGAATGAGTCCAGAGAAGAGCAACAAAGTTGGGGAGGGGTTTGGAACACAGCCCTATGAGGAAAGACTGAGGGAGCTGGGGTTGCTTAACCTGGAGAAGAGGAGACTCAAGGGTGACCTTATCACTCTGTACAACTACCTGAAGGGAGGTTGTAGACAGGCAGAGTTTGGTCTCTTTTCCCAGGCAGCCAGCACCAAACAAGAGGACACAGTCTCAGGCTGTGCCAGGGGAGGTTCAGGTTGGATATTAGGAAGAAGTTCTATACAGAAAGAGTGATTGCCCATTGGAATGGGCTGCCCAGGGAGGTGGTGGAGTCGCCGTCATTGAAGGTGTTCAGGAGGAGACTTGATGGGGTGCTTGGTGCCATGGGTTTGCTGTTTGGGTGGGTTGGATTGGTTGATGGGTTGGACGCGATGATCTTGAAGGTCTCTTCCAACCTGGTTTGGTTTATTCTAAAGGTTTATTCCATCTCTGCTGTCCTTCCCATTTCTACTGGGAACAATAGACCTAGAACCACCATTCCAGTCAAAACAATCCTTTAGCTGTGGGCACTGTTACACAGCCTTTTTCAGTGCCAAAATCAGAAAGATGGGAGACAAAGAGTTGTATAGGCAGCTCCAGGAAGTGATGCAGAATAGATTAAACTCCAGTCCTCCAAGGTGCCTCTGGGAAAAAAAACACATTCTCTTGTCACAGGTGGTAGAGGGAGCTTGGAGAGAGAGGCTTCCCTAAGCCAAGGTTAGCTTTAGCAAACAGCCTCAGAGAGAAAATTACTTTGCCAATGTTGTCACTACCTGCTTACCTATCAGTGTGGAGACAGATCTGCTCAGGCAGTTGATTCAGACAGAGCCAGATTTATTCTCTGGCCAAGAGCCAGGATCCTGGTTCAAGAACATCCTTGACACTTCCCCATGTGGGATGCTATTCCAATTCATATTCGGGCTGCAGCAATAATTTAGTCCTTCCATACAGTAATTTTATGCTTTTTCTTCCCTAGTTTATTTTCTTGGAATATCTCAAAAATGCCATAAATATGAATTGATTTACATCCACAGCAACCCAAGGCAGAAAGTGAATGTGATGGCCTGAATAAAATTATCCTGGATCTTGGTTTAATGCCACATGTGAAGACAGTTGCAGAGGGTGAAATAGAGCCAATTTCTCATGCAAACTCATGAATCCATCACATCTTTCTAATTGATATTAGAATCATTACAGTCCACAAAGAAAATTACCTCCTCCTTTACCTGTGTAAGTAGCTGTGGTGGTTTAAGCCTTAACTGGGAGTTAAGAGCTCAGATGGGGGCAAGGCTAAAAATCTCTCCGCTGCTCCCCACTCCATCTCTCCCCTGCTCCCCCCTCCTCCCTCCCAACAGAGAGGGAAAAAAATAAAAGGAAAGGAGGAAATCCACCAAGAAATAATTTGGAGTTGGCCTGGAAGTAGAGAGGTAAAGAGTTTTCTTTAAACAAAAAATACATATATATATATATAAAACAATAACAGGTAAGGTTCCATATATATATATATAACAATAACAGGTGAGGTTCACAAGGGCAAGGAACTAGGATGGATAGGAGGGCTACAAAGAAGAAGAATACAAAACCACTCTCTTTCTGAAGAGGCACAGAGGCAGTAGGGAGAAGGATCAGGCCCAACCCCAACCACGTGGCAGAGGAGCAGGAAGGCAACTGCAGTAGCTCTCATCCAGGAGAGGCAGGAGCCAAAAGGAGAGCTAATGGCTGCAATGTCCTACTTTTTATACCCTAGCTGGGCAGGGAGGGGGGAGTGGAACAGACTCAGTCTCCCAGGGGGAAAACGCCCTGCAGGGAGGGCAAAGCACCTACAAGCCCTCCCCCCCTGTTTTCTTTTCCAGGATGGGCATTAACCCACCACAGTAGCCAGCTCTGTTGCTTCATGATTCCCTTACTATACTCCACAAATACCTACCCTCACAAATACCTACACATGTGGTAGAAAAGAACCTCCAAATGTGTGTCAGAGCCTGTTTGGCTATACTTGAAGACAAGGCACTGTACATGAGTCCTTTCTCCAGCAGCAGAAAAGAAGGAACCATAGAACCATTAAGATTGGAAAATTCCACTAGGCTCATGAAGTCCAACTGTCAGCCCAACACCACCTTGGCCATTAAACCATATCCTGAAGTGCCATGTCTACACATTTTCTTAACACCTCCAGGGATGCTGGCTCTATCACTCCCCTGGGCAGCCTGTTCCAGGGCTTGGCAATCCTTTCAGAGAATAAATTTTGCCTAATATCAAATCTAAACCTCCCTTGGGCAACTTGAGGCCAGTTTCTCTCATCCTGCCACTTGGGAGAAGACACCAACACACACCTCACTACAACTTCCATTCAGGGAGTTGTAGAGCATGAGAAGGCCACCACTCAGCCTTCTTTTCTCCAGATGAAACAACCTCAGTTCCCTCGCCCACTCAGCACAAGACCTATTGTCCAGAATCTTCACCAGCATTGTTATCCTTCTCTGGACCCACTCCAGTACTTCAGCGTCTTTTTTTTCATGGTGAGGGCCCCAAAACTGAAGTCAGGATTCAAGGCATGGCCTCACCAGTGATGAATCCAGCGGGACAATAATTTCCCTTTTCCTGCTGGTTGCAGTATTCCTGATACAGGAAATGTGAGGAGCAACTGCCCCAAAAGCATAATGGAATATTTCTGGTTTGTGCATTCCTCGTTTTGGACTGTGCTCCCTTGGCTTGCAGAAGAAAGATCTGAAAGGAGAGGGCAGGGAGTTGTTTTTCAGTGTGTTTGTCGAAGCTGTGGTCCTTCGTGCTGTGAGAAACCTCTTGCAGCTCCAGCAAGGATCTTCTTCCTGCTCCCTTCCACATCCTCTTTTATTTCTTGGTTCCCTTCCCCCTTCCCTCACTTTCTTTCATGTGGATCATGGCCTGGAAAATGACAAGCCCCTTGATTAATAGATACAGAAAATCTTCTCATGTAATTTATTTGCTTTCTGCACCTGACTAGAATCACTAGGTTTATCTGGAAAGGAAAATATATCGCCCTGCCTGACTCCAAGTGGCAGCGGAGAGAGGCGAGCATGTGATGTCAAGCTGCGCATGGAAAGCAAACAAAACGCCATTTCTGTATTTTGTAAGCATCTCAGGTCATAAAAGTGTCAGCACACTATATTTCTTGCTGGGATCCTCTCTGGTTTATTATCTGAGCTCTTGCCATTGTGTCGAATGCGCAAGGAGAGCCTCCAAAGCAGGCAACATCTGTTCCCCTGTCATGTTTTTGATTATCCGCTCCATAGTCCTTGCAAGGCTCCTGCCCACATACTCCAATCAAACTCAAGAGGTGCTTCAGCAGCAAGGATGCTTCCTTATCTCCCTTCCCCCACGCTCTCCTCCATCCATCATCCTTGCATGCTGGACCGCTAAATGCCCATGCAATAAGCTTTGTCTTTACACTTGGGGAACACACTCGTGACCCCACCAATTTGTTTTGTTTGCTTAAGTCTGATTGCTGTGAGGCATACTTGCATCTGAGTCCTTATCAAGGGAGGGGAAGGTGGGCCATCTGACTGAGTTTTGTTTTGATACCTGTGGAGAACAATTTCCTAATGTAGATTTAGATTTATTTCCCAGTTTTCTTCCCTCAAGAGGAAGTTTCTTCTCCTCTTTCTTAGCTCCCAGTTGCTAAATCAATCTTTCTGTCCTTTGCCAAGAGTTCTGTTTTACCATTTATTGCAGGAATTTCAATCTGCAGATGGGGGTCCTGCCAGTAAGAATCAATTAAAACCATTGTCTCTTTGCCCATGGTGTTGGAGCTGCAGGATATCCGACACGCTGAGATCTGGGAACACAGAGACTTAGGTTACGTTGAGCTACAAGTTGTTTATCCAATGACCTCTACAACTCCCTGAAAGGAGGCTGCAGCAAGGTGGGTGTTGGCCTCTTCACTCTAGTAGTAAGTGATATGACTAAAGGAAATGGTCTCAGATTGCACCAGGGGAGGTTTAGGTTGGATATTAGAAGAAACTTCTTCCTTGAAAGGCTTATCAAACGCTCAAAGAGGCTCCCCGGGGAGGTGGTTAAATATCCATCCTTGGAGGTGTTTGAAAGATACCTGAGGGGTAAAATTTACCACCAGCCTTGATAGATTGCGGTTGGACTCAATGATCTCAAAGGTCTTTTCCAACCAAAACAACTCCATGATTCTCTGATAATTTTCACAAAAAGTCACCCATCCATCACCTGATTCAGCCAAAAATTTTGCTGGCATCAAAACTCAAAGGCTCAAAGCCTGCATAGAAGATGTGTGTGTACTCCCAGGATCCATCAGTGTGCCCAGGTGGCCAAGAAGGCCAATGCCATCCTGGCCTGCATCAAGAATAGTGTGGCCAGCAGAAGCAGGGAGCAGGAGCCACACCTTGAGTCCTGTGTCCAGTTCTGGGCCCCTCAGTTTAAGAAGGACATTGAGACACTTGAATGTGTCCAGAGAAGGGCAACAAAGCTGGGGAGGGGTCTGGAGCACAGCCCTGTGAGGAGAGGCTGAGGGAGCTGGGGTTGCTTAGACTGGAGAAGAAGAGACCTTCTTGTTGTCTCCAACTACCTGAAGGGAGGTTGTAGCCAGGAAGGAGTTGGTCTCTCCTCCCAGGCAACCAGCACACAAGTAAGTGTGTAAGTGCCACCACAGTAGTAGTATAGTATCATAGCATGAGTCAGGGTTGGAAGGGACCACAAAGATCATCTAATTCCAACCCCCCTGCCATGGGCAGGGACACCCCACACTACATCAGCCTGGCCACAGCCTCAGCCAGCCTGCTCTTAAACACCTCCAGGAACAGGGCCTCAACCACCTCCCTGCACAACCCATTCCAGGGCTTCACCACTCTCATGGGGAAGAACTTCCTCCTCACCTCCAGCCTCAATCTCCACACCTCCGGCTTAGTCCTATCGCTACCCCAGATCCTGAGCAGTCCCTCCCCAGCCTTCTTGGAGCCCCCTTCAGATACTGGAAGGCCACAATGAGGTCACCTGGGAGCCTTCTCTTCTCCAGACTGAACAGCCCCAACTCCTTCAGTCTGTCCTCACAGGAGAGGTGCTCCAGCCCTCTGCTCATCCTCCTGGCCCTTCTCTGGACACCTTCCAGCACCTCCACATCCCTCTTGCAATAGGGGCTCCAGAACTGGAGGCAGTACTCCAGGTGGGATCTCAGCAGAGCTGAGCAGAGGGGGAGAATCACCTCTCTTGCCCTGCTGGCCACACTTCTCCTGCTGCAGCCCAGGATCTGATTGGCTTTGCAAGCTGCAAGAGCACATTCAGAGCTCCTGGTGAGCTTCTCCTCCACTTGCACCCCCAAGTCTCTCTCCTCAGGGCTGCTTTCCAGCCAGTCCCTGCCCAGCCTGGATTTGTGCCTGGGGTTGCCTCGACCCAGCTGCAGGACCCTGCACTTGCTCTTGTTGAACCTCATGAGGTTGGCTTGTGCCTCTGTCAAGGTCCCTCTGGATGGCCTCCCTTCCCTCCAGCTGCCTGCTGCACCACACAGCTTGGTGTCATCAGCAAACTTGCTGAGGGTGCACTCAATGCCACTGTCCATGGCACCCACAAAGATGTTGAACAAGCCTGGTCCCAGGACTGATCCCAGTTACTGAGAAATTGAGAGAATCCAAGGGAAAAGATCAGAATTTATGGCTGACCTGGCAAAGCTGACACAGGTTAGTATATCACAGATTCATGGAATTGTTTTGATTGGAGAAGACACTGAAGATCATCAGGTCCAACCATTATCTAACTGTACCAAGTCTGGTGTTAAACCTTCAGCATCGTATCTCTGCCTCTTTCAGACACATTCAGGGCTGGGGATTCCACCACCTCCCTGGGTGCTGATAATCACCTGCAGTTGTCATGAGCTTCCATGGCAAATGTTAAGAGCTCATTGTCCCTGCACATCTGACCTTACTTATGTAGATCACAGTATCACAGTATCACAGTATCGCTAAGGTTGGAAGAGACCTCAAGGATCATCGAGTCCAACCTGTGATGTTAAATGTAGATGTATACATCTCACTGTAGGTGGCTAGGTTTGAGTGCTTAGTGGATGACAGCTGAAGCTGCCATGAATATCCAAACATTTTCCATTCCTTTATCTCAAGATACACTGAGGCTGACAACGAGAAAAGGCCATTTGATGCAATGTCCCTTGAAAGGAATTCCTGCAGATGCATGTTCCCCATCATTCTGTGCCACTATTCAGGACCTGATACAGAGCTCTGGAAGTCTGTGAAAATCTTTCTGCTGACTTCAAAGGTTCCTTGGATAATAGCACAAATTTCACTTCATTCTTTCTCTCTGGTTGGGTTGTCTGAAATTGCAGAGTGTGTGATTAAATCCCTATGTCCCTTGCATAGCTCACATGCCAGCTCCCTTTAACACTTTCTGTGAAGCTGACCATGTTCAGTGACACACTCAGTTGATGTAGGCATCTTCTTTCCAATCTGGACTCCAGCTGCTAGAGGGCTAACCGATCATTCTTAAAGGGCCACGTGAAAGCTACAATTAACATATCTAAAGAGGTCAATTTAGCTAACCACCACCTTCTGCTGGAGTGTCTCTCAGGGAGTTTGGATGTATCCCTGGAGTTTGTCTATGCCATGGGTAGTTCTTGCAAAGGGTGAAGCCACAGATAGTGTTTCTCTCCATCACTGTACATCTCACCTGTGGTTTACAGTATCAGAGTATCACCAAGGTTGGAAGAGACCACAAAGATCATCGAGTCCAAACTCTCACCACAGACCTCCTGACTAGACCATGGCTCCAAGTGCCACATCCAATCCCCTCTTGAACACCTCCAGGGATGGTGACTCCACCACCTCCCTGGGCAGCACATTCCAATGACGAATGACTCTCTCAGTGAAGAACTTTCTCCTCACCTCCAGCCTAAACTTTCCCTGGTGCAGCCTGAGACTGTGTCCCCTTGTTCTGGTGCTGGTTGCTAGAGAGAAGAGACCAACCCCTTCCTGGCTACAACCTCCCTTCAGGTAGCTGTAGAGAGCAATGAGGTCTCCCCTGAGCCTCCTCTTCTCCAGGCTAAACAATCCCAGTTCCATCTCCTCACTTGGCAATTTCTGTTGGATGTGGCAGAAGAAAAAGGCATCTCTGCATAATAGTGATGTCTACTGGGTGCAAAGAGGGGGCACTTCCTCTTGAGTGGAATAAATCATAAAAGCACAGAAACATTTTGGTTGGAAAAGACTTCTAAGATCATCAAGTCTAACTGCCAACTCAACACCACCATGACCATTAAACAATCTCCCAGAGTGCCCTGTCTTTTTTTAACACATCCAGGGATGATGACTCCACCACCTCCCTGGCCAGCCTTTTCCAATGCTTCACCACTCTTTCAGTAAATATTTTTGCCCCTAATATCCAACCTAGGTGCAACCTGAGGCTGTGTCCTTTCATCCTCTCACTTGTTACTTGGGAGAAGAGACCAGCCCCCACCTCACTACAACCTCCTTTCAGGGACTTGTAGAGAGTGAGAAGATCCATTCTCAGCCTCCTCTTCTCCAGAGCAAGCAATCCCAGTTCCCTCAGAGTAAGCAATCCCAGTTCCCTCAGAGCAAGCAATCCCAGTTCCCTCAGCTCTTCCAACTAGAAGAGGAAGAATGTCCATTTATCCTTGTCATGCCACCTGACTAGGGAGGGGAGAAAGAACAAAGCAGAGCAAGCAGAGGAGAGGTCAGCATATTCCCCATTATAGAGGCAATGTAACAGTCTGCCATACTAATCAAACCTAGACAGAACCAAACCAGAAAGCCCTTGTGTGCAGAAACACACTGCAAATACCATAGTCACTGATGGAGAGGAAATGAGCTGATGTGCAATGGGGGAGAGCACATCTGTGGAATCAAACAGTAAGTCTCCATATCAAACAGATGCAGGTATCAGAATCCACCCTGCATTTTGGAGGCTGTCAGAGGCAGCCCTGACCATGTCAGACAGCACTGCTTTTGTGCTTCCATATCAGCCCCAGGCACCTATAAGCAGGTGGAGTATTAACCATGTCACAGCTCTACCCTACCTTTCTTGAATTAATCCCTGTTTCCTGAAGTGGAGTTCAGTCACTGCTCTGAGTGCTGTATTCTCCAGCACCTTTATGAGACTGTCTTCCTAGGCTTCTAATGTGAAGTCCTCTCTCAAAGGCAATGGGAATTGTGACTTAATTATGGATTAATCTGACATGACCTATGGTGAGCCAGGAAGACCTTCCATGACTGAGGGCTTGGAGGTGGTCATCAGACAAAGTCATATCTAATCTCGTGTGGAGCAGAGGAGAAGAGGAGAGACAGCAGAGGAATGCACTTATGAGAAATAGATACACACATGAAAGAAAGAGTCCTTGATATTTAAAATATTTATGGCCTTGAAAGTCATGAAAACTGATACTAGCCATTAACTAATAGACATTCTGCCTTTGTGATGCAGCTTACATCCCTAACTAAAACCACATCTCTGCTCTGACTTTGTCTGAAGCCAGGTGCACAGATGATTAAATTTTGGGCCAGCTCTAAGGAGAGAGCCTCCAGCCTGTCCTCTCCTCTAAGCACACACCATCTGTATGACACTTACTCATCTCCTTTTGCTGGGCTGACATACTGAGCCCATATTCTTCCAGCTTTGGTTGTTCTCATACTTGTCAAGCTGTGCAAGTGTAAGGGATCTAAGGCTAAGGAAGTTGTTACTTTGGGAGTAGACCTGTGCTGTATTAATTGTGCCAGTAAAGCTGCTCTGCTGAGACTCTGATGTTGTTCATATGGTTTTTCTCAAAAGGGACTTGGGGCTCTGGCTGCCCACTCTTAGAATCATAGAATCATAGAATCAATAAGGCTGGAAAAGACCTCAGAGATCATCAAGTTCAACCTGTCACCCAACACCTCATGACTAGATGACCCATGGCTTCAAGTGCCACATCCAATCCCCTCTTGAACACCTCCAAAGATGGTGACTCCACCACCTCCCAGGGCAGCACATTCCAATGGCCAATTACTCTTTCTGGGAAGAACTTTCTCCTCACTTCCAGCCTAAACTTCTCCTCTGAGCCTCCTCTTCTCCAGGCTAAGCAACCCCAGCTCCCTCAGCCTCTCCTCACAGGGCTGGGCTCCAAACCCCTCCCCAGCTTTGTTGCACTTCTCTGGACATGTTCAAGTGTCTCAATGTCCTTCTTAAACTGAGGGGCCCAGAACTGGACACAGGACTCAAGGTGTGGCCTAACCAGGTGGGCGTTGGTCTCTTCTCCCAGGCAACCAGCACCACAACAAGAGGACACAGTTTCAAGCTGTGCCAGGGGAAGTTTAGGCTGGATGTTGGGAAGAAGTTCTTCCCAGAAAGAGAGATTGGCCATTGGAATGTGCTGCCCAGGGAGGTGGTGGAGTCACCATCAATGGAGGTGTTTAGGAAGACACTGGATCAGGCACTTGGTGCCATGGTTTAGTTGATTAGATGATGTTGGGTGATAGGTTGACTCGCTGATCTCAAAGGTCTTTTCCAAGCTGGTTAATTCTATTCTATTCTATTCTATTCTATTCTATTCTATTCTATTCTATTCTATTCTATTCTATTCTATTCATCTTCAGCTGGCTGTCAATCAGCACCCCCAGGTCTTTCTCTGCTGAGCAGCTTTCCGAGCCACACAACTCATGCCTGGAGCATTCATGGTGTTGCCTGGGGCTGTTGCTATGTTGCTGTGCACCTCCTCTGTGTGAATCAGAAAAGTGAATCAGCTTGTTTTGTGTCTCAGGGCATATGGATTCCTTGTGACAAGTAGAGGGTAGATTGCATAAAGCATTTTTATCTTCTGAACAGCATTTTTGAGCCTCTGTTCCTGTGTCCTGCTTGTAGAAGGAAATGATAAACCCAGGCACTGCCTCTCTGAGGAAAAGATGGGTGGAGAAAAGGACTTCAAGTACATATATGTTTTTCATAAAAAGATAAGACAGCTACTTTAAGTGTGCTCAACATAGCAGACAGGCTCCATTTTCCAGGTTCTTTTGTTGGTCTAAACCATAGAGTCACAGCAGATCAAATATATGCAGTACATTTGACCTGCATACCTGACCCAGATGCATGCAAATGTTATTCATACCTGGATGGAAGGCTGTCACCCACATTTTCCACTCTATTGGGTTGGTCAGACATGACTTGGTTGTAGACAGGAAGGGGTTGGTCTCTTCTCCCAGGCAACCAGCACCACAACAAGTGGACACAGTCTCAAGTTGTGCCAGGGGAAGTTTAGGCTGGAGGTGAGGAGAAAGTTCTTCACCGAGCGAGTCATTTGTCATTGGAATGTGCTGCCCAGGGAGGTGGTGGAGTCCCCATCCGTGGAGGTGTTCAAGAGGGGATTGGATGTGGCACTTGGTGCCATGGTCTAGTCATGAGGTCTGTGGTGACAGGTTGGACTTGATGATCCTTGAGGTCTCTTCCAACCTTAGCGGTACTGTAATACTGTGATACTGTAACTTCCCCTTGGTAAAACCATGCTGACTGCTCCTTGTCCTCGATGTGCCTAAGGACAGCACTGAGGACAAGTTGTTCCATCACCTTTCCAGGGATGGAGGTGAGGCTGACCAGTCTATAGTTACCTGGGTCCTCCTTCTTGCCCTGTTTGGAGACTGGAGTGACATTTGCCCTCCTCCAGTCCCCAGGCATCTCTCCTGTCCACCATCACTTAACAAAGATGATGGAGAGTGGTCTGGCAATGACCTCTGCCAGCTCCCTCAGCACCTGTGGGTGCATCCCATGAGGACCCATGGATATAGATGTCCAGATGATGTAACTGTTCCCTAACCCAGTCCTCAGCCACCAAGGAAAAATTCTCCTTTGTTCTGCCTTTCTCTGGGGCCTCAGGCTCCTGAGGACAGCCTCCAGCAGTACAGATGGAGACAGAGAAAGCATTTAGCAGCTCTGCCTTCCCTGTATCCTCTGTCACCAGGGCACTCACCTCATTCAGCAGGGGCCTACATTGCCTCTAGTGTTAGTTTTTCCTGCAATGTATTTGAAGAAGCCTTTTCTGTTGTCCTTGACCTCCCTTGCAAGGTTGAATTCCCAGGAGGCCTTAGCCTTCCTAGTAGCCTCCCTCCATCCTCTGACAACAGTCTTGCACTCCTCCCAAGTGGCCAGCCCCTCCTTCCATGATCTGTAGACTCTCCTCTTCCACTTGAGTGTGCTCAGCAGTTCCCCACTTAACCATGCAGGTCTCCTGGCTCCCTTTCTCTGTTTCCTACTCTTTGGGATGCTCTGATCTTGAGCTTGGACAAAGAGGTCCCTGAATGTTACCCACTGCCTTGGGCCCCTTTGCCTTCCAGTACCCTGCCCCATGAGATTTCCCCTAGCAGTAGCCTGACCAAAGTTGGCCTTGCTGAAATCCAACATTGTAGTCCTGCTTCATACTTTCTTCCTACCACACAAGAACCTGAACTCCACCATCTCGTGGTCCCTGCAGCCAAGGCTGCCCTCAACTTTCCCTGCTTCAACCAGTCCCTCCTTGTTGGTCTCAGCTCCAGTAATGCTCATCTCCTAGCTGGTTTCTCCACCATATACAGCAAGAAATTATCATCAGTGCAGTGAAGGACCCTCCTGGACTGTGGCTGGCTGCCTGAGTAGTCCTTCCACAAATGTCTGAGCAGTTGAAGTCCCCCATGACAGCCAGGGCCTGTGATGTGAGGCTGCTGTCAGTGGTCTGCAGAAGGCCTCATTGACTTCTTCATCCTGATCAGGTGGTCTGTAATAAAAACCCACAGCAGTGTCACCCATGCCAGCCTGCCCCTTAGCACGCACCCATGAGCTCTCAGCTCGCTCCTCAGACACCCCTGGGCTGAACTCAGTACATTCTCATTACTCTTTCACATGGAGAGCAGCACCACCACCTCACTTAGCTGATCTGTCATTCCTGAGAAGGACATAGCCATCCATGACCACATTCCAGCCATGTGAGCTGTCCCACCACATCTCTGTAAGTGCCACCACAGTAGTAGTATAGTATCATAGCATGAGTCAGGGTTGGAAGGGACCACAAAGATCATCTAATTCCAACCCCCCTGCCATGGGCAGGGACACCCCACACTAGATCAGCCTGGCCACAGCCTCAGCCAGCCTGGCCTTAAACACCTCCAGGGATAGAGCCTCAACCACCTCCCTGGACAACCCATTCCAGGGCTTCACCACTCTCATGGGGAAGAACTTCCTCCTCACCTCCAGCCTCAATCTCCCCACCTCCAGCTCCATTCCATTCCCCCTAGTCCTATCACTGCCTGAGATCCTGAGCAGTCCCTCCCCAGCCTTCTTGGAGCCCCCTTCAGATACTGGAAGGCCACAATGAGGTCACCTGGGAGCCTTCTCTTCTCCAGACTGAACAGCCCCAACTCCTTCAGTCTGTCCTCACAGGAGAGGTGCTCCAGCCCTCTGCTCATCCTCCTGGCCCTTCTCTGGGCACCTTCCAGCACCTCCAGATCCCTCTTGGAGTAGGGGCTCCAGACCTGGAGGCAGTACTCCAGGTGGGGTCTCACCAGGGCTGAGCAGAGGGGGAGAATCACCTCTCTTGCCCTGCTGGCCACACTTCTCCTGCTGCAGCCCAGGATCTGATTGGCTTTGCAAGCTGCAAGAGCACATTCAGAGCTCCTGTTGAGCTTCTCCTCCCCCAGCACCCCCAAGTCTCTCTCCTCAGGGCTGCTTTCCAGCCAGTCACAGTTTAGGCTCAAGGTGAGGAGAAAGTTATTCCCAGAGAGATTGGCCATTGGAATGTGCTGCCCAGGGCGGTGGTGGAGTCACCATCCCAGGAGGTGTTCAAGAGGGGATTGGATGTGGCACTTGAAGCCATGGTTTAATTATTCCTGAGGTGTTGGGTGACAGGTTGGACTTGATGATCTCTGAGGTCTTTTCTAACCTTGTTGATTCTATGATTCTAGGACTGCACCATGCTGGGGAGTTCTTTAGTCATATCCCTGATTCAGGCTCCAACGATGCTGCAGACTTCCCTATGTGGAGGGTCAACCCTGCATATTGGGCCCTCTGTTCCTGCCAAGAGAAAGTCTCCCCCAGCTGTGGGAACTGTGATGGAGAAGTGGAATAGCAGATCATAGAAGAGTTACTTACAGAAATGTCTATTTCCACTAAAATCAGGATAGATTTTAGTCAACTCTTACAGTAAATAAGGGAGTGTGTGTGTGTGTGTGTTTGTGTGTGTGTAATCACACAACCAATTCACATGCAACTGTAACAAATGTATTTGGTCTTATTGGTTTTGTTCAGTAACAGTCAAGAATCTGTCAAACCTGGTATCAACACTTTAAATGTCTCCTCTGCCATGTATAAAGTACAGCCCAATCATGGGGCACTAGGGACAAAAGCAGATCTGTGTTTTAACTACAATTTGCCCTGGGGTCTTCCTTGGAGAGCATCCTTAATTCTTTTCTGAGAAAGACTGCATGTCCTCTTCTCTCCAGCATGGAGCTTGAGGGGGAAAAAATGTGGAAACACTGCAGATTAATTAAGGATAATGAGATATAATAGTCTTATGCTGACATTATTAGTGAGATGATTTACTATCCTTCAGATTATTGCACTTTCACTGGGGAAAGAATTGGCCTTGCTGGAGGAAAAGTAAGCAGGAGAGCAAGGCAGTAGCCAACAAGTAAGCAATCGTTCCAGCCAACCTCCAGACTAACAAGGCAACAGACAAAATTAAGGCTTGAAAAGTGACAGAGCTGAGAAAGTCATTGAATGGTTAAAAAGCCCACAGAGCACTGGAAAGGAGAGAAGATGAAGTTATGGGAGTATCAGTGGATTCTGCCTGCAAGCTGGTATGATGGTCTGCTAGGGTAAGACTTGGTTACTCTGTAAGATTTTGCTCTAAACAGTCCTTTTCATCAGGACAGCTGCTTGAGTGCAGGACAGTACAGCTCTTGCTTCAGAGGGAAGAGGGCTGGAGGTGCTAGAAGGGAATCATAGAATAGTTTGAGCTGGAAAAGGCCATAAAGATCATCAAGTTCAAACATCATCTAACTATCAAGGTTGATGCCAAACCACGACCCTCATCAGCACATCTCTGCAGCTTTTACACATCCAGGGATGAGGATTCAACCACCTCCCTGGGGAGCATATCCAGTGGTTGAGAATCCTTTCAGTGAAGAATTTTCTTCTAATGTCTGATTTAAACCTTCCCTGGTGCAGCTTGAGGCCACTTTCTCTTGTCCTATCACTTGTTAGTAGGGAAGAAGTTCTATACAGAAAGAGTGATTGCGCTATGGAATGGGTTGCCCGGGGAGGTGGTGGAGTCGCCGTCATTGAAGGTGTTCAGGAGGAGACTTGATGGGGTGCTTGGTGCCATGGGTTAGCTGTTTGGGTGGGTTGGATTGGTTGATGGGTTGGACACGATGATCTTGAAGGTCTCTTCCAACCTGGTTTGGTTTATTCTAATTCTATTCTAAAAGAGACCAGCACCCACCTGACTCCAACCACTTTTCAGGGAGTTGTAGAGAGCAAGGAGGTCTCCCCTCAGACTCCTTTTCTCCAGACTAAATTTACATGGAGCAATGAAGTTCTGGTGTCCTTCAGACCAGCCTGATGATCCTTTTCATGGCCAGCAACGCTTGCCCTGAACGGTGTCTCACGCAACCCGAGGCTGCAGACCTGCACAGAGGTGTTTAAAAGACACAGAGATGTGGTTCTGATGGACATGGTTTAGCAGCAGACTTGGTAGAGATAGGGAATGGTTGGACGATGATCTTCTAAAGATCCTTTCCAATTAAAATGAATCTATGACTCTATAATTCTAGAAATCTAGTAGAGAGCCACTACCATTGACTCTTCTGGCTGGAGAGCCAATCCCAGAGAGTGGTGGTGAATGGTGCCACTGCCAGCTGGCAGCCAGGCACCAGTGGTGTCACCCAGGGATCAGTGCTGGGCCCCAGCCTGTTCAATATCTTTATTGATGAGGGCGTTGAGTCCATCAGCAGTAAGTTTGCTGATGACACCAAGCTGGGGGCAGGAGTTGAGCTGTTAGAAGACAGGAGAGCTCTGCAGAGGGACCTCAACAGGCTGGACAGATGGGCAGAGTCCAAGGGCATGAGATTGAACACATCCAAGTGCCAGGTTCTGCACATTGGCCACAACAACCCCAGGCAGTGCTACAGGCTGGGGTCAGAGTGGCTGAAAGCAGCCAGGCAGAGAGGGACCTGGGGGTACTGGTGGATAGTAGGCTGAACATGAGCCTGCAGTATGCCATGGCAGCCAAGAAGGCCAATGGCATCCAGGCCTGCATCAGGAAGAGTGTGGCCAGCAGGAGCAGGGAAGTCATTCTGCCCTGTACTCAGCACTGGTTAGGCCACACCTTGAGTCCTGTGTCCAGTTCCCCTTAGTTTAGGAAAGATGTTGAGTTGCTCTCTGCAACTCCCTGAAGGGAGGTCGTAGCCAGGAGGGAGTTAGTGTCTTCTCCCAGGCAACCAGCACCACAACAAGAGGACACAGTCTTGAGCTGTGCCAGGGGAGGTTTAGGCTGGATGTTGGGAAGAAGTTCTTCCCAGCAAGAGAGATTGGCCATGGGAATGTGCTGCCCAGGGAGGTGGTGGAGTCACCATCACTGGAAGTGTTTAAGAGGAGACTGGATGAGGCACTTGGTGCCATGGTTTAGTTGATCAGATGGTGTTGGGTGATAGGTTGGACTTGATGATCTCAAAGATCTTTTCCAACCTGGTCTATTCTATTCTATTCTATTCTATTCTATTCTATTCTATTCTATTCTATTCTATTCTATTCTATAGGGGACAGCAGAAATTACACAAATTAAATCTGGGTAAATGAAAGAAGTTACCACAGTTGAAAAATGTCCAACAACATAATCATAAAATTTGCCACCTACAGAATAGTTACTACTCCAATGGCCTGAGAAGACTGATAAGAAACTGTCTGCCTGCCTTTCTTTCTCTTTCTCTCTCTCTTTCTTTCTTTCTCTTTCTTTCTTTCTTTCTTTCTTTCTTTCTTTCTTTCTTTCTTTCTTTCTTTCTTTCTTTCTTTCTTTCTTTCTTTCTTTCTTTCTTTCTTTTTCTTTCTTTCTTTCTCTTTCTTTCTTTCTTTCTTTCTTTCTTTCTTTCTTTCTTTCTTTCTTTCTTTCTTTTTATTTCTTTCTTTCTTTCTTTCTTTCTTTCTTTCTCTCTTTCTCTCTTTCTCTCTTTCTCTCTTTCTTTCTCTCTTTCTTTCTCTTTCTTTCTTTCTCTCTTTCTCTCTTTCTCTGTTTCTCTCTCTCTTTCTTTCTCTTTCTTTCTTTCTTTCTTTCTTTCTTTCTCTCTTTCTCTCTTTCTCTCTTTCTCTCTTTCTCTCTTTCTCTCTTTCTCTCTTTCTCTCTTTCTTTCTTTCCCTCTTTCTCTCTTTCTCTCTTTCTCTCTTTCTTTCTTTCCTATATTTAGCTCTGCTGGTCACATGACTTCAGCACTAGAAGAAGCAAGAATCCCCTCCTCTATACCTTGACCAGCACAGTACTGCATCTCCTGCAGCAGTAAAACCAAAGACAACAGTATGAGAGACTAATAAGTTTGTCTCTCTTGGTGTACTCAACAAAGATAAAATCACTGGCTGTTTGCCCAGACAATATGTATTGGGCAGAGCCACTAAGGACTCTTGGAAGGTGCAAAGATAACATTGCTCACTGGGCCACAGCTGGCCTACAACAGTGACCCAGCCATTCATGCCTTCAGGGCAAGATAATCTCCACCCATCGAGTACCCTGGGCAGGGTGACACAACGTTTTTTACCACCTGTTTCCTGATGTGTAAGGAATGTGGGGGGGCTTGTCTGGATGGAGATGGAGGAGACAGCGATTCCCCCCCCCCTCCAAAATCTTGCCCAAACACACAGCAATACACAGAAAGATTTCTGGGGAAATGACCTAAGGATTATTTCCTGCCCCCGGAATTCCTGAGGGACAATATTTGAATACATACCTAAGGACTGAAAACTGTATAAAAGACTTGAGCAACTATTGGTTTGTAGAGAGAAACAGAAGAGAAAAACGGGGAGAAAAACGGAGATGAAGGAAAACACAGGAGATGGAGCATGCCGCTGAGAAGGGAAAGCCAGGACAATGCTGCTCTGGAGGAAAGAGCCTGACCACAGCTCTTCTCCAGCCAAAGCCTCAGCACCCTTTCTCTACAGACCCAGGCTGCCCAGAGGAGCCTCAGCACCATTCCTGTACCAACCCAACATCTCCCCAGAGGACCACAGTTCTTCTCCAGCAAAAACCTCAACACCGTTTCTCTACAGACCCAACATCTCCTGCAGTACCTTTCCTCCACAGACTTTAACTGTCTTGGGGGGATGAGGGGTGTGGTAATACAATTCCTTTCCTCTTCTCTCTCTCCCTCTCTATTTTCTCCCTCTCCCCTTCTTATGTCCACTTTATTTATGTAATAAATAGTCTAACTGTTGATACTTTGACCTCGTTTGTGCCTCTAATTTCACAACACAGGAATGTCCTAAAAGAACTTGAGTCTCTTTCCCTCTCCGGACTGAGACAAACAGCAGCACTGAAGAGCTGGGAAAAGCTGGAAGTTTAATTCACAGACAAATTAACTGCATTGCATTTAATATTCCCAGTGAGGAAATGAAAAGAAATTTATTCTGTTCCTGCTTTCCACAAATTCACCAGAAGGAATGATAGCCCTTAATTAAGGAAGACTGATTGCTGATATTTTTTTTTTCCCCCAAGCTTTTGTTCACCCAAAAATAAAATGATGAGAAATAAATGGTGCATATGAACAAAAATGAAAACCATGCTGGAAGTGCTGCAGTCATTCAAATGTCTCATTGGAGTAAACTGCATTCCAAAGAGTTCTTTAATGATCTAACAGGAGAGCCAGCCAAACAAAGCAATTCATTAGGGACACTGAGTGCATCCTCAGTAAGTCTGTTGGGAAGGAATGTTGTCCTGCTGGAAAGTAGGAAGGCTTTACTGAAGGACCTGGACAAGCTGGATTTATAAGCCAGGGCTAATTATAGGAGATTCAGTGCAGCTGAATGTCAAGTCCGGCCCTTGGGTCTTAACAAACCAATGAATGTTCCAGGTTTGGGGGCAGAGTGACTGGAAAGCTGTCCAGCAGAGAAAGACCTGGGGGTGTTGATCCACAGACGGATGAGATTGAGCCAGGTGGCCAAGAAGACCAATGGCATCCTGGCCTGCATCAGGAACAGTGTGACCAGCAGGACCAGGACAGTGATGTACTCGGCACTGGTTAGGCCACACCTTGAGTACTGCATCCAGTTCTGGGTCCCTCAATTTAAGAAGGACATTGAGACACTTGAACATGTCCGGAGAAGGGCAGTAAGGCTGGGGAGAGGTCTGGAGCACAGCCCTGGGAGGAGAGGCTGAGGGAGCTGGGGTTGCTTAGTTTGGAGAAGAGGAGGCTCAGGGGAGACTTTATTGCTCTCTACAACTACCTGAAGGGAGGTTGTAGCCAGGAGGGGGTTGGTCTCTTCTCCCAGGCAAGTAGCACCAGAACAAGAGGACACAGTCTCAAGTTGTGCCAGTGGAAGTTTAGGCTGGAGGTGAGGAGAAAGTTCTTCACTGAGAGAGTCATTTGTCATTGGAATGTGCTGCCCAGGGAGGTGGTGGAGTCCCCATCCCTGGAGGTGTTCAAGAGGGGATTGGATGTGGCACTTGGTGCCATGGTTTAGTAGTCATAAGGTGTTGGGTGAGAGGTTGGTCCTGATGATCTCTGAGGTCTTTTCCAACCTTATTGATTCTATGATTCCATGAACAGATTTCAGAGACATTCTCTGCATTGTCCTATGTATGACAATTTCCCCACTTCATCCCAGTGAACAGCAGTGCAGAGTCCCTAGCAGAACAAGTCCTGATTTCTTCAGCCAGTTCCCCTCAAAAGCGATTTTAACCTTCCTAAGCAGGATTTTGCTTTTCATCTACTTGACTACAGCATTCATTTCATTTTATTGGTTGGGATACAATAGGCATCCTTTTGAAAAATGCCTTCTTACAGCTAAATCTTGCTGCCTTTGGCTGGTTTTGCCTGCTGGCCTCCTTTAATCCATTCTCTGCCCTTTTTCAATAGGTCATACACAGTGGTGTTAAGCTCCTAGTCTGTTCTTCTTCAGAAGTTTCCTACTGCTCATTATGGTTTCTCTGTGCTGACCTTTCTCTCTTGTGTTTAACAAGATTCCTCCTTTCTGCATAGCTTGTCTTGAAGCTGAGGATAATGGCAGTGGCACATTTTGCCTGCAGTGCTTCTATAGAGCTAGTGAAGCCATGTGCTCTGTGGTCACTGTCACAAAGTGGCTCTTCCACTGGAAAGTCTAGAGCCACAGAGCCAAGGACTGCCTGTGCTGCTGAGGGCTCTCTAACCAGCTGCTTCATGGAAGAATTGTTGACAGAACCCAAAAATGTCATTTGTTTCATGTTCTGGGGTGACATTTGTCAGTCTCCAGGAGGGCAGCTGATGTCTCCTCTTGCTGCTGGAGAAGAGGAGGCTCAGGGGAGACCCTATTGCTGTCTATAACTACCTGAAGGGAGGTTGTAACCAGGTGGGGGTTGGTCTCAAACTGTGCCAGGGGAGGTTTAGGCTGGAGGTGAGGAGAAATTTCATCCCAGAAAGAGGGACTGGCCTTTGGAATGTGCTGCCCAGGGAGGTGGTGGAGTCACCATCCCTGGAGGTGTTCAGGAAGAGTCTTGATGGGGTGCTTGGTGCCATGGTTTATTTGATTTGATGGTGTTGGGTGATAGGTTGGACTTGGTGATCTCAAAAGTCTCTTCCAACCTGATTTATTCTATTCTGTTCTAATATATAAAGGGTGGAGATCAAGAGGATGGAGCTGGGCTCTTTTCAGTGGTGCCCAATGATAGCACAAGGGGCAACAGACCCAGGAGGTGCCACTTGAAGTTAAGGAGAAACTTCTTTCCTGTGGGGGTGCTGAGCACTGCCACCAGGCTGCTCAGAGAGGTTGTGGGGTTTCCTTCTCTCTAGAGTTTTGAAACCCTTCTGGGCATGTTCCCATGCAACCTACTCTAGACAAACCTTCTTTAGCAGGGTGAGGGTTGGCCTGGATCATCTCTGGATGTCTCTTGCCAACCCTACCATTCTGTGATTCTGTGACTTTCAACATTGCATTATAGTAGCTTCTCAGAAGCAAACTAAGGAAATATTTGCCCCATCAAATCTTTAGCAGGTGAGTGCAAGACTGATTGAAAAGTATATTCAAAGAGTACTCCTTGAGAGCTCACTCTTAGCCTGAAAGTATGTGTTAGAAACAATACAATAAACCAGGTTGGAAGAGGCCTTCAAGATCATCATGTCCAACCTATCATCCAACACCACCTAATCAACTAAACCATGGCACCAAGCACCCTATCAAGTCTTCTCCTAAACACCTCCAGGGATGGTGACTCTACCACCTCCCCAGGCAGCCCATTCCAATGGGAAACCTCTCTCTTTCTGTAGAATTTCCTCTTAACATGCAGTTTGAACCTCTCCTGGTGCAGCTTGAGACTTGGCCAGCACCAGAACAAGAGGACACATTCTCAAGCTGCACCAGGGGAGGTTTACACTCGAGGTGAGGAGAAAATTCTTCACCGAGCAAGTTGTTCATCATTGGAATGTGCTGCCCAGGGAGGTGGTGGAGTCACCGTCCCTGGAGGTGTGTAAGAGAGGATTGGATGTGGCACTTGGTGTCATGGTTTAGTCATGAGGTCTGTGGTGATAGGTTGGACTCAATGATCCTCAAGGTCTCTTCCAGCCTTAGTTATACTGTGATACTGATACTGATACTGTCCTCTTAGAATAGAATAGAATAAACCAGGTTGGTAGAGACCTTCAAGATCATCGTGTCCAACCTATCACCCAACACCACCCAATCAACTAACCCATGTAACCAAGCACCCTGTCAAGTCTCCTCCTGAACACCTCCAGTGACGGCGACTCCACCACCTCCCCAGGCAGTCCATTCCAATGGGCAATCACTCTCTCTGTGTAAAACTTCCTCCTGACCTCCAGCCTGAACCTCCCCTGGCGCAGCCTGAGACTGTGTCCTCTTGTTCTGGTGCTGGTTGCCTGGGAGAAGAGACCAGCCCCCATGAGCTGCTCAGGGAGGTGGTGGAGTCACCATCCCTGGAGGTGTTTAAGAAGAGCCTGGATGAGGCACTTGGTGCCATGGTTTAGTTGATTAGATGGTGCTGGGTGATAGGTTGGACTTGATGATCTTGAAAGTCTTTTCCAACCTGGTCTATTCTATTCTATTCTATTCTATTCTATTCTATTCTATTCTATTCTATTCTATTCTATTCTATTCTATTCTATTCTATTCCATTCCATTCCATTCCATTCCATTCCATTCTATTCTATTCTATTCTATTCTATTCTATTCTATTCTATTCTATTCTATTCTGTTCTGTTCTGTTCTGTTCCGTTCCGTTCCGTTCCATTCCATCTATATATCAGTTTTTCTGTGTTTCTCCAAAGAGACATCCTGGGTGTATTGGGGTATTTGTGCTGAAGTCTTTTTATGGCATCTATTTCCTCTCAACATTTTTAGCAAAAGATTTAGAGGGATTGACTCCTGGGATGTGAGACTTCTGATATCATTAGCTTGACTCTTGTCCCGGTTGGAAAAGAGATGAGCTTACTTCTGTGCCTGGAAGAGAAGAACAGAAGTGTTTGTCTCCTTTCTTTATCACGGGCTGGAATGGCACATCTGAAGAAGTGAGTAAGGAACACATTGCTGAGTAATGAACAGAAAAATATTCTTCTCTCCTCACAGCTGAATAAACAGGAGTGCTGGCATATTCTTTCTGCTTTGTTCCTGATGAGGACAGGAGAGGACTCAGCTGGAGAGTCATGTCCAGTTTGTGGTGCTTTAATTAGGGGAGGATATGTAGCAGCTGCAGAGTCAGGGGAGAGAACTCTGGATGACCAGAAGTCTAGAAAACATGGCTCATGGGGAAAGAACAAAGGAATTTGTCTAGCTTGATATAGAAATGAGACAGGAGGGGGAGGGGGTCTGTGTAGAAAATATCTTTAAATATTTTTAAGCTAGACAGAAAGAGAACAAAAATGAATGTTTTGCTGTGCCCACAACAGGTGGATAACGGCTTAAACTATGGGACAGGAGATCCTGGTCAAACATTCCTCGTGTTGAGAGCACTAAATCAATGATACTAGTCTTCTTTTTAGGATGCAGAATCTCCTGTGAGTGGAGAAAGTGATTCTGACTTCAGGAAGAGGAGTGGACTAGAATGGCTTCTCTGGCCACCTCTCAGCCCTACTTCTCTATTCATCTACAGCAGTCATGCAATAGCAGAAAAAGGCTTAGTCCTAGAATCATAGAATCAACAAGGTTGGAAAAGACCTCAAAGATCATCAAGTCCAACCTAGCACCCAAAACCTCATGACTACTAAACCATGACACCAAGTGCCACATCCAATTCCCTCTTGAACACCTCCAGGGATGGGGACTCCACCACCTCCCTGGGCAGCACATTCCAATGGCTAACAACCCTCTCAGTGAAGAACTTTCTCCTCACCTCAAGCCTAAAAGCCTCCTCACTCATCCCCAAATGGTGGTCAGATAGTAGCACCACTCTTACTTTTTTCTTGTTGACAGAACTTTGTTCAGCTTATTAAATGGCAGTGGGACATCAAGCCCAGAGTGCTCCTCACTGAGAGAGACTGGGGGAGATGGGATTGTTAGCCTGGAGAAGAGGAGGCTCAGGGGAGACCTTGCTCTCTACAACTACCTGAAGGGAGGTTGTAGCCAGGTGGGGGTTGGTCTCTTCTCCCAGGCAACCAGCACCAGAACAAGAGGACACAGTCTCAAGCTGCACCAGGGGAAGTTTAGGCTTGAGGTGACAAGAAAGTTCTTCCCAGAAAGAGTAATTGGCCATTGGAATGTGCTGCCCAGGGATGTGGTGGAATCACCATCCCTGGAGGTGTTCAAGAGGGGATTTGATGTGGCACTTGGTGCCATGGTCTAGTCGTGAAGTCTGTGGTGACAGGTTGGACTTGATGATCTTTGAGGCCTTCTCCCACCTTGGTGATTCATCTCAGGTGGTTGTAGCTCCAAGGTATCTCCTGCTTATTTTTCAGTTGTGCTCTATGAATTCAAGTGAGTTTATTCTTTCACTGGCAGAACCACAAGAAGGAAAAGAAAGGCTGGATGTCTACACAAGCCTAGCTAGCCTGTTAGGCCAAATAAAGTTGTAGACAAACTAATCTGTGGCCAGTGCTACACAAGGCTGTATCATGATTAATGTCATATCCAGCTGTCTCTGACTTCCTGGCTTTGAAATGGATAGTCATCCATGGAAGTCAAAGGCAAGAGTCAAAGCTGACTCATGTCTGAGCTCCTTTGTTGCTCCACCTTGTGTGAGCTCAGTGTCTTTGAAGGCAGTGTTGGCAGAAGCTAGTGAGGACCAAAGGGAAACACTGCATCTGAAGCACTTCTTCCCTCTTCTCTGGCTCACCCCTATTTTGCATACAAGCCAAAGGCGGTATTTATTTCTGTAGTTATTTTCTTGACAGTAGTCTATGTGTCTGAGATGAGAAATGCTCTGAGTTTTCATACTGAGACTAGTCAGTCATTGCCTTCCCTCCTGCAGCATTTCTCAGCAGTAATGTATAGATTCTGGAACTGCTCTCTGAGATATCTGGTTTTAAGCTTGTGTGTTCAGTCCATAACCCTGCTTGTGCACTCCCTCACCTCTACCTACAGCCCATGACTCCTCACATGGTGGCAACTGACTCTTCTGAGTCACAGAATCATTATTCTGGCTGGAAAAGACCTTCAGATCATCCAGTCCAACATCAGACCAACACCACCATAGCCGTTAAACCATGTCCTCCAGGGATGGTGACTCCACTGTCTCTCTGGGCAGCCCATTCCAATGCCTGACCAATATTTGGTAGTCACCTGGAAATCTTTCTTCCCAGCTTTGTCTCTTTCTCTTTATTCCTCTCTCCACCTAGAATCCTGTCACTCTGACATGTCCCTGTCCTGTTTTATTCCCATCTGCTCTATCTCTGACCTTGGTGCCTTGGCACATCCCACACTTCCTGTTCCTAAGTGGTGTCCTGCAGCTTCTCTTTTGAACCATTAAGGGCAACAAAGCTGGGGAGGGGTTTGGAACACAGCCCTGTGAGGAGAGGCTGAGGGAGCTGGGGTTGCTTAGCCTGGAGAAGAGGAGGCTCAGGGGAGACCTTCTTGCTCTCTACAACTCCCTGAAGGGAGGTTGTAGGCAGGTGGGGGTTGATCTCTTCTCCCAGGCAAGCAGCACCAGAACAAGAGGACACAGTCTGAAGCTGTGCCAGGGGAGGTTTAGGCTGGATGTTAGAAAGAAATTCTTCCCAGAAAGAGAGATTGGCCATTGGAATGTGCTGCCCAGGGAGGTGGTGGAGTCACCATCACTGGAGGTGTTTAGGAAGAGCCTGGCTGAGGCACTTGGTGCCATGGTTTAGTTGATTAGATGGTGTTGGGTGATAGGTTGGACTTGATCTCAAAGGTCTTTTCCAAGCTGGTTAATTCTATTCCATTCCATTCCATTCCATTCCATTCCATTCCATTCCATTCCATTCCATTCCATTCCATTCCATTCTATTCATTCTATTCTATTCTATTCTATTCTATTCTATTCTATTCCATTCCATTCCATTCCATTCCATTCCATTCCAATTCTATTCCAATTCTCTTCCTTCTCCTCTCCAGTTCTATTTAAGGCTGAATCCAAGCACAGGTGGCATGGGGAAGTCACAGTTTGGGAGGTGTAATTGTATTTGGGGCTGAGTTCCTTTGGCCACGAGCAGAAGCATGCTCTGCACCAGGCAAGTCTTCAGTAATGATAACATCTGGATCTCAGACAAGCTCTGCTGAGCATGTGCTAGCACAGAGGAGTGATTTACAGCTAGGTCAGATCTGGATAGATTTTCATAGGGCCAGCAAGTACAGGCTGATGCCTCCAGGGATCAGCCCCTGCTAATTTCAGGCCCCTGCACGAAGCAACCGAACTGCAGCAAAACCACTGTAAGGCATTTTCAGCGTGGGCCAACCATTATCATTTCTACTAACCTCATCCTTGGAAATTGCTGACCAGGTTTCAGTGAAATGTTCCAACAAAACCAAAAAAAAAAAGGGAAAGAAAAGAAAAAAAAGAAAACCAAATTGGCACAATGCAGAGACCAAGGATGGAAACATTCGGCTGAGAAGGATGCAAATAGGAATCAAATTAAAAGCAACTGAAAACTGGATCATATAATCCAAAGTTCTTGGCAATGTGAAATACCAGATCTCTTGCCATCCCCCATAACAGAGGCAGGGCTAAATATTCAATTTTGGGAGAGCTTTCTCAGATGCCTGACATGCAAGACAAAAGTTTTCTCCTCCCAAGCAAGGGGTGTATGCTCAAGAAAGACATCTGATAAGTCAAGCCAGGGGGGACTGAATAGAGAATACAGAATGAACCAGGTTGGAAAAGACCTTTGAGATCATCAGGTCCAACCTATCACCCAACACCATCTGATCAACTAAACCATGGCACCAAGTGCCTCATCCAGTCTCTTCCTAAACACCTCCAGGGATGGTGACTCCACCACCTCCCTGGGCAGCACATTCCAATGGCCAATCTCTCTTGCTGGGAAGAATTTCTTCCTAACATCCAGCCTAAACCTCCCCTGGCACAGCTTGAGACTGTGTCCTCATGTTCTGCTGCTTGTTGCCTGGGAGAAGAGATCAACCCCCACCTGGCTACAACCTCCCTTCAGGTAGTTGGAGACATCAAGAAGGTCTCCCCTGAGCCTCCTCTTCTCCAGGCTAAGCAACCCCAGCTCCCTCAGCCTCTCCTCACAGGGCTGTGCTCCAGACCCCTCCCCTGTTTTCTTGCCCTGTATGCAAACTGTTACACAACCTGAGTTACTTACTTTGCTTTATGTTCACCAGACTCTTCACTGAAGTGTTGTATGGTCCCAGACTGAACCCACCATTAATGGATGCATTGGTGAGACCCATGGTGATTTGCCATCTGTGAAAAGCAACTCATGGAGCTGAAGAGGCTGCTCAGAGAAGGACTTGGACTTTGTGTCACGGTCCGGAGACATTAGATGTCTCGGTCCGGAGACACAGTTCTTTTAAATATTCCCGTGTTGTGAAATTAAAGGCACAAACGAGGCCAAAGTATCATCAGCTAGACTATTTATTACATAAATAAAGTGGACATAAGAAAGGGGAGAGGGAGAAAAGAGAGAGAGAGAGAGAGGGACGAGAGATAGAAGAGGAAAGGGAAAAATAAAGAGGGAGAGAGAGAGAGGGAGAAGAGGAAAGGAATTATATTACCACACCCCTCATCCCCCCCAAGACAGTTAAAGTCTGTGGAGGCAAGGTGCTGCAGGAGATGTTGGGTTTGTAGAGAAACGCTGGTGAGGCTTTTGCTGGAGAATAGCTGTGGTCCTCTGGGGAGATGTTGGGTTGATACAGGAACAGTGCTGAGGCTCCTCTGGGCAGCCTGGGTCTGTAGAGAAGGGGTGCTGAGGATTTGGCTGGAGCTGTGGTCCTCCAGGCAGCTTCTTTTCTCCGGAGCAGCATCGTCCCGGCTTTCTCTTCTCAGCGGCCTGGCCCGTCTCCTGTGTTTTCCTTCATCTCCGTTTTTCTCCCGTTTTTCTCCTCTGTTTCTCTCCTCTGTTTCTCTCTACAAAACCAGTAGTTGCTCAGTCTTTTGGGCGGAAACCACCCTGCCCAGAAATCACAAGCTGATTTGCATCCAGGATTGGTAGACAGGATTCACTTTATCTTTGTTGATTTACATAGAGAGAGACAAACTTATTAGACTCTCACACTTTGGGATCTCTTCCTCCCCTCCTCCAGCAGAGGACAGCACAGCCAACAAGGCATCAGCCTTCCTCCACAGACCCAAACCATCTTGGGGGGTAGGGGGTAGTAATGTAACTCCTTTCCTCTTCTCTCTCCCTCTTCTCTCTCTCTATTTCACGTCTCTCTCTCTCCTTCTGATCCATCCACTTTATTCTGTTAATAAATAGCCTTGCTGTTGATATTTTGGCCTTGTTCATGCCTCTAACTTCATAACATGGGCCCCACAGTTTAGGGAAGATGTTGAGTTGCTGGAACATGTCCAGAGAAGGGCAACGAAGCTGGGGAGGGGTCTGGAGCACAGCCCTGTGAGGAGAGGCTGAGGGAGCTGGGGTTGCTTAGCCTGAGAAGAGGAGGCTCAGAGAAGACCTTATTGCTCTCTACAACTCCCTGAAGGGAGGTTGTAGCCAGGAGGGGGTTGGTCTCTTCTCCCAGGCAACCAGCACCAGAGCAAGAGGACACAGTCTCAAGCTGTGCCAGGGGAAGTTTAGGCTGGAGGTGAGGAGAAAGTTCTTCCCAGCAAGAGAGATTGGCCATTGGAATGTGCTGCCCAGGGAGGTGGTGGAGTCACCATCCCTGGAGGTGTTCAAAAAGGGATTGGATGTGACACTTGAAGCCATGGTTTAGTTAGTCCTGAGGTGTTGGGTGATAGGTTGGACTCAATGATCTCTGAAGCCTCTTCCAGCATTTTTGATTCTATGAAAAGCAAACAAAACCAACTAGAAGTAATGAGCATTGTGACTGGAAGACAAACTGGAGCACAGGTTTACACAGGATCTCTGTGCTTGGCCTCACAAGCTCTAGACTATATCAGAGTTGAAAAGTAAGCAAAACCCCTTGCTGTGCAGGCCTTTGCAAACAAGAAATGAAGCTTTGACGGTTGACTGCTTGACCACTCCACCTGCAAGGCAGGATCAGAACTGTGAGTATTTCCTACAATATTTTGTTCACTCCTCGAAAGCAGGCAGCAAGGTTTCCTTGTCTTTTGTTGTACTCTAGTGGAAGAGTTCAAGAACTTCAAAGTTTCTTCACATTTTTTTATCAAGTATAGAGCAGGGGCCCTTATTGAGTCACCATCCCTGGAGGTGTTCAAGGGGGGATTGGATGTGGCACTTGGTGCCATGGTTTAGTATTCATGAGGTGTTGGGTGACAGGTTGGACTTGATGATCCCTGAGGTCTTTTCAACCTTATTGATTCTATGATCCCATGATTATAGCAAATTTGATTTCCTTTGAACATTAGAACCTCAGAGCTAAATCAGAAGTCTAACTACTATCACTAACTACTACTACTAACTACTACTACTAACTGCTTTTTGGACAATAAGCCATTGCTGCTTTGAACAGATTCCATTGCTGAAGGAAGAGAACATACTGAGATGCAAAGCACACAGCCACACCACAAAGGCAGAGATTTGTTTCTCCTCTCCTCTTCAAAACACAGTAGCCACAGACTAGTTTCAGTTCATGTAAAATTATGATAACCTGAAAACCCATACATTTTATGGTTTGCTGAGTTAGCTGTGATGTGCATCCCTGGAGTCAGGGAGTGCTGAGATCATCATGCCAAGAAATATGATAGAGGACCTTGCAGATAATGCAAAGGCTGAAACTAAGATAAGGTGAGGCCAGATGTAGCTACATTTATTGCTTTGCTCTGCACAAGAAAATGTTAAGCATAAAACACAGAGAATTAAGATCTCAAAACATTTTAGCAGACACTCTTTGTGTCATGTTTTAAGGCCATCAGGCCTGGCAGCCCATCAAAGACTGGTGGGATTTTGTTGTTATTACTGACATAGATCCATAAATATGATCCAAAGCTGACATCTAGTGGAGGGAGAGAAAGTGCAGGGCTTCCCTTCCCTTCCCTTCCCTTCCCTTCCTTCCCTTCCCTTCCCTTCCCTTCCTTCCCTTCCCTTCCCTTCCCTTCCCTTCCCTTCCCTTCCCTTCCCTTCCCTTCCTTCCCTTCCCTTCCTTCCTTCCCTTCCCTTCCCTTCCCTTCCCTTCCCTTCCCTTCCCTTCCCTTCCCTTCCCTTCCCTTCCCTTCCTTTTATTGTGTGCAGGTGGAGATGTCACTTACCTCCTCTCTTCAGAAGTGGCCTGAAGGTTGTCTTATGCATGGCACATCCTGGGCAAGGAAGCACACCAAGGGTGCTCTAGCTAAGTGTTCACACCTTGCCATGGTGTCTGTAGATAATGAGTGCTGAAGGCTGAATTCAAAACATCTCCAGCAAGGGGGATTCAACCACCTCCCTGGGAAGCCTTTTCCAGTGCTTGAGAATGCTCTCAGTGAAGGAGTTTCTTCTAATATCTAATGTAAACCTCCCCTGGACCATGAATGGTAGAGTTTGGGCAGGGTCTTGTGAACACATCTGACAGAATAGCTGTTCACTGCAGCTGCACAGATGGTGTCAGTGACCTAGTGCATCTGATGCTAGAAATGTGACTTCTTCAGTCCTGGATCAGACCAGTCTCCCAGACACCAGGTCCTGAGGTTGCAGCTCTTATCTGGTTCCAGCTCTTCCCTGGTCCTCTCCTAACTCATTGCCCCAACTGGATTGCTTGGACTGGGAGGGCAACAATCAGAATCACAGAATGGTGCAGAGCAGGTGATCCTAGAGCAGCATCACCTAGAGTAAATGGCACAGGAACAGGATCCAGTGCTCTGCCTCCCTCAAAGGGAGGATTTTTTCTCTTGTGTTTATGTGGAACTTCCTGTGTTCCAGTTTGTGTCCTTTGTCCCTCTGGAAGAGTTCTCAGAAGTTTCTGCCTCATCCTTTTCACCTGGTGAGAAAGATGCCTCAATTTTCAGTCAGCAAAAAGTAAGTTTTCAAACTCTCATGGAAAAATTGAAAACATCAACCCTAAAGGCTAAACCCAGCAAAAGACAAACAAAAGTCTTCAGTGTTTACTTATCACACCTTGCAAACTTGAGTCATCATCATAAATCTGTTGCCACCTCGGTCTGAGTTTGTAATGCTCAGCAGAGGAGACAGAGGGAAGCACAGAGAAGCCTCACCAGCTCCAGCCTCTGGAAAGGGAGAGGGCAGCTCGTCCTCTTGGGAGGTGGCTGGGGGGGGGAGCCAAAGGAGGCAATCTGCAAGCCCAGTGAGAAAGGAACCAGATCACAAGAGCACTCACAGCACTTGAAAAGTGATAGAATCACAGAAGGGCGTTGAGAGGGACCTCTGGAGGTCACCTACTCCAACCACACTGCTACAGCATGAGGATGATGAAAGCACTGGAACATCTGTCTAATGAGGAAAGGCTGAGAGACCTGGGGATGTTTAGTTTGGACAGGAGAAGCCTGGGAGGGGATCTTATTGAGGTTTATAAAGGGTGGGTGACAAGAAGGTCTTAGTCTGTTTAGTGGTGCCTTGTGAATAGAATAGAATAGAATAGAATAGAATAGAATAGAATAGAATAGAATAGAATAGAATAGAATAGAATGGAATGAATAGAATAGAATAGAATAGAATAGAATAGAATAGAATAGAATAGAATAGAATAGAATAGAATAGAATAGAAGAATAGAATAGAATAGAATAGAATAGAATGGAATGGAATGGAATAGAATAGAATAGAATAGAATAGAATAGAATAGAATAGAATAGAATAGAATAGAATAGAATAGAATAGAATAGAATAGAATAGAATAGAATAGAATAGAATAGAATAGAATAAACCAGGTTGGAAGAGACCTTTGAGATCATCCAGTCCAACCTATCACCCAACACCATCTAATCAACTAAACCATGACACCAAGCACCCCATCCAGTCTCTTCCTAAACACCTCCAGTGGTGGTGACTCCACTGAGGGACAATGGACACAACCTGAAACAGAGGTAGTCCCACCTCAACATGAGAAAAAACTTCTTTAAGAGTGATGGAGCATGGAACAGGCTGCCCAGAGAGGTTATGAAGTCTCCTTCTCTAGAGGCTTTCAAGAGCCATCTGGATGCACTTCCATGTGACCTGCCCTAGGTGATCCTGCTTTGGCAGAGTGGTTGGACTTGATCTTGAGAGGTTCCTTCCAATCCCTACCATTCTATGTTTACATGAATCTATGTATCTGTGGCTCTTCACTGATAGAGTTCTCAAATGCTGGCTGCCCAGGAAGGTGGTTGAAACCCCAGCCTTGGAGGTGTTTAAAAGCTGCAGAGATGTGGTGCTGAGGGACATAGTTTAGCACCAGACCTGGCAGAGTCAGGTAGTGGTTGGACTCGATGATCTTAAAGGTGTTTTCCAACCAAAATGATTCTATGAACCAGCCTTCATCTGCTGCTGAACAGCACAGCTTCAGCGCTGCCTCCCAAGCAATCACATTGCTGGCACAGCAGTGGCCATTTTTGGAAGGACCTTCTAATTATCTGACAACAAAACAAAGTTAGTGTTGCACAAACAGTACAAAGTTTGCTGCAGGATTGAGCTTTAATCTCTGGTGGTTGCTTATTGACTCCAGAAAAAACAGTGGCTATTCAGTGAAAAGGCCTCAAAGCCAGTCCTGAGGTGGATTTGAGGGAGAGGAACTTGCCTTCTGCTGCTCTCCGTGGAACCCAAAGTAAGGTGTGGCTTGGAAGGCACTTGGGCTGGATTAAATTTCCCAATCATCTTGCTACAATAGGACTTGGTTTATTTTTTGGTGCTTCTTGGCTTTGACCTTTTTAACAATTAGAAAAGCAGAAGTTGTGCTGTGTGATTCACACTGTATCAGAACCTGAAGGGTGGTTGTATCCAGGTGGGGGTTGGTCTTTTCTCCCAGGCAACCAGCACCAGAACAGGAGGACACAGTCTCAAGCTGTTCCAGGGGAAGTTTAGGCTGGAGGTGAGGAGAAAGTTCTTCACAGAGAGAGTTGTTAGCCATTGGAATGTGCTGCTCAGGGAGGTGGTGGAGTCACTGCCCCTCGAGGTCTTCAAGAGGGGATTGGATGTGGTAATTGGTGCCATGGTTTAGTAGTCATGAGGTATTGGGTGGCAGGTTGGATTTGATGATCTTTGAGGTCTTTTCCAACCTTATTGATTCTATGGAATCTATAGGACATATGAGATACAAAGACTTGTGCTATCAGCAGCACATGATGGCTTTAAGGCATCCAGAGAGGGACTGGGATGCTTTTGTCACCTGGTGTCCTGATAGGATGAGAGGAAATGGCTTCATGTTGCACCAGGGGAGGTTTAAGTTGGATATCAGAAGAAACTTCTTCATGGAAAGTGTTCTCAAAGGTCTGAACAGACTTCCCAGGGAGGTTGCTTGAATCCCCATCCCTGGAAGAGTTTCAAAGATGCAGAAATGTGGTGCTGAGGGATATGGCTTAGCCTCAGCCTTGCTAGAGTTCGGTAATGATTGGACTTGGTGGTCTTTAAGGTCTTTTCCTACCAAAATTTTTCTATGGTTCTAATTTCTGCTCTGTTATTCTTTTCTTCAAGGTTCCCAGAGCTTCCCTCAGCAATGGCTATGGTGTGTCTTTCAGACTTTGAAGCCCATGCTAAAAAGTATTTGCCCAAGATGGCTTGGGATTTTTTTGCAGCTGGAGCAGATGACTGCAGCACTCGAGACGAAAACATCCTGGCATATAAGAGGTAATGTGAGGAGGAAATCAGGAGTGTTGTACTGGAAGCTTTTAAGCTATGTTTTTGTACAAAATGTTTGGACATCAGAGGCAAAGATTCTTTGCACCTTGCCCTTTCAAGGTGGTCCCCAAGCAAGATGCATTTACCTGAGTAACATATGCCTGGAGGTGCAATGATCACAGAATCATAGAATCAATAAGGTTGGAAAAGACCTCAGAGATCATCAAGTCCAAACTATCACCCAACACCTCATGACTAACTGAACCATGGCACCAACACCTCCAGGGATGGTGACTCCACCACCTCCCTGGGCAGCACATTCCAATGGTCAACAACTCTTTCTGGGAAGAACTTTCTCCTCACCTCCAGCCTAAACCTTCCCTGGCACAGCTTGAGACTGTATCCTCTTGTTCTGGTGCTGGTTGCCTGGGAGAAGAGACCAACCCCCACCTGGCTACAACCTCCCTTCAGGTAGTTGGAGACAGCAAGAAGGTCTCCCCTGAGCCTCCTCTTCTCCAGGCTATACAATCTTCATTGATTCTAGACCCTCCTGATTTTAGATAACTATAATTCTTCCATTTTATTCTGAGAAGCTAATGATGCAGGCCTGAAAACAACTTAGATTCTATGAAGCATAAATGATGCTGAGGGCTCTGGCAAATGGCAGGGTAGCATTTGACAGGAAAGGGGATGAGTGAGACACAGAATGAGACACACTAAGGAGCTTTTGGTGAACAGGAGAAAGCCTACATGCAAGTAATGTGGGGTGTGGGGAACATGTAACAGACAGCAAGGGCAAGCACAGTGTACAGTGAGGACAGGTATACAATGGTCAAGTGAAAGACAGTAACCTGGACTGGGCTGCAAGTAGAAGGAATCTGTGGGATGGACAGTAGGAGGGTGAGAGGCCTTGAGCACAAACCCTGTGAGCAGAGGCTGAGGGGGCTGGGATTGCTTAGCCTGGAGAAGAGGAGGCTCAGGGGAGACCTTATTGGTCTCTACAGCTCCCTGAAGGGAGGTTGTAGCCATGTGGAGGTTGTCTTTTCTCCCAGGCAACCAGCACCAGAACAAGAGGACACAGTCTGAAGCTGTGCCAGGGGAGGTTTAGGCTGGAGGTGAGGAGAAAGTTCTTCCCAGCAAGAGAGAGTTGTTGCCCATTGGAATGTGCTGCCCAGGGAGGTGGTGGACGTGGCACTTGGAGCCATGGTTTAGTTAGTCCTGAGGTGTTGGGTGACAGGTTGGACTTGATGATCTTTGAGGTCTTTTCCAACCTTATTGATTCTATGATTCTATGAAAAGAGCTGGTGAGCTAAGATGGGAAATGCAGGATGATGTCCTGTGGCTGATAAGCAGGACATGGGATTAACGAGAAGTGGTAGTGGCTGAACTGGTGGCTGAATGGACATCTGAAAATGAACAGAACGGGCAAAGAGCCTCCATTATAGCCTGGTTTATTTATTGCCTGGGATTCCTGCACTTCAATAGGTAGATGAAGACCTAGTTTCCATGAAACTTCAATAGAGCCCCTGAACAGTTACTGTGCTGAAGGGTTATTTTTGTCTTCCAGAATTCATTTCCGGCCACGTGTGCTGCGGGACGTATCCATGATGGACACCAGGACCAAAATCCTGGGAACTGAAATCAGCTTTCCTGTAGGAATTGCCCCTACTGGCTTCCACAAGCTAGCATGGCCTGATGGAGAGAAAAGCACAGCCAGAGGTACTCATCTGCGTTGTGGCCAATGCAGCAAAAAAAGTGGGTTGTGGGAAAGCCTGAAGACTCTGTTAGGATGAGCTGGGATGTGACTGAGCAAACATTTTCAGGTTTGAAGGGGTAAACTTCTTTTACACCACCTTCTGACACCCCTATTTGTGAATGACCCAGCTGGATCTGGTGACACAAAATGGATGGGAAGCTCTGTAGAATTTACCTTTCCAGGTAGGAGGCGTTCAAAAAGGGACTGGATGTGGCACTTGGAGCCATGGTTTAGTTAGTCCTAAGGTGTTGGGTGACAGGTTGGACTTGATGGTCTTTGAGGTCTTTTCCAACCTTACTGATTCTATGATTCCATGATCAGCTGTATGGAGGCTGCTGCAAGCTTAAGACAGAGACTGTGGGCACATTTCTGGTGTATACCAAGTGCCACACAGCTCCTCAGTGCTGTGGTCTTGTGGTGGTTTGCGCCTTAACTGGGACTTAAGAGCTCAGATGGGGACAAGGCTGAGAATCCATCCCCTGCTCCCCCTTCCTCCTTCCCAACAGAGAGGAAAAAAAAAGAAAGGGAAGGAGCAAAAGGGAATATGCTGCCCAGGGAAGTGGTGGAGTCACCATCACTGGAAGTGTTTAGGAGGGGACTGGATGAGGCACTTGGTGCCATGGTTTAGTTGATCAGATGGTGTTGGGTGATAGGTTGGACTTGATGATCTCAAAGGTCTTTTCCAACCTGGTTAATTCTATTCCATTCTAGTCTAGTCTATTTGATTCAATTTGATTCAATGTGATTCAATTCAATTCAATTCAATTCAATTCAATTCAATTCAATTCAATTCAATTCAATTCATTTTGATTTGATTCGATTTGATTCGATTCGATTCGATTCGATTTGATTCGATTAGATTCAATTCAATTCAATTCAATTCAATTCAATTCAATTCAATTCAATTCAATTCAATTCAATTCAATTTAATTCAATTGGATTCAATTCTATCCTATCCTATCCTATCCTATCCTATCCTATCCTATCCTATCCTATCCTATCCTATCAGCTGTGATTGTCCATCAGTGGTAAATAGAGACGTTTCTAACTCCAAGGGCACATTTGCCAGCAGGCAGAGCACTGTGCTTGGTAGGAGAAAAGTAAGACAGGAGCTCAGGTGTTGTCTGAAAACCATATATAAAAACAATTTTGTAGCTGGTATCTGACAGGAGAGTTGATTATGACCTTGATTGTGAGTATCTTCCAACCCCTGCACAGCAGCCAAAGCGATGAACACCTGCTACATTGCCAGCACCTACTCCACCTGCACACTGGAGGAGATCTCCGCGGCAGCTCCCGGCGGCCTCCGCTGGTTCCAGCTCTACATCCACCGCAACAGGGCTGTTTCCCAGCAGCTAGTCCAACAGGCAGAGGCCTTGGGTTTCCAGGGCCTCGTCCTCACTGCAGATCTACCCTACACAGGCAAAAGACGTGATGATATCCGCAATGGTTTCCGCCTTCCTCCCCACATGAAACTGAAGAACTTGGAAGGAGCCTTTGAGGTTTGTAAAATAAGCCTGTCCTTTCATTCACTGTCCTGGTGTGTACCACATGAGGCAAAACCCACTGGGTAACTGCTGCTTTGGCATCTGTTGTAACCCAGGGCATAACTTCTCCCTTTCGGGTACCGTGGTGTCCTCATTTGACCTCCTGCCAGCCTGGGTTCTGGCTCAATCTCAGTCCAGCTTCCTTAGAGACATCAATCTCCACTCCCATTCTAATTATTCTGCTCTGGAGACACTTTCTGTCCAGAGCTGTTGAACATGTCTGTTAGCAAGTTTAATTAATTCATTTCCAGCCAGCATGGATTTAGGACCTGATCTCCTTCTATGCCCAGCTGACTGCCTGGTGGATGTGGGGCAGGCTGTGGATGCGGTCTGCCAAGACTTCAGCAAGGCCTTTGACATCGTCCCCACAGCAAACTCCTGGCCAAGCTGGACAGCAGCACTCTGAGCTGGGTTAGGAACTGGCTGGAGGCTGAGCCCAGAGAGTAGTGGCGAATGGTGCCACATCCAGCTGGCAGCCAGGCACCAGTGGTGTGCCCCAGGGATCAGTGCTGGACCCCATGCTGTTCAATGTCTTTACTGATGATCTGGATGAGGGCATTGAGTCCATCATCAGTAAATTTGCAGATGACACCAAGCTGGGGGCAGGAGTTGATCTGTTAGAGAGTAAGAGAGCTCTGAAGAGGAACCTTACCAGGCTGGACAGATGGGCAGAGTCCAACATGATGGCATTCAACAAGTCCAAGTACCAGGTGCTGCACTTTGGCCACAACAGCCCCATGCAGTGCTACAGGCTGGGGTCAGAGTGGCTGGAGAGCAGCCAGGCAGAAAGGGACCTGGGGGTACTGGTTGACAGCAGCTGAACATGAGCCAGCAGTGTGCCCAGGTGGCCAAGAAGGCCAATGACATCCTGGCCTGCATCAGGAATAATGATACACCTCCATCCCTGGAGGTGTTCAAGAGGGGATTGGACATGGCACATGAAGCCATGGTTTAGTTAGTCCTGAGGTGTTGGGTGAGAGCTTGAACCTGATGATCTTTGAGGTCTTTTCCAGCCTTATTGATTCTATGATTCTATAATTGTATTATTCTAGGGCAGAGAAAGACTCAAAGGGGCCCTCTGTATTTTTACAGCTCAGATGAGGTTACCTTCTCTCCTGTGGCTGTAGGGAGAAGACCGTTCTGAGTACGGGCTGCCCCCCAACAGCTTAGACCCTTCCGTCACCTGGAACGACATCTACTGGCTGCGAAGCCTGACCCACCTGCCCATCATCATCAAAGGTATCTTGACAAAAGAGGATGCAGAGCTGGCAGTGAGACATGGAGTTCAGGGAATTATTGTGTCCAATCATGGTGGAAGGCAGCTGGATGGAGGACCTGCCACTGTAAGTGAGAAACAGATGTCCCTTGAGTGTTTATTCAAAGCACCTTTGCACTGACCTGAGTATCTCTCTGCTCATGTCTGTGCTTCTGGTGGATGTGTGTGTTTGTTGTGTGGCTATGGCTTTGTGCAAATGTCCTTTAGCTCTTTTTCATCCACTGAAGTATCCTCTCAGCTTCTTGGGAGGGTTCTGTAAGCAGCACTGACCCTACAGAACTGCTGGCCAAACTACTGGCCTGAGTTAGCAAAACTTTTCTGCCCTTGGCTTCATGAGGTTGTGCAGTGCTTGTGCCCTCTTTGCACAATGCAGCAAAAGTAAAATGAAGCTCTGGAACCAGGCACAAATCCAGGCTGGGCATGGACTGGCTGGAAAGCAGCCCTGAGGAGAGAGACTTGGGGGTGCTGGGGGACAAAAAGCTCAACAGGAGCTCTGAATGTGCTCTTGCAGCTTGCAAAGCCAATCAGATCCTGGGCTGCAGCAGGAGAAGTGTGGCCAGCAGGGCAAGGGAGGTGATTCTCCCCCTCTGCTCAGCTCTGCTGAGACCCCACCTGGAGTACTGCCTCCAGGTCTGGAGCCCCTATTCCAGGAGGGATGTGGAGGTGCTGGAAGGTGTCCAGAGAAGGGCCAGAAGGATGATCAGAGGGCTGGAGCACCTCTCCTATGAGGACAGACTGAAGGAGTTGGAGCTGTTCAGTCTGCAGAAGAGAAGGCTCTAAGGTGACCTCATTGTGGCCTTCCAGTATCTGAAGGGGGCTCCAGGAAGGCTGGGGAGGGACTGCTCAGGATGTCAGGGAGTGATAGGACTAGGGGGAATGGAATGAAGCTGGAGGTGTGGAGATTGAGGCTGGAGGTGAGGAGGAAGTTCTTCCCCATGAGAGTGGTGAAGCCCTGGAATGGGTTGTCCAGGGAGGTGGTTGAGGCCCTGTCCCTGGAGGTGTTTAAGGCCAGGCTGGCTGAGGCTGTGGCCAGGCTGATGTAGTGTGGGGTGTCCCTGCCCATGGCAGGGGGGTTGGAACTAGATGCTCCTTGTGGTCCCTTCCAAACCTGACTGATACTATGATACTGTGATACTATGATACTATGAAAAATGTGCAAATGAGAGAATCAGAGAACCACCTCAGTTGGAAAGGACTGTGAAAATAATTGAGGCCAACTGTCGATATATTAATTACTGTCATTGCTGCCCTCTGCCAAGGCATGCACAAACAATGCAGCCAGATTCAGGAAGAGGTCTGCTGTGCATGTTTACACACTCCAGTCTAAATGGGAATGTATTGGCTTCCATGAGCCAGAAAAAGGATGGCTTATCTAGAGAAAAGGTCTCCCTGGTTTTCAGGCTGTATAAAGAAACTATGGGTTGTTTGGATGAGTGAGTATTTCACTTGGCTTCTCTCAGTTTTCCCAGTTATCCTTATTTTACAGTTCTGGTTTGCATAATATCTGTGGACTTTCTTTTCTCTGTTTTCCTCTGTAGAATAAAAATAGGTACCAGGGAATTCTCTTCTATTACAGAATCACAGAATGGATAGGATAGGATAGGACAGGATAGGACAGGATAGGACAGGATAGGATAGGATAGGATAGGATAGGATAGAATAGAATAGAATAGAATAGAATAGAATAGAATAGAATAGAATAGAATAGAATAGAATAGAATAGAATAGAATAGAATAGAATAGAATAGAATAAACCAGGTCAGAAAAGAGCTTCGAGATTATAGAGTCCAACCTATCACCCAACACCATCTGAACTACTAAACCATGGCACCAAGCACCCCATCCAGTCTCTTCCTAAACACCTCCAAGGATGGTGACTCCACCACCTCCCTGGGCAGCACATTCCAATGGTCAATCTCTCTTGCTGGGAAGAACTTCTTCCTCATATCCAACCTAAACCTCAACTGGCACTGCTTGAGACTGTGTCCTCTTGTTCTGGCGCTGCTTGCCTGGGAGAAGAGACCAACCCCCACCTGGCTACAACCTCCCTTCAGGTAGTTGTAGACAGCAATAAGGTCTCCCCTGAGCCTCCTCTTCTCCGGGCTAAGCAACCCCAGCTCCCTCAGCCTCTCCTCACAGGGCTATGCTCCAGACCCCTCCCCAGCTTTGTTGCCCTTCTCTGGACACCTTCCAGCAACTCAACATCTTTCCTAAACTGAGGGGCCCAGAACTGGACACAGGACTCAAGGTGTGGCCTAACCAGTGCAGAGTACAGGGCACAATGACTTCCCTGCTCCTGCTGGCCACACTATTCCTGGTGCAGGCCAGGATGCCATTATCAGAATTCCTAGCAAATTATAGCAGAAGAAGCAAAGTACCAGAAAATGGAATTCACTTTCAAGCACTCAGCAGACTGACCATGAGCCAACAGTGGGCCCTTGTGGCCAAGCAGACCAATGGCATCCTGGGGTGCATTCAGAAGTGTTTGGCCAGCAGGTTGAGGTTGGTTCTCTTTAGCCTCTATTCTGTTTTGGTGAGGCCATACCTGAAGTATTGTGTCCAGTTCTGAGCTCCCCAGTTCAGGAAAGACATGGACCTACTGAAGAGAATCGAGTGGAGAGCCACTAAGGTGAGGGGACTCTCTCTTATGAGGACAGGCTGGGAGACCTTGGGCTGTTTAGCCTAGAGGAGACTGAGAGGGGTTCTCATTAGTCCTTATCAACATCTAAAGGTTGAGTGTTGGAATGAGGGAGCCAGACTCTTCTCAGTGGTATTCAGTGACAGGGCAAGGGAAAATGGATGCAAACTGGAACACAGGAGTTTCCATGTGCACATCAGGAAAAGATTCTTGCCTTTGAGGGCAGCAGAGCACTGGAACAGGCTCTCCAGAGAGGTTGTGGAGTCTGCATCTCTGGAGGCATTCCAAACCTACCCAGACATAGAATCATAGAATCAATAAGGTTGGAAACGACCTCAGGGATCATCAAGTCCAACCTGTCACCCAAGATCTCATGACTACTAAACCATGGCTTCAAGTACTACCTCCAATCCCTTTTTGAACACCTCCAGGGATGGTGACTCCACCACCTCCCTGGGCAGCACATTCCAATGGCCAATTACTCTTTCTGGGAAGAACTTTCTCCTCACTTCCAGCCTAAACTTCCCCTGGCACAGCTTGAGACTGTGTCCTCCTGTTCTGATGCTGGTTGCCTGGGAGAAGAGACCAACCCCCACCTGGCTACAACCTCCCTCCAGGTAGTTGTAGAGCGCAATAAGGTCTCCCTCAAGCCTCCTCTTCTCCTCTCAATATACTCTAGGTGATTCTGCTATAGCAACCTTCTTTCAGCCCTCAGTATGCTGTGATTCTGAGCTTCTCTGTACTTTATTCTGCAGCTGTTGGTGCTGAGCTATGTGTCCTGCATTGTCCCATGTTAAGCAGGTGTACTGTTAAAGCATTGCCTCCCTGCTTGTCGTGTTGTTATATCTCCTCTTTCTCTTGGAATTAAAAGCTGGGCTCAAGGTGAGTGTGCCTGCTGCTTTGCAGATTGATGCTCTGGTGGAGGTTGTGGAGGCAGTACAAGGAAGAGTTGAAGTGTACGTGGATGGTGGTATACGAAAAGGCAGTGATGTATTGAAAGCACTGGCACTGGGGGCAAAGTGTGTCTTCATTGGAAGACCAGCTTTATGGGGCCTGGCTTACAAGGTAAGCAACTTGGAGTTTCTATATCTACTTCTCCCACTCCATAAAACTCTGATGGTGGCTTTGTTCCATACAATCATAGAATCTTTAAGATTAGAATAGACCTCTTAAGATCAAGTCCTGAAGTGCCATGTCTATGTGTTTTCTGAGCACTTCCATTTGAGATAATATCCTCTCATCCTATTAGAAGTGATAGCAAGAGTTTTCACCAGGGAAGAATATTATACATTGGAATGGAATGGAATGGAATGGAATGGAATGGAATGGAATGGAATGGAATGGAATGGAATGGAATGAATAGAATAGAATAGAATAGAATAGAATAGAATAGAATAGAATAGAATAGAATAGAATAGAATAGAATAGAATAGAATAGAATTAACCAGGTTGGAAAAGACCTTTGAGACCATCAAGTCCAACCTATCACCCAACACCATCTGATCAACTAAACCATGGCACCAAGTGCCTCAGCCAGGCTATTCCTAAACACCTCCAGGGATGGTGACTCCACCACCTCCCTGGGCAGCACATTCCAATGGCCAATTGCTCTCTCTGTGAATGACTTCTTCCTCACATCCAGCTTCTTGTTCTGGTGCTGGTTGCCTGGGAGAAGAGACCAACCCCCACCTGGCTACAACCTCCCTTCAGGATTACTCTCCTCTGAGCCTCCTCTTCTCCAGGCTAAGCAACCCCAGCTCCCTCAGCCTCTCCTCATAGTGTTTGTGCTCCAGACCCCTCCCCAGCTTTGTTGCCCTTCTCTGGACACATTCCAGCAACTCAACATCTTTCCTAAACTGAGGGGCCCAGAACTGGACACAGGACTCAAGGTGTGGCCTATCCAATGCAGAGTACAGGGCACAATGACTTCCCTGCTCCTGCTGGCCACACTGTTCCTGATGCAGGCCAGGATGCCATTGGCCTTCTTGGCCACCTGTTGTTTGTTTATTTGTTTGTTTTACTAAATTTTAAGTGGAAACAACCCACATTGTGTCAATATCAGACATTTTCTGGGATTTAAAAATGCTGCTGAGTTTCGCAGTTTCTAGTATAGTTTTGGAGCTGACAACGTTGGTCTGTGGGACCTGCCTTTTGGTGTGCCAGTTGGGCATGGCAGAACTCAGGACTTGGGGTACTGGTCCACAGCCAGCTGAACATGAGCCAGCATGTGCTCAGGTGGTCAAGAAGATCAACAGCATCCTGGCCTGCATCTGGAACAGTGTGGCCAGCAGGAGCAGGGAGGTCATTCTGCCTTATACTCAGAACTGGTATGGCCACACCTTGAGTCCTGTGTCCAGTTCTGGGCCCCTCAGTTTAGGAAAGATGTTGAGTTGCTGGAAGGTGTCCAGAGAAGGGGAATAAAGCTGGGGAGAGGTTTGGAGCACAGCCCTGTGAGGAGAGGCTGAGGGAGCTGGGGTTGCTTAGCCTGGAGAAGACGAGGCTCAGGGGAGACCTTCTTGCTGTCTATGACTAGCTGAAGGGAGGTTGTAGCCAGGTGGGGGTTGGTCTCTTCTCCCTGGCAACCAGCACCAGAAGAAGAGGACAGAGTCTCAAGCTGTGCCAGGGGAGGTTTAGGCTCAAGGTGAGGACAAAGTTCTTCCCAGAAAGAGTAATTGGCCATTGGGATGTGCTGCCCAGGGAGGTGGTGGAGTCCCCATCCCTGGAGGTGTTCAAGAGGGGATTGGATGTGGCACTTGAAGCCATGGTTTAGTAGTCCTGAGGTGCTGGGTGACAGGTTGGACTTGATGATCTCTAAGGTCTTTTCCAGCCTTATTGATTCTATGATTCTGTGTTTCTACTTGCTTGGAGGCATAGTGTACCATTTCTGAAGGCTCAGCCTGGTATCTGGCTAGAGTGTTGAAGCTCTCATTACCTCACAAAATGCTGGCAGTGCTGGAAGGTTTGGCATTTAAAAGAAAAAGGAAAAAGCTCCTTGATGGAGGCTAACTGCTAGCTAAGAAAAAAATCCCACAAGGGTTAGAAAATGTCAGGAGTGAAAAACAGCTTTGTTTTCTTTCCCTGCATCACAAAAGGAAAAGCGTGGAAACGAATCTGTGATGAACTGAGCACATCCATCCTGTTGTGTTAATCATTCAGCCCTATGAGAAGCTGGAGTTGGCAGGGCCTCCAGGGACTGCCCCAGCTCTCACAGGGGAAGCATTCTGCCCCTGTTGCTTTCTGCCACTGCTCCTTTCAATCTGACTGATTGCTTTGTTGGGGCAGGGTGAAGAAGGTCTTCAAGAGCTCCTGAGGATTTTGCAGGATGAGTTTCGCTTGTCCATGGCTTTAGCTGGTAAGCAGAGAATCAGAGCAGCAGAGAATCAATAAGGTTGGAAAAGACCTCAGAGATCATCAAGTCCAACTTATCACCCAGCACCTCAGGACTAACTAAACCATGGCTCCAAGTGCCATATCCAATCCCCTCTTGAACACCTCCAGGGATGGGGACTCCACCACCTCCCTGGGCAGCACATTCCAACAGTCAATTACTCTTTCTGGGAAGAACTTTGTCCTCACCTTGAGCCTAAACCTCCCCTGGCACAGCTTGAGACTGTGTCCTCTTGTTCTGGTGCTGCTTGTCTGGGAGAAGAGACCAACCCTCACCTGGCTACAACTTCCCTTCAGGGAGTTGGAGACAGCAATAAGGCCTCCCCTGAGCCTCCTCTTCTCCAGTCTATGGAACCCCAGCTCCCTCAGCCTCTCCAACTCAAGTGTTCTGCAACACTGATGGGGAGACTGGAACTGAAATGCCATTGGGCATTCCTTAATAGCCTGGGCTTGGAGGTTAATCTTTCAACTAGGAAGGATTCCTACAAGGTGTTTCTTTCCCAGGAGGCTCTCACACTTCTTTACATGCAAAGGTCAGTCTTCTTTTCAGTGGAGTCAAAGGACAGGGCAAGAGGAAGTGGGCACAGACTCAAACATAGGAAGTTCCATTTAAACACGAGGAGGAACTTCTTTACTTTGAGGCTAGTGGAGCACTGGAACAGGCTGCCCAGAGAGGTGGTGGAGTCTCCATCTCTGGAGTAATTCAAAACCTGTCTGGATACCATCCTGTGCAAACTGCTGTAGATGACCCTGCTCTGGCAGGGAGGTTGGACTGGATGATCTGAGGTTCCTTCCAGCCCCTATAATTCTATCAGCTACCTGAAAGGGGGTTGTAGACAGGCAGAGGTTGGTCTCTTCTCCCAGGCAGCCAGTACCAGAACAAGAGGACATAGTCTCAGGCTGTGGCAGGGGAGGTTCAGGCTGGAGGTCAGGAGGAAGTTCTACACAGAGAGAGTGATTGCCCATTGGAATGGGTTGCCTGGGGAGGTGGTGGAGTCACCATCCCTGGAGGTGTTCAGGAGGAGACTTGATGGGGTGCTTGGTTGCATAGTTTAGTTGGTTGGGTGGTGTTGGATGATAGGTTGGATGTGATGATCTTGAAGGTCTCTTCCAACCTGGTCTATTCTATTCTATTCTATTCTATTCTATTCTATTCTATTCTATTCTATTCTATGACACCATGAAAAGCAAATTGAACTCAGCCATAGCAGTTGGTTGGGATGTTTTTGGCAGGGCTGTGAAAATCCACATAGATCTGATCAAATTAAATGGTACTGCAAATGTCCATCCATCCTCCCTTTGTCTTTTCTATCCACCTTTCACTGCTGGGTGAATTGAGAATCTGTGGTGGTTCAGGCTGGGTGCCTCCTGCTGCTGCCACGCAAGATACACCTGTGGTGTCCTGAGGGTCCAGCCCAGTGGGTGGACACAGGGAGCTGTGCATTTCATACCCACAATGTCCTGTGCCCTATAAATCTATCAGCAAGGACTGAGTCTTCCTCTTTCTCCCCTCTCTGCTCCCATGGTAGATGCTCCCTATCTGGTAATGAAGGGGGAACCATCTCGAGACCTCTTGGGGCCTGGCCAGGCCTAATGCCAGGAGCAGAAGGGGGAAGGGCAGTCTCAGATCTGGCCAGATGAGATTAGCCTAACAATGGAGGAGGTGGGGGGAAGAAAGAGCCCTGGGGGCTTTGGGTGTACCCTCAGGTGGGGAAAAAAGGGAGCTTCTGGGTGTGCTTTGGGATCTCCTTTTGCCACTGTGCTTGTGGTTCTCTGTGAAACATTCACTGCTCTGCCATTTAAACTTTCCACCACTTCTGTAATCTGTTTGTCTGAGTCTCATTTTTTCCTGCCCTGGTGGGATGCAAAGAAAGATCAACCTTTCAGCCCACCTCTTTTTTCTTTCTTTTTCCCCTTTTCTTTGTTTTTGTTTTCTTCTTTTCATGTTTCTCACTCTTCCTGTGCAGAAAGCCCAGTGCCTAACCTCAAGGGTGAAGATGCCATTGAGGAGCAGGGCTTCTGTGAGCAAGATGTTGAAGTGTGAACCTATCCCCACATGACTCATGCAAGACTAGACCATGACTCAGAGAGGGAGCCTTCCAAGTTTAATCCACAGACATTCCTCCCTCACCAACGGTTTGTCTCTCTGTTTGTTTCAGGCTGTGCCAGCGTTTCAGAGGTTGGCCGACACCTAGTGGAGTTCTCTAAGCTGTGAACAGCCTCCTGCAATGCCCACCCAAGAGAAGCAGCTCACACCGAGGTCCCAAGGGAGAACTGAAGAGAGAAAAAGGAGATGCAAAAGTCAAGTGTGGAATGAGTATCTTCATAGTATCATAGTATCAGTCAGGGTTGGAAGGGACCACAAGGATTATCTAGCCCCCACCCCCCTGCCATGGGCAGGGACACCCCACACTACATCAGCCTGGCCACAGCCTCACCCAGCCTGGCCTTAAACACCTCCAGGGACAGGGCCTCAACCACCTCCCTGGACAACCCATGCCAGGGCTTCACCACTCTCATGGGGAAGAACTTCCTCCTCCCCTCCAGCCTCAATCTCCCCACCTCCAGCTTCATTCCATTCCCCCTAGTCCTATCACTCCCTGACATCCTGAGCAGTCCCTCCCCAGCCTTCCTGTAGCCTCCTTCAGATACTGGAAGGCCACAATGAGGTCACCTGGGAGCCTTCTCTTCTCCAGACTGAACAGCCCCAACTCCTTCAGTCTGTCCTCACAGGAGAGGTGCTCCAGCCCTCTGCTCATCCTCCTGGCCCTTCTCTGGACACCTTCCAGCACCTCCACATCCCTCTTGCAATAGGGGCTCCAGAACTGGAGGCAGTACTCCAGGTGGGGTCTCAGCAGAGCTGAGCAGAGGGGGAGAGTCACCTCCCTCGACCTGCTGGCCACACTTCTCCTGCTGCAGCCCAGGATCTGATTGGCTTTGCAAGCTGCAAGAGCACATTCAGAGCTCCTGTTGAGCTTTTTGTCCCCCAGCACCCCCAAGTCTCTCTCCTCAGGGCTGCTTTCCAGCCAGTCCCTGCCCAGCCTGCATTTGTGCCTGGGATTGCCTCCACCCAGCTGCAGGACCCTGCCCTTGCTCTTGTTGAAGCTCCTCAGGTTGGCTTGTGCCCACCTCTCCAGCCAGTCCAGGTCCCTCTGGATGGATCCCTTCCCTCCAGCTGTCTGCTGCACCACACAGCTTGGTGTCATCAGCAAACCTGCTGAGGGTGCACTCAGTGCCACTGTCCATGGCACCCACAAAGATCTGATGAGTATCTTCAGCAAACTCCTGAGCAGATTAGGAAGGCTCTGTGTTTGCAAAGGCCACTCTCTGCCTTTGTTGAGGCCAGTGAAATCAGATGGGTTTTTAACACTTTGGGTGACTACTACTTGCTAAAATACATTTATCTTTAATTGGTGGGTCCCTGGAGTAACCTGAGCCAAGCCTGACTCCCAAGCTTTGATACAACAGGCTGCCAGGCATGGATAACTGTATCCAGCACTTCTTCCATTTGATTGTGCTTCCAAGTCTGACTGAAACTCAAGGTGTGCACCTTTCCTGCCCCAGGCTGCAAGTGTTGTGGCTGATACTTCCCATAGCTTGGGCTTTCCTGGATGTATTCATAGCAGATACAGAGACATGATGCATCAGCTATCAGGCACTTCAGCTGCTCTTTGGAGGTGGAAGGGGTCTTGCCCACTGCTTCCAGATGAAGAGAAATTAAATCATAGAGTCATAGAACCATTGGAGAAGACTTTTAAGGCCACTGTGTCCAACCATTCTCTAACTCTGCCAAGACTGCTGCTAAACCATGTCCCTCAGCACCACCTCTGTGCATCTTTGAAACACCTCCAGGGATGGGAGATACAACCACCTCCCTGGGGAGGCTGCTCCAGTGTTTGAGAACCCTTTCAGTGAAGGACTTGCTTCTAATAGCTAACCTAAACCTCCTTTGGTGCAACTTGAGGCCATTTCATCTCATCCTGTTACTTATTGCTAGGGAGAAGAGACCAACACCCACCTCACTACAACCTCCTTTCAGATGCCTCCTCAGCCTTCTTGTCTACATGCTAAACAATCATAGTATCAGTCAGGGTTGGAAGAGACCACAAGGATCATCTAGTTCCAACCCCCCTGCCATGGGCAGGGACACCCCACACTAGAATTCCAGTTCTCTCATCTGCTCCACACAAGATCTACTCTCCAGACCCTTCACTGGCTTCACTGCACTTCCCTGCTGCAGCACCTCACTGTCTGTCATGTAGTGAGGGACCCAAAACTGAACCCAGTGTTCAAGGTGCAGTTGTGTCACTTTGTACCAAAGAAGCAGTTTTTGACCAAGCTGTTCTCTAGGTTTATTGTGTAAGACAGCATAAACACCTGAAATCAGAAATGTTTTCAGAGGCCACTGATTTCCAACTCCTGTGATCTGGATGCCTCCTGCAGCACACCTGCAGCCAGATTTGAAAAGGCATGGAGCACTTGCAAACAAAAGGAAGGTCAGCAGGGCACCAGGACTGCAGGTGTTTGGAATGAACAGCATCAGTGCTGGGCCCCATGTTCTTTAACATCTTTATTGTTGATCTGGATGAGGGCATTGAGTCCATCATCAGTATATTTGCAGACAACACCAAGCTGAGGGCAGGAATTGATCTGATGGAGGGCAGAGAGGCTTTGCAGAGGGACCTGGACAGGCTGGACAGATGGGCAGAGGCCAAGGGCAGGAGATTGAACACATCCAAGTGCCAGGTTCTGCACATTGGCCACAACAACCCCATGCAGTGCTACAGGCTGGGGGCAGAGTGGCTGAGAGCAGCCAGGCAGAGAAGGACCTGGGGGTGCTGGTCGATGGTAGGCTGAACATGAGCCTGCAGTGTGCCCAGGCAGCCAGGAGGGCCAATGGCATCCTGGCCTGGATCAGGAACAGTGTGGCCAGCAGGAGCAGGGAAGTCATTGTGCCCTGTGCTCAGCACTGGTTAGGCCACACCTTGAGTCCTGTGTCCAGTTCTGGGCCCCTCAGATTAGGAAGGAGGTTGAGTTGCTGGAAGGTGTCCAGAGGAGGGCAACAAAGTTGGTGAGGGGCTTGGAACAGATGCCCTATGGGGAGAGTCTGAGGGAGCTGGGGTTGCTTAGCCTGGAGAAGAGGAGGCTCAGGGGAGACCTCATTGCTCCCTACAGCTACCTGAAGGAAGGTTGTGGACAGGCAGAGGTTGGTCTCTTCTCTCAAGCAACCAGCACCAGAACAAGAGGACACAGTCTCATGCTGCACCAGGGGAAGTTCAGGCTGGAGGTGAGGAGAAAGTTCTTCACTGAGAGAGTTGTTCCCCATTGGAATGTGCTGCCCAGGGAGGTGGTGGAGTCCCCATCCCTGGAGGTGTTCAAGAGGAGATTGGATGTGGCACTTGGTGCCATGGTCTAGTCATGAGGTCTGTGGTGACAGGTTGGACTCGATGATCTTTGAGGTCTCTTCCAGCCTTGGTGATTCTGTGATTCTGTGTGATTCTGTGATTTACCTAAGAGTTTCCTGGTCAGGTTTGTGTGAGCATCATGCCACTGGGATCAGTACCAAAGGGGAACTGCTAGAGAGTCAGGCATGTGCATCCAGGGTCAAGTTATAAAGCTGCTCTTCAGCTGAGTGTTCAAAAGCAAGCCACTGCTCATGGAAGAGTCCCAGCTCTGAGGTAAAAAGCCAGCTCACATTTTCTGTGCAACTGGCACATACTCTGATGCCCACATCCATGGGCAGAAGAAACCACACTGTCAATACGTGACCCCCTGCATAAGCCCTGCATTAAATCTGCCTTAAGGAGGCACAAGAGAGAAGCTAGCCCTTGTTACTCACTCTGTTTAGACCTGAATTTGTTACAGAGATAAGAGTGTCTGCAGTGATCTTCCAGCGACCTTCACATGGAGGCCTTCCTCTCTGTTCCAGTAATAATAAACCTTGCTTAGCAGATAAGGCTGATGAATAATTTCATGTCGTTGCAACGTGATGGACTTCAAGGATGTACCAGAAGAGACTGGGACAACTATGTGTCCTCAGTCCTGAGAAGGGTAAAGGGGGGGTGGGGATGGGGGTAGGGGGGAAGGGAGATGCATCACATCACTATCTTTTACTGCCCAGTTGGAAGGAACAGAAGATGCAGCCACACTTCTTGGATGTGGACGGTTAAAGGGTGAAAGGCAATGGGCACAGGCTGCAAATACAAATTAGGGGGGAAAAATCACCCTGTAAGAGAGGGTTTGTGAAATTTCCATCCTTAGTGCTGGAAACTGGGCAAGGACCCAGTCAAGGAGAACAGAGTGAGTCAGAGGCCTCCACAGGCCTCTTACTATCTAAGTTGTTGTGGGGGAATCACAGAAACCATAAAGGGCCACACACCAAATCTGTACCTTGCCATGCTGGTGTGCTGCCATGACCAGCTACTATGGAGCAGCACCTGTGTAGATAGAATAGAATAGAATAGAATAGAATAGAATAGAATAGAATAGAATAGAATAGAATAGAATAGAGTAGAATAGAATCAATAAGGTTGGAAAAGAACTCAGAGATCATTGAGTTCAACCTATCACCCAACACCATCTAATCAACTAAACCATGGCACCAAGCACATTCCAATGGCCAATCTCTCTTGCTGGGAAAAACATCTTCCTAACATCCAGCCTAAACCTCCCCTGGCACAGCTTGAGACTGTGTCCTCTTGTTCTGGTGCTGGTTGCCTGGGAGAAGAGACCAACCCCCACCTGGCTACAACCTCCCTTCAGGTAGCTGGAGACAGCAACCCCAGCTCCCTCAGCCTCTCCTCACAGGGCTGTGCTCCAAACCCCTCCCCAGCTTTGTTGCCCTTCTCTGGACACCTTCCAACATCTCAACATCTTTCCTCAACTGAGGGGCCCAGAACTGGACACAGGACTCAAGGTGTGGCCTAACCAGTGCAGAGCACAGGGCACAATGACTTCCCTGCTCCTGCTGGCCACACTGTTCCTGATACAGGCCAGGATGCAGTTGGGCTTCTTGGCCACCTGGCCACACTGCTGGCTCATGCTCAGCTGCTGTCAACCAGCACCCCCAGGTCTCTTTCTACCTGGCTGCTCTCCAGCCACTCTGACCCCAGCCTGTAGCACTGAATGGGCTTTTTGTGTGAAAGAAGCAGCAGAAAGCATTTAAAGGAAAATTTTAAGGGGAGGAGAGGTTCAGAGAGGAGAGGAGAGGTTTGGAGAGGTTCGGAGAGGTTCGGAGAGGAGAGGAGAGGTTCGGAGAGGTTCGGAGAGGTTCGGAGAGGTTCGGAGAGGAGAGGTTCGGTTCGGAGAGGTTCGGAGAGGTTCGGTTCGGAGAGGTTCGGAGAGGTTCAGAGAGGAGAGGAGAGGAGAGGAGAGGAGAGGAGAGGAGAGGAGAGGAGAGGAGAGGAGAGGAGAGGAGAGGAGAGGAGAGGAGAGGAGAGAATTAACCAGGTTGGAAAAGACCTTTGAGATCATCAAGTCCAACCTATCACCCAACACCATCTAATCAACTAAACCATGGCACCAAGTGCTTCATCCAGGCTCTTCCTAAACACCTCCAGGGATGGTGACTCCACCACCTCCCTGGGCAGTACATTCCAATGGCCAATCTCTCTTGCTGGGAAGAACTTTCTCCTCACCTCCAGCCTAAACCTCCCCTGGTGCAGCTTGAGACTGTGTCCTCTTGTTCTGGTGCTGCTTGCCTGGGAGTTAATTAGTTGCCTGTGGTTACTTGTCCATCTCAGGTGCCATCTGAAGTGGCAAAGAATGCTACAAGTAATTCTTTCTGATCTTGAAGTTCATGTAAGAAAAGTTTACAATCCTTTCTCTTCAACCAAATTGAGTTGTGTCACCACTGAACCAGGAGATATTTTCTTTGTCAGGTTTAAATAGGCAGAAACAACAACACTTCTTAAGGTGCTTATCCTCAGTCCTTAACTAAAGCCTCTTGAAACAGTTCTCCCACAATGAGAAGTTGTGTTTGACTCAGCATAGCTGCCCAAAAGTTAATCTTTATGTCTTGCTGCCTCTTATTAATGTGTAAACCAGAACAGACAGGAAAATGCTTCCAGGAGGGAACAGTGCCTTCCACCCTCAGGCACAGAAGATTTCCCTAAGTAAATCTGCATTTCAAAGTACACATTCTTTCCCAGAGCTGTCAGCATCTAGGCATTTAAGTTCATGGGTATATAATGGTAAGAAAGACATTGGTTCTAAACATGAGCCAGCAGTATGCCCAGGTGGCCAAGAAGGCCAATGGCATCCTGGTCTGCATTAGGAATAGTGTGACCAGCAGGAGCAGGGAAGTCATTGTGCCCTGTACTCAGCACTGGTTAGGCCACACCTTGAGTCCTGTGCCCAGTTCTGGGCTCCTCAATTTAAGAAGAATATTGAGTCACTTGAAGGTGTCCAGAGAAGGGCAACGAGGTTGGGGAGAGGTCTGGAGCACAGCCCTGTGAGGAGAGGCTGAGGGAGCTGGGGTTGCTTAGCCTGGAGGAGACTCAGGGGAGACCTCATTGCTCTCTACAACTCCCTCAAGGGAGGTTGTAGCCAGGTGGGGGTTGGTCTCTTCTCCCAGGCAACCCGCACCAGAACAAGAGGACACAGTCTCAAGCTGTGCCAGGGGAGGTTTAGGCTCGAGGTGAGGAGAAAGTTCTTCACTGAGAGAGCCATTGGCCATTGGAATGTGCTGCCCAGGGAGGTGGTGGAGTCACCATCCCTGGAGGTGTTCAAGAGGGGACTGGACATGGCTCTGGAAGCCATGTCTCTCCTCTCCTCTCCTCTCCTCCCTCTCCTCTCCTCTCCTCTCCTCTCCTCTCCTCTCCTCTCCTCTCCTCTCCTCTCCTCTCCTCTCCTATCCTCTCCTCTCCTCTCTGAACCTCTCTGAACCTCTCCTCTCCTCTCCTCTCCTCTCCTCTCTGAACCTCTCCTAACCTCTCCTCTCCTCTCCTCACCTCTCCTCTCCTCTCCTCTCTGAACCTCTCCTCTCCGAACCTCTCCTCTCCGAACCCCTCCTTTCCCATTCCAGTGGGCAGGCTTCAGGTAAGAGAATGTTTTCAACCCTGAGAGGCTCAGTTGAGTTGTCTGTTTTTTAATAATGCCTCTTTAAGACATTTTGTTTCTTTTCTAAGAGCCAAAGAGAAGCACTGCTCCAGAGTACACCATGCCAGCAGCAGGCTTGGGGCAGCTCTTGTTCTCTCGCGGAGTGCAGAATTGCAGCAGCTCCTGATAAGAGCTTCCAAAGTCAAGGTTCTGCCTGAGCGAAGCCAAGGAGAGAAGCACTGATAACAATGATTTTGCAGCTCTGTTGGGCTGAGGGAAGGATTTTCAAGGATCTTGCATTCCAAATGGTTGCCAAAATTCGTCACCTTTGCCAGCCAGGAACTTCTCTCTGAAAGAAAGGATTTTGCTTCCCGCCTGTTTCTTGCAGAGCCATTTTTGCTCCATGATCCTGGAGGTCTCTTCCAACCTTAGTTATACTGTGATACTGTGGAAAAAAAAAAACCCTAAACTAACTAACTAAATGTTAAAATAAATAGATGTTAAAAAGTCAACAGATCAAATCCTTCACTCAATCAATCTAAAAAAGAATGACACTTGTAAATGATAAGAAAGCAGCAATGTGAGGGAGCTGCTGCGGCAGCTTTCCTCCAGGGCTCTCTCTCATGAGTGTGCAAAGTTCAGGATTGAACAACAACACAAATAGAATTTAGGGGGTAGTCAAATCAAGCAAAGCTTTTGTAGCATCTGTATCAGCTATGAACGAATGACTGTGTCCACTTCGGGGGCCCTCCGGTTAGGAAAGATGCTGAGCTTCTGGAAGGTGTCCAGAGAAGGGCAACAAAGCTGGGGAGGGGTCTGGAGCACAGCCCTGTGAGGAGAGGCTGAGGGAGCTGGGGTTGCTTAGCCTGGAGAAGAGGAGGCTCAGGGGAGACCTTCTTGCTCTCTACAACTCCCTGAAGGGAGGTTGTTGTAGCCAGGTGGGGGTTGGTCTGTTCTCCCAGGCACCCAGCACCAGAACAAGAGGACACAGTCTCAAGCTGTGCCAGGGGAGGTTTAGGTTGGATATGAGGACAAAGTTCCTCCCAGCAAGGCAGATTGGCCATTGGAATGTGCTGCCCAGGGAGGTGGTGGAGTCACCATCCTTGGAGGTGTTTAGGAAAAGACTGGATGGGGTGGTTGGTGCCATGGTTTATTTGATTAGATGGTGTTGGGTGATGGGTTGGACTTGATGATCTTGAAGGTCTCTTCCAACCTGGTCCGGCTCTATTCTATTCTATTCTATTCTATTCTATTCTATTCTATTCTATTCTATTCTATTCCATTCCATTCCATTCCATTCCATTCCTTTCCATTCCATTCCATTCCACTCCATTCTATCCTATCCTATCCTATCCTATCCTATCCTATCCTATCCTATCCTATCCTATCCTATCCTATCCTATTCTATTCTATTCTATTCTATTCTATTCTATTCTATTCTATTCTATCCTATCCTATCCTATCCTGTCCTGTCCTGTCCTGTCCTATCCACAGCCATCCTCTTGGAGAGGAGGGAGTGGAAGCACCACTTCTGTGTGCAGCAAAGGAGGCACAGGGGAGGGAGAGCAAGCACAAGGACTGAGGTGGTGCTCATGAGATATAAATAGAGGCAAATCTCCTCCCAGTCACAGATTCACGGAATCATTTTCCTTGGAAAAGACCTGCAAGAACATCAAGTCCTAACTCTACCAAGTCCTTTGAGAGCTGGAAAGGTGGAGCTGAGGATTGAGGCAGACTTCTGTGGGATTTGTTTGGCACTGAAGTTGCTTTTGAATGCTTTCAGCTTTGCTCATTTCTTTAGTTTGGAGGAATTTCTGAAGAGGTTTGTTTTGTGTGGAAAAAAAAATGTGCAGGCTGTTTCTGAAGAGGGATAGCTAGCAAGAATTAAGATGTGCTTATAAATCCTTGTTAACTGTAGGAGTTCAGGGTTTGCTTTCCAGTAGCCTGTCCTTCTGGGAGCACCCTTTGATGTGCAAAGGCTCCAGAGGTTTGATGTCATGTGTTCATTCCTCAGGCAGGAGGTGAACCGCTCAGTCCCACTGTCAGAGGCGGAGAGTTTGCCACCAAAGAACAACCCAGAGCAATGTCCCTGGCTGGGGTAAGCTGTCTGGTGACAGGAGCAGGAGGATTTCTTGGCCAGAGGATTGTCTGCTTGCTGCTGGAAGAAGAGGAGGCACTGGCTGAGATCCGGCTGCTGGATAAAGCCTTTAGCAAAGAAGCCCTTGAGAAATTTGGAAGTAAGTAGCACCTCCTGAGGACTGTGCTGTGCCTATTGTGCTCTTCCCTCACCTGGAGAGCTTTTGCTTTTGCCTTTTTATTTTGTTTTTTTGAGAGGGAGAGGTCTTTAACCTCTCATCCACACCAGCTTGGCAGATAGAGGTTTTATTTCAAGGAGGTCTTGCTTTACATTTCCTTCTTCCTTCCAATACAACTGTAAAAGCAGGAGTTGCCTTTGCTGGACCCTGAGGCTTGAGGAGAGGCTGAGGGAGCTGGGGTTGCTTAGCCTGGAGAAGAGGAGACTCTGGGGAGACCTTCTTGCTGTCTACAACTACCTGAAGGGAGGTTGTAGACAGGCAGAGGTTGGTCTCCTCTCCCAGGCAGCCAGTACCAGAACAAGAGGACACAGACTCAGGCTGCACCAGGGGAGGTTCAGGCTGGAAGTCAGGAGGAAGTTTTACACAGAGAGAGTGATTGCCCATTGGAATGGGCTGCCTGGGGAGGTGATGGAGTTGCCATCACTGGAGGTGTTCAGGAGGAGACTTGATGGGGTGCTTGGTGCCATGGGTTAGTTGTTTAGGTGGTGTTGGATTGGTTGATGGGTTGGACACAATGATCTTGAAGGTCTCTTCCAACCTGGTCTATTCTATTCTATTCTATTCTATTCCATTCCATTCCAATTCATTCCATTCCATTCCATTCTCCAGGCTGGAAGAGAGACCCAGATACTGTTTGTGCAGTAAGCAGGCTGCCTTCAGCACAACTTCTACTGCACTGAAACCCACAGAGCAAAATTAATTGTAAAGTCTCACCTGTCTGGCTGGGGGCAGGGGCAGGAAGCAGGGCCAAGCATTCCTGTGCTGGGGGGAGGGGGTGCATGGAAACCCTGGGCTGTGATGTGCTGTACTAAAAGGCAGTGGTGAAGGTGTGAGTACAAATGCTGATGGTTTCCTTCAACCTGTGATGGGTCTGATTAAATAGTGATCTTCTGGTCAGGAGCTGTGATGAGTGTCACAGGCTAAAAGGGCAACAAAGCTGGTGAGGGATCTGGTGCACAAGCCCTGTGAGGAGAAGCTAAGGGAACTGGGATTGTTTAGCCTGGAGAAAAAGAGGCTCAGGAGAGACCTCATTGCTGTCTACAACTACCTGAAGGAGGTTGTAGCCAGGTGGGGGTTGGTCTCTTCTCCCAGGCAACCAGCACCAGAACAAGAGGACACAGTCTCAAGCTGTGCCGGGGAGTTTAGGCAGGAGGTGAGGAGAAAATTCTTCCCAGAAAGAGTAATTGGCCACTGGAATGTGCTGCCCAGGGAGGTGGTGGAGTTACCATCCCTGGAGGTGTTCAAGTGGGGATTGGACGTGGCACTTGGTGCCATGGTTTAGTAGTCATGATGTGTTGGGTGACAGGTTGGACTTGATGATCCTTGAGGTCTCTTCCAACCTTGTTGATTCTATGATTCTATGGTTCTATAAATCAGTGTGACATGAGGCAGCTTGAGCATTTGTTGTTGCATAGTCCTCTCTGCCTTGAGCCAAGCCTTCCTGTGTGAAAGTTGTCACTGCTGGCTTGTGACAGTGGATGGAGTCATACAGGATGTATCAGGGAGTGATAGGACTAGGGGGAATGGAATGAAGCTGGAGGTGGGGAGATTGAGGCTGGAGGGGAGGAGGAAGTTCTTCCCCATGAGAGTGGTGAAGCCCTGGAATGGGTTGTCCAGGGAGGTGGTTGGGGCCCCATCCCTGGAGGTGTTTGAGGCTGGCTGAGGCTGTGGCCAGGCTGATGTAGTGTGGGGTGTCCCTGGCCATGGCAGGGGGGTTGGAACTGGATGATTCTTGTGGTCCCTTCCAACCCTGACTGATACTATGATACTAGGATGTGCTGAGTGCACACCAACAGTCCCCATCCCTGGAGGTGCTCCAAGAGGGGATTGAATGTGGCACTTGGGGCCATGGTCTAGTAGTCATGAAATGTTGGGTGACAAGTTGGATTTGATGATCCTTGAGGTCTTTTCCAACCTTGTTGATTCTATGATTCTATTATTGCTATTACTGCAGTTGCCTGGGGAGCAGAACCCTTTTGTGCTATCCATGTGAGAGACAGGATCCCTTTGCAGAGGGAGGGCCAGGACTCCAGTTTCCTGAAGGGACTGGAGACAGCACAAATGAAGTGGTATGCTCAGTGTCAGAAAGACTTTGTGGAAAGGAAAGCAGCTCAGGGTTAATACTGAGTTGCTTTAAATGTCCCATTGCCTGGGATCCTGAGCACACCTACAGGAGCATCAATTCAGTCAAATCATGAAGCCCCTACATCATATTTACTGGATAGTGCTTCCTTCCACTACATCTTAACCTCCAGACTATTATTCCTCTGGGTGGGAATCCTTATGGAATATCCCCACATGATTTCATGAAGCTTTTAAGTGACATAAAAGAACAGTGACAGAGCTCTATAAATGTGGTGCAGATTGCACAAGCCTTTAGGATTGTTTGATACAACTCAGCCTTTCTCCTCCTCTAAATCTCATTCAGGGTTTGACTGAGGATTTCCTAGATGCCCTTGAGCTGTGCAGCAGCCCTCCCTGCTCTGATTTCCAACAAAATCTGCAGCAGCAGCAGTGGAGGCAGCAGGAGTAGAGTGTGTGGGTTAGCCCTTTAGCCCCTTTAGTTCCTTCCTTCCTTTCTTTCTTGCAGCAGGACCAGGAGAGCTCTGCAGCAATCTGAGTTTCCTGGGGAATGGAAACAGCTCCTTGTGTGGGCACAGTCTTGGCTGAGCTGCAGCAAAGGTTTCACTGTTCCTTCTTTGTTTCCAGGAAAGCTCTAGGAATGATTTCCTTATCCTGCCTCCTTCCTTCACTGAGCGCTGTTCATAGAATCCTAGAATCAATAAGGTTGGGAAAGACCTCAGAGATAAGTCCAACCTGTCACCCAACACCTCATGGCTTACTAAACCATGGCTCCAAGTGCCACATCCAATCCCTTTTTGAACACCTCCAGGGATGGTGACTCCACCACCTCCCTGGGCAGCACATTCCAATGGGAAATTACACTTTCTGGGAAGAACTTTCTCCTCACCTCCAGCCTAAACTTTCCCTGGCACAACTTGAGACTGTGTCCTCTTGTTCTGGTACTGGTTGCCTGGGAGAAGAGACCAACCCCCATCTGGCTACCATCTCCCTTCAGGTAGTTGTAGAGGGCAATGAGGTCTCTTCTGAGCCTCCTCTTCTCCAGGCTAAGCAACCCCAGCTCCCTCAGCCTCTCCTCACAGGGCTTGTTCTCAGATACTCCCTCTCCTATTCTTGCAGCACACCTGCTGCCTTCCTGAACAGGAAAAGAGGAAGAGGAAAATCAGGTAACAGAGCTTTTTTCCCCCCTTCATTTCACAAGCAGGTAGTGGGAACAACAGGCTGGCAGTTCAGATGTGTCTCAACTGCCTTGAGACCCTGCACTTTGCCTGGCAGTCCCTCTGTCTGGGTCAGCCTCTATAGCAACATCTTACCAATAGCTGTAGGGGAGGTGTTACCAGGATGGAAGCAGACTTCTCTCAGTGGTGCCCAGTGACAGGACAAGGGGCAGTGGACACAAACTGTAGCACAGAGTACTGCTACAAGCTGCCCAGAGATGCCTTCTCTGAAGGCATTCCAAACCCACCTGCACATATTCTTATGGGAGTTACTCTAGCTGACCCTGCTCTATCTAGGGGTTGGACTACAGGATCTTCAGAGGTCTTTCCAACCTCTACCTTTCTGTGTGATTCTGTGTGTTCTCTTCAAATGTGCTGCAGTGCCTGTGTTTGGGACTACCAGAAATATTTTCCTGCCCTTCTCCAGCACAGTGAGGACACAGTCTCAGGCTGTGCCAGGGGAAGTTTAGGCTGGAGGTGAGGAGAAAGTTCTTCCTAGAGAGAGTCATTGGTCATTGGAATGTGCTGCCCAGGGAGGTGGTGGAGTCACCATCCCTGGCGATGTTCAAGAGGGGATTGGATGTGGCACTTGGTGCCATGGTCTAGTCATGAGGTGTTGGGTGACAGGTTGGACTTGATGATCCTTGAGGTCTCTTCCAACCTTATTAAGTCTGTGATTCTATGATTCTATTCCAACTGCAGGGCTGCTATGAAAATTGTGGGGCTGGAGCCTTCTGACTTGCATGACCTTTACTGTAGATACTCCTAGTTGCTACCATGTGTTATTTGGCCTTCTTGAACAGCCAGGGGTTGGAGCACAGCCCTGTGAGGAGAGGCTGAGGGAGCTGGGGTTGCTTAGCCTGGAGAAGAGGGTTGGTCTCTTCTCCCAGGCAACCAGCACCAGAACAAGAGGACACAGTCTCAGGCTGTGCCAGGAGAAGTTTAGGCTGGATGTTAGAAAGAATTTCTTCCCAGAGAGAGAGATTGGCCATTGGAATGTGCTGCCCAGGGAGGTGGTGGAGTCACCATCCCTGGAGGTGTTTAGGAGGAGACTGGATGGGGTGCTTGTTGATTAGATGGTGTTGGGTGATAGGTTGGTCTTATTGATCCTATTCTATTCTATTCTATTCTATTCTATCTACACAGGTGCTGCTCCATAGTAGCTGGTCATGGCAACACACCAGCATGGCAAGGTACAGATTTGGTGTGTGGCCCTTTGTGGTTTCTGTGATTCCCCCACAACAACTTAGATAGTAAGAGGCATGTGGAGGCCTCTGACTCACTCTGTTCTCCTTGACTGGGTCCTTGCCCAATCTCCAGCACTAAGGATGGAAATTTCACAAACCCTCTCTTACAGGGTGAATCTTTGCCCCCCTAATTTCTAGTTGGAATTTTCCTCATTGCAGCCCAGGGAGTCACCATCACTGGAGGTGTTTAAGAAGAGAGTGGATGAGGCACTTGGTGCCATGGTTTAGTTGATTAGATGCTGTTGGGTGACAGGCTGGACTTGATGATCTCAAAGGTCTTTTCCAACCTGGTCTATTCTATTCTATTCTATTCTATTCTATTCTATTCTATTCTATTCTATTCTATTCTATTCTATTCTATTCTATTCTATTCTATTCCATTCCATTCCATTCCATTCCATTCCATTCCATTCCATTAAGATGCTGAAATGTACTGAGCATCGTTGCCTTGCCAAGCAAAAACCCCTCTATAGGAAGCAGGGAACATTGCTTTACAGCTCAGCAGACACAGCAATCATTGTTGAAGCTGAAGCTTTCCCAGCAGGTAGCTACCTTCTCATAAGCACTGTGTGCATAAATGAAGAGCTGGGTTGAATGTGCTCCTTTCCTCCCCCTTCCACCTGACACACACACTCTTTTGATGCCTGGACAGTGTTTTCTGCAGATGGAAATCAAGTTTTTCTCTGCCATCTGTCTCAGACTGAAGCCATCCTCTGTGAATCATTTCTTCTTTCCTCTCCTTGCTTCCAAACTCCCCTGTGGTTTGCCTCTTCCCCCAGGGCAGCACAAGGTCAATGTGCTGGCTCACCAAGCTAATGCTGGTGAAGTGAACAAGGTTCATCTTGTCCTCACCAGGGCAACTTCTGTTGGCTGAAATGGAGTGGAGGAAGAGCAGGTTTTCTGCCTCATTTCACACACAAAAATGTAACTGCAAGCCCAAACACAGCACAAAGCAAACAGACATCAGCCTTCTAGTGACTGCTGCCAGCTAGCTGTGCCACCAGCCTTAAAGGGGACAGGCTTCTTGAGTATTTTTAACTGGAGGCTTTGATTTGCATGTGTAAAACCTCCCACTTTCCTAACTCCTGCCCAGGCACTCTGACCACTCTGAGAGGGCCACAGATCAGAATCCACCCTGTGAAATCCATGTGTTTCAGTCCTTTGCATCATTGCAACCCCACCAAGCCCTTCTTATGGAGAACATCAACCTGAGGGCTGTGGGAAGCAGAAAGTTAATTGGAGCAGTTGGTGGACAAAAAAAATCCTAACTCCACACTCTGAGACTTTTGCAGCCAGGCAAAGTAAAGGCCAGTTAAAAACTTATGGAAACAGAGCCCTAGGAAATGAATGCACTCTGTAGAAGCACAAGAGAGCACGGGGCAGGGGCTGTGTTCGCTCTGGATTTAGTGATAGGGCTGTAAATGTTTCACTGATTTCATATTTCTGAGAGCAACTGACAATGATGGGGAAAGAAAATGCTCTCAAGCTTGTTGCAACAAAATAGTTGTTAAAGAAACACAATATTGCATTCCAGGATGTTGCAGAGATAAGGAGATACATCGTGTTAAAAGATACTCCCACTCAGTTTCAGATCCAAGTGTGTCCCTCACGTCGATGGGATGGAATGCTGCCTGCTTCAGAGCTGATGAGAAAGCACAGGATGCACCGAATTTCACTCAGAAATGAGGCTAAAAGCTCTCTGAATTAATCAGGTCCTTCCCTTGTCTAGAATGGGCAGTTGATTACGCTGGAAGAACACGGGATCTGCCTGTGCTGCAGAGTCCCTTCCCGGTAGCTGTGCCTGGAGAGCCCTCTAGTGCAGCCCGAGCAGAGAGGATTGTTTGTAATGAAACAACTCCTTAACAGCTGTAAGCCATGTTGAGAGGCTCCTCTCCTCTCCTCTCCCTCCTCTCCTCTCCTCTCCTCTCCTCTCCTCTCCTCTCCTCTCCTCTCCTCTCCTCTCCTCTCCCTCCCTCTCCTCTCCCTCTCCTCTCCTCTCCTCTCCTCTCCTCTCCTCTCCTCTCCTCTCCTCTCCGAACCTCTCCTCTCCTCTCTGAACCTCTCCTCTCTGAACCTCTCCTCTCCTCTCCTCTCCTCTCCTCTCCTCTCCGAACCTCTCCTCTCCGAACCTCTCCTCTCCTCTCCTCTCCGAACCTCTCCTCTCCGAACCTCTCCGAACCTCTCCTCTCCTCTCTGAACCTCTCCTCTCCTCTCCTCTCCTCTCCTCTCCGAACCTCTCCTCTCCTCTCCTCTCCGAACCTCTCCTCTCCGAACCTCTCCTCTCCTCTCCGAACCTCTCCTCTCCGAACCTCTCCGAACCTCTCCTCTCCTCTCCGAACCTCTCCTCTCCGAACCTCTCCTCTCCTCTCCGAACCTCTCCTCTCCTCTCTGAACCTCTCCTCTCCTCTCCTCCTCTCCGAACCTCTCCTCTCCGAACCTCTCCTCTCCGAACCTCTCCGAACCTCTCCTCTCCTCTCTGAACCTCTCCTCTCCTCTCCTCTCCTCTCCTCTCCTCTCCTCTCCGAACCTCTCCTCTCTGAACCTCTCCTCTCCGAACCTCTCCTCTCCGAACCTCTCTGAACCTCTCCTCTCTGAACCTCTCCTCTCCGAACCTCTCCTCTCCTCTCCGAACCTCTCCGAACCTCTCCTCTCCGAACCTCTCCTCTCCGAACCTCTCTGAACCTCTCCTCTCCTCTCCTCTCCTCTCCTCTCCTCTCCTCTCCTCTCCTCTCCTCTCCTCTCCGAACCGAACCGAACCGAACCTCTCCGAACCTCTCTGAACCTCTCCTCTCCGAACCTCTCCTCTCCGAACCTCTCTGAACCTCTCCTCTCTGAACCTCTCCTCTCCGAACCTCTCCTCTCCTCTCCGAACCTCTCTGAACCTCTCCTCTCCGAACCTCTCCTCTCCAAACCTCTCCTCTCCTCTCTGAACCTCTCTGAACCTCTCCTCTCTGAACCTCTCCGAACCTCTCCTCTCCCCTCCCCCTCCCTCTCCCCCTCCCTCTCCCATGGCACAGCTGCAGCCCTGCCAGCAGTCTTCCCAGGAGAGCAGCACCACTTTGGACATTCCTCACTGGAATTCCTCACAACCCCATCACTGGAGGTGTTCAAGAAGGGATTTGATGTGGCACTTGAAGCCATGGTTTAGTTAGTCCTGAGGTGTTGGGTGACAGGTTGGACTTGATGATCTCTGAGGTCTTTTCCAACCCTGTTGATTCTGTGATTCTATGATAGATTTCCACAGCAGTGTTACAGGCATGTGACAATATAGCCACTGGAAAATGCCTTCTGCTTTGCCAGAGTTACATTGTCACTGCCCTGCCTGTACTCTTAGCACCTCCCAGGCACAGCCTCAGCATCTGCACAGCCCTTCACCACTCCTCCCAGCGCTCTGCTTTAGGCTGCCCATCAGGTTTTTTGCTCTGTCCTCTGCTTCCCTTGCAGAGTTCCAGGGTAAGACTGAGGTGAAAATCCTGGAAGGGGACATCCGAGATGTGTCATTCCTGCACCGTGCCTGCCAGGGCGTCTCCCTCGTCATCCACACCGCTTCCATCATCGACACCTTGGGCCTGGTGGAGAAGCAGCTGCTTTGGGAAGTCAATGTAACAGGTCAGTGGCTTGAAGCACCTTGCTCAAACCCATGTCTGTTATGACCTGACCATCATCTGCTCAGGAAAGGGATACCTGTGCTATTTTTCTGAGCCAGACTAAACTGTGCATCCTGCACAGCCACAGCTGTGAGAGCAAACATGCTTACATTTAACCCACATGCAGCTCCCCACATATGCCTTTGCCTCATACATTCTCCATGTATGCCTTCTCCACAGGCACTGTGCACCAGGCTTCCACTGCAGGGCACTGCAGGATCATTCACTCTTCTCATCAGTTGTACATCAGTGCTGGGCCCCATCCTGTTCAATATATTTATTGATGATCTGGATGAGGGCATTGAGTCCATCAGCAGTAAATTTGCTGATGACACCAAGCTGGGGGCAGGAGTTGATCTGTTAGAGGGTAGAAGGGGTCTCCAGAGGGACCTGGACAGGTTGGACAGATGGGCAGAGTCCAAGGGCATGAGATTGAGCACATCCAAGTGCCAGGTGCTGCACATTGGCCACAGCAACCCCATGCAGTGCTACAGGCTGGGGTCAGAGTGGCTGAGAGTAGCCAGGCAGAGAGGGACCTGGGGGTGCTGGTTGATGGTAGGCTGAACATGAGCCTGCAGTGTGCCCAGGTGACCAAGAGGGCCAATGGCATCCTTGCCTGCATCAGGAAGAGTGTGGCCAGCAGGAACAGGGAGGTCATTGTGCCTCTGTACACTGCACTGTTTAGGCCACACCTTGAGTCCTGTGTCCAGTTCTGGGCCCCTCAGTTTAGGAAGGAGGTTGAGATGCTGTAATGAGTCCAGAGAAGGGCAATGAAGTTGGTGAGGGGTTTGGAACACAGCCCTGTGAGGAGAGGCTGAGGGAGCTGGAGTTGCTTAGCCTGGAGAAGAGGAGGTTCAGGGGAGACCTTTTTGCTGTCTACAACTACCTGAAGGGAGGTTGTAGCCAGGAGGGGTTTGGTCTCTTCTCCCAGGCAGCCAGCACCAGAACAAGAGGACACAGTCTCAGGCTGCACCAGGGGAGGTTTAGGTTGGATATTAGGAAGAAGTTTTACACAGAGAGAGTGATTGCCCATTGGAATGGGCTGCCCAGGGAGGTGGTGGAGTCACCATCACTGGAGGTTTTCAGGAGGAGACTTGATGGGGTGCTTGGTGCCATGGGTTAGTTGTTTTGGTGGGTTGGATTGGTTGATGGGTTGGACACGATGATCTCGAAGGTCTCTTCCAACCTGGTTTATTCTATCTATTCTATATAGTATTATAGAATCACAGAATCATTTTGGCTGGAAAAGACCTTTAAGATCATCGAGTCCAACCATTACCTGACTCTACCCAGCCTGGTGCTAAACCCTGCCCCTCATGGTTTAGTTTTAGTTTTGACCCTCATGTCCCTGCTTTGACTTCAAGCCCTTCTGTGAAGCCAGTTGGATAGTGGATAGGCTTCCACTTAGTGAACCTGATTTTGAAGTCAGCCCTCAGGTCCCATAGATCCTTGCTGAACAAGTCACCCAAAAGCATTCTCAAGTGTGGAAAGCAGGGCTTCAGCATACAGGAATGCTCCAATGGGTGGGACAGCTTTTGAAGGCTCTATGCTTTAAGTCAAGTCAATCCAACCAACAGGCCACAACCCCCTGAGTCTGTGGTCAGTGTCTGTGCTGACCAAAACAAAAGGCAAATTTGAATCTTGGAATTAAACCTCACACACACAGAGTGTGATTCACTCTGGTAGGGGCACAGAGAGAGTTGTTCACAGAGAGAGTTGTTCACAGAGAGAGTTGTTGGCTATTGGGATGTGCTGCCGAGGGAGGTGGTGGAGTCACCATCACTGGAGGTGTTCAAGAGGGGATTTGACATGGCACTTGAAGCCATGGTTTAGTAGTCATGAGGTGTTGGGTGAGAGCTTGGAGTTGATGATCTCTGAGGTCTTTTCCAACCTTATTGATTCTATGATTCTAAATACAAATCCAGAATAGGTTCAGTTTCTTTGAACACCGTGCCCAGTTCAGGACAGGATTCTTCCAGCTCCAGAGAGGAGAGATCTGGCCAGGCTCAAGCCAGAGATGCTGTTTCTGATCTAAACCCTCAACTTTTTCCTGCTTGGGGAGCTCGAGGCTGACTTGCATGTTTCTCCTTTGAAGGTACTCAGCTCTTGCTGGAGGCATGTGTTCGCTGTAACGTCCAGCACTTCATATACACCAGTACCATAGAAGTGACGGGCCCCAACTGCAAAGGGGACCCAATATTCAACGGGGATGAAGACACAGCTTATGAGAGCAAATCCAACTTCCCTTACGCCCAGAGTAAGAGGCTGGCAGAGGAGTCAGTGCTGAGAGCAGACGGCCGTGTGCTGAAGGACGGTGGGAGGCTGATGGCTTGTGCCCTGAGGTCCATGTACATCTTTGGAGAAGGTTGCCCATTTCTTCGAGGCCACCTGGACAAGTGCCTGCTGAACAGCAATGTCTTCCTGCGCTTCTCCAGGGAGGAGGCTCTGGTGAACCCCGTGTACGTGGGCAACATCGCCTGGGCACACGTGCAGGCGGCCAGGGCCCTGCGAGTCCCGCAGAGAGCCAAGCACATCAGGGGGCACTTCTACTACATCTCAGATGACACTCCTCATATGAGCTATGCCGACCTCAATTACGAGCTGACCAAAGAGCTGGGCTTTGGCATCGAGCCCCGGCTCCCCCTGCCTCTGACAGTGCTGTATTACTTCTCGCTGCTGCTGGAGATGGTGAGCTTCCTGCTCCGCCCCTTCGTCAGGTACATCCCCTCCACCAACCGCCACCTGGTCACTCTGCTGAACACCCCCTTCAGCTTCTCGTACCGGAAGGCACAGCAGGATTTTGGCTACGAGCCCCGCTACACGTGGGAAGAGGCCAAGCAGCGCACTGGCCAGTGGATTGCCTCCATAGTCCCGCAGAGGAGGGAGTACTTGAAAAGCAAGGCTTGCTAGGGCTTCAGAGCTGCTGGGACCTGGCCAACCCTAGGGCCTTGAGACAGAGGAGAGCTGGGTGAACATCAGCAGCACTTAACTACAAAGCATTCAAATGAAGACTGTCTGTAATAGTCTCCACCCCCAGCCCGAAATAAACACTCATTATTTGTCCCCTTAAGTGCAGGCTGATCAGGGCAACTTCGCTGTAGAGTCTGCATCCACTTCCACATCTTGTGTGACACAAAGGAGTTAGTAAGACTCCATTCCAGCCTTGTCAGCCCTTCTTCTCACTTCATGGCCTCTTCAAAGCACAATTTGTCCTAGAGCTATAATTACACTTTACAAACACATACGACTCAGCTACACCCTTCTCACTCAGCTCCTGCTAGGCTCTCCAAACAGGCAGCAGGGGGAAGCCACTTGTCTGCAAAAGCTGCTAAAACCTTGCTGACTATCAGGACTATAGACTTGCTGCCTATCAAGAGCCTTGATAGATGCACATGTGCTGTCCCTGTGCTCTTCTGATGGCCACAGGAGCTTCTTTAGAACATATCACTCAACTTCTGGGCCAAAAATGTAGAACTTCTTCGAGGAAGCAGATGAGATCCAGTGCTTGCTTCTTGAACACACAGCCCACATGCTGAAAACACCTCTGGAAGATGGGAATTGCTCTGTTTTGTTTCAGATCACATGAAGCAAAGTATTTTACCTGACTTGGTACTGATAAATAAAGCACATTTCCAGCAATGCTGGCAGCTTGAAGTCTTTGTTGAAGTTTAATTAATCAGTGCCACAGCCAACTGGCAGCCAGTCACCAGTGGCATACCCCAGGGATCAGTGTTGGGCCCCATCCTCTTTAACATCTTCATTCATGATCTGGATAAGGGGATTGAGTCAGTCATCAGCAAATTTGCAGATGACACCAAGCTGGGAGCAGATGTTGGTCAGTTAGAGGGTAGAAAGGCTCTGCAGAGGAACCTCGACTGACTGGACAGATGGGCAGAGTCCAACAGGATGGCATTCAGCAAGTCCAAGTGCCAGGGGCTGCACTTTGGTCACAACAACCCCAGGCAGAGCTACAGGCTGGGGGCAGAGTGGCTGAGAGCTGCCAAACAGAGAGGGACCTGGGGGTGCTGATCGAAAGGCACCTGAATATGAGCCAGCAGTGTGCCCAGGTGGCCAAGAGGGCCAATGGCATCCTGGCCTGCATTAGGAATAGTGTGGCAAGCAGGAGCAGGGAAGTCATTCTGCCCCTGTACTCAGCACTGGTTAGGCCACACCTTGAGTCCTGTGTCCAGTTCTGGGCTCCTCAGTTTAGGAAAGATGTTGAGTTGCTGGAAGGTGTCCAGAGAAGGGCAATGAAGTTGGTGAGGGGTCTGGAGCACAGCCCTGTGAGGAGAGGCTGAGGGAGCTGGGGTTGCTTAGCCTGGAGAAGAGGAGGCTCAAGGGGAGACCTCATTGCTGTCTACAACTACCTGAAAGGTGGTTGTAGCCAGGAAGGGATTGGTCTCTTCTCCCAGGCACCCAGCATCAGAACAAGAGGACACAGTCTCAAGCTGTGCCAGGGGAAGTTTAGGCTGGAGGTGAGGAGAAAGTTCTTCACCGAGAGAGTTGTTGGCCACTGGAATGTGCTGCCCAGGGAGGTGGTGGAGTCCCCATTCCTGGAGGTGTTCAAGAAGGGATTGGATGTGGCACTTGGTGCCATGGTCTAGTCATGAGGTCTGTGGTGACAGGTTGGACTTGATGATCCTCGAGGTCTCTTCCAACCTCAGTGATACTGTGATCCTGTGACACTATTCTCTCTGGGCAGCCTGGTGCAGTGCTCTGGCACCCTCACAGAAAACAATTTTCTCCTTCTGTTTAAGTAAAACCTTCTATATTCTAATTTGTGCTCATTGCCTCTTACCCTGTCACTGAGCACCTCTGAAAAGACCCCAGCCCCATCCTCTTGACCTTCACCCTTTAGATATTGACGAGGATTGAGACCTTCCTCTCCCAGTCTCCTCTGGAGAGTTCCAGCTCTCTTCCCTCATCCTCTTTGTGGCCGTCTGTTGGACTCTCTGCAGTAGTTCCCTGTCTCTCCTGAACTGGGGAGGCCAAAACTGGATACAATACTCCGGGTGTGGCCTCAACAGGGCAGAGCAGAGGGGGAGAAGAACATCTCTGGACACCTTTGCAACAATTTTATGACTCTATGATTCCATAGTGCTGTTCTGTTGACTTTGCTCCTAGAATCATAGAAATGACCTTAGAGATCATCGAGTCCAACCTGTCACCCAACACCTCATGACTAGACCATGGCACCAAGTGCCACATCCAATCCCCTCTTGAACACCTCCAGGGATGGTGACTCCACCACCTCCCTGGGCAGCACATTCCAATGGCTAACTCTCTCTGGGAAGAACTTTCTCCTCACCTCAAGCCTCAACTTCCCCCTGCACAGCTTGAGACTGTGTCCTCTTGTTCTGGTGCTGGTTGCCAATCCCCTCCTGGCTACAACCTCCCTTCAGTTGTAGACAGCAATCAGGTCTCAGCTGCTCCAGCATTTCAGCAGCATGGGCACATGCTCTGTTCTTCTGTCTTTGCTCTGCTGCTGGGGTCAGAAATCCATGGCTGCAGCACTTCTCACTGTTGTGGCTGCTCCCTGAAGTGAACTTCAGTAGGAGCCAGTTTCCCATTTTTCTCTTACTTGTATTGCATTTTGAAGCAAGCTGCTGACAGTGAGCAAAAGAGCAGCAACATGGTGGCATCAAACCACCTGCAGCAGAAATCTTGGAGAGCAATTTGGGGACCCCTCTCTACACATTTCTAGCACATTTGGGTGCTGTGGTCTGAACATAATTTAGCCAACCTGGTTTTGAAACAAAATGTTTGCTAAGCTGAGTGGTTGCCCCATCCAGAAAGGGAGCCAGTGACATATGGTTGAGGATGGTCTCCTGCTCATGGGCAGGTGCTGGCAGGATGAACCCTGATGCTTAGCTTTGCAATTAGCTCAGTGTATTGGGTTTGTGTCTGGCAAGGTTTTGGCAGGGAAGGAGATGGTACTGGCAGAGCAGCCTCAGGACACATTGAGGAGCTGCCTTGGCTCCAAGTGGGGCTTGCCTCTGGCCTGGACACAGCCAGGCAGAGCCTCTGTGATGTATTTAAGAGGGGAAAAAACTGTTCTTTTGTTTTGGAGGTTCTTTGCTGTGGGAAAGGAGTGGGAAATGGTAGAGACAACCATGTGGATGCTGAGATCAGTGAGGAAGGAGAGAGCAAGGCACACCAGAGCAGCCATTCTCCTTTGGCCTCTGGTGAGATGGCAGGCTGAGGCCTTGCAGCCCTTACAGATCAACAGTGGGGCAGAATCCAGCTTGCAGCCCATGGACAACACCACACTGGAGCAAAGGTCCCAAAGGTCATGATTCTGGAGCAGTGTGTCCTGGGGGGACCACTGCCCATGGAAGGGCCCCATGCTAGCTGGAGAAGTCTGTAGAGGACTGTCCCCTGTGAGAGGGACAACATGTTGTAACAGGGAAGAACTTTGAGAAGTCTTCCCTCTGAGAAGGAAGGAGCAATAGAAGCAAAATGGAACAGGCTGGGACTGACCACAGCCCCCATCCCCTGCCCACTGCACCACTGGCAGGAAGGAGGGAGAACTGGGATCAGAGCTGACTCCAAGAGGAAGGAAGGGGTGGGGGGAAGGTGTTTTTAAGATCTGGTTGCATTTATTACTGTCCTACTCTTGACTCAAGTGGTGAATTGGTGGTGGGTTAGTTGTTTAAATACAACTGAGTTTGTTTCCCCAGTCTGTCTTTTGTTCATGTCCATGATTGGTGATAGGACTAGGGGGAATGGAATGAAGCTGGAGGTGAGGAGGTTCAGGCTGGAGGGGAGGAGGAAGTTCTTCCCCATGAGAGTGGTGAAGCCCTGGAATGGGTTGTCCAGGGAGGTGGTTGAGGTCCTGTCCCTGGAGGTGTTTAAGGCCAGGCTGGCTGAGGTTGTGGCCAGGCTGATGTAGTGTGGGGTGTCCCTGGCCATGGCAGGGGGGTTGGAACTAGATGATCCTTGTGGTCCCTTCCAACCCTGACTGATACAATGATTGGTGTTTGTGCTCTCCCTGTCCATGTCTTCACCCTCAAGCTTTTTACTGTATTTTCTCCTCCCCATTCCACCAGAGAGGGACAGCAGTGAGCAAGTGGTTGCATGGCGTTTGGTGCTGGCTGGGAGGGCTTTAAACCACAGCACCTATGCAGTGTGTAACTCTCAGTGTCCAACTCCAGACCACTTTTAGGCCATTTCATATTCCTTAGGATTCCTTTCTAAAGAAACAGCTAAACCCACATCTGTTCTCTTTGAGATCCCAGTGGAAGTCTGAGCTACAGAGCAGTCCTTACTGAGAATGGTTTGCTCATGAAGGAACGGGAGCACTCCAGATGCAACTTGCAGAAGGGGATCATGTCTTACCTACCATGGATGTGAGGAGGAGGTTCTTCACCATGAGAGTGGTGAAGCCCTGGAATGGGTTGTCCAGGGGGGTGGTTGGGGCCCCATCCCTGGAGGTGTTTAAGGCCAGGCTGACTGAGGCTGTGGCCAGGCTGATGTAGTGTGGGGTGTCCCTGCCCATGGCAGGGGGGTTGGAACTAGATGATCCTTGTGGTCCCTTCCAACCCTGACTGATACTATGATACTATGATACCAGTGCTCCTAATAATTACACCTTCAGACCTCTCCATATGTGTTCATCTCTAGACTGCACTTCAGCTCCTGTTGAGTTCTGCTCCCCTCCTCTTGTTCCTTTGCCCTCAGTTCCCCTTCAGCCCAATCTGTGCATGCACCATTGCCCTCCAGTACTTGTGTTTGCATGCTTACCCCCTGCAGCCCCTCTGTTCTCACTATGGTATCTCCTAGACCCCTTCAGGAGTGCTGGTTTCCACTCACTTACCCTCCAGCTGAGCTCTGTTCCCTGCCAGTTCCCTCAGTTTTGGGGCCCCATCTAACGCCAGATTTTCTAGAGGGTAGGCAGAGCAGGGGAAGGGTGAGCCCTCAGAAGTTCTGGTGTGCCATTTGCATGGCTGAGGAGAATGGAGGGTTTGCAGCCAGGGAACTTGCGTGGAAGGTTGGGTATGAGGCCCTGCAAAACCAGCCAGGACATCCAAGATCTTATAAGACATCCAAGTTCTTATAAGAGACATGAGGTACAGGTAAAGGAGCAGGCTTGGGTCTGTCTCCAAGGTGGAAGGACCTACAGAAGGACCCTGAGGAACCAAACAGTCTGGGGACCTGGCACCTTTAACCTTGGCCTGCTGATGGCTTTCATATGCTGTGGAGACACTGACTCACTGTGCAGGACCAAGCAAAAGCAGGAACAGAGAGCATCCTGGGGAAGGTTAGGGAACCAGCCCCTTACAGAACCTCATCTCAGAACTCATCCAAAGCTGAGCCAAATGACAACACAGGATTCCTTGTGAGGAGCTCTGTGAGGCCCAGTTCCTGAGAGGCTTCTGCTGTTGTAGGCACTAGAAATCTGCAGAGAGGAACTGGCTGTCTGGTGCCCTCATGGCTTGTGAACTGCTTTGGGTTTGCAGCAGGATGGACCCAGCTCTTTGGGGAAGAGGGAACTTTGGGGGAGTCCCTAACAAAACCATGAGGGAACTGAAATACTTCTGCAGCTCCTCTCCAGCCTGCAATGCCATTTCCATTGCTGCCAAGCCACAGCCTGGTGTGGTGCTACCTGGGGTACAGGCTTGGGTTCCCTTCTGCATATAAAGATTCCTTGATCACCCCCTAATCCTTGTTCCTGTGGGTGAGGATTCACATCTTCTGCCATGGTGACATCAGAATACACTAGACTAGACTACACTAGAATAAAATGAACCAGGTTGGAAGAGACCTTTGAGATCAAGTCCAACCCATCACCCAACACCATCTGATCAACTAAACCATGGCACCAAGTGCCTCAGCCAGGCTCTTCCTAAACACCTCCAATGATGGTGACTCCACCACCTCCCTGGGTAGCACATTCCAATGGCCAATCTCTCTTGCTGGGAAGAACTTCTTTGTAACATCCAGCTTAAACCTCCCCTGGCACAGCTTGAGACTGTGTCCTCTTGTTCTGGTGCTGGTTGCCTGGGAGAAGAGACCAACCCCCACCTGGCTACAACCTCCCTTTAGGGAGCTGTAGAGAGCAAGAAGGTCTCCACTGAGCCTCCTCTTCTCCAGGCTAAACAACCCCAGCTCCCTCAGCCTCTCCTCACAGGGCTGTGCTCCAGACCCCTCCCCAGCCTTGTTGCTCTTCTCTGGACACCTTCCAGCAGCTCAACCTCCTTCCTAAACTGAGGGGCCCAGAACTGGACACAGGACTCAAGGTGTGGCCTAACCACTGCAGTGTACAGGGGCAGAATGACCTCCCTGCTCCTGCTGGCCACACTGTTCCTGATGCAGGCCAGGATGCCATTGGCCCTCTTGGCCACCTGGGCACACTGCAGGCTCATGTTCAGCCTCCCATCGACCAGCACCCCCAGGTCCCTCTCTGCCTGGCCGCTCTCCAGGGGAGGCTGCTGTGGGAGGCAGAGGACACACTGCAGACCTTTTTCACTTAAAGACATTCTTTATTCAATCTTTTTTTTTTTTCTTTTTTATATACAATATTATTTTTTAATCTGTAAAAAGTACATATGCAGGATTCCAGGTCAGAGGCAGAAGGTTTCCACATCAGAAGACTTTTTGCCCTTATGATTATTTTGGGGAGGGGGGAAAAAACAAGAACCTGTCAGTTTTAGACAAAGCATGAATAAAGGCAGAATGCAAACCCAACTCCCACCAAGCAATGAGGATGGAAGGCAACATTTCCCTGTGACCACTCAGGCTGTCTCCTTCGACTTTGGTGGCTCTCAACTTTGCTGAGCGATTACAGAGCAGCTGGTTAGAAAGGGCTGACAGCCAAAGCAGCTAGCACTTATCCATCACATCTGCCACAGCTGTATGCACACAGCCTGCAAACGAGCTTGGGCCTCCTCTGTGTGTGGCAGCTCGAGCTCTTGAGTCAGAAGGCCGTCTCTCAGAATTCAAGGAGCTAAAGAGGGGATGTCTTATCAGGGCGAACACAACTCCAAACTACAGTGTGGATCGAGAGCATCCATTCATTTCCCTCTGCTAACAAGAAGCCTGTTTCTTATCTCTCCCCTTCAAAACGTGGACTGGACTTACTAATGCATGGGACAGGCTCAGACTGCTCACAGCCTCTTAACTGCAGCCCTGAGATGCAAACTGCCTCATGGTTTGCTGCGGACGTCAGGTTCCGCCGCTGACCCTTTCGGTGTTCCTGCTGTTAACCACTTCTCCATTCAAACTGAGAGGCACAGTGCAGAAACCCCCCACAGAATCATTTGGGCTGGAAAAGACCTCTAAGATCATCGAGTCCAGCTACTTTTGTCCAAGAATCACTTTGGAGAGATGATCCAGGCAGGCTCCACTGCAGCATCGCCTGGCTTTGCTCTCCCAAGCTCTTAAAAGAAACAGAAGTAGACCTCTGATACGATAGCGAACTAACCTCACCCCACTTGGGCAGGGATGCATCCATCCACTCAAAGAGGCAACAAAGGGAAAACACCAGGAACTCAAGTCACCAAACACCAGGTTCTACCAGGTCATTGTGAGGGCTGGCAATAAAATGTCCTCCAGCACAGAAGGAGGGATCATAAAGGACAATTGAACTGGGCTTTGCTCAGCTGTAAACCACAGCAGGCTAGAGCTGTAACCTTAGTGGAGGGCATCACAAAGACTTTACTTGCAGTTTTCAGGGTGCAGTTACTCAGCATATAAATTTTGTCACCCACTGGATGGGAATACAACAGTCACAGGGAGGGAGAAGACAGTGATCCACAAATTTGGAGTAGGACTCTAAAGGAGCCTCAGAGGTGTGACTCACAGAGGGAACTATCTGCTTCCCCACCCCACACACACCTTTTACTCCAGCATTACTACTGATTTTCATAGTGCCTTAAACATTTAGGGACTGCAGTGTGCAGCAAAAGGTGCACCCAGAACATCATCCAAGGGGTTTGGTTTCATTGAAAGGGCAAAGCTAAGAAGGGCACACACAGCTCCAGGACAGTCAGTAGAATCTGGAGAAATCTGACTTCTTTGACAAGTCAGGCCCTAAGTGTGAGGAAAAAAGTTGCTGCTAGAAGATCCTGACCAACTGGCAAGCTTAAGGCGTGGCTTAGGAAAAGAACTGCACATCCTTGTTTTGACTGCATGCAAATAGGAGACAGACAGCTCTGGGATTGCCAGGCCTTGCCCAAATCCAGTGTGCCAAATAAACATAACACCATTTTCTGTTCTGCAGTTCACCCTGTAAGAGGGGAAAGTATTGTAGAAACTGCTACAATGGGACAGCTACCTAAAGAAAATGCAGGTGGCTTTGTCAGGGAACACAGTGCAAGACTCGGAGACAACTAGGACCAGAAAGTCATTTTGTGCTTAAACTCACACTCTTATCTTCATGGAAGGATGTAAGACAGCAGCAACAGAATGAAAGTGGCAATATTCTACTGCACCTTAGGTCCCCAGAGGGAAAACAGTCTGAACTTTGGGTTGCAGGTGGTCTGCAGGTCAGAACCTCCTCCTCTGTGAAGGACTCGGAGGGAGAGCACGTCACTTTGGTCAGAGGTTTCAATACCTGTGGTGCTTGGTTATGGTGCACACACCTCACCCAGAAGCCATTACCTCCAAACTCAGCTTGCTCTAGGGAATCTCAGGTTGGAAAGATTAATGAATGACACAGCCATTAGTCCTTAAAATGTGTTACTATTGATAGACTTATGCACATCAGCAGCCTGGGAGGCAGAAGGGCAGCTGGTGTTCTAGGGTGACGGGGCAGGAACTGACAGCCGCTGGGGGAACTGGGGGAACTGTCTTTTATTTGGTGCCTGCTGCCTATCTACACAAAGGAGACACAGCAGCACTTCACATCTGCTCTGAGAGAAATACCATCCCATAAGATGAAATGGCTTAGGTCCTCCATGGCAGTGAGTTAACCCAGTGGGGATTCAGGGGAGGGTTGGTTGGAAGGATTGCTCTTTAATTCGTGAGAAAGCAGCAATGAGAATTTTGCTGTCTCTGAGACTCCAACATTCTCTCCTTGACCTTTCCCTGAACAGCCTGGCAGCCATTCTACACCTGCACTTTCAGGAGGTGTGCAGGCATGGGTGCATGGGGTGGAAAGTGCCTTTTTCCTTTTTGGCTTGTCTTTTTTTGTTTTAATTAAGCAGAAGCTTGCTTTTCCTCTTTCTCCTCTGCACACAGAGAGACAGAGCAGAACAAGGCAGTTTGAGTGCAGTCTGAAGCCAGGAGCAGTTCTCATGGGATGGGAAAAACTGCATTTGAAAGTGCATCTCTGAGCTTTGGAAGATGGCAGAGGAGAGGACCACCTCTTCAGCAAAGTCACTGACTAGTAAAGAGCAAAATCAATGGATGTGGGAGCAGTAGGCTGCTGCTAATTTTAAAGAAACAATTGTTTGCATCAGTATTATTTTACTGTCTCAATTACTTCATCAGTCCTCAAGTTATTGTTAAGATACTGTTGCAAATTGCAGTACCTAAGTCACTACAATTATGGTTAAAACATTGAGGTTGGAGGGGTTCTTTTCTGAGCTCTGTGTGCTCCCCCTCTTAAACTGTCTGGCAAATGACACTGGACAGCAGCTCTCTGAGACCATGGGATGATTTGGATGCTGAGTGAGAGTCAAAATGAGTGAAGGAAAAGGTTCTGGGGGAAGTTCTACAACAATGTATGGTCAGAATACACAGTAATATGACAGGGAGAAAAGCTTTCATATACAAAACTTCATATAAACCATTTTTAGAGGGGCACAGAGAGCACTCACACCCTTCAGCTCTGATGACCCAGCTCACTGAACAGTCTTTCCACTCAATCCAGTATGAAAACACAACCAAAGTGCACTCAACCTGTGCAGTATTTAGGAGGGAAAGGAGCATCTTGCAGCTCTTTCAGCAAAGGTGTCAGTCACCCCAGCAAAAGAATTTGACAGCTATGAAGAATTAAGAACATAAATAAATTGATCCTTATTGTGGAACAGTGGAAAAAAGCCCCACAACATTCTCACAAAGTAATGGGAAAAGAGACTCTGCAGTTTCTTTCACCACTCCTTTGTAGGAGATGTTTCCAAGGAAGCTTGTGTTGGCTTTGTGCTGGTGCACCCAGGGAAAAAAAAACCATTGTAAACTAAATCCAAGGCAGCTTTAGGCTTTGGTCATACACCTACCTTCAAAGAAGGCTCAGTGAATGCTCTCCCAAGAATGAACTTTAACCTTCCAGCAAAACTCCAGATTGTGTGGAAAAACATAAGGCAAGGAGCTCCCACCATGGTGCATGCAAGGGGTGCACCTTTCACTGCCACATACTGCATCATCCCATTTTGATCCTGAGAGGCTGCTGTTCTCATGGTCTCACCTCTGTTTATTTGGCTAAAAGAACCAGGACTACTCAAGACAAGATTTTTTACCATGTGACAGAATCTGTGAGGAAGGGAAACTCAAGCTCCTTCCTACCCCTGCAACGTGCTCCAGACTCTGTGACTGCAGCTTGCCAAATGAACTAAGCCCATGCAGCTGACAAGCCAAATGCTCACCCATTTGTTTGCTGGATGGAAGCACACAACACAGATCTGTAAGTATGATCTTGGGAAAGGAAAATGGGGGAGGAAACAGTTGTCATGGTTTAGGAGTATTTAGTTTTGAGAGATTAGAGGCCCTGAGAATGGCTGCCAGGCTGGACAAAGAGATGCTCCGCAGGAACACTCAGACAGGTACAGAAAAACAAGGCTCAGATCCTGCTGCTGCTGGTGCAGTGACGTTGCTGTGTCGTGTTGTTGCTTTGTTCATTGTTGCTTTGTTCATGCTGTCATCAAACAAACAAACAAAAAAGGACCAAAAAAAAAAAAGAAGGAGAAACAAAAGGAACTGTAGGTGTTTGGAACCCAGCTGGTTGTGACTGGGGAGCTGTTCCTTGCAACAGCGGAGAGCAGCAAGTTCCTCTCCCTGGGCGGGAAAGCCTCTTCTTCCTCACGCTGCTGCTCTTGTGTCAGACAGTAGATCTGATGTCTTGCTAGGGTTCAAAGCACATCAAGTCTCTGCCCTGCAAATACCACACTGAACCTGTTTTGGTCATGTATAAAACAGAACCTTTAACTGCTCCGTAGGCTGAAGAGCTTTGCTTCTCAGGCCGGGACTCGCTTGACTCAGGGGTCTAGTTTTATCAAGTGTCTGTCTCCTCTCCTGCTTAAAGTCTCAAGTGGTCCATGTAAACAAAACAGAGCTGAAAGCAGTCTCTCTTCCTCTTCACAGAGCTGTTTTTATCCATAGGCAGGATTTCCTGACAGTGTGGTGTTGGCTAGGTGTAAAACAGGCAGAGGATGAGCTTCTGTGTTAAAAACCCAGTTGTCTAATGGTAGAAGGTCATCATTGGAGAAAAGCAGATACAAATACCTGGAGAGCAAGACAGAAAGGAAAAATGGTGGGTATTACAGCAGAGCAGCACAGAGGCAGTGGCAACACAGCAGCTTCAAGCCCCACCAGTCAGCACTGAAACTATGAGCACGTTACTTGCAATCTTTGGAGAGCACCCACACAACCTTCCCTGGCCAGAGAAGGGCAACAAAGCTGGGGAGAGGTCTGGATGAGGTGAGGAGAGGCTGAGGGAGCTGGGGTTGCTTAGCCTGGAGAAGAAGAGGCTCAGGGCAGACCTTATTGCTGTCTCCAACTACCTGAAGGGAGGCTGTAGCCAGGTGGGGGTTGGTCTCTTCTCCCAGGCAACCAGCACCAGAACAAGAGGACACAGTCTCAAGCTGTGCCAGGGGAGGCATAGGCTGGAGGTGAGGAGAAAGTTCTTCATGGAAAGAGTAATTGGCCATTGGAATGTGCTGCCCAGGGAGGTGGTGGAGTCACCATCCCTGGAGGTGTTTAGGAAGAGCCTGGATGAGGCACCTGGTGCCGTGGTTTAGTTGATTACATGGTGTTGGGTGACAGGTTGGACTTGATGATCTCTTGAGTTCTTTTCCAACCTTATTGATTCTATGATTCTGTGATTAAGGGTGAAAAATACACATGAGATCAGCAAGTCCAATCATCCACCCAACACCACCATGGCCAGTAAATCATGACCCAAACTGTCACATCTACACACTTTTTGAGCACCTCCAGGTATGCCAATGCCACCACAGCCTGTTCCTATTCCTGACCACTCTTTCAGTGAAGTTATTTTTCCTAATACACAACCTCAACCTCCCCTGCTGCAACCTGGCCAATGTGCTCTTGCAGCTGAGCAATGTGCTCTCATGGCCAAGGAGGCCAATGCCATTCTGGGCTGTATTAGAAGGGCTGTGGTCAGTAGGTCCAGAGAGTTTCTCCTCTCCCTCTGCTCTGCCCTGCTGAGGCCACATCTGGAATATTGTGTCCAGTTCTGGGCTCCTCAGTTCAAGAAGGGCCTCAGAGAACTGTTTGAGAGAGTCCAGCAAAGAGCCACAAAAATGATGGAGTGGAACATCTTCCTTGCCAGGGGAGGTTTAGGCTGGATATTAGGAAGAAGTTCTACACAGAGAGAGTGATTAGCCATTGGGATGTGCTGCCCAGGGAGGTGGTGGAGTCACCATCATTGGAGGTGTTTTTGAGGAGACTTGATGGGGTGCTTGGTGCCATGGGTTAGTCAATTAGATGGTGTTGGATGATAGGTTGGACTCAATGATCTCAAAGGTCTCTTCCAATCTGGTTCTGTTCTATTCTATTCTATTCTATTCTATTCCATTCTATTCCATTCTATTCTATTCTATTCTATTCTATTCCATTCCATTCCATTCTATTCTATTCTATTCCATTCTATTCTATTCCATTCCATTCCATTCCATTCCATTCCATTCCATCCTATCCTACCCTACCCTACCCTACCCTACCCTACCCTACCCTACCCTACCCTATCCTAAATCTCTCTCAGCATAAGCTTCTTGTGTGGGAAATTCCACTTGTATTTTCTGCTGTTAAAGGAGGCTGATTTGGGACACTAAAGCTGGGGAGAAAGAAAGCTGAAACTACAAACTGCTCTGACAAGACAAGAGGTCATTTGTTGAGCCACTGCATTCTTCTTTTAGAGGAAGATGCAAGAGTGCAGAGGACTTACTTCAAAGTCTCAGCAAGGAAAAAGCTCTGCTGTACGTCGTCGTATGTAGGAGATGAGGAGTAGACATCCTTGACACCAGAAAAGCCACCACTGACTCGGCAGTACTTGTCAATCGCCTGCAAAGAGGAAGGGGAAAGGAAAAGAATTTAATTGCAGAGCATAAGTTGCAAACATTAAAGGATCAGGCCTGATCAATGAAGAAGGCAGCTCCTTCCCTGCTGTGTTATCCTGCCGTGCATCTCCTCGTCAGAGGATGCTGTGGGCATTATCACGACACATTGACCAAGACCAAAAAGTGACTGGACACACAAGGAAGCAAAATCCCTCCACAGCACCTAACACCACCTCATCTGGCAAACTGCTGCATGCTAAGAAAGTATTCTGGGGAAGAAACAATACTTTCTTTCCTGGGTATTTACTGTTGACTGATACTGATGACAGATATTGGACTTACTAGACTTTTTCTCTGAGCTGGTATGGCTCCTCATAGGTAACACTGAGTAGAACATCCATCAGTGACTCAAAGCTATGAAGGTGCATAGGAATTATAGAATCATAGAATCAATAAGGTTGGAAAAGACCTCAGAGATCATCAAGGTCAACCTGTCACCCAATGGATGATTACTAACTAAACAATGGCTCCAAGTGCCACATCCAATCCCTTCTTGAACACCTCCAGGGATGGGGACTCCACCACCTCCCTGGGCAGCACATTCCAAGGGCCAATCTCTCTTGCTGGGAAAAATTTCTCCTCACCTCCAGCCTAAACTTCCCCTGGTGCAGCTTGAGACTGTGTCCTCTTGTTCTGGTGCTGCTTGCATGGGAGAAGAGACCAACCCCTCCTGGCTACAACCTCCTTTCAGGTAGTTGTAGACAGCAATGAGGTCTCTCATGAGCCTCCTCTTCTCAGGCTAAGCAACCCCAGCTCCCTCAGCCTCTCCTTACAGGGCTGTGCTCAAGGCCTCTCAAGCACACACGGACAAGTGTCCCTGGATTTAGCAGCTGGAAGAGTCTGAGGAGTTACAGGAACTCTGTGACTAGCAGCTAGCAATAGGGACTTGCTGCAAGTAGGAATAAAATGCTGTACTCATCTTTTGATGAGAACAAGAGGACACAGTCTCAAGCTGTGCCAGGGGAGGTTTAGGCTGGGTGTTAGGAAGAAATTCTTCCCAGCAAGAGAGATTGGCCATTGGAATGTGCTGCCCAGGTGGTGGAATCACCATCCCTGGAGGTGTTTAGGAAGACACTGGATGAGGCATTTGGTGCCATGGTTTAGTTGATCAGATGGTGTTGGGTGATAGGTTGGACTTGATGATCTCAAAGGTCTTTTCCAACCTGGTCTGGTTCTGTTCTATTCTATTCTATTCTATTCTATTCTATTCTATTCTATTCTATTCTATTCTATTCTATTCTATTCTATTCTATTCCATTCCATTCCATTCCATTCCATTCCATTCCATTCCATTCCATTCCATTCCATTCCATGTCTGTTGATTTCCTCTTATAAATTCTTCCAGCTGCCGCTTTCTCCTCACATTTCACCTCCTCCAAGTGCTCTTCTCTGTTTCCCCTTTATGTATTCCCCTCAAGTCAGCTTTGTGTGCTGGGCTGCAGAAGAGCTCTTTATCTTTAAAGCCTGAAGTTTAAAACCAACAACATTCAATGCAGAAAGGGGCCAAAGGATCAGTGATTAAAAACAGAATCAACCAGTTCATCAGCTCCAGCACAATACTGCCAAAATCACAATGGAAGAGGAGGGGACTGGAATGCATTAAGTAGCTCAGAGCACCTCATGCCTACACTTTCAGTACTCCACTCTTGCACAAGGTCACAGCACATCAGGATGTCAGGCATTAAAGCTGGCCCTGGAGAAACTGATTCACAAGTTGTCAGAAAACACAGAATCATTAAGGTTGAGGAAGGCCACTAAGATCATCATGTCCAACCCTCAAAGCAACACCACCACACCCACTAAACCATGTCCCAAAGTGCTATGTCTTCACACTTTGTGAGCACCTCCAGGGACAGCGACTCCACCGCTCCCCTGGGCAGCCTGCTCCAATGCCTGACCACCTTCAGGTTTCAGCACAGCAAGATTTTCCAAAACTCAGAGGAGACTTTGGCAAAAGAAGATACTGGAATGGCTGTGGCACCAGTGCCTGAGCTTACACCAACTCAAAATCAAATTCTCACTGTAATTCCTTATCTCTAGTTGAGTTCTCCCAAAGTTAGGATGCAAATGTTTCCTTTATTGTTGGGACTTGAGATTGATCTTGCTACTGCTGCAGGTTAGGCACCAGTCTCGAGCACAAGCCCTGTGAGGAGAGGCTGAGGGAGCTGGGGTTGCTTAGCCTGGAGAAGAGGAGGCTCAGGGGAGACCTCATTGTTCTCACAACTACCTGAAAGGAGGTTGCAGCCAGGTGGGGGTTGGTCTCTTTTCCCAGGCAACCAGCACCAGAACAAGAGGACACAGTCTCAAGCTATGCCAGGGGAAGTTTAGGCTGGAGGTGAGGAGAAAGTTCTTCACTGAGAGACTGGCCATTGGAATGTGCTGCCCAGGGAGGTGGTGGAGTCACCATCCCTGGAGGTGTTCAAGCGGGGATTGGACGTGGCACTTGGTGCCATGGTTTAGTACTCATGAGGTGTTGGGTGATAGGTTGGACTTGATGATCTCTGAACAAGAGGACACAGTCTCAAGCTGTGCCAGGGGAGGTTTAGGCTGGATGTTAGGAAGAAGTTCTTCATAGAAGAGAGATTTGCCATTGGAATGTGTTGCACATCACTGGAGGTGTTTAGGAAGAGCCTGGATGAGGCACTTGGTGCCATGGTTTAGTTGATTAGATGGTGTTGGGTGACAGGTTGGACTTGATGATCTCAAAGGTCTCTTCCAAACTGGTCTATTCTTTCTATTCTATTTCTATTCTATTCTACTCTACTCTACTCTACTCTACTCGACTCTACTCGACTCTATTCTATTGTATACACTTCTGAAGTAAACAAGCTGGAAATCCAATCTACTAAGCAAGGTTTTTTCATCTCTGTAACTTGAAGCCCTGGTTTAGTTGTCAGGAGGTGTTAGGTAATAGATTGTACTTGATGATCTCTGAGGTCTTTTTCAACCTTATTGATTCTGTAAGGTGGCAACTGCCTCCAGCCAGCAGGATCTTATTGAAACCTCTAAAGCACTGAGGTCCTTCTCTGCAGGGCTGCTTTTCAGCAGGTCAACCTCAAACCTCAGCTCTTCCATTCCATCTTACTGTCAGTCTTCAGTTTGTCTGAAGTTAGCCCAAACCTGAAGCCTTGTATATTGTTTTCACTGGAAGGAGAATGAATTCTGCAGCTTCCATGGTACAATCCTACTTAGTCAGATATGCAAGTCCCCACCAAATAGTTATCACAGTATCACCAAGGTTGGAAGAGACCTCGAGGATCATCAAGTCCAACCTGTCACCACAGACCTCATGACTAGACCATGGCACCAAGTGCCACATCCAATCCCCTCTTGAACACCTCCAGGGATGGTGACTCCACCACCTCCCTGGGCAGCACATTCCAATAGCCAATCTCTCTTCCTGGGAAGAACTTTCTCCTCACCTCCAGCCTAAACTTCCCCTGCTTAGATTAGCAATGCACTTTACAAGCCTGCTGTGAAGTGGTGCTTCTCACTGCTTCGAACAATTAGCCTTAGAAAGGATTTTAGTAATTTGCTGCAGTTACCCTGAGTACCTTGCATGAGTATTTCTCTAACACATCAGCCAGCCCCTCAGTACCTCATGGTCCAGTTTGGCTGGCTCAGTGTAGGTACAGATGGATGTTGTCTCCAGGGCTAAGGTTACTATTTGGGATAATTAACTTCTTTTTTCAATTAGGAAAGAGATAGAGACCATGTCCCAGGGATTTATGATCACTGTGGCAATTTAAGGTTCAGCTTCCTGCTTTTCTTCCCCACAGGCACTGGATTTGGAGAAAACTGACAAAATAGCCCTTGGGTAAAAGGACAACAAGTGCACTGAAATCACAGAATCATTTCTGTGTCCAGTTCTGGGCCACTCAGTTGAGGAAAGATGCTGAGTTGCTGGAAGGTGTCCAGAGAAGGGCAACAAAGCTGGGGAGGGGTTTGAAGCACAGCCCTGTGAGGAGAGGCTGAGGGAGCTGGGGTTGCTTAGCCTGCAGAAGAGGAGGCTCAGGGCAGACCTTATTGCTGTCTACAACTCCCTGAAGGGAGGTTGTAGCCAGGAGGGGGTTGGTCTCTTCTCCCAGGCAACCAGCACCAGAACAAGAGGACACAGTCTCAAGCTGTGCCAGGGGAAGTTTAGGCTGGAGGTGAGGAGAAAGTTCTTCCCAGCAAGAGAGATTGGCCATTGGAATGTGCTGCCCAGGGAGGTGATGGGAGTCACCATCCCTGGAGGTGTTCAAGAGGGGATTGGATGTGGAACTTGGAGCCATGGTTTAGTTAGTCCTGAGGTGTTGGGTGACAGGTTGGACTTGATGATCTCTGAGGTCTTTTCCAACCCTATTGATTCTATGACTCTATGGGAAGGAAGCTGCATACAGGCACTGTTGTACAACAGCAGCAAGCCAAGCCAAGCACTCTCTGCGTCACGCCAGTTTCTTATCTATTTATAAATGGAGGAACAAAACCAACCAGAGCTGTGTGTGGTGCAGAAGAAGGAGAAGTAGGGAGTAGGTGTGAGGAGTAAGCACCACAACTTATCAACATGCAGGGAACAGAAAGCTCTGGGCAACAAAAATCCTCCCATGCTTCTGTGTTAGTGTGATGGTCAGGTTAAGAAAACTCTGAGAGTGTGAAAGGGTGGGGTGTGCAAAACCATTTTATTACAGGATTACAGAATCATTTTGCTGGGAAAAGACCTTTAAGATCAGGTCCAACCATTATCTAACTCTACCAAGTCGGGTGCTAAACCATGTCCCTCAGCACCACATCTCTGCCTCTTTGGAACACCTCCAGAGATGAGGATTCAATCACCTCCCTGGAAAGCCTGTTCCAGTCTTTGAGAACCCTTCCCTTGAGGAAGTCTCTTCTAATAGACACTCTAGACATAAAGCTCCTCTGGTGCAACTTGAGGCCATTTTCTCTTGTCCTATCACATGTTAGTAAGGAAAGAAACCAACATTCAACTTGCTCCAACCTCCTTTCATGAAGTTGTAGTGAGTGATAAGATCTTCCCTCAGATCATAGTATCAGTCAGGGTTGGAAGGGACCACAAGGATCATCTAGTTCCAACCCCCCTGCCATGGCCAGGGACACCCCACACTACATCAGCCTGGCCACAGCCTCAGCCAGCCTGGCCTTAAACACCTCCAGGGACAGGGCCCCAAACACCTCCCTGGACAACCCATTCCAGGGCTTCACCACTCTCATGGGGAAGAACTTTCTCCTCACATCTAGCCTGAATCTCCCCACCTCCAGCTTCATTCCATTCCCCCTAGTCCTATCACTACCTGAGATCCTGAGCAGTCCCTCCCCAGCCTTCCTGGAGCCCCCTTCAGATCCTGGAAGGCCACAATGAGGTCACCTGGGAGCCTTCTCTTCTCCAGACTGAACAGCCCCAACTCCTTCAGTCTGTCCTCATAGCAGAGCAGCTCCAGCCCTCTGCTCATCCTCCTGGCCCTTCTCTGGACACCTTCCAGCACCTCCAGTTCCCTCTTGGAATAGGGGCTCCATCAGATCTCCAGGTACTTTTTCTGCATCTCTTGTCTCTGCAGCAAAACTGGTTTTCACCTACAGAACCTCCAGGCTTCTGTCTCTTCCTTTGCTCTTCCCTCATCTCCTTTGGCTCTAGTGAAAATATTTCATTAGGGCCTTGTTCTCTTTAATGTTTATTCCCATCTCTGAAACTGGCTTGAAGCTGTGCTTCCTGTGGCAGGGTAAAGGAGGAGCTAGAGAAATCCACAGATCTTGAAGACGACCAGAAAACTGCTTGGCCAGCAAATTAGGTTTTGCAAGAGCCTGGTGCAGACCAGCAGGTGGAAGCAGTGAGAAAGAGATCATCGAATCAGGCACAAGTAGCTCAGCTGCAGGAAGCATTTAAAAGGCAAAAAAAAGTCTCTCTGGGATTACAAAGAAGTTTTAGTTAGAATACTATATTGATGTCTAGTACAGAGCTCAAATACAGCCCATAATCTGTGAGTGATCGATACCAGAGTTCTCTATCTACATACAAAGGATGAAGGAAGGCAGGGCCAGCAGATACAAAGAATCTGGACTGCTGTAGACCAAGCAGAGCCATTTTCAATGAGAAAGACTCAAAGGCATTTTCATGCTTGGGTGTTGTAGTATAGAGTTGTTGTGGGGGTCAGCATTTGTTGTAGGACAGCCTTGAAGGTGCTTGATTCACCCTGAGCACAGCTGCCAGGCCAAGATATAAGCAGGTGAAGATGTTTATTATGTTAGACAGCAAATTATATATCTATCAGAAGGCACAGGTGTCACATCTTAACTGGTTGTTTTCTAGTGGCATGTGGGTATTCTTACTTTCACAGAATCAAAGTTAATGTGGCTTGGCAGAACTAGAATGGAATAGAATGGAATAGAATAGAATGGAATAGAATAGAATAGAATAGAATAGAATAGAATAGAATAGAATAGAATAGAATAGAATAGAATAGACCAGAGATCATCAGAATCAATGAGAATTAACCTTGAGATCATTGAGTCACCCAACACCATCTAATCAACTAAACCATGGCACCAAGTGCCTCATCCAGGCTCATCCTAAACACCTCCAGTGATGGTGACTCCACCACCTCCCTGGGCAGCACATTCCAATGGTCAATCTCTCTTGCTGGGAAGAACTTCTTTGTAACATCCAGCCTAAGCCTCCCTTGGTGCAGCTTGAGACTGTGTCCTCTTGTTCTGATGCTGCTTGCCTAGGAGAAGAGACCAACCCCCACCTGGACAAACCTCCCTTCAGGTCATTGCAGAGAGCAATAAAGAATTCCCTGAGCCTCCTCTTCTCCAGGCTAAGCAACCCCAGCTCCCTCAGCCTCTCCTCACAGGGCTGTGCTCCAGACCCCTCCCCAGCTTTCTTGCCCTTCTCTGGACACCTTCCAGCAACTCAACATCTTTCCTAAACTGAGGGGCCCAGAACTGGACACAGGACTCAAGGTGTGGCCTAACCAGTGCTGAGCACAGGGCACAATGACTTCCCTGCTCCTGCTGGCCACACTGTTCCTGATGCAGGCCAGGATGCCATTGGCCTTCTTAGCCATGTAATGAAGGCATACAATAGGTTAAAATGACAAACCAATATTCTAACACATCCAACCAAATTCTGCCCAGCTTCTCCCCTCAGTCACAAGGTGTTTACATTCTTTTCTCAGTCAGAGACCAAACACAGCCCCTCCAAAGCTATCTGAAAACAACCCTTCTCCTACACTTGGGAATTAGGTTAAAACATTCAACAATTAGATTTAAGCCCAGGAAAGCAGCTGTGCAAGGGAATAAAATCCTAACCATGAACCCCAAATACCTAACCATCAATTTTTTAAGCTCTACCTTATGTGCTGTGACTTCCTGACACCTAAGGGAAGAAAAAGCCACGATGCCAATCCATCTATCCCCATGACCACCCTACCTGGTTTACAAACCATTTGAGAATAGATGTCCTACCACTTATGTTTGAGTAAGTGACCAAGAAGGAACTGTAAGAATAGCTCTGCTTTTTAATGTAAGCTGAGCACAAACACATGCTTAACACTTCCATCCACCAAGACAAATTACCTCTCTCAAGGGTTGTGGACTTCTGATAACAGGAGGAGTCATGACCAGTGGATTCTATTTCCATGCCACAAACTCAACAGCTGATTCAGCAGCTGCAAATCAGGAACAACTCTGTAATTCATCCCCCTATCATGCTTGCCCAATCTGATAGCCTTCTATGATGGTGTGACCAGCTGAACAGATGAAGTCAGTAGGTTCAGTATCACTGATGTTGGAAGAGACCTCAGAGATCATCGAGTCCAACCTGTCACCACAGACCTCATGACTAGAGTAGGGAGGACACTACTGCCCACTGCAGGCTTGAACTCACCACCTTCCCATTAAGGGTCTTATGCACTACCAACTGAGCCACATCCAGCCCCTCCCCAGCCTTCTTGTAGGCCCCCTTCAGATACTGTTGCAAGGAATTAAAATGCAGAAGACACAAAACAATTTTCTCATTCTACTGAGGAAGAGGATGGGCTCAAGCTGGAGCACTGGGACATGTCTTAGGTCCTGTGTTTCAAAACAGTGCTGAGAGAGGGCCCAGAGAAGTAAAATTGAGCCTAATGAGAGATGTCAGAATGAAGACTACACAGAGGGAAGCCTGAAAGAATTGATATTTAGCCCAGGGGAAGGAAGACTGCAGAGGGACAAAGATGAAGGGAGAGCAGTGGATGTTGTCTGCCAAGGCTTCTGATAGAGTCTCGCATAACATTCTCATAGGTAAGATTAGGAAGTGTGGATTAGATGAGTGGACAGTGAGGTGGATTGAGAACTGGCTGAAGGACTGAGCTCAGAGGGTTGTGATCAATGATGCAGGGTCAAGTTGGAGGCCTGAAGCTAGTGGTGTTCCCCAGGGATTGGTACTGGGTCCAGTCTTGTTCAGTATCTTCAACAATGACCTGGATGAAGGGACAGAGTGCTCAAGGCAGGTATGCTGAAGGTACAAAACTGGGAGGAGTGGCTGGCACCCAGTCAGGCTGTGCTGCCATTCAGTGAGTCCTGGACAGGCTGAAGAGCTGGGCAGAGGGGAATCTCATGAAGTTCAACAAGGGTTAAGTATAAAGTCCTGCACCTGGGGAGGAGTAACTCCCTGCACCAGTACACATTAGGGGGTGGCCTACTAGAAGGAGCTCAGCAGGGAAGGCCAGCTGGTGGCCAAGGAGTTCCCTGTGAGCCAGCAATGTGCCCTTATGGCCAAGAAGGCAAATGGTATTCTTGGGTGCATTAAGAAGGGTGTGGTTGAAGGAGGTTCTCTTCTCCCTCGACTCTGCCCTAGTGAGGCTACACCTGGGAGCACTGTGTCCTGTTCTGGGCTCTCCAGTTCAAGAAGGATAGGGGATGCCTGAGAGACTTGGGACTGCTGAAGGCCAATGGCATTCTTGGGTGCATTCAGAAGAGTGTCAAGGTCAAGGGAGGTTCTTCATTCCCTCTACTCTGCTCTGGTGAGGCCATACCTGGAACCTTGTGTCCAGTCCTGGACTCTCAAGTTCAAGAGAGACAGGAAAATACAACAGGCAGCACAATGGAATGCCACAAGGATGATTAAGAGATTGCAGTGTGTCCCTTATAAGCAAAGTCTGAGAGACCTAGGGCTGGAGAAGAGCAGACTGAGAGGGGATCTTATCAATATCTAAAGGGTAAAAGGTGGAGTTCAAGAGGATGGGGCTGGGCTCTTCCAGTTGGTTCCAGGTGACAAGACAAAGGGCAATGGGCATGAACTAGAACACAGGAGCTTTCCCTTAAACATAAGAAAAAGCTTTCCTATGAGGCTGGCAGAGCACTGAAACAAGCTGCCCAGAGAGGTGGAGTCTCTGCCCCTAGAGGACATGTTTCTGTGTGGTGATCCTGCTCTAGCATGGAGGTTGGACTAGATGATTTTCAGAGGTTCCTTCCACCCCCATCACGCTGCAGTTCTGAGGTAGAACTCTCATCTACAGGACATCATGACGATCACAGTATCACAGTATAACCAAGGTTGGAAAGGACCTCGAGGATCATCGAGTCCAACCTATCAACACAGACCTCATGACTAGACCATGGCACCAAGTGCCACATCCAATCCCCTCTTGAACACCTCCAGGGATGGGGACTCCACCACCTCCCTGGGCAGCACATTCCAATGCTGAATGACTCGCTCGGTGAAGAACTTCCTCCTCACCTCGAGTCTGAACCTCCCCTGGAACAGCTTGAGACTGTGTCCTCTTGTTCTGGTGCTGGCTGCCTGGGAGAAGAGACCAACCCCTTCCTGGCTACAACCACCTTTCAGGTAGTTGTAGAGGGCAATGAGGTCACCCCTGAGCCTCCTCTTCTCCAGGCTAAACAACCCCAGCTCCCTCAGCCTCTCCTCACAGGGCTGTGCTCAAGGCCTCTCCCCAGCTTTGTTGCCCTTCTCTGGACACCTTCAAGTGTTTCAATGTCCTTCTTAAAGTGAGGGGCCCAGAACTGGACACAGGACTCAAGGTGTGGCCTAACCAATGCAGAGCACAGGGCACAATGACTTCCCTGCTCCTGCTGGCCACGCTATTCCTAATGCAGGCCAAGATGCTATTTGCCCTCCTGGCCACCTGGGCAACTGGTTTGGAGTTTTTCAGCACTATGAGATGGCTACAAAAGGCAAGTCTGTAGCATTAAATGACTGGCATGTAATTCATTCTGTTACCTGTGCTGCCTCCCAGCCCCACTGCCTGTACTTGGGATCGTGGGTGAACCTCCACATGTACCAGTAGGTCTCAATCACCTCCGGCCTCAGGATGTAATACTTCTCGTTCTGGCGCACCGCCACTGCCTCAACACCACCATCGAATTTGAAGGCTTCTGGGCCCAGCTTTAATGCTGCAGAGGAAGGAAGAAACAAAAAAGGAAAGAAAAGGAAAGGAAAGGAAAGGAAAAAAATTATTACTCCTTATCAGGTTTTGCAGGAAGGGTGGATAGTATCATAGTGTCATAGTATCAGTCAGGGTTGGAAGGGACCACAAGGATTATCTAGTCCCAACCCCCCTGCCATGGGCAGGGACACCCCACACTAGATCAGCCTGGCCACAGCCTCAGCCAGCCTGGCCTTAAACACCTCCAGGGACAGGGCCCCAACCACCTCCCTGGACAACCCATTCCAGGGCTTCACCACTCTCATGGGGAAGAACTTCCTCCTCCCCTCCAGCCTCAATCTCCCCACCTCCAGCTTCATTCCATTCCCCCTAGTCCTATCACTCCCTGACATCCTGAGCAGTCCCTCCCCAGCCTTCCTGTAGCCCCCTTCAGATCCTGGAAGGCCACAATGAGGTCACCTGGGAGCCTTCTCTTCTCCAGACTGAACAGCCCCAACTCCTTCAGTCTGTCCTCACAGGAGAGGTGCTCCAGCCCTCTGCTCATCCTCCTGGCCCTTCTCTGGACACCTTCCAGCACCTCCACATCCCTCTTGCAATAGGGGCTCCAGAACTGGAGGCAGGACTCCAGGTGGGGTCTCAGCAGAGCTGAGCAGAGGGGGAGGATCACCTCCCTTGCCCTGCTGGCCACACTTCTCCTGATGCAGCCCAGGATCTGATTGGCTTTGTGGGCTGCAAGTGCACACTGAGAGCTCCTGGTGAGCTTCTCCTCCCCCAGCACCCCCAAGTCTCTCTCCTCAGGGCTGCTTTCCAGCCAGTCCCTGCCCAGCCTGCATTTGTGCCTGGGATTGCCTCGACCCAGCTGCAGGACCCTGCCCTTGGTCTTGTTGAAGCTCCTGAGGTTGGCTTGTGCCCACCTCTCCAGCCTGTCCAGGTCCCTCTGGATGGATCCCTTCCCTCCAGCTGTCTGCTGCACCACACAGCTTGGTGTCATCAGCAAACCTGCTGAGGGTGCACTCAGTGCCACTGTCCATGGCACCCACAAAGATGTTGACCAAGCCTGGTCCCAGGACTGATCCCTGAGGGACTCTGCTTGTCTCTGGCCTCCACTGGGACATGGAGCCATTGACAGCCACTCTCTGGGTGCAGCCATCAAGCCAGTTCCTTATCCATCTAGTGGTCACCCATCAAACCCATGTGTCACCACATGGAGACTGCTAGATCTCAAGTAGGTGAGAAAACAGGAACCAGCTTGTCCTTAAGCAGTCTCATCAATCTTCTGTGTTGTTGAGGTCTGTAAGTTTTGTTATGAATAATTTATTCATTTCCCACGAGAAAACTGCCTATCTTGACAGGAGCACAGTAATCCTCTTGAAAACTAATGGAACACTAAGAATATAAAGACTTGAACACATTCAATTGCAGGATAAAATTAGAAGTGACCAACATAATCTCCAGAGGTCCCTCCCCACCTCCACCAGTGCGTGAGCAGGTCCTTACAAGTAAAATAAATGACAAGTAAGAGAAGGGGAAAAAAAGAAAAAAAGAGGTGGGAAGGGAAGGTTTGGGAAGGTTAGGGCAGGGCAGGGCAGGGCAGGGCAGAGAAGAGAGGAGAGCTTCGGAGAGGTTCAGAGAGGAGAGGAGAGGAGAGGTTCAGAGAGGAGAGGTTCAGAGAGGAGAGGTTCAGAGAGGAGAGGTTCAGAGAGGAGAGGTTCAGAGGAGGAGAGGAGAGGAGAGGAGAGGTTCAGAGAGGAGAGGAGAGGAGAGGAGGGAGAGGTTCAGAGAAGAGAGGAGGAGAGGGAGAGAGGAGAGGGAGAGGTTCAGAGAGGAGAGGAGAGGAGAGGTTCAGAGAGGGTTCAGAGGAGGAGAGGAGAGGTTCAGAGAGGAGAGGTTTGAGAGGGAAGGGAAGGGATGGGAAGGGAAGGAAGGGAAGGGAAGGGAAGGGAAGGGAAGGTTCAGAAGGGAAGGGAAGGGAGGAGAAGGGAGGGGAGAGGGTTCAGAGAAGTTCAGAGATGGGAGAGGTTCAGAGAGGGGAAGGAGAGGAGAAGGGAAGGGAGGGAGGAGGGGAAGGGTTTGGAGGGAAGGGAAGGGAAGGGAAGGGAAGGGAAGGGAAGGGAAGGGAAGGGAAGGGAAGGGAAGGGAAGGGAAGGGAAGGGAAGGGAAGGGAAGGGAAGGGAAGGGAAGGGAAGGGAAGGGAAGGGAGGGAGGGGGAGGGGAGAGGAGAAGTTCAGAGAGGGGAAGGGAAGGGAAGGGAAGGGAAGGGAAGGGAAGGGAAGGGAAGGGAAGGAAGGGAAGGGAAGGGAAGGGAAGGGAAGGGAAGGGAAGGGAAGGGAAGGGAAGGGAAGGGAAGGGAAGGGAAGGGAAGGGAAGGGAAGGGAGGTTCAGAGAAGGGAAGGAAGGGAAGGGAAGGGAGGGAGGAGAAGGGAAGGGGGGAAGGGAAGGGAAGGGAAGGGAAGGGAAGGGAAGGAAGGGAAAAGAGAGGAAGAGAAGAGAAGAGAAGAGAAGAGAAAGATGAGAAGAAAGAGAAGAGAAGAGAAGAGAAGAGAAGAGAAGAGAAGAGAAGAGAAGAGAAGAGAAGAGAAGAGAAGAGAAGAGAAGAGAAGAGAAGAGAAGAGAAGAGAAGAGAAGAGAAGAGAAGAGAAGAGAAGAGAAGAGAAGAGAAAATTAACCAGGTTGGAAAAGACCTTTGAGATCATCAAGTCCAACCTAGCACCCAACACCATCTCAATCAATTCAACCATGGCACCAAGTGCCTCATCCAGGCTCTTAAACACCTCCAGTGATGGTGACTCCACCACCTCCCTGGGCAGCACATTCCAATGGCCAATCTCTCTTGCTGGGAAGAATTTCTTCCTAACACCCAGCCTAAACTTCCCCTGGCACAGCTTGAGACTGTGTCCTCTTGTTCTCATCAAAAGATGAGTACAGCATTTTATTCCTACTTGCAGCAAGTCCCTATTGCTAGCTGCTAGTCACAGAGTTCCTGTAACTCCTCAGACTCTTCCAGCTGCTAAATCCAGGGACACTTGTCAGTGTGTGCTTGAGAGGTCTGGAGCACAGCCCTGTGAGGAGAGGCTGAGGGAGCTGGGGTTGCTTAGCCTGGAGAAGAGGAGGCTTCTCCCTAAGATCCAGTCTAAACCTCCCCTGGTGCAAGTTTGAGACTGTGTCCTCTTGTTCTGGTGCTGGTTGCCTAGGAGAAAAGACCAACCCCTTCCTGGCTACAACCTCCCTTCAGGGAGTTGTAGAGAGCAGTATCACCAGCCTAACATCCAGCCCAAACCTCCCCTGGAGCAGAGGCTTTGATGTCCTTTGATCCCACCCAGCACAGCAGGAGAAGATACTGGAACAAAACCAGGTACCACCACCTCAAATGACCTGCATCTTTATCCAAACACTTTTGGCCTAGGGAAGTGTTGTCAGGCCACCACAAGGGATTTTTAGGTTGGTTATTAGAAGAAACTTCTTCACTGGAAGGCTTTTCAAGCAGTGAAACAGGCCCTGCAGGGAGGTGGAGCTGTTTCAGAGATGCAGAGATATGGTGCTTGAGGGACATGGTTTAGCACCAGCCTTGGCAGAGTTAGAATCATTCAGAGAATGGTAGGGGTTGGAAGGGACCTTCAGGTATCATGTAGTCCAATGCTCTTGCTAGAGCAGGTCCACTTAGCAGGTGGTGTACAGGAACAAGTCTGGTGAGATGTGCCTGAGGGAACTTGGGTTATTTAGCTTGGAGAAAAGGAGGATGAGGGGAGGTCTTCTTGCTTCCTACAACTCCTTGAAAGGAGCTTGTAGCCAGGGGTTTGTTGGCCCCTTCTCCCCAACAATGAGTGACAGGACAAGAGGAAATTGACTCAAGTTGCACTGGAGAGGTTTAAGCTGGGTATCAGGAAAAATTTGTTGACTGAAAGAGTGGTCAAGCATTGGAACAGGCTGTGATGTGATGGAGTCACCAACTATCTTTGGAGGTGCTCAAAACACTTGTTGACATATCAGGATCTCAGGTAGTGATAGGACTAGGGGGAATGGAATGAAGCTGGAGGTGGGGAGATTGAGGCTGGAGGGGAGGAGGAAGTTCTTCCCCATGAGAGTGGTGAAGCCCTGGAATGGGTTGTCCAGGGAGGTGGTTGGGGCCCTGTCCCTGGAGGTGTTTAAGGCCAGGCTGGCTGAGGCTGTGGCCAGGCTGATGTAGTGTGGGGTGTCCCTGGCCATGGCAGGGGGGTTGGAACTAGATGATCCTTGTGGTCCCTTCCAACCCTCACTGATACTATGACACTATGGTACTGTGATACAGGGCACTTTGGGTCACAATTTAGTAGGCATGATGGTGCTAGTTGATGGTTGGACTTGATGATCTGTGAGGCCTTCCCCAACCTTTATGATTTTATGCTATTTTGCTTAGAACAGTTCTTTTACTTTCTCTGAAAGAAGAGTTCAGGCAAAAAACCCAAAACACCCAACCCAACCAAAACAAAACTCCATATTCCTGAGAGTGCATCACTGAGCAACAGCAAACCAGGGCACTGCAAATATACAGCCATGGGTACAGCTTTCAGACTGCTTCTGACATCTGTGTGTGTTATGAAATGCACAACCAGAGCTTTCATCCCCATCCTCTGACTTATTTGGGGTACAGAACAAACATCTGAAATAATGAAATTAGGACTGCACAAAGAGTAAAAGCAGCACTGCTTATTTTTAAGCACAGATTAAACATTTAAATGCTGTTGTTCAGAATGCAACAACAGCTACTATTTGTAACTCTCTCCTTAGGCATCCTCTTATTTTTTCCCTTTTCCCTTTCTTTTTTTTCAAAGAATTTAGAATAAACCTTTATTTAGAACCTTTATTTAGAATAAACCAAACCAGGTTGGAAGAGACCTTCAAGATCATTGTGTCCAACCCACCAACCAATCCAACACCACCTAAACAACTAAACCACGGCACCAAGCACCCCATCAAGTCTCCTCCTGAACACCTCCAATGATGGTGACTCCACCACCTCCCTGGGCAGCCCATTCCAATGGGCAATCACTCTCTCTGTGTAGAACTTCTTCCTAACATCCAACCTGAACCTCCCCTGGTGCAGCCTGAGACTGTGTCCTCTTGTCATACAATCAAAATCAATATAATCGAAAAGGTTGGATAAGACCTGAGAGATCATCGAGTCCAACCTATCACCCAACACCTCATGACTACTAAACCATGACACCAAGTGCCACAACCAATCCCCTCTTGAATACCTCCAGGGATGGTGACTCCACCACCTCCCTGGGCAGCACATTCCAATGGCCAACAACTCTTTCTGGGAAGAACTTTCTCCTCACCTCCAGCCTAAACCTCCCCTGGCACAGCTTGAGACTGTATCCTCTTGTTCTGGTGCTGCTTGCCTGGGAGAAGAGACCAACCCCCACCTGGCTCCAACCTCCCTTCAGGTAGTTGGAGACAGCAAGAAGGTCTCCCCTGAGCCTCCTTTTCTCCAAGCTAAGCAGCCCCAGCTCCCTCAGCCTCTCCTCACAGGGCTGTGCTCCAGACCCCTCCCCAGCTTTGTTGCCCTTCTCTGGACACCTTCCAGCAGCTCAACATCTTTCCTACACTGAGGGGCCCCAAACTGGACACAGGACTCAAGGTGTGGCCTAACCAGTGCTGAGTACAGGGCAGAATGACCTCCCTGCTCCTGCTGGCCACACTATTGCTGATGCAGGCCAGGATGCCCTTGGCCTTCTTGTCCACTTGGGCACACTGCTGGCTCATGTTCAGCCTACTATCAACCAGTCCCTCCAAGTCCCTTTCTGCCTGGCTGCTCTCCAGCAATCTCACCCCAGCTGTTGCTAGCCAGGTAAAAGTTTCACTTATGTGACTGGATGCTTTCACAGCACAGGCAATTGTACAATGATGTTATGTAATCTGGTGAACAAATACCTGAATTCTCACCTCAAAATTGCTTGACCTGCCGTTACCACTATTTCTACCACCAAGCTATTTCAGAATCTCACTTCTCTGATGGCTACAGAAAGCCATTCCCAATCTCCAACCTACATTTATTCAGGGCAAGCTCACACATCTTTACTCTTGGTACAGCTTTCTTGTTTAGATCTTAAAATAACTATTTCTTTTCAGTGTTTATCCCTTGAGATGAGAACAAATTTATTCCCCTCTTTGGCATTACTTTTCCAGCCTGAACAGGCTGACTTCTCTTATTTTTCCTCTGAAGATAAAAGTTCTGTCGCTCTCAGCATTCTCTTGGTCCTTCTCTCCATTTGTTCTGCTTGATATTCATATTTGTACAGCATGTCCTGGATGATGAATTACACATGTCACCTAAAGCAGTGTTAATATTCTCTAATCTCTGCTGAAAATTCTTCACCTATTTTACAAACTAGGACTGCACTGGCATTGCTCAGCTCCCACTTCAGAAAAAGAGCATTTTTTTCCTAGTGAGCCTCTTATTTCTCACAGTGCAGCCCTCACAATCTTCCTGTTTACTGCTCTGAAACTCCTCTAATTGCCTCATACGACTCTACAGACACTCTAGGCTGAACACGAGCCAGCAGTGTGCCCAGGTGGCCAAGAAGGCCATGGAATACTGGCCTGGATAAGGGAACAATGTGGCCAGCAGGAGCAGGGAAGTCATTGTGCTCTGTACTCAGCACTGGTTAGGCCACACCTTGAGTCCTGTGTCCAGTTCTGGGCCCCTCAGTTTAGGAAAGATGTTGAGTTGCTGGAAGGTGTCCAGAGAAAGGTAACAAAGCTGGGGAGGGGTCTGGAGCACAGCCCTGTGAGGAGAGGCTGAGGGAGCTGGGGTTGCTTAGCCTGGGGAGACTCTGGGGAGACCTTCTTCTTGTCTACAACTACCTGAAGGGAGGTTGTAGCCAGGTGGAGGTTGGTCTCTTCTCCCAGGCAACCAGCACCAGATCAAGAGGACACAGTCTCAAGCTGTGCCAGGGGAGGTTTAGGCTGGATGTTAGGAAGAAGTTCTTCCCAGCAAGAGTAATTGGCCATTGGAATGTGCTGCCCAGGGAGGTGGTGGAGTCTGGATGAGGCACTTGGTGGATTAGATGGTGTTGAATGATAGGTTGGACTTCACAGTATCACAGTATAACTAAGGTTGGAAGAGACTTCGAGGATCATCAAGTCCAACCTGTCACCACAGAGCTCATGACTAAACCATGGCACCAAGTGCCACATCCAATCCCCTCTTGAACACCTCCAGGGATGGTGACTCCACCACCTCCCTGGGCAGCACATTCCAATGACGAATGACTCTCTCTGGGAAGAACTTTCTCCTCACCTCGAGTCTAAACGTCCCCTGGCGCAGCTTGAGACTGTGTCCTCTTATCTTGAAGGTCTTTTCCAACCTGGTTATTTCTATTCCATGCCATGCTATTCTATTCTATTCTATTCTATTCTATTCTATTCTATTCTATTCTATTCTATTCTATTCTATTCTATTCTATTCTATTCTATTCTATTCTATTCTATTCTATTCTATTCTATTGTAAGCATAACAAGCACACTTTGACTTTTTGCATCAAGGTAATTCTGAAGATGTGAAATCAACCTGGTCCAGAAGATCGGACCTGTGAAACTTCCAGCCCAGCAGTGAAACCTGACACTGCCTCCTCACTGGTCAAGTCGTACAGTTTGTATACTCATCACCATCTTCACTAGTTTAGTTGTATTTAGAATGTAGTGCTTTTAAAACCAGTAAAAGATGTATTTACAACATTTTCACTCCACATCACTGGAAGAACAGTAGATATGAAATGAAAACCTGCCCTGTGTACCTGGGAGGAGGACAAGAGTTCACATGCACTCCCTCCCCTCTGCGCCCACACAACCTATTTCAGGTGACTGCTCCAAAAATAGGAGCACACAAGCAGGAAGGAGCTGTCTGAAGTCTGGGTTTACATTAATTCATCGTGACGTAGGTCAGAAGTACCTGTCTGGATGTAAAAACACTATACTGGTAGAAACTGGAGAGAGGCCTTGAGCACAAACACTATGAGGAGAGGCTGAGGGAGCTGGGGCTGTTTGGCCTGGAGAAGAGGAGGCTCAGGGGAGACCTTCTTGCTGTCTCCAACTCCCTGAAGGGAGGTTGTAGCCAGGTGGGGGTTGGTCTCTTCTCCCAGGCAACCAGCACCAGAACAAGAGGACACAGTCTCAGGCTGTGCCAGGGGAAGTTTAGGTTAGAGGCGAGGAGAAAGTTCTTCCCAGAAAGAGTAATTGGCCACTGGAATGTGCTGCCCAAGGAGGTGGTGGAGTCACTGCCCCTGGAGGTGTTCAAGAGGGGATTGGATGTGGCACTTGGAGCCACTCATTGGGTGATAGGTTGGACTTGATGATCTCTGAGGTCTTTTCCCACCTTATTGATTCTATGATTCTTTGTGTGCAAATAAAGAGTGCATGTTATGCAAGGCTGTGGTGGGTTAATGCCCATCCTGAAAACAAAACAGGGTGGAGGGCTTGTGAGTGCTTTGCCCTCCCTGCAGGGCGTTTTCCCCCTGGGAAACTGAGTCTGTTCCACTCCCCCCTCCCTGCCCAGCTAGGGTATAAAAACAGGACATTGCAGCCATCAGGCCTCCTTTTGGCTTCTGCCTCTCCTGGATGAGAGCTACTGCAGCTGCTTTCCTGCTCCTCTGCCACATGGTCAGGCCTGATCCTTCTCCCTGCTGCCTCCACAGCTCTTCAGAGAGAGACTGGTTTTGTATTCTTCTTCTTTGTCCCCCTCCCATCCATCCTTGTTCCTTGCCCCTGTGAACTTTACCTGTTATTGTTTTATATATATATATATATATATATTGTTTAAAGAAAACTCTTTCCCTCTCTACTTCCAGGCTGACTCCAAATTATTGTTTGGTGGATTTGCTCCTTCCCTTTCCTTTTTGGTCCCCTCTGTTGGGAGGGAGGAGGGGGGAGCGGGAGAGAGATTCTCAGCCTTGCCCCCATCTGAGCTCTTAACTCCCAGTTAAGACTTAAAGCACTACAAAGGCATAGGTCCAAACCAAGTCTTAACAACCACTACAACAATATCTGCATTTTCCCCACTGAAGTGGATTAGAAATGGATCTTACTGGTCCTGTCGTACGACTCGTGACACGTATGTGCAATTTCAGCTCCCAGCTGCAAGTAATGTCCAGCCTTGTCATCTCTGGAACCATCTGCTCCAAGGGCAAACATTCCCCCTGCAAAACAGGTCAAATGGCCCATCTTTCTTTCAAGGTGCCCGTTCTTCCACTCCCCAATGAAGGTCAGTCCTCCATTGGACTTCCTGACGAGATGCTTTTCTATGGCCTACAAGAAGAAGAGAACTTTCAGACAGTGTTTCCCATGTGAGTCTCACATGCTAACTCTCCTTCAAAGAACAAAGCAGATTGAAAAACAAAAAGCATTTTCTTCTTTCAGATTCATTGCTGAATGACACAGGAATAACCAGCTCTAAGAACATGATTTCAGTGCACACCCTCCCCCCTCCCCCAACTGCTGAACAATGGTCATGAGATCAACCACAGGACCATCATGAAATAAGGTAACACTGCATTTTTCAGCTGAGAATTCAGCACATATTTTATGGCTCAAACAATGTTTGTCTGATAACTCTGAAAAGCACCCCCTTGTTCTGCTGTACAGTCTGTGCATGCTCAGGAAATAAACCAACACTGGGAACTTTTGGTGAGCAGGCAGCACCTGTACTCTCAGTCTTTAATAGGAAGTGACAGGAATGCTCCAGCCACCTTCTAGGTGCTTCTCAGCACCTTTGATTGCACATGGTTAAAGGATGGGGGAGGGTCAGAGCAGCTGTTCACAAAACACCATAATTGTTTTATAGGTGAAGCTGTTTTTTGTTTGCATACCTTTACCAACATATCACACAATCACAGAATGGTAGGAATTGGAAGGGACCTCTGAATAGTCCAACCCTCCTGCTAGGGCAGGATCACCTACAGTAAATCACACAGGAACACATCCAGGTGGGTTTGGAATGCTTCCAGGTACGTTGTTGCTGATGACTTACAAATGGTATTCTTCTGGTAGCACAAAGGAGAAGAGCTGACCTAACTTTCTGAAGTTTGCAATGCACATGGAACAACACATCCCCACCAGCCTACCTCAGGACTTGCTATTTTTAGCATCAGACAGTTTTTCTTCTAACTAGAATCTCATTATGGGTTGAGTTCTACAATCATAAAGACAATTATCTTCTTTACCAGGGGGACATCATCCCTGTCTCCTTTCCAGAAATCTCTTTTGTACTTGCACACATAACCATCTCATGGGTTCAGAACTTTCTTCAAAGTGCCTGATCTGTGATGGGTCAGAGTACTCCAAGGCTGGTTAGAGTTGAAGGATCACAGTACCACTAAAAAGGTATTTACTCTGCTTCACAGTATCACAGTATAACTAAGGTTGGAAGAGACCTCGAGGATGCTTACCATCCACAAGATCTAGTACAGAAGTGAATTACTGCCACTCTCTTTTGTTTGTCTGGTACCTACAACAAATTACATCCCAAACATCCATAAATGTATTCTTCACTAAATCCAGATATACTGGCAACACAGAAGCAGAAAGTGTGGATGTGGAGCTCATGTCTGCTGCATACAGTTGCCTTCTTGCTACTTACTCAGTGCGAACTACAGTTTGCTACAACACGGATTAGGGCAATAGATTTAATTAATTAGACTAATGAATCAGGGATCAGTGCTGGGCCCCATCCTGTTCAATAGCTTTATTGATGATCTGGATGAGGGGATTGAGTCCATCATCAGTAAATTTGCAGATGACAGCAAGCTGGGGGCAGGAGTTGATCTGTCAGAGGGTCGGAGAGCTCTGCAGAGGGACCTTGACAGGCTGGACAGATGGGCAGAGTCCAAGGGCAGGAGATTGAACACATCCAAGTGCCAGGTTCTACACATTGGCCACAGCAACCCCATGCAGTGCTACAGGCTGGGGACAGAGGGGTTGAAGAGCAACCAGGCAGAGAGAGACCTGGGGGTACTGGTCGATGGTAGGCTGAACATGAGCCAGCAGTGTGCCCAGGCAGCCAGGAGGGCCAATGGCATCCTGGCCTGCATCAGGAACAGTGTGGCCAGCAGGAGCAGGGAAGTCATTGTGCCCCTGTACTCTGCACTGGTTAGGCCACACCTTGAGTCCTGTGTCCAGTTCTGGGCCCCTCAGTTTAGGAAAGATGTTGAGTTGCTCGAATGTGTCCAGAGAAGGGCAACAAAGCTGGGGAGGGGTCTGGAGCACAGCCCTGTGAGGAGAAGCTGAGGGAGCTGGGGTTGCTTAGCCTGGAGAAGAGGAGGCTCAGGGGAGATCATATTGCTGTTTACAACTACCTGAAGGAGGTTGTAGCCAGGTGGGGGTTGGTCTCTTCTCCCAGGCAAGCAGCACCAGAACAAGAGGACACAGTCTCAAGCTGTGCCGGGGAGTTTAGGCAGGAGGTGAGGAGAAAATTCTTCCCAGAAAGAGTAATTGGCCACTGGAATGTGCTGCCCAGGGAGGTGGTGGAGTCACCATCCCTGGAGGTGTTCAAAAAGGGATTGGACATGGCATAGTTGAATGCTACAATGGCTTGCTGTGCCAGGGGAGGTTCAGGCTGGATGTTAGGAAGAAGCTCTTCCCAGAAAGAGAGACTGGCCATTGGAATGGGCTGCCCAGGGAGGTGGTGGAGTCACCATCACTGGAAATGTTTAAGAGCCTGGATGAGGCACTTGGTGCCATGGTTTAGTTGATTAGATGGTGTTGGGTGATACGTTGGACTCAATGATCTCGAAGGTCTTTTCCAACCTGGTTTATTCTAGTCTAGTCTATTCACCACACTAAAAGTCATGGGTGGTGGAAGCTTTAAGAACTGTGAAAAGCACCTAGCTCAAGCCACTTGGTTAGTGAATAGCAGAGGGTCTGTAAACCAAGCTGGTCCTGCCCAGTCCAACCTGCTGCCAACAGTAGATGGAGATAGAGTTCCTATGATCTGTGAAAATAATCTACTGGGGAAGTCAGTGTGGGTTTCTCTGGCTGCCAGTGGGAGCAAACCAACCTGAGGGGTGGTCTCTGCTGAGGGGCCTGGTCACACATGCTGGGTCATGCTAGAGACTGGGGGCATTCAATGTGTCCCATAGTGAAAGGTAACTCTGGCTGAAAAAGTACAGACTCAGAGGCTAACACAGATCAATGTAATCACTGTATAATAGTTATAAGTTGTTGTAAGTTTTCCTTCCTAGTTTAGTGACAATGTGGTGCCCAGGATTCAACATGAACCCACCACACACAAACACTGATCCAGTGGACTTCTGCATCATCTCACCTGCACCTGTTCCTGTTTCCCTACAGCAACAGACTGTTCCTGACTCCCCTTCAGAGATAAAGACTATGTCCTGGTTTCCTGATCCTTCTCCTGCCTTAGTCAAACACCACCTGCATCAACCAGCACCAGAGAGACAGACTGCCTTGAGAGAGAGTCAGCTGGGACAAAGAAGCACTTGCAGCAAGAATTCTAGTACCACAATTCATAACTGGATGAAGACTGTGACAGAATAGTGGACATGGGATAGAGGGGTGGACTGTGCTGGGTCACACCTATCCTTGATGGGGGCTGAAAGAACCCAGCCCCAGGTGGACAAAAGAAACCTCATCCAGGTGGGCAGAGAGACTTGGCTCCCCCCTCCCAGGAGGAGGAGTCCCCTGGGTCAGAGGTGGTCTATTCCACTCCCCCTTCCTGTCCAGCAAGCCTATAAAAAAGGTGAACATCATTTCCTTCCTTCTCTTTCTTGCCTCACCTGTTCAAGAGAGATCAGCTGCTGCTGCTGCTGCTGTTGCTTCCTGCACAGACCCTGTGGTCGGGGTCTATTTTCCCAGCTGCAGCCACACTTCCTAAAGAACTGAATCCACTCACATCCAGGGAACTACAAGGCCATCCAGCCTTGGCTTTGTATATTTGCCTATTTATCCTTATCCCTTACCTTTGTCAACCCTCCCTGGTATTGCTATATGTAATTTTTGTTAAACATTTACCTCTTCTACTCCCAAACAGATTCCAGACTATTTCTTTCATGAATTTACCTCTCCTTTCCCCTACCCTTTCTTTATGTTTTGTTTGTTGTTTCCCCCTTACTAGGGGAAAAAAAAAATCTCAATCTGTTATCATTTGAGCTTTTAAACTCCACTTAAAGCTCAAACCAGCACAGACAGGTGAAAGTAAAACAAAAAGTCATGGAAAATTCTTCTTCCCATGAAGGTTCTGCAAAGACACTTTTAGCTAATGCTAGGTGGCATTCCTCCCAGGGAGCTGCAAGAAAGAAATGCTACAAAGTAATGTGCATATGACTCAGAAATTGATGGAGCTACAGATAGTGATAAAGGAAAAGTCTGTCCTGTAAAAATCATTCAGAACAGGTGACAAAAGGGGGGTTGCTTGAACAATTGTGTTTTAATAGAGATAAGTGTAAGGTCAGACATGGCGGCATCAGGAATGTAAATCATCCTAGCAGGAAAGCACTGAATCAAGAAGATTATCACTAGCTTCTGAGCAAAACCAACTGGGATGTGGATGAGAGTGTGAGGCAGAGGTTAAGAGTGCAAACAGAGCTCTTGTCTGGATGAAGAGAAGACTGCTGAGAAGAAATCAGTAAGCATGCAAATGACACTAAGTTGGGAGGGAGTGTTGATGTGCTTGAAGATAGGAAGGCTATACAGAGAGATGTGCACAGGCTGAAACAATGGGCTGAGGCCAATTGTATGAGATTCCACAAGGCCAAGTGCCAGATCCTGCACTTAGGTCACAACAAGCCCCAACAGCGCTTCAGGCTGGAAAGCTCCCTGGCAGAAAAGGACCTGGAGGTGCTGGTTGAGAGGCAGCTGAAGACAAGACAACATGTGTCCAGGTGGCCAAGAAGGCCAACAGTATCATGGAGTGTATCAGCAACAAAGTACCCAGCAGGACCAGGCAAATGATTGTCCTGTACTTGGCACTGATGAGACCACACTTTGAGTTCTGGGTTCGGTTTTGGGGCTCTCACTACAAGACAGACATTGCAGTGCTGGAGTGCACCCAGAGAAGCTCAACAAAGCTAGTAAAGGGTCTGGAGAACAGGTCTTGTGAGGAGGGAGGCTGAGGGAACTGAGGTTGTTTAATCTGGAGAGGAGAAGGCCAAGGCAATAGCTTTTTGCTCTCCTTTACAACTCCTTGAAAGGAGCTACAGCTTTCACTAGTTACCTTTCATTGTGCATTTTGAGAATTCCAAGACAAGGGTTTTGTTTTAGGAGACTGACAGCACCAGAGCAAAGCTTTAAAAGGTTATCTTGAAATAAACACAGAGTGTACAGAACATTCAACAAGTTAGGTACCAAGCACATATCAGCACTTGGACAAGACTAATAAGGACCTTGCTGCTGCTGGTACCACAGCTACCTCGACTGAAACTCTCAGTGGTTACTCTCAATGTGTCTTGCTGCAGCATTGGCAAGTTAATACATATGGGCACAACCAAGACTGAGGAAAGAAGATGGCTGTATCTGGGAAAAGAAAGCAAGCAAGAACTGAGCAGCATAAAGCTCAGAACCACCACGAAAAGTCCCCACTGCAAATCACACTGAACTATTCTAATGAAATTCAACAAGGGTAAGTACAGAGTCCTGTATTTGAGGAAGAGCAATCCCCTGCACCAGCACAGGTTAGGGGTTGACCTTCTGGAAAGCAGCTCTGGGGAAAAGGAACCTGGGACTCTTGGTGGACAGCAAGTTTCCCATGGGCCAACAATGTGCTCTCATGGTGAGAAAGCCAATGGCATCCTGGGGTGCATTCAGATGAGTGTGGCCAGCAGGTCAAGGGAGATTCTCCTCCCCCTCCACTCTGTAATACTCCACCCAGTTCTGGGATCTGCACTTCAAGAATCAAAGAAATACTGGATAGAATCCAGCAGAAAGCCCCTAAGATGATGAGGGGACTGGAACATGTAAATTACAAGGAAAGGCTGAGAGATCTGGGGCTGTTGAGCCCAGAGAAAAGGAAGCTGAGGCACAATTTCATTAATGCTTCTCAATATCTAAAGGGTGAGTGCCAGGAGGATCAGGACAGACTTTCCTCGTGGTGTCCAGGGATAGAAAAAGGAGTAATGGACATAAACTGGAACATGGGAGGTTCCACACCAACAGATGGAAAAAAGTTCCTCCCTTTGAGGGTGGCAGAACACTCAACATGCTGCCCAGAGAGGCTGTGGAGTTTCTGCCTCTGTAAGCATTCCAAACCTGCCTGGGTGTGTTCCTGTGTGATTTACTGTACGTGATCCTGCCCTAGCAGGAGGGTTGGACTGGACAATCTGCAGACATCCCTTCCAACCCCTACCTTTCTATGATTCTGTCATCCTGAAATGCTGCTGGGCCTGGGCAAGCACTGCTTGATCTGTGAGAGGGAGCAAGATCATATCACAAAAGCAGCACAGAGTAAGGAACAGGTATGAACTACATTGTACATTGTGACTTCCCTGCAGAAAAGTTCTGCACTTGTCAGGGTTGTGATTAGCTTTTTCTAATAAATGATAATCTGTTATAGGGTAGGAGAGCTCTGCAGAGGGACCCTGCCAGGCTGGATGGATGGGCAGAGTCCAACATGATGCCATTCAACAAGTCCAAGTGCCGGGTGCAGCACTGTAGCCACAGCAACCCATTGCAGAGCTACAGGCTGGGGTCAGAGTGGCTGGAGAGCAGCCAGGCAGAGAGGGACCTGGGAGTGCTGATTGACAGTAGGCTGAACATGAGGCAGCAGTATGCCCAGGTGGCCAACAAGGCCAATGGCATCCTGGCCTGTATCAGGAAGAGTGTGGCCAGCAGGAGCAGGGAAGTCATTCTGCCCCTGGACTCAGCACTGGTTAGGCCACACCTTGAGTATTGTGTCCAGTTCTGGGACCCTCAGTTCAGGAAGGACATTGAGACACTTGAACATGTCCAGAGAAGGGCAACAAGGCTGGGGAGGGGTTTGGAGCACAGCCCTGTGAGGAGAGGCTGAGGGAGCTGGGGTTACTTAGCCTGGAGAAGAGGAGGCTCGGGGGAGACCTTCTTGCTCTCTACAACTCCCTGAAAGGAGGCTGTAGCCAGGTGGGGGTTGGTCTCTTCTCCCAGGCACCCAGCACCAGAACAAGAGTCTCAACACCAGTCTCAAGCTGTGCCAGGGGAGGTTCAGGCTGGAGGTGAGGGGAAAGTTTTCCACAGAAAGCGTAATTGGCCATTGGAATGTGCTGCCCAGAGAGGTGGTGGAGTCCCCATCCCTGGAGGTGTTCAAGAGGGGATTGGACGTGGCACTTGAAGCCATGGTTTAGTTAGTCATGAGGTGTTGCGTGACAGGTTGGACTTAATGATCTCTGAGGTCTCTTCCAACCTTATTGATTCCATGATTCTATAGCTTGGACTTCACATTATGCCACTTTGGACAAGCTGATTATCTTCAGCACAATAATCTGCACTGGGTGCATCAATGCTTTTGAAAGCGCTCCGAGTGAAAGCTGCCGTCACTCACCCCTCGACTGCTTACGATTTACCTCATCCAGACAGGTTTCACAGTGTGGGGGTTGGTTTGTTTGTTTGCTTGGGGGGGAGGGGGGGGAGATTATTGAATTCTTTTTGGTTTAGTGTTCAGGATGGTTTTGCAGTTCCACAGTGCTGGATAATCACCTCAATGGCATCGTCGTACATTCTCCTTGCCTCCGTGTCCATCTTGTCTGACATGAGCCAGGCCTTCAATAAATATTCATAAAAACTGTCTCCCAGCCCGCCCACGGATGTGTGATCTGTAGGAGGGAAGAAAACACAACAACACAACCAGGTTCAAGTTGTTATATAACAGCACCTTCAACTTATTCAAAACACAAACCTCTGCCTTTCAAGGTCTAGCAACGCTTTCAGCCTGCTCAGCAGGAGAAAAGCTGCGCTCTGTCCTCCAAACCCGCTTCACAGGCATGGAACCTTGCTCACCGTCATTCATCACTCTGCACAGGCCATCCTTCATCTAAAAAAAGCCTTGTTTAAATCTCTGGTTTAACTTCACTCCACAGAACTGAGTTGTTTGGCTGCTGTACAGTTTGGGGTCTGTGTGTGTGTGTGAGATATGCAAAAAAGCATAGATCTATATATAGCTACACAGCTACAGCCTGTATCCAGGATGCAACCAGGTCAGGTGGTTGGCTATTAAATGCCATGAAGTACACAGAAGGCAATCTCTCCAGGAGATCCTTATTTCCAAGGTAGTTATTTAACAGAGTGTTAAATCTGCCCAAGTACATGTTCTTATTTCAGTGATTTCACTCAGGAGGGAGGCAAACTGTCTTTGCAGGGTACACCACCACAAGCCATGCTCCATTTCATATCCTTACAAAGTCAAGCCACGTGCTACACAGGAAGGCTGCTTGACTATCTGAGTCCACCACCACCACATCAACTGGACCTCCTAACATGCACAATTCCTTTCTGTCACCTTTTTTTGTGTGTCTGTTTTCCTTTCTCTTGCTTTTCTCAAGTAGAGCCATCACTATTCTGTGCTGACAGACCAGGCAAGAGCTACTTATGTTTTGCTTTGGGTGAATTATCATACATTCCCACATAAAGCCTGCTGATGAGCTCAGTCTTGGAGCTTCTGTTCCAACCACAGCAAGTGCTCCCTAGCACACTCTTCATTCAAAAAGCAGTACACTCTATGAGCTTTAATAAGTGGCTTCAACCACAACAACATTTAACTTCCTCCCTCCCCCCACCAATGCTACAGCTCCCAAAATGCTGGCACCAGACCAGTCTTAGTTTGCTGAAGCTAGGCAAAGGAAATGCCTAAGACCAGCTTTGTCACAATGACAAAAATTGCACTGCCTTAAGCATGGCTGTTATGGTCATGCAAGCTCCTTCTTGCTCAGTGACTAAAAGAACAGCTATCAGAGAGTCACAGAAAGGTAGGGGTTGGAAGGGACCTCTGGACATCACCTAGTCCAGTCCCTGTGCTGAAGCAGGGTAACCCAGAGCAGGTTACTCAGGATTGCAATATCAGGCAGGGCTGGGAAGCCTCCAGAGAAGGAGACTTCACAACCTCTCAGAGTAGCCTGATCCAGTGCTCTGTCACCCTCACAGGGAAGAAATTTTGTCTCCTGTTCAGATGGAACCTCCTGGGTTCAAATTTGTGCCTGTTGCCCCTTACCCTGTCACTGGCACCACAGAAAACAGACCAGGCTCCTCCTCTTGATACCAGTCCCTTAGATATCACAGAATGCCAGGTTGGATAGGACATCAAGGATCATCTGCCCCAACCTCAGATATGATCCCTCCTTTTCTGAATTACCTCAGGGAATGAGTAACATGCAGAGTGTTTCTGGGACAAAAGTGTGGAAGAAAGGCTGGAGCTCTCCTGTTCCTTTTTCCTCCAAGCACCATCTTGCCCCATCATGTCTGCCTGCCTCTGAAGAGGTGAGTAGAAGGTTAGAGCTGGTAGATGCTGCTCTCCTAACTTTTCTACCTGACTCTAGACTCCTCTGCTACATAACAATGGATTTCTAAACACAGCAAGGAGAGAGTGGAAAGCCTGTAGCTTTGACACTTGGTTTCAGGTTGTGAATGTGTAGCAAATTACTTCATGCCCTTCACATTTATGTCAGCATCTCCTACACAGCCCTGTCACACCTAGGTACCCCATGATTTATCTGCAACCATTTTTCACCCAGCTCTCCAGGTGTGAGCTGTAAGAAGGTATTCACATCACTTTCTTCTACAAATGCAAGAGCTACAAATGCCTCCTTCATTAACAATTCTCCAGTTCTGGGCCCCTCAGTTTAGGAAGGACATTGAGACACTTGAAGGTGTCCAGAGAAGGGCAACGAGGCTGGGGAGAGGCCTTGAGCACAGCCCTGTGAGGAGAGGCTGAGGGAGCTGGGGTTGCTTAGCCTGGAGAAGAGGAGGCTCAGGAGAGACCTTCTTGCTCTCTACAGCTACCTGAAGGGTGGTTGTGGCCAGGAAGAGGTTGGTCTCTTCTTTATAGCAACCAGCACCAGAACAAGAGGACACAGTCTCAAGCTGTGCCAGGGGAAGTTTAGGCTGGAGGTGAGGAGAAAGTTCTTCACTGAGTGAGTCGTTCACCATTGGAAAGTGCTGCCCAGGGAGGTGGTGGAGTCACCATCCCTGGAGGTGTTCAAGAGGGGATTGGATGTGGCACTTGGTGCCATGGTCTAGTCATGAGGTCTGTGGTGACAGGTTGGACTTGATGATCTTTGAGGTCTCTTCCAACCTTGGTGATACTGTGGTGGTGATACTGTAATTCCATTCTCAGCTAGGCACAGGAACTAACATTCTGTGCTTTTAATAAGGCTCTGAGGTTTTCAGGAAAAAATAAACCATCCCAAGACTTCAAAGTCACAACTCCTGTCAGAACTACTCTGGGACTGTCTTCACAAGTGGTTTAAACCCACTTCTGTTAGGCTGCTGCCTACTCCCTGTCTGAGCTCTGTCACTTGAGTCAGTGCTGCTTCTCTACAGGAGGAGATGCACTCAGTCTCCAACCAGGACCAGGTTGGTGAACCCTCAGCAGGATTCCTCTGGTATCAACTCCAGCTGGGTTCAGGACAGGAAAGGAGCATATAGGTGAGTGTACAAGTTTATCTCCTGAACAGAGGCATCCACACTCCAGGTGAGTTTCCAAATTCAGTTATCAGAAACACATCCCATTTCACATCTACCTAGGATCACAGATTCATTAAGCTTGGAAAAGACCTGTAAGACCATCGAGGCCAACTGCCAACTTGGTGCCACCATGTCCCAAGGTGCCATGTCTTTTGGAACACCTCCAGGGATGGTGATTCCACCACTTCCCTGGGCAGCCTTCTCCAAAGCCTGACCATTCTGCAGAACAGAAATGTTTCCTAATATCCAACCTAAACCTTTCCTGGTGCAACTTGAGGCCATTTCCCCTTGTCCTATTGCTAGTTACTTGGGAGAAGAGACCAACACCCACCTCATTACCAGCTCTTATCAGGTAATTACAGAGAGCAGTTAAGGGCTCCCCTCAGCCTCTCCTTCTCCTACTTCTTCAGCCAGTCATTCAAGAATAGTCTTTGCTTTCAGCAGCTCTTCTCCACATTGATCTCTGCATCATGAACAGTGTGGCCAGCAGGAGCAGGGAGGTCATTCTGCCCCTGTACACTGAACTGGTTAGGCTGCACCTCGAGTCCTGTGTCCAGTTCTGGGCCCCTCAGTTTAGGAAGGAGGTTGAGTTGCTGGAATGAGTCCAGAGAAGGGCAACAAAGCTGGGGAGGGGTCTGGAGCACAGCCCTGTGAGGAGAGACTGAGGGAGCTGGGGTTGCTTAGCCTGGAGAAGAGGAGACTCAGGGGTGACCTTATTGCTCTCTACAACTACCTGAAGGGAGGTTGTAGACAGGCAGAGGTTGGTCTCTTCTCCCAGGCAACCAGCACCAGAACAAGAGGACACAGTCTCAAGCTGTGCCAGGGGAGGTTTAGGTTGGATGTTAGGAAGAAGTTCTACACAGAGAAAGTGATTGCCCATTGGAATGTGCTGCCTGGGGAGGTGATGGAGTCACCATCATTGGAGGTGTTCAGGAGGAGACTTGATGGGGTGCTTGGTGCCATGGGTTAGTTGATTAGGTGGTGTTGGATTGGTTGATGGGTTGGATACGATGATCTTGAAGGTGTCTTCCAACCTGGTTAATTCTATTCTATTCTATTCATTCCATTCCATTCCATTCCATTCCATTCCATTCCATTCCATTCCATTCCATTCCTTATCTTACATAAAAACACAGGGAACACAGGAACCAGCAGCACTGGAGCACACAAGACTCAGAGCCATTCCCTAGGCAGCCTTTTTCTTGCACCTTCTTTATGCATTTGGAGCACAGAGCTGCACAGCTCTATCAGATATAAATCCTCACCCACACTGAGATTTAAGCATGGCAAGTTCGCTGCCTTCTCCAGCTGCATTTACTGTATGCTGGGGAGATCACCTTCAGGTCCTCAGCTAGTGTCAGATGATGTTACCAAAGCAGACTTTGCTGCATTTTGTGTAAGGATGATAAGAAGAAAAGGCTGAAAATTAAAATGCTTATTGTGACAGACTGTGGGACTTGGAGAACTTGCTCTTGCCTACAGCAGAAACACTGAAGAAACACTTTTCAATATTCCTTAGAAAATATACAAGTGGTGGAGACTGTGGATTTGGGTTATCACATATCATTCTCTCCTATAAACAAAGCTCTCTCCCCAAACTTAACATCAGAAGGTCCATGGTGTTTATCACTCTGCCTTGCTGTTTGCGCTACAGCTCGAGGGATTCAGAGACTTCATTCAGCTCAACTCAAAGCATTCTGCTTGTAGAAATGTTTGGCACACAGAGCATTTCTGAAGTTTTTACAAGAGCCCTACACCTGTGTGTCACAGCATCACAGACACATTCAGGTTGGAAAAGACCCTCAGGATCACCAAGTCCAACTGATAACCCTACTCTGCAAGGTTCACCCCTAAACCATATCCCCAAGCACCACATCCAAACCACCTTTAAGCACAGATGTTGGTGACTCAACCACCTCCCTGGGCAGCACATTCCAATCCATGACCACTCTTGCTGGGAAAAGAAGTTTCCTAATGTCCACTCTAAAGCTACCCAGTCACAGCTTGAGGCCTCTCCATCTCTCACTCATCACCTGTGAGAAGAGACCAGCACCAGCCTCTCCACAACCTCCTTTCAGGCAGTTTAGAGAGCAATGAGGTCTCCCCTCAGCCTCCTCTTTTCCAACCTAAGCAGCCTCAGCTCCTTCAGTCTCTCTCAATAAGATTTACTCCCCAGGCCCTTCCCAGCTTCCTTGCCCTCCTCTGTGCTCCCTCCAGCACCTCCACAGCTCTCCTGTATTGAGGGGCCCAAAACTGAACACAACACTGGAGGTGTGGCCTCACCAGAGCTGAGTCCCAGGGGACAATCCCCTCCCTGCTCCTGCTGGACACAGCATTGCTGATCCCAGCCAGGATGCCATTGGCTCTCTTGGCCTCCTGGGCACACTGCTGCCTCATATTCAGCTGCCTGTTGATTAGAACCTCCAGATCCCTTTCTGCCAGACAGCTTTCCAGCCACACTGCCCCAAGCCTGGAGTGTTGCTTGGGGTTGTTGTGACCCAAGTGCAGGACCTGGCACTTGGCCTTGTTGCAGCTCATCCCATTAACGTTGGCCATTGATTCATCTATCCAAGTCCCTCTGCAGAGCCTCCCTACCCTGGTGCAGATCAACACTCCCACCCACCTTGGTGTCATCTGTGACCTTACTGATGACACACTCTATGTCTTCATCAACAAAGATGCTAAACAGAAGTGGTCCCAACACAGCCCTGAGGAACACCACTTGTGGCTGGCCAGCAGCTGCATTTAACTCCCTTGACCACCACTCTCTGGGCCCTTTCACCCAGCCAGTGCTTTCTCCAGCAGTGTGAGCTCATCCCAGCCACCAGCAGACAGTGTGTCCAAGAGAATTCTGTGGGCAACAGTGTCAAAGGCTTTCTGAAAGGCTGGGCAGACAGTATCCACAGCCTTTCCCTCATCCAACAGTCACTCAGCCTGTCATAGGAGGAGATCAGGATGGTCAGGCAGGACCTGCCCTTCATAAACCTATGCTGACTGGGCCTCAGCCCCTGCTTGTCCTCTCTATGTTGTGAAATGGTGCTTGAGATGAGCTGCTCCATCACCTTCCCTGGCACCAAGCTCAGACTGACAGGTCTGTAGTCTCCTGGATCCTCCTTTCTTGCAGATGGGAGTTACATTTGCTGCCCTCCAGTCCATTGGGACCTCCCCAGCTAGCCAGGACTTCAGGTCAGTAAGGGAAAGTGCCTTGGAGAGCACATCTGCCAACTCCCTCAGCACCCTTGGGTGTAGCCCATCCGGCCCCACAGACCTGTGTGAGTCTAAGTGGTGTAGCAGTCACTGACCACTGCCTCATTTATTGTGATGGCCTCATTCTGATTCCCCTCCCTGGCTCCTGCTTCATGAGGCTGGGTGTCCAAGGAACTGCTGGATTCACTGCTAAAGACAGAGGCAAAGTGGGCACTGAGCATCTCAGCCTTCTCCTCATCCTCAGTCACTGTTTCCCTCTGCATCCAAAGGAGGATGGAGATTTCCCCCAGTCCTCCTTTTGTTGTTAAGGAATTTATAGAAGTATTTTTAATTATCCTTAATAGCTGTAGCTAGGCTGAGCTCCAGAGAGCTTTGGCTCTCCTCATTTTCTCCCTGCATAGCTTCACTACATCTTTATAGTCCTGATGGGAGACCTCTCCCCTCTTCCAGAGGGTGACCTTCTAGCTCTCTACAACTAACTGAAGGGAGGTTGTAGACAGGCAGAGGTTGGTCTCTTCTCCCAGGCAGCCAGCACCAGAACAAGAGGACACAGTCTCAAGCTGTGCCAGGGGAGGTTTAGGCTGGAGGTGAGGAAGAAGTTCTACAGAGAGAGAGAGATTGCCCATTGGAATGGGCTGCCTGGGGAGGTGGTGGAGTCACCATCACTGGAGGTGTTCAGGAGGAGACTTGATAGGGTGCTTGGTGCAATGGGTTAGTTGATTAGGTGGTGTTGGGTGATAGGTTGGACAGAATGATCTTGAAGGTCTCTTCCAACCTGGTCTATTCTATTCTATTCTATTCTATTCTATTCTATTCTATTCTACTCTACTTCTATTCCATTCCATTCCATTCCATTCCATTCCATTCCATTCCATTCCATTCCATTCCATTCCATTCCATTCCATTCCATTTCATTCCTTCTGAGATGACAGTAGATAGCTGGGATACTAGGCACCCACAGAATCACAGAAGCATTGAGTTTGGAAAAGACATCTAGGATCATCAACTCCAACCACCACCATGCCAAATAACCCAAAGCTCCTTCTCCTTTCTCTTACCCAGATGCACCTCATGGCTGAATGAACCCTAGTGATGCCCAAGAACACAGTCATGGCACCAGACTGCAGGTTACAAACACGTGCCACTTCTTTTTGTTTACAGGAGAAGGTTGGCTCAGTGAGCAACAGCATGTTCCACACCACCTGAAGGCCACTTACAGACAGCACTGATAACAAAAGCTGCTCTAATGAAGATCTACCTGCTCTCTAGAGCAAAGTTCACTGGTATAATCTTTTTTAAACAGGTGGCATTAAGTAGTTAACTCATTTAATGAGGCAGATTAAAAACAGTTCATGAGCTGCTAAACCCTCTCTGCTTTCTGCTCTAATTGTTCAATTGTCTTTTAATGGCCAAGAGCAGAAATAATGGAAGGCATGTTTCTTTAAAGCAGCACACTATGCCAGAACTGATGCTGGAGTCACAATACAGGGTCAGGCATGGTGTGATTCACAAGCAGGTGGGTAGTGAGCCATTCCACCCTCCTGAGCCCAGGGCAAGTATCATAGCATCAGTCAGGAAGGGACCACAAGGATCATCCAGTTCCAACCCCGCTGCCATGGGCAGGGATACCTCACACTAGATCAGGCTGGCAAGAGCCTCATCCAGCCTGGCCTTAAACACCTCCAGGGACAGGGCCTCAACCACCTCCCTGGACAACCCATTCCAGGGCTTCACCACTCTCATGGGGAAGAACTTCCTCCTCACCTCCATCTGTCCCTCCACTGTTTTAGAATGGAATGGAATGGAATGGAATGGAATGGAATGGAATGGAATGGAATGGAATGGAATGGAATGGAATAGAATAGAATAGAATAGAATAGAATAGAATAGAATAGAATAGAATAGAATAGAATAGAATAGAATAGAATAGACCAGGTTGGAAGAGACCTTCAAGATCATCGTGTCCAACCTATCATCCAACACCACCCAACCAACTAAACCATGCAACCAAGCACCCTGTCAAGTCTCCTCCTAAACACCTCCAGTGATGGTGACTCCACCACCTCCCTGGGCAGCACATTCCAATGGGCAATCATTCTCTGTGTAAAACTTACTCCTGACCTCCAGCCTGAACCTCCCCTGGCGCAGCCTTAAGCATTCTTAACTGCACATGGAGTTAAAAGGCTGAAATAAAATGCTAAGCAGAAGTAGGTTTACCCAGATCTTGGAACTGGAATTGTTAGTCAGTTGCAGGCAACACCTAACTGGGTGGGAGCACTGACCTGTTCCAAAGTAGGAAGGCTCTACACAGAATATTGGACAGGCTGAATCAAGGGGCTGAAGCCAAAATGATGAGATTCCACAAGGCCAAGTGTGGGTCTTGCACTTAGGTAACAACAAGACCACGCAATGTTACAGGCACAAGGCAGAGTGGTTGGAAAGCTGCCCAGCAAAGAAAACCCAGGGGGTGCAGGTTGACAGGCAACTGAAGACGAGCTAGTGTGTGTCCAGGTGGCCAAGAAGGCCAACAGCATCCTGCATCAAAAATAGCAAGACCAGCAGAACCAGGGAAGGGATACTGAGACACTTGAACATGTCCAGAGAAGGGCAGTGAGGCTGGGGAGAGGTCTGGAGCACAGCCCTGGGAGGAGAGGCTGAGGGAGCTGGGGTTGCTTAGCCTGGAGAAGAGGAGGCTCAGGGCAGACCTTCTTGCTGTCTCCAACTCCCTGAAGGGAGGTTGTAGCCAGGTGGGGGTTGGTCTCTTCTCCCAGGCAACCAGCACCAGAACAAGAGGACACAGTCTCAAGCTGCACCAGGGGAGGTTTAGCCTGGAGATGAGGAGAAAGTTCTTCACAGTAAGAGTAATTGGCCATTGGAATGTGCTGCCCAGGGAGGTGGTGGAGTCCCCATCCCTGGAGGTGTTCAAGAGGGGATTGGACGTGGCACTTGGTGCCATGGTTTAGTTGTCAGGAGGTGTGGGGTGACAGGTTGAACTGGATGATCTCTGAGGTCTTTTCCAGCCCTATTGATTCTGTGATTGCTCCCCTGGGTTTAATACTGATGAAGCTACTCCTTGAGTCCTGTCTGCAGTTCTGAGGCCCTCCCCACAAGAAAGACACTGAGGTGCTGAAGAATATCTGAGAAGGGCAAGGAGAGAAGGAGGCTGAGGGGAGACCTTGCTCTCTGCAAGGGGAGGCTTAGATTGGATACCAAGAAAAAAGTCTTTTGTAAAAGAGCAGTCAGGGAATGGAAGAGGCTGAACAAGAAGTGGTGGAGTCACCATCCCTGGAGACATTCAAAGACATGGCACTTTGGGACATGGTTTAGTGGCTATGGTGGTGTTGGTTGGACTCAGTGACCTTTCCCAATCTTAATGAGTCTATGATTGCATGAAAAGAGAAATGACCAGAAGGGAGTAGTGAAGTGATTAAGCTAAGATGAATTTTCATGAAGCAATCCACACACCACATCCCCATTACTTGTCCTGTGCACCAACTGGCCTCATGCTGCAGAAGCCTTCTTTCCCTATCTAAGTGAACTTTAAAGAACTGTTTTTCTGCCTGTCATGAGGGTGGCTGTGATTAAATTTCAGTTCAATCTTCACTTCATGTAGTTGGGCTTAGTGCCCCCTCAGCTGCTCTAAATAGGTGCAAGCTCCCTTTCTAATCCTTTAATCCAGAAAGCTGAGGCCCTGAAAATTGCAGCTGCTGCAATTCACAGTGGAAATTCCACCTAAGGAATCCATAAGCCACTGTGGATGGCTTGGAAGTGCAAACACTTGCAAATTAACTGCAGTAGAGGCAGCCCTGATACAGGAAAGTGGAGGTGCAATCTGTAGTCAGATATGAATCATTTATCACTAAGGAACACGTTACTGGCATGACAATTTTCCCAAAACCATGCAGAGAGGTTGTAGCCAGGTGGGGGTTGGTCTCTTCTCCCAGGCAACCAGCACCAGAACAAGAGGACACAGTCTCAAGCTGTGCCAGGGGAAGTTTAGGCTGGAGGTGAGGAGAAAGTTCTTCCCACAGAGAGTTGTTAGCCATTGGAATGTGCTGCCCAGGGAGGTGGTGGAGTTGCCATCCAAGGAGGTGTTCAAGAGGGGATTGGATGTGGCACTTGGTGCCATGGTCTAGTCATGAGGTCTGTGGTGACAGGTTGGACTTGATGATCTTTGAGGTCTCCTCCAACCTTGGTGATTCTGTGACCTACAACTACATGAAAGGAGGCTGTAGCTAAGTGGGTGTTGGTCTCTTCTCTCTAGTAACAAGTGATGGGACAAGAGGAAATGACCTCAAGTTGCACCAGGGGAAGTTTAGGTTGGCTATTAGAAGATGCTTCTTCCCTGAAAGGGTGCTCACACACTGGAATAGTCCCCCAGGGAGATGGTTGAATCCTATCCTTGGAGGTGCTTCAGCAATGCAGAGATGTGGTGCTGAGGGATGTGGTTTACAGTATCACAGTATAACTTAGGTTGGAAAGGACCTCGAGGATCATCGAGTCCAACCTATCAACACAGACCTCTTGACTAGACCATGGCACCAAGTGCCACATCCAATCTCCTCTTGAACACCTCCAGGGACGATGACTCCACCACCTCCCTGGGCAACCCGTTCCAATGACGAATGACTCGCTCCGTGAAGAACTTCCTCCTCACCTCGAGTCTAAACCTCCCCTGGCGCAGCTTGAGACTGTGTCCTCTTGTTCTGGTGCTGGTTGCCTCGGAGAAGAGACCAACCCCTTCCTGGCTACAACCACCTTTCAGGTAGTTGTAGAGGGCAATGAGGTCACCCCTGAGCCTCCTCTTCTCCAGGCTAAACAACCCCAGCTCCCTCAGCCTCTCCTCACAGGGCTGTGCTCAAGGCCTCTCCCCAGCCTTGTTGCCCTTCTCTGGACACCTTCAAGTCTCTCAATGTCCTTCTTAAACTGAGGGGCCCAGAACTGGACACAGGACTCAAGGTGTGGCCTAACCAAAGCAGAGTACAGGGCACAATGATTTCCCTGCTCCTGCTGGCCACACTATTCCTAATGCAGGCCAGGATGCCATTGGCCCTCCTGGCCACCTGGGCACACTGCTGGCTCAGGCAGCCAGCCTTGGTAGACTTAGACATGGGTTGGATCTGAAGATCTTAAAGGTCTTTTCCAACCCAAATGATTCTCTAAGGGAACTATATTTAAAGAACAGTCAAGGCTGCAAAGTCAAGCATGTATGAGTTAGGAGACAGCTGAACAGACATTGCTTCCTGCTCTGCTGCAGAGTGCCACAACAGACTTCAAGAAAATCTCTCTCAGCTCTTCCCAGCCTGGGAACGTGTGAGAATGCAGCAGCTGAACTTTAAATGCTCCATATGGAGAAGGGAGATGTGAATGGTTTTCAAAGTCTTAGCAAAATGTGGATAATTTTCTCCTCAAGCAGTCCTGAAACAAATTATTCTCACAGTAGATGCAAAATGTGATGGTTCTTAAGCTTGTTAACTGTAGGCTTAGGAAAAACTTTTCCCTGGGTAGGAGGACATTCCACCTCTAGGAGCACTCAGAGATGGCTGAAGTGTTTCTGCCAACTGCCTGAGAAACCCCAAACTGCTCGAGGCAGGCAGAGTATTGGGAGTTGGAAGTTTGGCAGCTACAGGAAACTGAAAGCACAATCACTTAATGGCAAGTCTGGAGCAATATGGTTGCTTATGTAACAAAATGAAGCAAAATGTCTTCCTAGGACTGCAGTGATTATCAAACTGCAGTTCTCAAGCATAGACAAATCAAGTGTGTGCAATGACAAGAGATACAATGTGAAGCAGACCAGCAAGGATAGCCAGCCCAGCATATATTTAGGTAACTCATGTGGTTAGAACCAAATAGATTCTCTAGTCATGGGTTGAGACAATTTGAATGTAGTTTATGATTCTCTGTGTCCAGTTCTGGGCCCCTCAGTTTAGGAGGGATGTTGAGATGCTGGAAGGTGTTCAGAGAAGGGTAACAAAGCTGGGGAGAGGTCTGGATGAGGTGAGGAGAGGCTGAGGGAGCTGGGGTTGCTTAGCCTGGAGAAGAGGAGGCTCAGGGGAGACCTCATTGCTCTCTACAACTACCTGAAGGGAGGTTGTAGCCAGGTGGGGTTGGTCTCTTCTCCCAGGCAACCAGCACCAGAACAAGAGGACACAGTCTCAAGCTGCACCAGGGGAGGTTTAGGCTGGATGTTAGGAAGAAGTTCTTCCCAGCAAGAGAGATTGGCCATTGGAATGTGCTGCCCAGGGAGGTGGTGGAGTCACCATCACTGGAGGTGTTCAGGAGGAGGCTTGATGGGGTGCTTGGTGCCATGGTTTAGTTGATTAGGTGGTGTTGGGTGATAGGTTGGATACGCTGATCTTGAAGGTCTCTTCCAACCTGGTCTATTCCATTCCATTCCACTCCATTCCATTCCATTCCATTCCATTCCATTCCATTCCAGTCCAGTCCAGTCCAGTCCATTCCATTTCCTCTCATCATACCACTTTTTATTGGGGAGAAGAGATCAACACCCACCTCACTCCAACCTCCTTTCAAGGAGTTGTAGAGAGCAAAAAGATCTCCCCCCAGCCCCCTGCCCTCCGGATTAAACAACCTCAGTTCCCTCAGATGTTTTCTAGACCCTTTAACAATTGTGTTGCTATTCTCTGGACACATTCCAGCACCTCATTGGCTTTCTTGTAGTGAGAGCCCCAAAACTGAAGCCAGAACAAAAGGTGTGGCCTCACCAGTGCTGAGTCCAGGAGGAAAATCACTTCCCTGCTCCTGCTGGCCACACTATTCCTGATACAGGCCAGGATGCTGTTAACCTTCTTGGCCACCTGAGCACACACTGGCTCATATATTCAAAGTCCACTAAACAACACTACAAAACCTCTCCCTTCAAGGTCAGGAAACTGGAAGTCTTTCTTATGTGACTAGCAGAAGGTACACCTCCAAGCATAACTCAGAGTATGAAGTTTCACCTACAGCAGACAGGATGAAAAGAAACCGCCTGGTACCCACCCCCCAGGTCCATTAGTGCTCTGGGAAGCTGCAACACTAGAAGCAGCTTGGCACAGCCTCCAACAAGTGACACAGAAACAACTGTAATAAGGCTGAAAAAAACCCCTTTGTAATTGGCCTTTGAAAGGTTTCCCTTTGGTAAGATGTGAGTATTTCAGGAATAGCTTAAAAATAGACCTTAGATATAAAGAGATCCTAGCACAAAGATCTCTACAGAGAATCCTGAGGGGGATCTCAATCATGCTTAAAAATATCCAAAGGGTGAGTGGCAGGAGAATGGAGCCAGACTTTAAGAGTTGTTAGCCATTGGAATGTGCTGCCCAGGGAGGTGGTGGGGCCACCCTCACTGGAGGTGTTCAAGAGGGGATTGGATGTGGCACTTGGTGCCATGGTGTAGTCATGAGGTGTTGGGTGACAGGTTGGACTTGATGATCTCTGAGGTCTTTTCCAACCTTATTGATTCTGTGATTTACTCAGAGATGTCCAGGCACAGGACATGGGGCAATGAACACAAACTGGAACACAAGAGGTTCCACATAAACATCAGGAAAAACAATTCTTCCCTATAAGGATATTGGAGCAGTGTGCCAGGCTGCCCAGAGAGGTTGGGCAGTCTCCTTCTCTGGAGGTGTTCCAAACCTGCTTGAATGTGGTCCTGTATGATTTATACTCTGCATGATCCTGCTCTAGCAGTGGTTGGATTCTATGACCTTCAGAAGTCACTTCCAACTCCTACCATTCTGTGATTCTTGAACAAATAATGAGATTCCTCAGGAGCTCAAACATTTCAATCTCATGGAACATGTGTCAAAGAATACCTTTCTACCCCCCAAACAGATTAAATTGTTGGCTTTGAAGATGCCTATGATACAGTCCAGAAGTACCCCAAGACATGATGGACTCTGTTAATATAGATGAATATACTGAATTCACAGTGAGGAGACCACACAGGTTTTACACATTGGCCACAGCAACCCCAGGCAGTGCTATAGGCTGGGGTCAGAGTGGCTGAGAGCAGCCAGGCAGAGAGGGACCTGGGGGTGCTGGTTGATGGTAGGCTGAACATGAGCCTGCAGTGTGCCCATGTAGCCAAGAAGGCCAATGGCATCCTGGCCTGCATCAGGAACAGTGTGGCCAGCAGGAGCAGGGAGGTCATTCTGCCCTGTGCTCAGCACTGGTTAGGCCACACCTTGAGTCCTGTGTCTGGGCCCCTCAGTTTAGGAAAGATGTCGAGATGCTGGAATGTGTCCAGAGAAGGGCAACAAAGCTGGGGAGGGGTCTGGAGCACAGCCCTGGGAGGAGAGGCTGAGGGAGCTGGGGTTGCTTAGCCTGGAGAAGAGGAGGCTCAGGGGAGACCTTCTTGCTCTCTCCAACTCCCTGAAGGGAGGTTGTAGCCAGGTGGGGGTTGGTCTCTTCTCCCAGGCAACCAAAACAAGAGGACACAGTCTCAAGCTGTGCCAGGGGAAGCTTAGGCTGGAGGTGAGGAGAAAGTTCTTCCCAGTAAGAGAGATTGGCCATTGGAATGTGCTGCCCAGGGAGGTGGTGGAGTCACTATCCCAGGAGGTATTCAAGAGGGGATTGGATGTGGCACTTGGAGCCATGGTTTAGTGGTCCTGAGGTGTTGGGTGAGAGGTTGGACTTGATGATCTCTGAGGTCTTTTCCGGCCTCATTGATTCTGTGACTCTATGATTTACTCAGAGATGTCCAGGCACAGAAGAAGAGGAGCCTGGCTGAGGCACTTGGTGCCATGGTTGAGTTGATCAGATGGTGTTGGGTGACAGGTTGGACTTGGTGATCTCAAAGGTCTTTTCCAAGCTGGTTAATTCTGTTCTATTGTAAAGTCAAAGCTGCTGTGGGTCAGATTTGGCATTCTAGATATTGACACACTTTGCACCAAGATCATGCTCCAAAGGTACAATCTGGTCACAGAGCAAAGCACAACATGACTCTCTTTGCACAGCACTGTGCACAAGCACTTTCTAAACCCAGTTACACCCCAGCCAAATCCTTCCTTTAGGAATTATTTATAGACACTCCTTGTTGAAAGCATAATTCATATTCATGTTTAACCTTCCAATAACACTGGAAGCATTAACACACCGAGGCAAGCTTTGAGCTTTCTCAGCATCTCACTCAACACTCCAGCAAAAGATCTCCTCGTTCGAGACTTCCACCAGCACATTCCCTCCAAGGCACTCCTCTGCTGCACTTCATTAAAACAGCATTTTAAGGTTAAATTTATCCCTGTTTCTAATGGATAAACAAATTCAAATGCAGCCTTTCCTAGGAGCACAGTTAATTATGTTTGCACATGGCTGCAAAGCAAAAGGGCAAGGGGAATTCCCCAGCAGAGATTACTGAGCTTATTTTCTCATCAGAACAGATTCTAATTACAAACCAAGACAGAATCCCAGAATCATTGATGTTGGGAAAAAGACCTCTAAGATCATCAGGTCCAACTGGCAACCCATGTCAATACATTTTTTGAACACCCCCTGGGATGGTGACCCTCCACTTCCCTGAGCAGCCTCTTCCATGCCTGACCACTCTTTCAGGAAGGAAATTTTTCTTAATATCCAACCTAAACCTCCCCTGGTGCAACTTGTGGCCTTTTCCTCTCATCCTGTCTACAACTACCTGAAGGGAGGTTGTAGCCAGGTGGGGGTTGGTCTCTCCTCCCAGGCAACCAGCACCAGAACAAGAGTATCATAGTATCAGTCAGGGTTGGAAGGGACCACAAGGATCATCCAGTTCCAACCCCCCTGCCATGGGCAGGGACACCCCACACTACATCAGCCTGGCCACAGCCTCAGCCAGCCTGGGCTTAAACACCTCCAGGGACAGGGCCTCAACCACCTCCCTGGACAACCCATTCCAGGGCTTCACCACTCTCATGGGGAAGAACTTCCTCCTCACCTCTGGCCTCAATCTCCCCACCTCCAGCTTCATTCCATACCCCCTAGCCCTATCACTGTCTGAGATCCTGAGCAGTCCCTCCCCAGCCTTCCTGGAGCCCCCTTCAGATCCTGGAAGGCCACAATGAGGTCACCTGGGAGCCTTCTCTTCTCCAGACTGAACAGCCCCAACTCCTTCAGTCTGTCCTCACAGGAGAGGTGCTCCAGCCCTCTGATCATCCTCCTGGCCCTTGAGGGTAGTCTCAAGCTGGGCCAGGGGAGGTTTAGGCTGGAGGTGAGGAGAAAGTTCTTCATAGAGAGAGTTGTTAGCCACTGGAATGTGCTGCCCAGGGAGGTGGCGGAGTCCCCATCCCTGGAGGTGTTCAAGAGGGGATTGGATGTGGCACTTGGTGCCATGGTTTAGTTAGTCCTGAGGTCTGTGGTGACAGGTTGGACTTGATGATCTCTGAGGTCTTTTCTAACCTTATTGATTCTATGATTCTATGATACTAGGGCAAAGAAACCAATGCCTGTATTACCAAAAGGTCATTTGACGGAGTGACAGAGAGCAAGCAGGCCTCCCCTCAGCCTCACTAACCATCACACAGATTACATACCTCCAGCTCTACAACTGATGCTCCAACTACAAAGCAGGAAAGACATTTACTTACTGAATCACATCAACTTGCAAAGATGAAGTCAGGCTAAGAACTACTTTTACAAGTAGTTCTACAAGAAAAAACCCTCAACTATTTGCATCCTGCACCATTTCTACTTCAGACAAAGAAAAACTTCTTATTCCAAAGATGGGGGGGAGGGGGGTTAATCTAAAAATTAATTTTGAAGGTAATGATCTCAACAGCTTTGTAAAATACTTTTGGGAAGACAGGTGTGCTGGGTTACACCCATCCTGGGGTTGGGCTGCTGGAGCCCTGCTTCCCCCAGGGGACAAAAGAAACCTGATCCAGGTGGATGTGGTTTCCCCCTCCCAGGAGGAGCAGTGCTCCCGGGTCTGAGAGAATAGAATAGAATAGAATAGAATAGAATAGAATAGAATAGAATAGAATAGAATAGAATAGAATAGAATAGAATAGAATAGAATAGAATAGAATAGAATAGAATAGACTAGAATCGGATAGAATAGAATAGAATAGAATAGAATAGAATAGAATAGAATAGAATAGAATAGAATAGAATAGAATAGAATAGAATAGAATAGACCAGGTTGTAAAAGACCTTCGAAGATCATCAAGTCCAACCTATCACCCAACACCATCGAATCAACTAACCCATGGCACCAAGTCAATGTTGTTCTTGTAGTGAGGGCCCCAAAATTAATACTCAAGGTGTGGCCTCACCAGTGCTGAGTCCAGGGGGACAACTCCTGCCCTCATCCTGCTGGCTACACTATTGTTGATACAGGCCAGGATGCTGTTGTCCATCTTGGCTAGCTGGACACACACTGGACACACATCTTTGGATAGCTGTCAACCAGCACCCTCCAGGGCTTGCTTTGTCCAACCTATCACCCAACACCATCTAATCAACTAAACCATGGCACCAAGTGCCTCAGCCAGGCTCTTCCTAAACACCTCCAGGGATGGTGACTCCACCACCTCCCTGGGCAGCACATTCCAATGGCCAGTCTCTCTGTGAAGAGTTTCTTCCTAATATCCAGTCTAAACCTTCCCTGGCACAGCTTGAGACTGTGTCCTCTTGTTCTAGTGCAGGTAGAGAGGATGTTAATGCTCACACAGGCTGCCACCAGCAATGCTGCCTTTGTAGTGCTCATGAGTACTGATGCCATGAGTCACATAAAGTGTATGTGCTGGAGCTCTGGATTCCTTAAGCAGCCACTGGCTCTGAGCTTGGGTCTGAGCATCTTGCATAGAGCATCTCTTCTATGAGGAGAGGCTGAGAGATACAGAGCTCTTTAGCCAGGATAATGCCAGACAGAGGTGATTCCATTCCATTCCATTCCATTCCATTCCATTCCATTCCATTCCATTCCATTCCATTCCATTCCATTCCATTCCATTCCATTCCATTCCATTCCATTCCATAGACCAGGTTGGAAGAGACCTTCAAGATCATCGTGTCCAACCTATCATCCAACACCACCCAACCAAATAACCCATGCAACCAAGCACCCCATCAAGTCTCCTCCTGAACACCTCCAGGGATGGCAACTCCACCACCTCCCCAGGCAGCCCATTCCAATGGGCAATCACTCTCTCTGTGTAAAACTTCCTCCTGACCTCCAGCCTAAACCTCCCCTGGTGCAGCCTGAGACTGTGTCCTCTTGTTCTGGTGCTGGCTGCCTGGGAGAAGAGACCAACCTCTGCCTGTCTGCAATCCCCCTTCATGTAGTTGTAGAGAGCAATAAGGTCACCCCTGAGTCTCCTCTTCTCCAAGGTAAGCAGCCCCAGATCCCTCAGCCTCTTTAGGGGCCTTTCTATGATTTTCTTCTGATGGTGCTGTGTATTTGATAGAATGACACATCACAGATGGAAACAGCCCAGGTGTATTACTCACGGTTTGCCCATTACCTCCAAGAGTTTACCTTAAGCAATTCAGCTAATTACCTAGCTCAGCCCAAGAGCGTTAGCCTAAAACCAGCTGCAGAGGCAGACATAAAGATTTAGGAATATTCACCTAGTGTTTACAGCCATTTAGTGAAAGTAGTTGAAGACTGGTTTTATAAGACTGGTTTTACAGCTTTTGCTACGTGTGGAAACGGCACCGTCTCAACGGGCGTGTAAATCGGAGCCAAACAAACTACACCCTCAGCAGGCTTCTCCAAAGTGTGTTTTAAAACTGGTTTGAGTCAGTTCAAGCCTTTACTGCTGCAAGTGAAAGACCACCTGAAGAAACTGAAATATGCACAGAGCCACAGAGGCATTTGCTCTGGTTAATTTAAAGGCTGCTCCGCAGCACAAACTGGGAAAGAGAGGACATCAATCTCTCCCTTTCAGCCACCTTGGTTGCTCCTCTATTTATTCTGTAGTAACAGTGGAAAAGAACTGCAAAGAGGGGGCAATATCCCCAAAAGGTGGTGTAACAAGGCAGGCTAATCACCTTTCTTTAGTGAAAGAGTGCTCAGGCATTGGAAGGGGTGGGATCAGCATCCCTGTAGGTGTTACAAGAACATGCAGACGTGGCACTTCAGGACATGGTTTAATCACGGAATCACAGAATCACCAAGGTTGGAAGAGATCACCAAGTCCAACCTGTCACCACAGACCATGGCACCAAGTGCCACATCCAATCCCCTCTTGAACACCTCCAGGGATGGGGACTCCACCACCTCCCTGGGCAGCACATTCCAATGATGAATGACTCAGTGAAGAACTTTCTCCTCACCTCCAGCCTAACCTTCCCCTGGTGCAGCTTGAGACTGTGTCCTCTTGGTCTGGTGCTGGTTGCTTGAGAGAAGAGACCAACCCCCACCTGACTACAACCTCCCTTCAGATAGGTCTGCCCTGAGCCTCCTCTTCTCCAGGGCATGGTGGTGTTGGGTTGACATTCTGATGACAGCAAATGATCTCAAGCAGTCTTTTCTGACCAAAAAGGCTCTAGGATTCTCTGAAAGCACTGCAGAATAGACCTGCCCTCTGAACATTCATCACATCAGCACTCAGGGATGGTAATTCCAGTATCTGCTACTACATTCCTCATTGTAACACTCAGCTTATGCACAGTAAATTCACCTATGAGCTTATTTTACAGTAACTTGTTAATGTGCTCACACACCACTAAGGTGTAATAAACACAGAAGGCTAACACAGAATAGTTATCTCTGCCTATCCTCTTCTTTATGAACACCATATATTGTCTAGAACCTGCACAATTTCTCTATGTAACCACACAGCTAACTTTATTGGTAGCCTTACTGCAGAAACTGAGATGTGGAGTCAGAGTGATTTAAGCTCCTCTTCAGTGACATTATTTGCAAGAGGTGATGGAACCAGATCACAGAATCACAGCATGGTAGGGGTTGGAAGATCAGCTAGTCCAATCCCCCAGCTAGAGGAGGATCACCTGGAATAAACCATGCAGGAATCATGCCCAGGTGGGTTTGGAATGCCTCCAGAGATGGAGACTTCACAGCCTCCCTGGGCAGCTTTTTCCAGTGCTCTGCTACCCTCAGAGGGAAGAATCTTTTCTGCCTGTTAACATGGAACCTCCTGTGCTACAGTTTGTGTCCACTGCCCCTTGTCCTGTCACTGGGCACCACTGACATGAGTCTGGCTCCAAATGAATAGAATAGAATAGAACAGAATTAACCAGGTTGGAAAAGACCTTTGAGATCATCAAGTCCAACCTATCACCCAACACCATCTTATCAACCAAACCATGGCACCAAGCACCCCATCCAGTCTCTTCCTAAACACCCCCAGGGATTGTGACTCCACCACCTCCCTGGGCAGCACATTCTGGGAAGAACTTTCTTCTCACCTCGAGCCTAAACCTACTCTGATACAGTTTGAGACTGTGTCCTCTTGTTCTGGTGCTGCTTGCCTGGGAGAAGAGAACAACCCCCACCTGGCTACAACCTCCCTTCAGGTAGTTGTAGAGAGCAATGAGGTCTCCCCTGAGCCTCCTCTTCTCTGTGCAGGCCTCCTGGCATCCTTGCCCACCTTCCACTTTGTTGGTATGCATTACTTTTGGGCGTGGAGGAGGTGATCCTTGAATACTAACCTGCTTTCTTGAGCCCCTCTCCCCTTCAGGGCTTTATCCCACAGTACCCTACAAAGCAGGTCCTGGAGGAGTTCAAAGCCTGCTCTCCTGGAGTCCAGGCTAGTGAACTTGCTATGCACGCTCTTTGTTGTCCTAAGGATCATGAATGCAACCATTTCATAGTCACTGCAGCCAAGATTGCCTCTGAGCTTCACACTGCCAACCAGCCCTTCATCACTGGTGAGAACAAGGTCCAGCACAGCACCTTTCCTTGTGGGCTCCTCTACCACTTGGAGAAGGAAATTGCTGTTTGGACTGCTGATGCCTGGCTGTATTGTCCCTCCAACAAATACTGGGGTAGTTGAAGACCCCCACGAGGCTGAGGGCTTGTGAATGTGAAGCCATTCCTATTTGTCCATAGAGAGCCTCACCCACTTGGTCTTCCTGATCAAGTGGTCTGTAGCAGACCCCTGCTATGCTGTCACTTGCCTCTGCCTCACCTTTAACCCTGATCCACTTCCATGGACTCCCTTGCTATGTACATTCGTGTAGAGGCATTTATGTTGAGCCTCCCTTGAACCTGACTTACTGGTTTCAACAGAACAGAACAGAACAGAACAGAACAGAACAGAATAGAATAGAATAGAATAGAGCAGGCTGGAAGAGACCTTCAAGATCATTGTGTCCAACGCATCAACCAATCCAACACCACCTAATCAATTAAACCATGGTCTCCTCCTGAACACCTTCAGTGATGGTGACTCCACCACCTCCCTGGGCAGCACATTCCAATGGGCAATCACTTTCTCTGTGTAGAACTTCTTCCTAACATCCAACCTAAACCTCCCCTGGCGCAGCCTGAGACTGTGTCCTCTTGTTCTGGTGCTGGCTGCCTGGGAGAAGAGACCAACCCCCACCTGGCTACAACCTCCCTTCAGGTAGTTGTAGAGAGCAATAAGGTCAGCCCTGAGCCTCCTCTTCTCCAGGCTAAGCAACCCCAGCTCCCTCAGCCTCTCCTCCCAGGGCTGTGCTCCAGACCCCTCCCCAGCTTTGTTGCCCTTCTCTGGACACCTTCCAGCATCTCAACATCTTTCCTAAACTGAGGGGCCCAGAACTGGACACAGGACTCAAGGTGTGGCCTAGCCAGTGCTGAGTACAGGGGCACAATGACTTCCCTGCTCCTGCTGGCCACACTGTTCCTGATGCAGGCCAGGATGCCATTGGCCCTCTTGGCTGCCTGGGCACACTACAGGCTCATGTTCAGCCTACCATCAACCAGCACCCCCAGGTTCCTTTCTGCCTGGCTGCTCTCCAGCCACTCTGACCCCAGCCTGTAGCACTGCATGGGGTTGTTGTGGCCAATGTGCAGCACCTGGCACTTGGATGTGTTCAATCTCTTGCCCTTGGCCTCTGCCCATCTGTCCAGCCTGTCCAGGTCCCTCTGCAGAGCCTCTCTACCCTCCAGCAGATCAACTCCTGCCCCCAGCTGGGTGTCATCTGCAAATTTACTGATGATGGACTCAACGCCCTCATCCAGATCATCAATAAAGATGTCAAAGAGCACAGGGCCCAACACTGATCCCTGGGGCACACCACTAGTGCCTGGCTGCCAGCTGGCTGTGGCACAATTCACCAACATCATTCTCATACACTTAAGGTGATCCTTCTACTATTTACAGAAAACCTAACTAAAACTGAGCCAAAGAAGTATTGAGGAGGAAAAAAACAAATAAAAGGAAGGGAAAAAAAGAAAGTAGAAAGCAAGCCCCTGAAGGTCAGAGTCAGGAGTTACATCTATCGAGACAAATAAAGAGATCTGAAATTGTTCTCAGAAACTACCTAGAGAAAGTACTTTGTACAAGGTAAGGTTTGTCAAACTAAAGGTCACAGCACAGACAAAGAGCTTTCCCAGAAGCTGAAAGAAGGAAACTTACACTTTGGTCCTTTTCCTCTTGTCTCAGCCCTCCCAGTGCTGAAGCATGAAACAAGCCTAGCACAATGCTTTTGGAAGTTACCATCTGTGGAGGAGGCAAACCCCTTGCCTTAAAACCAACACTGTGACTCAAATTATAGTATCATAGTAGTATCATTCAGGGTTGGAAGGGACCACAAGGATCATCCAGTTCCAACCCCCCTGCCATGGGCAGGGACACCCCACACTACATCAGGCTGGACAGAGCCTCAGCCAGCCTGGCCTTAAACACCTCCAGGGACAGGGCCTCAGCCACCTCCCTGGACAACCCATTCCAGGGCTTCACCACTCTCATGGGGAAGAACCTCCTCCTCACATCTAGCCTGAATCTCCCCACCTTCAGCTTCATTCCATTCCCCCTAGTCCTATCACTCCCTGAGATCCTGAGCAGTCCCTCCCCAGCCTTCCTGTAGCCCCCTTCAGATACTGGAAGGCCACAATGAGGTCACCTCGGAGCCTTCTCTTCTGCAGACTGAACAGAAGCCCTCCAGGGAACTGAGATGTATTGTGTGAAGGCACAGCCCTTCTTCAACTGACTCTTGTGATGCAGGACACAACCTCATCAGAAGAATCCAAAGAACATTTCCTGCTTAAGCCTCAGCTGGTCCAGCTCCTGTGCCCGCTGTTTCAGTGCATGTGTTCCTTTGCTGTAACTGAACATTCCCAAATCAATTAAATGATTACATTAATTATTAGCTGTAGAGACCTTATTGCTCTTTACAGCTACCTGAACAGAGGGTTGCAGCCAGGTTGGTCTCTTCTTCCTAGTAAGAAGTGATAGCAGGAGAGGAAATGGCCTGAAGCTGCGACAGGGAAGGCTTAGATGAGATACTAGGAAAGATTGCTTTCCTGAAAGAGAGTCAGGCATGGGAACAGGCTGCCCAGGGAAGTGGAGTCACCATCCCTCAAGGTGTACAAATACATGTGTGGATGTGGCACTCTGGGACATGGTTTAGTGGGCATGGAGGTGCTGGGTTGGTGGTTGGACTGGATGATCTTAGAGGACATTCCATTCTCAGTGCTGATATTCAGCACTGTCATGGGAAATTCCATTTAATGTTGAATCATAGAATCATAAAATCAACAAGGTTGGATGGAAAAGACCTCAAAGATCATCAAGTCCAACCTGTCAGCCAACACCTCATGACTACTAAACCATGGCACCAAGTGCCACATCCAATCCCCTCTTGAACACCTCCAGGGATGGGGACTCCACCACCTCCCTGGGCAGCACATTCCAATGGTGAAAGACTCTCTCAGTGAAAAACTTTCTCCTCACCTCCAGCCTAAACGTCCCCGGGTGCAGCTTGAGACTGTGTCCTCTTGTTCTGGTGCTGGTTACCTGGGAGAAGAGACCAACCCCCACCTGGCTACAATCACCTTTCAGGTAGTTGTAGAGAGCAATGAGGTCACCCCTGAGCCTCCTCTTCTCCAGGCTAAGCAACCCCAGCTCCCTCAGCCTCTCCTCACAGGGCTGTGCTCCAGACCCCTCCCCAGCTTTGTTGCCCTTCTCTGGACACCTTCCAGCAACAAAACTGAGGGGCCCAGAACTGGACATACTCAAGGTATGGCCTAACCAGTGCCGAGTACTGAGGTACTGGCAAACCTTAGAAGCACCACCAGAACACCTGGATCTGCATTTGGAAGCTTATTTGCTACAAAAATTCCAGGAAACAAGAAGTTTGTGACTGAAGAGCAGGAGAGAAAAACTAAAGGCTTTACAAAGTCACAGATGTTTTCATCCCAATGATTCAGGTCTCACCCTGCCATCCCAAACTTTACTCTCAAATGCATTATCTTTCAAAATTCATTTAAGGAGTAGGTTTGGCTTCCTTCAAACTTCTGCCAAGTCCAATTTTTCACTCAATGTTTATTCCTAGTCACCAGGATTATTTTCTTCCCAAGAGCTTTTAATTCTGAGCATTATTATGGTAACTGACAACAGGCCCCTAAAGGATCCTGGGGATTATAGCACATTTGACAACAGTGGCAGGAGCAATTGCCCAGGAATAGAAGAAAGCAATGAAAAATTTATTCCAGAACAAGATAAAACTATCTCTTGAATGAATAAAAGGGGAATATTGGTATTTGTTCACTTTGGTTCTACTGAACACATTGTTAAACCTACATTTGTCTACAGAATTCAATCCATCAGTGCCACGTGTCTCTCTCAAAAGTGACAGCAGGAGATTGAACACATCCAAGTGCTGGGTTCTACACTTTGGCCACAACAACCCCAGGCAGTGCTACAGGCTGGGGTGAGAGTGGCTGAGAGCAGCCAGGCAGAGAGGGACCTGGGGAGGTGTGGTTGATGGCAGCTGAAGATGAGCCAGCAGTGTGCACAGTTGGCCAAGAGGGCCAATGGCATCCTGGCCTGCATCAGGAAGAGTGTGGCCAGCAGGAGCAGGGAGGTCATTCTGCCCCTGTACACTGCACTGGTCAGGCCACACCTTGAGTCCTGTGTCCAGTTCTGGGCCCCTCAGTTTAGGAAGGAGGTTGAGTTGCTGGAAGGTGTCCAGAGAAGGGCAACAAAGCTGGGGAGGGGTCTGGAGCACAGCCCTGTGAGGAGAGGCTGAGGGAGCTGGGGTTGCTTAGCCTGCAGAAGAGGAGGCTCAGGGGAGACCTTCTTGCTCTCTCAACTACCTGAAGGGAGGTTGTAGCCAGGTGGGGGTTGGTCTCTTCTCCCAGGCAAGCAGCACCAGAACAAGAGGACACAGTCTCAATCTGTGGCAGGGGAGGTTTAGGCTGGATGTTAGGAAGAAATTCTTCCCAGCAAGAGAGATTGGCCATTGGAATGTGCTGCTTGGGGAGGTGGTGGAGTCACCATCACTGGAGGTGTTTAGGAAGAGCCTGCATGAGGCACTTGGTTGGTAGTCATGAGATGTTGGATGATAGGTTGGACTTGATGATCTCAAAGGTCTGTTCCAACCTGGTTAATTCTGTATTCTTACACTCCCTACTCAAAGATATTAGTTGCTTTGGAGAGAACTTTGATGTTAACAATGTGAGCAGACAACTCTGCTCACAGTCATGACTATGACAGCTGCATTCATTTCCCCCACAGACCAGCCTCAAAAGCCAGAAGCAAATTCTCAGTTTGCAAGCCAGAACACATTCTGGTGGGTATGAGGCCATGAAGATGTGAGTGGGCTCTTTTCAGCTGTGCTCAGTGACAGGAGAAGGGGCAACTGGTACAAACTAGAACACAGGAGCTTTCACTAAAACATGAGGAAACAATTCTTTCACGTGAGGGTACCAAAGCACTGAACCAGACTGCCCAGAGAGGTTGTAGAGTCTCCTTCTCTGGAGACTTTCTAAACCCTCCTGGACACATTTCTGTGCAACCTGATCTAAAGGAGCCTGCTCTAGCAGAGGGGGTTGGACTAGATGATCTCCAGAGGAGCCTTACACCCCCTACCATTCTAGGGTTCTATGGATATTTACATCACAGTTACCTGATACAGCATCACAGTATATTAGAGGTTGGAAGGGACCTCAAGAGATCATTGGGTCCAACCCCCCTGCCCACATCCAATTCTTGAAATCCCCATAACCTGTCAATGGTCTCAAGCAGGACTAGAAATAGAACATATTGCTTGGTTTTCCTGAATAAGCCTGCATTCATGAGGGAACAGAAGCCTTGAAGATGAAGATTATCTTTTATCACATTCACTATGAAAGCACTAAACCTCTCAACCATGGATGGAAGAACCACTTCAAGAAAAGGAATCATGTTCAGCTCAGTTTTCTCACTCCAGTTACACTGGGAGCAACAAACTCAGTATTTTCCTGCTACCTGCAGGATCTATACTGAGGGTCATCATGCCATTAGACAGGAGAATGATGCTTGCACAATGTCAGTCCCTAACACCAGGGGAAGGAGCTTAAATTTAACCACCACAAGTATGCTTCACTTCTGTGTTACTCGACAGTAATGTGTGCAGAACAAAGGTAAAATAGCTAAACTCTTTTCAGCCTCATACTTTAAGAATGATGGCTTTATTGACAGACAGGATGGGATGGGATGGGATGGATGGGATGGGATGGGATGGAATGGAATGGAATGGAATGGAATGGAATGGAATGGAATGGACCAGGTTGGAAAAGACCTTTGAGATCAAGTCCATCGAGTCCAACCCAACACCATCTGACCAACTAAACCATGGCACCAAATGCCTCATCCAGGCTCTTCTGAAACACCTCCCTGGGCAGCAATCTCTCTTTCTGGGAAGAACTTCTTCCTAACATCCAGCATAAACTTCCCCTGGTGCACCTTGAGACTGTGTCCTCTTGTTCTGGTGCTGGTTGCCTGGGAGAAGAGACCAACCCTCACCTGGCTACAACCTCCCTTCAGGTAGTTGTAGAGAGCAATGAGGTCTCCCCTGAGCCTCCTCCTCTCCAGGCTAAGCAACCCCAGCTCCCTCAGCCTCTCCTCACAGGGCTGAGGTCCAAACCCTTCCCCAGCTTTGTTGCTCTTCTCTGGACAAGTTTCAGCTGCACCTCCCCTGGTGCAGCTTGAGACTGTGTCCTCTTGTTCTGTTATTGGTTGCCTGGGAGAAGAGGACTGTGTCCTCTTGTAAGGAAGGGATTCAGATTTGTATCACTATCAGTATCACTAAGGTTGGAAGAGACCTCAAAGATCATCAAGTCCAACCTGTCACCACAGACTCATGACAAGAGTAGGGAGGACACTACTGCCCACTGCAGGCTTGAACTCATGACCTTCCCATTAAGGGTCTTATGCCCTACCAACTGAGCCACATCTGATCCCTGGTAGGAAGCTGTATGAGAAGTCTGCTGTGGCTCACTTCAGAGAGTTCAACAGGCAAAAAGTGGCTTCAGGAGTTCTCACTTCTAAGTAACCCTTCCATGCTGCATGTTTCCAAGCAATGCTGTTTGTATCCTGCAGAGTAATTTTTGCCACCTGCAGCTCAGCACTAAAGTAAGAAGCAGAACTCTTAACTAGGAAGGAGGAAGAGACCAATACTTACGCTGCCCCCAGCGGCCTGTCCTTGGATTCAAGTAATTTGGGTACAGCCCGTTGGGACGGTCCATCTTCTGAAGCAGCTTCCGAATGTGCATCACCTAAACCCAATCAAAAAGGAAGATCACCACTGACAAACATTCAGCTGCTCTCTGCACACAGTTAATGGAATCACTTTTCTTCCCACCCCCTTCCCCCTTTTTTTTTTTAAAGTAGATTTTCTTCTTCTGAAGCCAGAAGCTTTCTTGAGGGCTCCCTGCAAATGAGGATGCTTTTGTTTTCAAAGGGCCTGTGGTGGGTTAATGCCCATCCTGAAAGTAGGAGGGGAGGGCTTGTGAGTGCTTTGCCCTCCCTGCAGGGCATTTTCCCCCTGGGAAACTGAGTCTGTCCCACTCCCCTCTCCCTGCCCAGCTAGGGTATAAAAGGGAGGACATTGCAGCCATTAGGGCTCCTTTTGGCTCCTGCCTCTCCTGGATGAGAGCTACTGCAGCTGCCTTCCTGCTCCTCTGCCACATGGTCATGCCTGATCCTTCTCCCTGCTGCCTCTGTGCCTCTTCAGAGAGAGACTGGTTTTGTATTCTTGTTTTTTCCACCCTCCCATCCATCCTTGTTCCTTGCCCTTGTGAACCATACCTGTTATTGTTATATATATATTGTTTAAAGAAATCTCTTTACCTCTCTACTTCCAGGCCAACTCCAGATTGTTGCTTGGTGGATTTGCTCCTTCCCTTTCCTTTTTTGTCCCCTCTCTTGGGAGAGAGGAGGGGGGAGCAGGGGAGAGATTCTCAGCCTTGTCCCCATCTGAGCTCTTAACTCCCAGTTAAGGCTCAAACCACTACAGGACTGCTCACACAAACATGTTTAAAATAATATAACTTTTAAATGTATGCAGAAATAGATTAAAACCAAACATTCGTGCAGACAGAAATTTCCACTTGCAGAAGTCACCTATCTGGTAGCAAAAACACAACCAGGAAAAATAAAACCACTGTCGGTGCGATTAACAGTGGCATTGAGTGCACCCTCAGCAGGTTTGCTGATGACACCAAGCTGTGTGGTGCAGCAGACAGCTGGAGGGAAGGGATCCATCCAGAGGGACCTGGACAGGCTGGAGAGGTGGGCACAAGCCAACCTCAGGAGGTTCAACAAGACCAAGGGCAGGGTCCTGCATCTGGGTGGAGGCAATCCCAGGCACAAATCCAGGCTGGGCAGGGACTGGCTGGAAAGCAGCCCTGAGGAGAGAGCCTTGGGGGTGCTGGGGGAGAAGAAGCTCACCAGGAGCTCTCAGTGTGCACTTGCAGCCCAGAAAGCCAATCAGATCCTGGGCTGCAGCAGGAGAAGTGTGGCCAGCAGGTCAAGGGAGGTGATTCTCCCCCTCTGCTCAGCTCTGCTGAGACCCCACCTGGAGTACTGCCTCCAGTTCTGGAGCCCCTATTCCAAGAGGGATGTGGACAGGCTGGAAGGTGTCCAGAGAAGGGCCAGGAGGATGAGCAGAGGGCTGGAGCACCTCTCCTGTGAGGACAGACTGAAGGAGTTGGGGCTGTTCAGTCTGCAGAAGAGAAGGCTCCCAGGTGACCTCATTGTGGCCTTCCAGGATCTGAAGGGGGCTACAGGAAGGCTGGGGAGGGGCTGCTCAGGATCTCAGGGAGTGATAGGACTAGGGGGAATGGAATGAAGCTGGAGGTGGGGAGATTGAGGCTGGAGGTGAGGAGGAAGCTCTTCCCCATGAGAGTGGTGAAGCCCTGGAATGGGTTGTCCAGGGAGGTGGTTGGGGCCCCATCCCTGGAGGTGTTTAAGGCCAGGCTGGCTGAGGCTGTGGCCAGGCTGATGTAGTGTGGGGTGTCCCTGCCCATGGCAGGGGGGTTGGAACTAGATGATCCTTGTGGTCCCTTCCAACCCTGACTGATACTATGATACTGTGAAAGCAAATTACCTGCTATGAAGGATGCAAATTGAATTCAATTTATAAAGCACTTCCCTTTCATGCAGTTTATGATGAAACAGTGTAAAAGAGAATTGCAGGAGAAAAACCTGAACTTGAGACCCACCTTGTTGTAGTACACAGGGTCCCCTGTCAAATAGCTGAGGTGTACAAATTCCATGTGCAGAGTTCCGAACTCCGCGAGGATGCTGCTGCCAGCAGAAGCCCAGCCCCAGTTTCGACCCACACCACTGAGTTCCAACAGACAGGCAGGAAGAAAAGGGAGAAAACAAACAAGCAAAAATGATCAGAGTCAGTGTGCACAGCATGAGTGTCAGCCAGCACAGCAGAACATTAACCCATATTCAGGATGAGAGGAGGTGCCATTGGAGGGCCTGCTGGATCACTGGTTGGGTCTTTTTGGCACAAAGAGCAATAACCTTATCAACAAAAAGTCCTGTTAAAGAGAGAATATCTTATACACTAAATATATAATATTAAATTAATATTATATGATAGTAAATGATAGATTATCTTGATGTCACAGAAGTATAACAATTTAACACTGGGCCCAATCTTGTTCACTATTTATTCATTATACATTGCCATGAGGAGGTATCAAAAGCCATTATCAGACACAGAGTCACAGAATCACAGAATTATTGAGGCTGGAAAAGACCTCTGAGATCATCAAGTCCAGCCTATGTCCTAACACCATCTAATCAACTAAACCATGGCACCAAGTGCCACATAAGCACTCTCAGGCTGTGCCAGGGGAGGTTTAGGCTGGAGGTTAGGAGGAAGTTCTACACAGAGAGAGTGATTGCCCATTGGAATGGGCTGCCCAAGGAAGTGGTAGAGTCACCATCCCTGGAGGTGTTTAGGAAGAGCCTGGATGAGGCACTTGGAGCCATTGTTTAATTGATGAGATGGTGTTGGGTGACAGGTTGGCCTTGATGATCCTGAAGGTCTTTTCCAACCTGGTTAATTCTGTTCTGTTCTATGTGAAATAAGTTACTAACTCACATCCCAGCTGCTGGAAGGGACCCTGGCTGCACTGCAGGAGCTGTCAGGGTGAGAAGAGATACTTCTATGCTTGGTTGCATGGTTTAGTTGGTTGGGTGGTGTTGGGTGATAGGTTGGACACAATGATCTTGAAGGTCTCTTCCAACCTGGTCTATTCTATTCTATTCTATTCTATTCTATTCTATTCTATTCTATTCTATTCTATTCTATTCTATTCTATTCTATTCTATTCTATTCCATTCCATTCCATTCCATTCCATTCCATTCCATTCCATTCCATTCCATTCCATTCCATTCCATTCCATTCCTCCACCACTTCCCTGAGCAACACATTCCAGTGCTTGATCAGCCTTTCTGTAATAATAAAACCATGAAACCTCGAGTGTGGGAAGTGTCAACACACAGGCAGTAGAGGGTTTGTACCAGCAAAGAAACTCCTTTGTCTGTTTGATGTTCACTGTCTCAAACACTCATATTTAATGACTCAAATCAGCATGAGATTGTTGGTGTAGGTGTCACTCAGAGGACTATTGGAGGACACCAACCCATAGATGCATAGAATAGAATAGAATAGAATAGAATAGAATAGAATAGAATAGAATAGAATAGAATGGAATAGAATTAAATAGAATGGAATAGAATTAACCAGGATGGAAAAGGCCTTTGAGGTCATCAAGTCCAACCTATCACCCAACACCATCTGATCAACTAAACCATGGCACCAAGTACCTCACCCAGTCTCCTCTTAAACACTTACACTGTTTAAGAACTTCTTCCTGACATCCAGTCTAAACCTCCCCTGGTGCAGCCTGAGACTGTGTCCTCTTGTTCTGGTGCTGCTTGCCTGGGAGAAGAGACCAACCCCCACCTGGCTACAACCTCCCTGCAGGGAGTTGGATACAACAGTATGGTCTCCCCTGAGTCTCCTCTTCTCCAGGCTAAGCAACCCCAGCTCCCTCAGCCTCTCCTCATAGGGCTGTGCTCCAAACCCCTCTCCAGCTTTGTTGTCCTTCTCTGGACACCTTTCAGCATCTTTCCTAAACTGAGGGGCCCAGAACTGGACACAGGACTCAAGGTGTGGCCTAACCAGTGCTGAGTCCAGGGGCACAATGACTTCCCTGCTCCTGCTGGCCACACTATCTCTGATGCAGGCCAGGATGCCATTGGCCTTCTTGGCCACCTGTGCACACTGCTGGCTCATGTTCAGCCTACTATTGTCCAGTATCCCCAGGATAGCTTGCTACAACAGGATTGTTTTTCCCTGATATGGATGTGTTGAATGATCTGTGTTTGCAGAGCACCAGTGGAGAGGCAGTGCTCCTCCTAAAGGGCAGAGGCCCAAAGGGTTTTCACAGAATCACAGAAACATCCAGGCTGAGAATGAGCCTCAGGATCACCAAGATGTGTGTACTTTGCTACACTGTTCTGTCAAACATCTGTTGCAGTCCCTTTACTTGCATGGGATGGCTTCAAGTGAATGTCAGATACCTGAGTAGGATGGGAGTGGGTCCTACCAGTATCCATAGAGGAAACCAGTAGTTTACTATAGGCAGAATTTCCCAAGTTCCTCAGGCTCCCATAAAGAATCAACAGAAAATACCATACCTCTTAAAGCATAAAAGATGCTATCCCAGGGAGGTGGTGGAGTCACCATCCCTGGAGGAGTTCAGGAGGGGATTGGATGTGGCACTTGGTGCTATGGTTTAGTTAGCTATGTAGTATTGGGTGATAGGTTGGACTTGATGATCTCTGAGGTCTTTTCCAACCTTACTGACTCTATGATTCTATCTTGCTAAGTTGTAACTTCTAAATGACCTCTAGTTCAATCTAATTTGGCAGTTTTCATCACCTTTCAGGAGAGCATCTTTTAATTACTCTGAAGCTAAATGCATTTTCCTGGAGATTACTTCCTCTCACTAAAGACTTCAGTTCTCAGCACAATTGCAATCAATTAGGAATGCCTTCACACTTCATTTTGAACTTACAAATTAGGAAAAGGAAATGTAAAGGAACAGTGATGGTTCTGGAGCAGCACTTCCAGCTCTTACCTGAGACAGAAAAACACCTTTTAAATTAGAGTAACAAGAGTTTACAGAACACAGTGAGACAAAAGCATGGATTGCCTCAGTGGGGTTTGAGGTTGGCTCTCACAAAAAGAGAAAATTGTTTTCTTATAAATATAGGATAGGATAGGATAGGATAGGATAGGATAGGATAGGATAGGATAGGATAGGATTAGACCAGGTTGAAAGAGACCTTCAAGATCATTGTGTCCAACCTATCATCCAACACCATCTAATCAACTAAACCATGCAACCAAGCACCCTATCAAGTCTCCTCCTGAACACCTCCAGTGATGGCGACTCCACCACTGCTCCAGCATGAAACACAAGCCAATTTAAGAAGGACGTTGAGGCACTTGAACGAGTCCAGAGAAGGGCAATGAGGCTGGGGCACAGCCCTGTGAGGAGAGGCTGAGGGAGCTGGGGTTGCTTAGCTTGGAGAAGAGGAGGCTCAGGGGAGACCTCATTGCTCTCTACAACTACCTGAAGGGAGGTTGTAGCCAGGTGGGGGTTGGTCTCTTCTCCCAGGCAAGCAGCACCAGAACAAGAGGACACAGTCTCAGGCTGCACCAGGGGAGGTTTAGACTCAAGGTGAGGAGGAAGTTCTTCACCGAGCGAGTCATTCGGCATTGGAATGGGTTGCCCAGGGAGGTGGTTGAGTCATCGACCCTGGAGGCGTTCAAGGGGAGATTGGACGTGGCACTTGGTGCCATGGTCTAGTCATGGGGTCTGTGTTGATAGGTTGGACTCGATGATCCTCGAGGTCCTTTCCAATCTAAGTGATACTGTGATACTGTGAATCCCCTTCTCCAGATCACTGACAAAGATATTGCAGAGAACAAGCAGTGCTGTGCAGAACTTCAGCCCAACAGTATTCATTGTAGAGAGGTGAAATACATGGCCTCAGAGAGAAAACTGCAGCACAGGCAAAGCTGAGAAAACCAGGCAAGGATGGTGAGGTCCTGCATGAACTGAAGGGCAAAGCACAGCTCCATGATCTTCGTGCAATTAGTGACAGCAAAGTGAGAATCGTTTCCTGATCACAGAAAGCCATGTAAAGCCTCAAAAGTAGTTCTAAACCTCTATACAGCCTAACTAAGCACAGCAAACATCTCCAAAAGGTAAAGAATGCTTCACAAACCTGTCTGCTATTTATCATCCTGCCTTGCTTAAGTGTACACAGAATCTAGGCATGTCCTCCAACTTGGCTGGTAGCTCAGCACTGAACAATCAACACAAGATCACTTAGGCATGGCAATTCTTTTCCAAGAGGCAATGCAGACCATGTAAGTTCAGCATCTGACCTGAACAGTCATCTAAAGGAACCTATCCACCTCCATGGACCACAGTGGACTTCAGCACACTAACTTCTCCACCTAAGCTGAATTGCAGAAGGGAATCATGTCTTCAGCATCCCATCATCTTCTCAAACACTGTGAAGGTAACATAGTACACAAACCCCAGTAGGTTTAACCACATCCTGCAGACATGAGTTTTTTAATAGCTTCTTTACTGACTAAATGTCCTGGAAGAGGCATTAACAAGCCAGCTAAGTCTCTTTGAGCCACTGCCCTTACTCCTCCCTCCCTGTTGCAGGGTCTGGATTGAGGTCGAGGAGCCAATCGGCAGGCACCGTTAAGGCTGCCTGGAGTAGGTGGAAGCTGGACCCCAAGCCTCACATTTCAGAGAGGCAGCTGCAGGTGTCAAAGGCTGTGAGAGAAGGTGTGTGCAGTTTTGCTTGGCAGGCAACATTTTGAACTGACTGGCAGGATTTGAATAGCTGATGTGCCACTGGCCGCTCAGTTTGCAGACAGGGAATATATAGGGGAAGATTTCAAGAGCCCACATGTTCCTTGTTCTTTGTTCTTGATCTCTCTCTTGTCTTCTCCCCACCTTTGTTCGATAGTGGGATTCAAGGTGGTGACAAGCACCTATTTGCTCCTCTCTTCAGGCAATTAGCTTCTTATGTCCTAGCAGCATAGCGCCCAGATCTTCACCACAGCAGTGTCTCCCTCTCTCTCACTTCCTCTAATCTTGGATACTAACATTGGATTATCTCTGCCCTTTGGGCTATAACTATGAACTCAGAGCATGGCCTCATTAAACAAAGGTTCTGGTAGTTAACAGCTCGGCGGTTCATAGCTTAGGCTAATTTACCTGCCTCCGTCTTTAGTTGGTTGGGTGGTGTTGGATGATAGGTTGGACGCGATGATCTTGAAGGTCTCTTCCAACCAGGTTCATTCTATTCTATTCTATTCTATTCTATTCTATTCTATTCTATTCTATTCTATTCTATTCTATTCTATTCTATTCTATTCTATTCTATTCTATTCTATTCTATTCTATTCCATTCCATTCCATTCCATTCCATTCCATTCCATTCCATTCCATTCCATTCCGGTTTATAGGTAACCTGTTGGTTAGCTCCATTGTGAACCTGAGGTGGTTCCTCTCACCGCCTGAGGCAGCACTGCTGATGGTTTTGCACATACAAGAAGATTCCAGTTTGTTCCTCTGTATTCCAAGATCAGTGCTGGGCCCCATCCTCATAAATATTGATGATCTGGATGAGGGGATTAAGTCCATCATCAGTAAGTTTGCAGATGACATCAAGCTGAGGGCAGGAGCTGATCTGTTAGAGGGTTGGAGAGCTCTGCAGAGGGACCTGGACAGGCTGGACAGATGGGCAGAGTCCAAGGGCAGGAGATTGAACACATCCAAGTGCCAGGTTCTGCACATTGGCCACAACACCACCAGGCAGTGCTACAGGCTGGGGTCAGAGTGGCTGAGAGCAGCCCAGGCAGAGAGGGACCTGGGGGAACTGGTGGATAGTAGGCTGAACATGAGCCAGCAGTGTGCACAGGTGGCCAAGAAGGCCAATGGCATCCTGGCCTGCATCAGGAACAGTGTGGCCAGCAGGAGCAGGGAGGTCATTGTGCCCTGTACACTGCACTGGCTAGGCCACACCTGGAGTCCTGTGTCCAATTCTGGGCCCCTCAGGTTAGGAAAGATGTTGAGTTGGGGTTTGGAGCACAGCCCTATGAGGAGAGGCTGAGGGAGCTGGGGTTGCTTAGCCTGGAAAAGAGGAGGCTCAGAGCAGACCTTATTGCTGTCTACAACTACCTGAAGGGAGGTTGTAGCCAGGTTTTAGCACATTGGAATGTGCTGCCCAGGGAGGTGGTGGAGTCACCATCACTGGAGGTGTTTAGGAAGAGACTGGATGGGGCCCTTGGTGTCATGGTTTAGTTAATCAGATGGTGTTGGGTGGTAGGTTGGACTCAATGATCTCAAAGGACTGTTCCAACCTGGTCTATCTATTCTATTCTATTCTATTCTATTCTATTCTATTCTATTCTATTCTATTCTATTCTATTCTATTCTATTCTATTCTATTCTACTCTGATTGTTCTAGACTGTTATTCTACTGTTTGTTAGCCTCCTATTGTGTGTAATTAACCTATCATCAAAGAGGCAAATCAAATTGGCTTGGAAATAGTATTTTTTTTATATTTAATAAATCATATCCATGTTTTATCCTATTTCTGGCTTATCAGTTTGATAGAAACTCAATCACTAAGCCATCTGTGATGGTTTCAGGCTGTGCCTTTAAGAAAGATAGCTGCAAATTCTGTAGCTGCACAGTTGAGTGTAAGAAGGAAAACAGGAGAAATAATTCTAAATGAATTTCATTGGTCAGATGTGAGATGTACCACAGCAACATCTCACATTCTTCTCTCATTCCCTCCTTCTGCTTGCATGCTGGCTGTTCCTGGACAGAGAGACCTCTTATCATCTAATGCCCTTGAGATAAGAGCACTGACTTTCTAAGGACGCTTTTGAACAAACTGAAATTTCCCTAACACTTCTCCTTTTCTCTTTGCTTCTAATTAACAGAGGGAAAAGGGAGGGAGAGTTTGGGGGGAAGCAGGGCAGTGTTCTCCTGCTCAAGGAGGATGTCTGTGCTGTTTTCTCTCTGTAAATACCTGTATAACATTGTAAATACTGTATATTTGTACACATCCTTTTGCATTCCATTATTGCTTGCACAATACAGCTCCTTCATCTGCTTCTCCAATGGGGTGCAGCTGAGCTTTTGTTTGATGTGGGTGGGTTAAACCACCACACCATCAATGATTTAGCTCTTAAGCAACACATAGAATCACAGAATTGTTTTGGTTGGAAAAGACCTTAAAGCTCATCATATTATAACAACAGACTGGGTATATTCCAATGGCATGTGGAATTCTTGCTGAATCACAAGAAGAAAATCATGTCCACAGTTTCCTAATTGCAGCTAGTTAGTTAGAAAGCTCTGAGCTCTTAACATTTTCAAGAAAACTGTGTGGAGAACACAGGGAGTTCTGGGGAGACAGGGAGAGTCAGGGAGCCCTGGCAGACAAGTTCAGCATAACATGCCAATGGTATCCTGGGCTGCATGAAGAATGTGGGCAGCAGGTTCATAGTATCATAGTATCATAGCATCACTCAGGGCTGGAAGGGACCACAAGGATCATCTAGTTCCAACCCCCCTGCCATGGCCAGGGACACCCCACACTACATCAGCCTGGCCACAGCCTCAGCCAGCCTGGCCTTAAACACCTCCAGGGACAGGGCCTCAACCACCTCCCTGGACAACCCATTCCAGGGCTTCACCACTCTCATGGGGAAGAACTTCCTCCTCCCCTCCAGCCTCAATCTCCCCACCTCCAGCTTCATTCCATTCCCCCTAGTCCTATCACTCCCTGAGATCCTGAGCAGTCCCTCCCCAGCCTTCCTGTAGGCCCCCTTCAGATCCTGGAAGGCCACAATGAGGTCACCTGGGAGCCTTCTCTTCTGCAGACTGAACAGCCCCAACTCCTTCAGTCTGTCCTCACAGGAGAGGTGCTCCAGCCCTCTGCTCATCCTCCTGGCCCTTCTCTGGACACCTTCCAGCACCTCCACATCTCTCTTGGAATAGGGGCTCCAGAACTGGAGGCAGTACTCCAGGTGGGGTCTCACCAGGGCTGAGTAGAGGGGGAGGATCACCTCCCTCGACCTGCTGGCCACACTTCTCCTGATGCAGCCCAGGATCTGATTGGCTTTGCGGGCTGCAAGTGCACACTGAGAGCTCCTGGTGAGCTTCTCCTCCACCAGCACCCCCAAGTCTCTCTCCTCAGGGCTGCTTTCCAGCCAGTCCCTGCCCAGCCTGCATTTGTGCCTGGGATTGCCTCAACCCACCTGCAGGACCCTGCCCTTGCTCTTGCTGAAGCTCATGAGGTTGGCTTGTGCCCACCTCTCCAGCCTGTCCAGGTTCCTCTGGATGGCCTCCCTTCCCTCCAGCTGTCTGCTGCACCACACAGCTTGGTGTCATCAGCAAACCTGCTGAGGGTGCACTCAATGCCACTGTCCATGGCACCCACAAAGATGTTGAACAAGCCTGGTCCCAGGACTGATCCCTGAGGGACTCTGCTTGTCTCTGGCCCCCACTGGGACATGAAGCCATTGCCAGCCACTCTTTGGGTGCAGCCATCAAGCCAGTTCCTTATCCATCTAGTGGTCACCCATCAAACCCATGTGTCACCAGGTTAAGGAAGGTTCTCCTCTCCCTCCAGTCTGCCCTGGTGTAGTAGTGTGGGCTGGGTGCCCTCTGCTACAGGGGTGTTTCCTGTGTCCAGAGGTCCAGCCCAGTGGGTGGACACAGGAAATTAGGTATTTCCTACCATAATTCCTGCACCACTATAAAATCCACGGCAGGGTCTGGCACTTCCTCTTTCCTTCTTCTCTGCCACCCGGTAACTGGGGGAGATGTCTCCCAGACATGGGCCTGGCTAGGCCCAAGGCCATGGGGGAGGGGGCAGGAAATGGGCATTCTCAGATCTGGCCAGCTGAGACTAGCCTAGCAGTAGGGGGGAAAGGAGGACCCCTGGGGGTCTTGGGTGCACCCTCAGGTGGGGATTGGATGTTTCTGGGTCTGTTTTGGGGTTTCTCTTGTCACTGTGCTTCTGGTTTTCTGCACACTCTCACTGTTCTCTATTTAAACTTTCCATCACTTTTGCAATCTGTCTGAGTTGTTATTTCTGCCCGTGGTGGGGAGGGGGTCTGCCCCAACCCATTACACCTGGTGAGGCCACACCTGGAGTATTGTGTCCAGTTTTCAGCTCCCCAATGTAAGAGAGACAGAGAACTGCTGGGGAGAGTCCAACAGAGGGCCACAAAGATGCAGAGGGAACTGAAGCATCTCTCTTGTGAGGAGAGGCTGAGAGACCTGGGACTCTTTAGGCCAGAGAAGAGCAGACTGAAAGGAGGTGTTCTCAGTGTACATAAATATCAAAAAGGTGGAGATCAAGAGGATGAGGCTGGGCTCTTTTCAGTGGTGTCCAGTAACAGAACAAGGGCCAGTGGGCACAAACTAGAACACAGGTGATTTCACTTAAGTATAAGGAAAAACTTTTTCCCTTTGAGGGTGCCAGAGCACTGGAACAGCCTGCCCAGAGTTGCTGTGGAGTCATCTCTGGAGATTCTCAAAACCTGCCTGAACACATTCCACCGCAAGCTGCTCTAGATGAGCCTGCTCTGGCAGGGAAGCTTAGGAAGAAGTTCTTCATAGAAAGAGTTATTGGCCATTGGAATGGGCTGGCCAGGGAGGTGGTGGAGTCACCATCACTGGAGGTGTTTAGGAAGAGACTGGATGGGGTGCTTGGTGCCATGGTTTAGTTGATTAGATGGTGTTGGGTGATAGGTTGGACTTGATGATCTCAAAGATCTCTTCCAACCTGGTCTATTCTATTCTATTCTATTCTATTCTATTCTATTCTATTCTATTCTATTCTATTCTATTCTATTCTATTCTATTCTATTCTATTCTATTCTATCCTATTCTATTCTATTCCATTCCATTCCATTCCATTCCATTCCATTCCATTCTGTTCCTATCCTATTCTACTCTACTTCTATTCTACTCTACTTCTATTCTATTCTACTCTTATTCTATTCTATTCCTATTCTATTATATTCTATTCTTCTATTCTATTCTATTCTATTCTATTCTATTCTATTCTATTCTATTCTATTCTATTTCTATTTCTATTTCTATTTCTATTCTATTCTTCTCTGCATCTATGGGTTGGTGTACTCCAATAGTCCTCTGAGTGACACCTACACAAACAAGCTCAAGCTGATTTGAGTCATTAAATATGAGTGTTTGAGATAGTGAACATCAAACAGATAAAGGAGTTTCTTTGCTGGTACAAACCCTCTACTGCCTGTGTGTTGACACTTCCCACTTCTATTCTAGCCTATTCTCTCCTAGTCTATTCTATTCCATTCCATTCTAGATGATCTCCAGAGGTGCCTTTCAACCTCCCCCACGCTGTGATTCTGTGAAGTGTAAGAAGTGCCAGCTTGTCTGCACCATCCACAGTTGCACTGCTAACAAAAACTGACACAGGCCATTATGGATGTGAAGTTAAAGGGAGGGGCAGGAAGACACTTCCCCACAAAAGAAAATGCATTACCTTTTCAGATTCACCATTGCCCATGGTATACCCGTAGGTGTGTTGAAGGCTGGAAGAAGTTTCCCTGCCAGCTGCACAGCTTTGATCTTGAAAACCTAAGATAGTAGGATCAATTGCAAAGAGTTACAAAGTCTGGTTTATCTCCAAGAGCTAGAGAGACTGAAATTTCCTTTCCCCACCCAGCGCTTTGTACCAGGAAAGTTTTACATCACAAAGCATAGATTAAGTTATCATTTATTTTCCACTTGTTCACTTTACAAATTGCATTAAGATTGGAACATGAAAAGAAACCTTGTCATTTTCATTCCTTTCCTTCTATGCTCCCCAGCAATAGTGCTTAGGTTCCTATTAATGAAGAACATAAATTCTCCTCCCACCTCCCTCCACCAATAATAGGAATTTCAAGTGCTTTCTAAAGCAGTCTTTAAGCCATACTTTATATTCTGTAGCTAAAAATCAAGAGAACCCTCCTCCTCTCCACCAAATACTGTCACTTCTACAAACTTCCAGTTGCTTTATAACAAGATATATAGTGCAGATGGCGTTCTCACTCTTGTATGAACATCATCTATGCAAACCCCATACATACACAGCCTCCTGGAGCTTCTCCTTCATTGAAAATGCCTCAGAAAAATAATTATAGGCTTAATCTTCCCTCTCAAGTCTGATTACTCATGGAAATTACTGATGGGATGAAATGTCTTTCCTTTCCAGTGTTGTTCTTACCTACTTTTGATACATAAGTCTGTAATAGCCTTATTAGGAGCCTAATGTTTATCAGTACCTGGAGTACTGTGTCCAGTTCTGGAGCCCCCTATTACAAGAGGGATGTGGAGGTGCTGGAAGGTGTCCAGAGAAGGGCCACGAGGATGAGCAGAGGGCTGGAGCACCTCTCCTGTGAGGACAGACTGAAGGAGTTGGGGCTGTTCAGTATGCAGAAGAGAAGGCTCCCAGGTGACCTCATTGTGGCCTTCCAGCATCTGAAGGGGGCTACAGGAAGGCTGGGGAGGGACTGCTCAGGATCTCAGGGAGTGATAGGACTAGGGGGAATGGAATGAAGCTGAAGGTGTGGAGATTCAGGCTAGATGTGAGGAGGAAGTTCTTCCCCATGAGAGTGGTGAAGCCCTGGAATGGGTTGTCCAGGGAGGTGGTTGGGGCCCTGTCCCTGGAGGTGTTTAAGGCCAGGCTGGCTGAGGCTGTGGCCAGGCTGATCTAGTGTGGGGTGTCCCTGCCCATGGCAGGGGGGTTGGAACTGGATGATCCTTGTTGTCCTTTCCAACCCTGAATGATACTATGATACTATGATAGTTCAGCAAGCAACTGGGAGAAAGTTCCTTCAAAGCCCACAGGAAGCATCCTTCCCATGAAGGCATATTTGGTAGAGACATGATGATGACACAGAAGACACAGAACTGTTTTTACCAGCCAGCATACATTTTAATTAAAGCACTGCCAGTCTTCACTATGCTTCTGCAGAAGTATCTTCTTAGTTTGGAGACAAGGTTATGCAGCAGCCTGAAGAACTGTACAAGCATGGAACAAAAAAAGCTTACCATGCCCCTCATGCAACACAGACACACACAGAAGCTTTCTCTCCCTGGAGACCAGCAACAGGGAACAAGTAAATGGAATGAACCTGTGTCATGGGAAACTCTGACTGGATATCAAGAAACAGTTTTTCAGGGAGAGGGTGGTCACGGCACCAAGCCTGGCATCATTCAAGGGGTATCTGGACGACACTGCTAGTCACCTGGGTTTGTTTTAGGTAGCCTGGTGAGGAGCAGGGCATTGGATCTGATAGAAACATAGAACCCTTTGGATTGGAAAAGGCCTTTAAGATCACCAGGTCCAACCATTAGGGCAGTAGTGTCCTCCCTACTCTAGTCATGAGGTCTGTGGTGACAGGTTAGACTCGATCTTTGAGGTCTCTTCCAACCTTAGTAATACTGAATACTGAATTACCTAACAGCTACCAAGAGTGGTAGTAAACCATGTCCCTCAACATGCCCTGTGGCTCTGAAACACCTCCAGACATGGAGATTCAACCAGCTCCCTGGGGAGCCTGTTCCAGTCATTGAGAACTCTTTCAGCGCAGGTATTTCTTCCAACAACCAATCTGAACCTCCCCTAGGGCAACTTCAGGCCTTTTCCTCTCATGCAACTGCTTGCTATTAGGGAGAAGAGACAAGCACCCACGTCACTAGAATCTCCTTTCAGGGAGCTGCAGAGATTGAGAAGGTCTCCCCTCAGCCTCCTTTTCTCCAGACTAAACAACCCCAGTTTCCTTCGATGTTCCTCACAAGACCTGCTCTCTAGAACCTTCACCAGCATCATTACTCTCATTGGTCCACTCCATCTTCAGATATTCTGTGATTCTCTTGCTAGAGTCACCATCACTGGAAGTGTTTAAGAGGGGACTGGATGAGGCACTTGGTGCCATGGTTTAGTTGATTAGATGGTGTTGGGTGGTAGGTTGGACTCAGTGATCTCAAAGGTCTTTTCCAACCTGGTTAATTCTATTCTATTCTATTCTATTCTATTCTATTCTATTCTATTCTATTCTATTCTATTCTATTCTATTCTATTCTATTCTATTCTTACTCTAGCCTAGCCTAGCCTAGCCTATTGCTTTCCTGCATTTGGGGACTGCCTTAGTGCCATGGTTTAGTTGATCAGATGGTATTGGATGATAGCTTGGACTTGATGATCTTGAAGGTCTTTTCCAACCTGGTTAATTCAATTAAATTCTATTCAATTCAATTCAATTCAATTCTATTCTATTCTATTCTATTCTATTCTATTCTATTCTATTCTATTCTATTCTATTCTATTCTATTCTATTCTATTCTATTCCATTCCATTCCATTCCATTCCATTCCATTCCACTCCACTCCACTCCACTCCACTCCATTCTATCAACTACCTGACTTCTGTAATAGAGAAGAATAAGAGCTTTAAAAAGGACTACAGGACAGGTCTGTCAGATGTTTAAATGAGATCTCTCCATTCTGTAAAGTGTAAGAGAGACAAACTGAAGAGATGCTGACTGGAGAAGCAAGCTGAAAAGCAGCTGAAACAAGAAGCAAATGAGGACATTCACTTTTTTTTCATATGAAGGTGGAAAAAGATCAAGATCTTAATACTTGGGGAGGTGACTACTGAGACACAAAATAAACAGGAACAGAACATTAAAGATGACATCTAATTCTATTTGATGCAGTGGAGTTTGGAAGGATGGAGCTGGAGCTGAAAGCAATGAGCCAGGAGAAATAACTTTTACAGAGCTACTCTAAATGAGGCAAATGGGATACATCCAAACTTCAAATGACAACACCTCGGATCATGAGTTGATAGAAATGTGGAAGAAAAGAGGGAATATGGCTTGAAAGACTTTCAGCAAAGATACTGAGAGAAGACAGTCGTTGAGAAAAACATGTAGAAGTGTAGCAGTCAAATTCAGCTAACACTCTGACCTTAAATAAAGAAGCAAGTCAAAGTGGCCTCGAGCTGTGACAGGTTCAGATTAGGTATTAGGAAAAACTTCTTTAATGAAAGAGTGGTCAGGCATTGGAACAGGCTGCCCAGGGAAGTGGTGGTGTCACCATCCATGGGGGTGTTCAAAAAATGTATAGACATGGCACTGCAGGCCATGGGTCAGTGGGCATGGTGGGTTTGGATTACAGTTTGACTTGATGAGCTTAGAGGTCTTTTCCATCCTTAATAATTCTATGATAATAGGAATCATAGACCCATTGAAACAATAAGGTTGGAAAAGACCTCAAAGATCATCAAGTCCAACCTATCACCCAACACCTCAGGACTAACTAAACCATGGCTTCAAGTGTCACAACCAATCCACTCTCAAACACCTCCAGGGATGGGGACTCCACCACCTCCCTGGGCAGCACATTCCAACAGCAAATTACTCGTTCTGGAAAGAACTTTCTCCTCACCTCCAGCCTAAACCTCCCCTGGCACAGCTTGAGACTGTGTCCTATTGTTCTGGTGCTGCTTGCCTGGGAGAAGAGACCAACCCCCACCTGGCTACAACCTCCCTTCAGGGAGTTGTAGAGAGCAATGAGGTCTCCCCTGAGCCTCCTCTTCTCCAGGCTAAGCAACCCCAGCTCCCTCAGCCTCTCCTCACAGGGCTGTGCTCAAGGCCTCTCCCCAGCCTTGTTGCCCTTCTCTGGACACCTTCAAGTCTCTCAATGTCCTTCTTAAACTGAGGGGCCCAGAAGTGGACACAGGAATCAAGGTGTGGCCTAACCAGCACTGAGTACAGGGCACAATGACTTTGCTGCTCCTGCTGGCCACACTGGTCCTGGTGCAGGCCAGGATGCCCTTGGCCTTCTTGGCCACCTGGGCATACTGCTGGCTCATGTTCAGCCAGCTGTCAATCAGTACCCCTAGGTCCCTCTCTGTCTGACTGCTCTCCTAGTATAAAAAGTGTAATACAGATCGAGGCTACAGTAACTGGGGAAAAAGAAACCCTGAAGAGAAGCAAAAGCTCTGTCTTGACCCAGTTATAAATAAGCTATCCAATTTGCATATATAAATGTATGTGAAAAAATCATGCTGAATTCTTAGCATTAGAGGAGTCAAGACCACATAGAACTATCTGCAAGGAGCTCATCTCCAAGGAGCTCATCTACAGCACAGACAAGTTCCAACACCTAATCCAGACCAGAATGAAGTTTCCCAATTAAATGTCACACAGTACTAAAAGATTTTTATGGTATGAACTTGTTTAACTTCTGCTTTTGGATGCTGCACCCTCTGAAAAGGCTGTAGTGTTGTATTTATTATTCATCAATAAAATATGGAAGCATTAAGGCAAGAATATTCACTAGACCATTCCTAGAAACATCCTCAGTAGAAGAAAGTAACAAATTACAGAATAGAACAGAACAAAACTGAATAAAATACATTTCATTTGGAAAAGAACTACTTAAGATCACTGAGTCCAGCCATTACCTAACTCTGTGAAGTCTGGTGCTAAACCATGCCCCTCAGCACCACATCTCTGCATCTCTGAAACACCTCCAGGGATGGGGCTTCCAACATCTCCCTGGGGACCTTGTTCCAGTGGTTGAAAACTCTTTCAGCGCAGAAGTTTCTTCTAATAGTCAGCCTAAACCTCCATGGAGCAGTATCAGGCCACTTCCTATCATGCTGTCACTTGTCCCTAGGCAGAAGAGACCAACACCTACCTTACTTGTCCAGAGAAGGGCAACAAAGCTGGGGGGAGGCCTTGAGCACAGCCCTGTGAGGAGAGGCTGAGGGAGCTGGGGTTGCTCAGCCTGGAGAAGAGGAGACTCAGGGGAGACCTTCTTGCTCTCTACAACTACCTGAAGGGAGGCTGTAGCCAGGTGGGGGTTGGTCTCTTCTCCCAGGTAACCAGCACCAGAACAAGAGGACACAGTCTCAAGCTGTGCCAGGGGAAGTTTAGGCTGGAGGTGAGGAGAAAGTTCTTCACTGAGTCATTCGTCATTGGAATGTGCTGCCCAGGGAGGTGGCGGAGTCACCACCCCTGGAGGTGTTCAAGAGGGGATTGGATGTGGCACTTGGTGCCGTGGTCTAGTCATGAGGCGTTGGGCGACAGGTTGGACTCGATGACCTCTGAGGTCTCTTCCAACCTTGGTGATACTGTGATACTTCAACCTCCTTTCAGGGAGTTGCAGAGAGCAAGAAAGTTTCCCTTCCATCTCCTTTTCTTCAGACTAAGCAACACCAGGTCACCCAGCCACTCCTCACAAGAACTGTTCTCTAGATCCTTCACCAGCTTCACTGCCCTTCTCTGGACCTGCTCCTGCACCTCAATGTCTTTCCAGTAGTGAAGGCCCCAAAACTGAACCCAATACTCAAGATGTGGTCTCACCACTGCTGAGTTACAGGGGTACAGTCCTGCTGGTCCCACTGTTCCTGATACAGGCCAAGATGCTATTATCCCTCTTGGCCACCTGTCCACACATGGGCTCCTGGTGTGTACCATGATCCAGCTTCTCATTCATTTGAAATCCTCAGCATTTGGGGAACAATCTGTAGTGCTGGAAGCAGGTTTTTAGTTAAAGTGTATGAAGCAAAGCTCAACCTGGTCTAAACATGCATGGATCTACAGGAGGGCAGTTAAAGCAAGGCAACCACTCTGCCAGCCAGTTGAGCCGAGGGGCAAACAAGAGCATCAGAGTGGCAGCATCAGAGGAGCAGGAGAGGGATGCAGGGCATCAGAGTGGCAGCAGTAGCTCCTAGTTCAGAACAACCACACTAGCAGTAGCTGCAAAAACTTGCTGTGAGCAGAGACAACCCTCTCTGCTGGGTTAAACTCTGATTATGCAATAGTCTTAGAATAGAATAAAACCTTTATTAGAATAAACCAAACCAGGTTGGAAGAGACCTTCAAGATCATCGTGTCCAACCCATCAACCAATCCAACCCACCCAAACAGCTAACCCATGGCACCAAGTACCCCATCAAGTCTCCTTCTGAACACCTTCAATGATGGTGACTCCACCACCTCCCCAGGCAGCACATTCCAATGGGCAATCACTCTTTCTGTATAGAACTTCTTCCTAACTTCCAACCTGAACCTCCCCTGGCGCAGTCTGAGACTGTGTCCTCTTGTTCTGGTACTGGCTGCCTGGGAGAAGAGACCATCATCAGCCTGTCTACAACCTCCCTTCAGGGAGTTGTAGAGAGTGATAAGGTCACCCCCGAGCCTCCTCTTCTCCAGGCTGAGCAACCCCAGCTCCCTCAGCCTCTCCTCACAGGGCTGTGCTCCAGACCCCTCCCCAGCTTTGTTGCTCTTCTCTGGACTCATTCCAGCAAGTCAACCTCCTTCCTGAACTGAGGGGCCCAGAACTGGACACAGGACTCAAGGTGTGGCCTAACCAGTGCAGTGTACAGGGGCAGAATGACCTCCCTGCTCCTGCTGGCCACACTCTTCCTGATCCAGGCCAGGATGCCATTGGCCCTCTTGGCTGCCTGGGCACACTGCAGGCTCATGTTCAGCCTACCATCGACCAGCACCCCCAGGTCCCTCTCTGCCTGGCTGCTCTCAGCCACTCTGACCCCAGCCTGTAGCACTGCATGGGGTTGTTGTGGCCAATGTGCAGAACCCGGCACTTGGATGTGTTCAATCTCCTGCCCTTGGACTCTGCCCATCTGTCCAGCCTGTCGAGGTTCCTCTGATTTAGCATCAGGAAGTAAAACTATACCTTTCTATATCCTTCTCTCACTGAAGACTGAATGCAGGGAAGCACCTGAAAATGTTGTCTGAAGATAAGTCTTTTCTTTCTCCTGCTGCCATCTCTGTCTCAGTTCACTGCTGCTAAGAGATGACAGTCCCACCTAGTGCTTGATACAGTGCTTTCCTTTGGGCTGGAATACAGCTCCATAGGTTTTTGTATGAGCAAAGTGGCCAGAAGAGTGTATTTGGAGAATGTAGGGAAAAGGAAGAAATGTAGTGAGCAGCAGTGGATGAGACTGCAGTGCTCCACTGAGCTCATGGAAGCAATTTCACTCACTCAGTTTCAGACTTACCATCAGAGAAACACCAAATGCCTCAGGCTCTACTGTTCAGTAAGGGGCTGGCATCAGACAACAGAGTTATTTATCACAGAGCAGGTTTTGTTTGTTTGTTTTGCAGTTCTGGTTGGTTGTTTTGGGGGTTTGTTGTTTTGTTTTGTTGGTGGTTGGGCTTTTTTCCTTCTAAAGCAGGTTTTGCTGCCAGCACCAGCCAGCAATGTGCCTTCACAGCCAGCAATGTGCCTTCACAGCCAAGAACACGAGTATGACCCTGGGATACATTAAGAGTAGTGTGGCCAGAGGGTCAAGGGATCATCTCCCCCTTTATTCTGCCACAGCTGGAGCACTGGGTCCAGTTCTGGGATCTCCACTGCTTCAAGAGAGACAGGGAACTACTGGAGAGAGTCCAGCAGAGGGCTGTGAGGATTCAGAGGGAACCAGAGCATTTTTCTTATGAAGAGAGGCTGAGACACCTGGAGCTCTTTAGCCTGGAGAAAACTGAGAGAGGATCTGCTCAGTGCTTACCAATATCTAAAAGGTGGAGATCAAGAGCACAAGGCTGAGCTCTTTTCAGTAGTGCCCAGTGATAGGGCAAGGGGCAATGGGTACAAAGAGTCTAAGATCAGTGTTAAAAGGCATCAACGTCAATCTGGGCTATGGCATAAACTTAAAACGGCTCTGGTGTCAACTGGCTCTGCTTTCCTTGCTTTATTCTCTCTTCCAGTATTTGTATACATGGATGAATTTCTGCCTCAAGCCTTCTCTTCTCCAGGTTGAACAGTTGCAGTTGAACAGCCTTTCCTCAGATGAGAGATGCTCTGGTCCCTGAATCATCTCTGCGGCCTTTTGCTAGGCTCTCTCCAGTATGTCCATGCCTCTTGTACTAGGGGCCCCAGAACTGGACACAGACCTCCAGTGGTGGCCACACCATTGCTGAATAGAAGCAAAGGATCACCTCCTTTAGCCTTCTGGCAGCATTCCTCCTAATGCAGCCCAGGACACCATTCACTTTCCTTGCAGCAAGAGCATGCTGCTGGCTCATGTTCAAGTCAGTGCTCATCGCTGTTCTGCAAAGCTGCTTTCCAGATGGTTGGCCTCCAGCACATATTGTTCCTCCCCAGGTGCAGGACTTTGCACTTGCCCTCACTGAACTGCATGATGTTCTCCAGGCTTCTGAGATCCCTCTGGGTGGTAGTGTGCTGCTCTGGGCTATCAGCCACTCTTCCCAGTTTTCTGTTACCAGCAAACTTGCTGGAGGGGCTCTCTGTCTTATCATCCAGATCATTAACAAAGATGTTGGAACAGGACTGGACTTAGTATTGACACCTGGCATACACCACTAGTTTTTGGCCTCCAACTATATTTTGCACCATCACCCTCTGAGCTTGGCTGCTCAGAGAGTTTTCAATGTTCCTCCTGATCTGCTCATTCAGCCCATATGTTACCAGCTTCTCTGGGAGAATCTTATGGGAAACAGGTTAAAAGCCTTACTGAAGCCAAGGCAGACAATATTCACTGCCCTCTCTTACTCTCCCAAGCTGCTGATATCATCATAGATTATCAAGATGGGTTGAGCATGACTTCTCATATGTGAGTGTGTGCTGGCTACTCCCAGTCACCTTGTTCATGGGCTGGGGAATAGTTTCCCAAGAGAGTTGCTCCACCACCTTCCCAAGGATTGAGGTAAGACTGACTGGCCCATAGTTCCCTGGGTGCTGCTTCTTGCCCTTTCTGAAGACAGGAGTGATTTAAGGGTGATACAAGGGTGCTTGGTGCCATGGGTTAGTTGATTAGGTGGTGTTGGATGATAGGTTGGACGCGATGATCTTGAAGGTCTCTTGCAACCTGGTTTATTCTATGTAATTCTAATTCTATGTAATTCACCTTTAGCTTTGGTGCCAAACAATACTCATCTCTGAACCTTGGCCTTTTAAGCTACTAGACTTCTATGAGGCACAAAGTTGCTCAAATGCAGATTTACACCTGCAGGGAGAAAGAAACTGAGCTTAGGGTCTCCATTCTAGTAGTCTCAAAAAATTCAGTGCACTGCTAAATTCACCCTGATGGGAATCCAGAAGTGGTTACTTCTCTTCATGCAACTGCTGCTGTAGAATCCTCCTATGCTGTGAGCATTCTGGTCTCTCAAGAACAAAAGGGTGAAGCAGGTGTGGCCCTGGGTAGGGGCTGAATGCCCACCAAAGCTGCTCTATCACTCCCCCTTAGATTGGTAAGGGAGAGGGCAAAATGTAATAGAAGCCAGCTCTAAGAGAGCAGCAATTTAATAACAATAACAAGCACAAGTGATAGACCACAGAGAAGCAAAAGCAGAGATGTCAGTCTCTGCTTCCCATCAAGCGAGACGGTGCTCGGCCTCGGGAAGCAGGGCTCTCGACGCTCAATGGTTCCTCTGGAGGACAGATGCCACAGATGAATTCCCCCAGCTTCCTTCTTTCACTTCACTTGGAGTGAGTGCAGAGGAGGGCAAGGAAGCTGGGGAAGGGCCTGGAGAATGAATCTGATGAAGAGTGACTGAAGGAGCTGGGGAGGGTTAGTGTGAAAAAGGGGAGGCTGAGGGGAGACCTCATGGCTGTCTACAGCTACCTGAGAGGATGCTGGGGAGAGGCTGGTGCTGGTCTCTTCTCACAGGTAATGAGTGACAGAACAAGAGGGAATGCTCTCAAGCTGTCACTGGGTAGGGTTAGGAAAAGCTTTTTTCAGGGCATGAGTGGTCAGGCATTGGAATGTGCTGCTCAGGGAGGTGGTGGAGTCCCAAGCCTGGAGGTATCACAGTATAACTAAGGTTGGAAGAGACTTCAAAGATCATCGAGTCCTACCTGTCACCACAGACCTCATGACTAGACCATGGCACCAAGTGCCACATCCAATCCCCTCTTGAACACCTCCAGGGATGGTGACTCCACCACCTCCCCGGGCATTTAAAGGTGGTTTGGCTGTGGTGTTGGGGCTATGGTTTAGGGGTGAGCCTTGTAGAGTAGGGTTCTGGGTTGGATCTGGTGACAGAGGACAGACTGAAGGAGTTGGGGCTGTTCAGTCTGCAGAAGAGAAGGCTCCCAGGTGACCTTATTGTGACCTTCCAGGATCTGAAGGGGGCCTACAGGAAGGCTGGGGAAGGACTTCTCAGGATCTCAGGGAGTGATAGGACTAGGGGGAATGGAATGAAGCTGGAGGTGGGGAGATTCAGGCTAGATGTGAGGAGAAAGTTCTTCCCCATGAGAGTGGTGAAGCCCTGGAATGGGTTGTCCAGGGAGGTGGTTGAGGCCCTGTCCCTGGAGGTGTTTAAGGCCAGGTTGGCTGAGGCTGTGGCCAGGCTGATGTAGTGTGGGGTGTCCCTGCCCATGGCAGGGGGGTTGGAACTAGATGATCCTTGTGGTCCCTTCCAACCCTGAATGATACTATGATCCTGAGGGTCTTTTCCAACCTGAATGATTCTGTGATGAGCCTGGATGAGGCACTTGGTGCCATGGTTTAGTTGATTAGGTGGTGTTGGGTGATAGGTTGGACTTGATGATCTCAAAGGTCACTTCCAACCTGGTTAATTCTGTATTCTAACTTGTAAGAATTTTCTGATGATGATCTTGAAGGTCTCTTCCAACCTGGTCTATTCTATTCTATTCTATTCTATTCTATTCTATTCTATCCTATTCTATCCTATCCTATCCTATCCTATTCTAATTCTAATTCTAATTTTCCTGACTGCAAGGAAAAAAGCTGCAAATGTACTCTGCATTCTACTTGTTGAACAAAAAGCTCAGTGAAGCCCACAGAACTGTGCAGGCCCAGCCAAACACCCAAGTTACCACATCTCCTTTTTCCTCTGAGGCTCCAGAGTGTTCTGGGATGGAAACAAAGGTCATGGTTGGTTTTGTTTTTTAGAATACTGGCTAGAGACACAGGTAAAGCATTAGCAGGAAACTACTCCATCCCATCACCTGCTCTAGCTGGACTACACAACCTAGAAAAACTCTCCTAAGTGCTAGATCCGAAGCTGGAGTTGCACTGGAAAGCATTAAAATGCCTGGCTGATCAAAATGATGAGGAAAAGAACACAGGGGGAAAATGCTTCACCTGCATCAGTTAAATGCAGCCAAGACAGTCATCCTCAACACGACCTCAATCTTCCCCACTAGCATTTTGCAAGTCAGTGACTATAGGTTTGAATTTTGCTTCTTAGATACAGCACCTCTCCTACGAGGACAGACTGAAGGAGTTGGGGCTGTTCAGTCTGCAGAAGAGAAGGCTCCCAGGTGACCTCATTGTGGCCTTCCAGGATCTGAAAGGGCCTACAGGAAGGCTGGGGAGGGACTGCTCAGGATCTCAGGGAGTGATAGGACTAGGGGGAATGGAATGAAGCTGGAGGTGGGGAGATTCAGGTTGGAGGTGAGGAGAAAGTTCTTCCCCATGAGAGTGGTGAAGCCCTGGAATGGGTTGTCCAGGAGGTGGCTGAGGCCCTGTCCCTGGAGGTGTTTAAGGCCAGGCTGGCTGAGGCTGTGGCCAGGCTGATCTAGTGTGGGGTGCCCCTGCCCATGGCAGGGGGGTTGGAACTAGATGATCCTTGTGGTCCCTTCCAACCCTGAATGATACTATGATACTATGATACTAAATATTGTGGTGGGTTTCTACCATCAGCAGGAAAAGATATGCCAGCAGAATTACTAAATGATAGTAGCTTTATTTTACTGAAGGGTTCCAAAACTGTTTTCAGTTAGAAAAGATCTTCAAGATCATGGAGTCTAACCATTAATTAACTCTACCAACTCTAGTGCTACATCATGCTGTGATATGGTGCTGAGGGAAATCTCTGATATACCTCCATGGATGGGGGTTCAACCATCTCTCCCTGGAGACCCTCTTCCAGTGCTTGAGAACCCTTTCAGGGAAGAGGTTTCTTCTAACAGCAAATCTCAACCTCCCCTGGTGCAACTTAAGACTATTTCCTCTTCTGCTCTCACTTGTTCCTAGGGAGAAGACACCCAGCCTCACCTCACTCCAACTTCCTTTCAAGGGCAGTGAGAAGGTTTCTCCTCTGCCTCCTCTATTCCAGGCTAAAGAGCCCCAGCTCCCTCAGCCTCTCCTCATGACCTGTTCTCCAGACCCATCACCAGCTTTCTTGCCCTTCTTTGAATGCACTCCAGCACCTCAGAGTCTTTCCCGTAGGGAGGGCCCCAAAACTGAACCCAGGACCAATGTGTGACCTCACCAGTGCTGAGTCCAGGTAGACAATCACTTCCCTGGTTCTATAGCTGGACACAAATCCTGACACCAGCCAGGATGCTGTTGGCTCTCTGGGCCACCTGGACACTTGCTGGCTTATGTTCAGCCATCTGTCAAACAGCTCCCCCAGGGCTTTCTTCGCTGGGCAGCTTTCCAGGCACCCTTCCTCATGCCTGGAGCATTCCTGCTGTTGTTTTGACCAAAGTGCAGCACCTGGAACTTGGTCTTGTTGAAGATCATAGAGCTGGCCTCAACCCATCAATCCAGTCTCTCCAGGTCTCTTTGCCTTCTTAACTTTGAGCAGATCAACACTCACAGTATCACAGTATCACAGTATAACTAACGTTGGAAGAGACCTCGAGGATCATCGAGTCCAACCTATCACCACAGACCTCAAGACTAGACCATGGCACCAAGTGCCACATCCAATCCCCTCCCCAAACACCTCCAGGGATGGGGACTCCACCACCTCCCTGGGCAGCACATTCCAATGGCAAATGACTCTCTCAGTGAAGAACTTTCTCCTCACCTCGAGTCTAAACTTCCCCTGGCACAGCTTGGGACTGTGTCCTCTTGTTCTGGTGCTGCTTGCCTGGGAGAAGAGACCAACCCTTATCCGGCTACCACCACCCTTCAGGTAGTTGTAGAGGGCAATGAGGTTTCCCTTGAGCCTCCTCTTCTCCAGGCTAAGCAACCCCAGCTCCCTCAGCCTCTCCTCACAGGGCTGTGCTCAAGGCCTCTCCCCAGCCTTGTTGCCCTTCTCTGGACACCTTCCAGTCTCTCAATGTCCTTCTTAAACTGAGGGGCCCAGAACTGGACACAGGACTCAAGGTGTGGCCTAACCAATGCAGAGTACAGGGCACAATGACCTCCCTGCTCCTGCTGGCCACACTCTTCCTGATGCAGGCCAGGATGCCATTGGCCTTCTTGGCCACCTGGGCACACTGCTGGCTCATGTTCAGGTGGCTGTCGATCAGCACCCCCAGGTCCCTCTCTGTTTGGCAGCTCTCAGCCACTCTGACCCCAGCCTGTAGCACTGCATGGGGTTGTTGTGGCCAAAGTGCAGACCCTGGCACTTGGACTTGTTGAATGCCATCCTGTTGGACTCTGCCCATCTGTCCAGCCGGTTGAGGTCCCTCTGCAGAGCCCTTCTGTCCTCTAACTGACCAACATCTGCTCCCAGCTTGGTGTCATCTGCAAACTTGATGACGACTGACTCAATGCCCTCATCCAGATCATCAATGAAGATGTTAAAGAGGATGGGGCCCAGCACTGATCCCTGGGGGATGCCACTGGTGCCTGGCTGCCAGCTGGCTGTGGCACCATTCACCACCACTCTCTGGGCTCAGCCTCCAGCCACTTCCTAACCCAGCTCAGAGTGCTGCTGTCCAAGCCAGGGGCTGACAGCTTGGCCAGCAGTTTGCTATGGGGGACGGTGTCAAAGGCCTTGCTGAAGTCCAGGCAGACCACATCCACAGCCTGCCCCACATCCACCAGGCAGTCACCTGATCATAGAAGGAGATCAGGTTGGTCAGGCAGGACCTGCCCTTCCTAAATCCATGCTGGCTGGGCCTGATCCCTTGGCCATCCTGTAAGCGCTGTGTGATTGCACTCAAGATGACCTGTTCCATAACCTTGCCTGGCACTGAGGTCAGGCTGCCAGGCCTGGAGTTTCCAGGTTCCTCCATCTGACCCTTCTTGTGTATGGGAACCACACTGGCCAGTTTCCAGTCACCTGGGACCTCTCCAGTGAGCCAGGACTGGAGGAAAATGATGGAGAGCAGATGATGGTGAGCAAACTCACTGAGGGTGCACTGAGTTCCCTCATCCAGATCACTGATAAGGAGATTAAAGAGAACATTGGACAAATATTTCTGGAGAGTAGATGTTAAGACTCTAGCTCAGATGACTGACCCATCTTAGAACTTATTGAAATATCAATTGGCTTCACCCTACCACCACTTTTGAACAATCTCCATGAGAAAGATTGTTCTTATTAGCTTATTAGCAGCACTGCTGGAGATTTTTGCTCTGGAGTACCTAAATGCAGCAGTTTGGTGTGCAATGGGTGACCAAGTACTGACATTTAAACTACCTGGCACTGGCTGATAAAGTCTCAATTAAACTGCCTCATTTCCATTCCCCTCAATAGCTGTATCAGCCTCCCTGGCATCACTTCAATGCATATCTGAGTAGGAAAGTTTCACATTCCCCATTTGTAAAGAGCCTTCACATCTGAGATGCTTTACACTAGTCAGACAGCATCACAAGACCACTTAAAATTCTGAATAAATCCAATGGAAATCTGGCATGTAGAGATATGCCTCCTTGATCTGATCATTCCAGGAAGATATAACACATCACTAAGCCAAAACTCCTGGAAATCCTCAGTTTGTGTTCTCTTCTATTATTATTACTATTGGAAAGTTGCTTTCAGCCTTGGCATTTGCTGTGCTTTATCTGTCCTGCTTTTCCAGGTTCTGACTCCTTCACTGTGAGATGCACTACACTTGCACAAGCAGTATTAACCTGCCAGATTAATCATCTTTGTAAATAAACCATTCATAGAATCAATCAGGTTGGAAAAGACCTCAGAGATCATCAAGTCCAACCTGTCACCCAACACCTCAGGACTAACTAAACCATGGCACCAAGTGCCACATCCAATCCCCTCTTGAACACCTCCAGGGATGGGGACTCCACCACCTCCCTGGGCAGCACATTCCAATGGCAAATCTCTCTTGCTGGGAAGAACCTCTTCCTAACATCCAGCCTAAAGCTCCCCTGGCACAGCTTGAGACTGTGTCCTCTTGTTCTGGTGCTGGTTGCCTGGGAGAAGAGACCAACCCCCACCTGGCTACAGCCTCCCTTGAGGTAGTCGTAGACAACATAAAGGTCTCCCCTGAGCCTCCTCTTCTCCAGCTAATGGTTGGACATGGTGATCTTAGAGGTCTCCTCCAACTGTTTACAATTCTATGATCCTAAATCATCTCAGGACTGAAGTCAGCAGCCTGGAATTTGCACAACACACCAGCTGCAGTCACTCATGCCTAAGCCTGAAAGTGAGTCTTGAAGAGGCTCTTTTCAAATGATTCCTTCTTGCTGCAAGAGGTACTGTCAGAATCACAGAAGAGTCAGGGTTGGAAGGGACCTCTGAAGATCATCTAGTCCAGCCCCTCTGCTAGACCAGGACCACCTAGGATAAATCCCTCAAAAGGAAGACTTTTCCCTCTGTTTACATACATGGAACTTGCTGTGTTCCAGTTTGTGTCCATTGCTCCTTGTCCTGTCACTGGACACCATGACTCCATCCTCCTGACAGTCAACCTTCAGGTACTGATAAGCATTAATAATATTCCTTGCTCAGTTTGCTCTTCTCCAGGTTAAACAGCCCCCATTCTCCCAGCCTTTCCCCATAAGAGAGATCCTCCAGTTCCCTCATCATCTCAGTGGCCCCCTGTTGGACTCTCTCAGTAGTTCCTTGTTCTTCTTCAACTAAAGAGCCCAGAACTGGGTACAGTATTCCAGATGAGGCCTCAGAAGGGCACAGTAGAGGTGAAGGAAAACCTCTGCAAAACTCCTAACCAGAGTCACAGTATCACAGTATCACTAAGGTTGGAAGAGACCTCAAAGATCATCAAGTCCAACCTGTCACCACAGACCTCATGACTAAACTATGGCACCAAGTGCCACATCCAATCCCCTCTTGAACACCTAACACAATCTTTTGCATACACCCCAGGATGCCACTGACCCTCCTGGCCACCTATGGGGCATTACAGGGAACCAAATGTGAGAGCACACACAATATCTGGCACCATGCAGTGCTACAGGCTGGGGACAAAGTGGCTGGAGAGCAGCCAGACAGAAAGGGACCTAGGGGTACTGATTGGCAGTAGGCTGAACATGAGCCAGCAGTGTGCCCAGGTGGCCAAGAAGGCCAATGGCATCCTGGCCTGCATCAGGAACAGTGTGGCCAGCAGAAGAAGGGAAATCATTGTACCCCTGTACTGAGCACTGGTTGGGCCACACCTTGAGTCCTGGGTCCAGTTCTGGGCCCCTCAGTTCAAGAAGGACATTGAGACACTTGAAGGTGTCCAGAGAAGGACAACAAGGTTGGGGAGAGGCCTTGAGCACAGCCCTGTGAGGAGAGGCTGAGGGAGCTGGGGTTGCTTAACCTGGAGAAGAGGAGGCTCAGGGGAGACCTTCTTGCTGTCTCCAACTCCCTGAAGGGAGCTTGTAGCCAGGTGGGGGTTGGCCTCTTCTCCCAGGCAATCAGCACCAGAACAAGAGGACACAGTCTCAAGCTGTGCCAGGGGAGGTTTAGGCTGGAGGTGAGGAGAAAGTTCTTCCCAGAAAGAGAGATTGGCCATTGGAATGTGCTGCCCAGAGAGGTGGTGGAGTCCCCATCCCTGGAGGTGTTCAAGAGGGGATTGGATGTGGCACTTGGTGCCATGGTCTAGTCATGAGGTCTGTGGTGACAGGCTGGACTCGATGATCTTTGAGGTCTTTTCCAGCCTTATTGATTCTATGACCTAGCTTACATGTTCTCCCAATAGTGAAAGAGCTGCTGATTAATTTAAAGAAGGGGAGGTGGGGGGGAGAATGAAAGGAGAAAGAGAAGAGAGAAAAATGAATCTGAATTACAATCAGGAAACCAAAGGAGCCATCAGAGGACAGAGGATCTCCATGGAGCTTTGCCAGCAGGGAAGCAGAAGTAACAAAAGACAGTGCTTACAGTCCTCCAGCTCGTACAAGGTGAAGTGCAGGGATAAGTTAAAGGAGCATGAATAGGAGCTGAAGGGAAGGTACAAAAGGCATCAGGAGGAAGGACAGGGCATGAATAGGGGCCTCAAGAAGACAAGATTTCACAAGGGACCATGGAAGTACTGGTGAGAGCATCATTGTAAAGAATGACACAGAACTACAGAATGTAGGGGTTGGAAGAGACTGCTGAGGATCATCTAGTCCAATCCCCCTGCCAGAGTAAATCACCCAGGAACATGGCCAGGTGGGTTTGGAATGCCTCCAGAGGTGGAGGCTCACAATCTCCCTGAGCAGCTTGTTCTGAGGAACAAGAGTTGGAGGAAAGTCTTGGGAAACCTGACAAGGAGCAAACACATCCTCACCCCAATGCATACTGAGCACCTACAACACACCCTAGCATATCTGCTCCTCGACATGCCTTGGTAGTCAAACACATCCAGGCAAAGCAAATGGTTACAATGAGTTTGGGGTGCCCTTTCTTTCTTCTGCTGTTGTTCTGGGGGTTGTCTTGCTTCCCCTTTTCTTTTTGTTACTAAGTGTATTAGGAACCCCAAGAAAGGATTCTGAAGCTGTTTGTGCTGTTGTGAGAATCCTTTTCATGCAATGAAACTAATCTGCCTCCTCTGATCAGAATCTCTTGATACTACCTTTAATTTTTGGTAATATCTTCTTCTGACCTGCCCTCCACTCATGTCAAATATTTCCTTTCCCATATATTTTGTTCTGCCATGTCACAGTATCACAGTATCACCAAGGTTGGAAGAGACCTCAAAGATCATTGAGTCCAACCTGTCACAACAGACCCATGACTAAACCCTGCCACCAAGTGCCATATCTAATCCCCTCTTGAACACCTCCAGGGATGGGGACTCCACCACCTCCCTGGGCAGCACATTCCAATGGTGAACGACTCTCTCTGGGAAGAACTTTCTCCTCACCTCCAGCCTAAACTTCCCCTGGTGCAGCTTGAGACTGTGTCCTCTTGTTCTGGTGCTGGTTGCCTGGGAGAAGAGACCAACCCCACCTGGCTACAACCACCTTTCAGGTAGTTGTAGAGGGCAATGAGGTCACCCCTGAGCCTCCTCTTCTCCAGGCTAAACAATGTCCTCCAGCTCTGTGTTTGCATTGCATCAGTTTCTGCTTTCTCTTGGTTGCTCTTTTCTCCTCCTTCTCCTGAATGTGCTGCCAAGCTTTCCATTTTCAATTCATCTTGATTTCCCCTCAAGGCTGTGCCAGACATGACTCAGACCACTTGACACTGTATCTGCCTTTACCAGAAGCAGCTAAACAGAGATGAAATTATGTATTGTTCCATACCCTGTGCACTCATTACACACACAGCCTCCCTCCTCCCATTGGTACAGGGCAGATTGTGATGTAAAACCAAACACACACACTGCCTAGAAAAAGAATGTTAAATACAAGATAGATTTACACCTTCAAAACCATGTCCTTTAAACAGTGACAATGCAAGACACACTACACCTGGTGAAAGTCAGGAAATAATGGTTAGTGTTTGTGTGCTTGCACAGTGCCACAGGATCTCCAAGGTTGGAAGAGATCTCAAAGATTGAGTCCAACCTGTCACCACAGACCTCATGACTAAACCATGGCACCAAGTGCCACATCCAATCCCCTCTTGAACACCTCCAGGGATGGGGACTCCACCACCTCCCTGGGCAACACATTCCAATGGCTAACAACTCTCTCTGGGAAGAACTTTCTCCTCACCTCCAGCCTAAACTTCCCCTGGCACAGCTTGAGACTGTGTCCTCTTGTTCTGGTGCTGCTTGCCTGGGAGAAGAGACCAACCCCCACCTGGTTACAACCTCCTTTCAGGGAGTTGTAGAGAGCAATGAGGTCTCCCCTGAGCCTCCTCTTCTCCAGGCTAAGCAACCCCAGCTCCCTCAGCCTCTCCTCACAGGGCTGTGCTCAAGGCCTCTCCCCAGCCTTGTTGCCCTTCTCTGGACACCTTCAAGTCTCTCAATGTCCTTCCTGAACTGAGGGGCCAGGAACTGGACGCAGGACTCAAGGTGTGGCCTAGCCAATGCCGAGTACAGGGCACAAGGACTTCCCTGCTCCTGCTGGCCACACTGTTCCTGATGCAGGCCAGGATGCCATTGGCCTTCTTGGCCACCTGGGCACACTGCGGGCTCATGTTTAGGCAGCTGTCAATCAGCACCCCCAGGTCCCTCTCTGTTTGGCTGCTCTTCAGCCACTCTGACCCCAGCCTGTAGCTCTGCATGGGGTTGCTGTGGCCAAAGTGCAGCACCTGGCACTTGGATTTGTTGAATGCCATCCTGTTGGACTCTGCCCATCTGTCCAGTCAGTCGAGGTCCCTCTGCAGAGCCCTTCTGCCGTCTGACTGACCAACATCTGCTCCCAGCTTGGTGTCATCTGCAAATTTGCTGATGACTGACTCAATGCCCTCATCCAGATCATCAATGAAGATGTTAAAGAAGATGGGGCCCAGCACTGATCCCTGGGGCACACCACTGGTGCCTGGCTGCCAGCTGGCTGTGGCACCATTCACCACCACTCTCTGGGCTCAGCCTCCAGCCAGTTCCTAACCCAGCTCAGAGTGCTGCTGTCCAAGCCAGGGGCTGACAGCTTGGCCAGGAGTTTGCTGTGGGGGTCGGTGTTAAAGAGCAGATGAATTGCCCTGTTTTCACAGCTTTACAGACATATTTATCTTACCTATGTATGTATAAGGGCTGTGTTCTCTCAGAAAATTAGTTGGCAAACAAAAGCTATGAGCAATGACTTAGTAAGCACCAGAGCTTCGTAGCTACGTAAATTCTGTGAGGCACTTGGACAAACCAGACATTTACTTTGGAAAATGGTGAGATAAACACCCTAGACTCCCACAGCTTCACTGAGACATGTCCAGGCCAGAGAGACAACAGGGATATTCTTTTATGCCATGCAAACAAACACAAAAATCAGACAGACTCAGTAGAGCAACAATTTGATCATCCCTGTACAATAAACTACAATTTCCAAACTACCTTAAGGACTACTTCTTTATGTAATTACAGAGAAAAAAGCTTTCTTCCAGGGATATTTATGGACTGAGTCATACACCCCCAGACTGCCTATGCAGCTTCCAGAAGGCTTAACTATCAATGCTCTACCTTACCAGCAGCATGGAGCCAGACTTCTTGAACGTGCCCAGAGAAGGGCAACAAGGCTGGGGAGAGGTGTGGAGCACAGCCCTGTGAGGAGAGGCTGAGGGAGCTGGGGTTGCTTAGCCTCAGGAGGATCAGGGGAGACCTCATTGCTGTCTACAACTACCTGAAAGGAGGTTGTAGCTGGATGGGAGTTAGTCTCTTCTAGGCAAGCAGCACCAGAACAAGAGGACACAGTCTCAAGCTGCACCAGGGGAAGTTTAGGCTGCAGGTGAGGAGAAAGTTCTTCCCAGAAGGAGTTGTTAGCCACTGGAATGTGCTGCCCAGGGAGGTGGTGGAGTCACCATCCCTGGAGGTGTTCAAGAGGGGATTGGATGTGGCACTTGGTGTCATGGTTTAGTTAGTCCTGAGGTGTTGGGTGACAGATTGGGCTTGACAATCTCTGAGGTCTTTTCCAGCCTTACTGATTCTATGATGAGGCACTTGGTGCCATGGTTTAGTGGATCAGATGGTGTTGCGTGATAGGTTGGACTTGATGATCTTGAAGGTCTTTTCCAACCTGGTCAATTCTATTCTGTTCTATTAATGTTTAAGTCATTAACAAAGGGCCACTGTTGGTGTGGTGCTAACTTCTGACTATAATGTCCTCCAAAGGATGTGGAGAAACACAAGTGGAAGAATGATCATGACAATAACAGAATCACAGAACAGAAGAGCTTGTAAAGGACTCCAACCCCCACTGCTATAGCAGGATCACCTACAGTAAATCACAGAGAAGCATGTCCAGTAGGTTTGGCATGGCTCCAGAGATGAAGGTTCGACACCCTTTGTGAGCAGCCTGGTCCAGTGCTCCACCACCCTCACAGGACAGTAGTTTTTCCTTCTGTTTATGTGAATCCCCCTGTGTTCCATTTTGTGTCCTTTGCTCCTTGTCCTGTCACTGGACACCACTGAGAAGAGTCTGGACCCATCCTCCTGACACTCACCCTTCAGATATCGATAACCATTAATGAGATTCCCTCCTCAGTCTCCACCTCTCCAGGCTACACAATCCCAGCTCTCTCTGCCTTTCCTTCCGAGGCAGATGATCCAAGGTACTGTGCCTGCTGTCACTGATGCCAACCTGCACCACTGTGACTGTCACACTACTGAAGGTGGAGCCAGGTTATCAGGGGATACAGGGCACACAAGTACTTACCAATGACCTCTTTCACAGCATTTACAGCCTGTGACAGAACATAGCTGGAGCAAGTTTTAAGCATGGCTATCACTGCATAGTTCTTACATTCACCAGAAGAATAGAATAGAATAGAATAGAATAGAATAGAATAGAATAGAATAGAATAGAATAGAATAGAATAGAATAGAATAGAATAGAATAGAATAATAGACCAGACCAGGATGGAAGAGACCTTCAAGATCATCGTGTCCAGCCTATCATCCAACACCACCCAACCAACTAAACTATGCAATCAAGCACCCTATCAAGTCTCCTCCTGAACACCTCCAGTGATGGTGACTCCACCACCTCCCCAGGCAGCACATTCCAATGGGCAATCACTCTCTCTGTGTAAAACTTCCTCCTGACCTCCAGCCTAAACCTCCCCTGGTGCAGCCTGAGACTGTGTCCTCTTGTTCTGGTACTGGTTGCCTCGGAGAAGAGACCAACCTCTGCCTGGCTACAACCTCCCTTCAGGTAGGTGTAGAGAGCAATAAGGTCACCCTGAGTCTCCTCTTCTCCAGGCTAAGCAACCCCAGCTCCCTCAGTCTATTCTCATAGGGCTGTGTTCCAAGCCCCTCCCCAGCTTTGTTGCCCTTCTCTGGACATGCTCCAGCAAGTCAACATCCCTCCTAAACTGAGGAGCCCAGAACTGGACACAGCACTCAAGGTGTGGCCTAACCAGTGCAGTGTACAGGGGCAGAATGACCTCCCTGCTCCTGCTGGCCACACTGTTCCTGATGCGAGGACACAGTCTCAAGTTGCACCAGGGAAAGTTTAGGCTGGAGGTAAAGAGAAAGTTCTTCATAGAAAGAGTAATTGGCCATTGGAATGTGCTGCCCAGGGAGGTGGTGGAGTCACCATCCCTGGAGGTGTTCAAAAAGGGATTGGATGTGGCACTTGGTGCCATGGTTTAGTTGTCAGGAGGTGTTGGGTGATAGTTTGGACTTGATGATCACTGAGGTCTTTTGAAACCTGGTTGATTCTATGATTCCTTACTGCTAAAACAGTTTGCCCTTTATTCCCACCACTTTAAATCATGTTACACCAACAGATAAATCGACTTCCAGTCAGACTTAGTGCAGTGAAGTCAGTCTTCCACTCCCTTTCTCCTTTTTTGGGAGCAGTACCAAGACACAGCAACAAATTACACCGTGGTGTCATCTGCCAGTCAAGGAAATGTTTAATGAAATGAAATGTTTAATGAAATGTTTAATGAACTGCATCAGGATTACAATCTGCCCTGAAGCAAGCAGGGTCAACAGCCAGTATATAAGAGCACTTTAAAATTCAAGAAAGAAAAAGCTCTTTTTTTCCCAGGCTCTGCCTTGTTAGAGACTGGTGAGCTGGCAACCAACTCAAGTCTCATCTTCCCTGAGCAGGATGTACAAATGCTGCACTCTCTTCTGAGATTTTAAGCCTCTGAAAACTTAATTGAGATAATCTCCTTCACAGGCACAGTAATGACTTCTGTGAAACCAGCTCACAAAATAGATTGCCTTGTTTAAAGGTCTATCATTCACAGATGTAGGCCAGGTGGTGGGACATCCATTGGCATACACAACATAATCTCACTATGGAGTCTCCCTGAAGGGAAGAGATGCTGCCTGCCAGCTTTCTGGAACAGATTAGTTTGATTCCCCCCAGGGATCAGTGCTGGGCCCCATCCTCTTTAACATCTTCATTCATGATCTGGATGAGGGGATTGAGTCAGTCATCAGCAAGTTTGGAGATGACACCAAGCTGGGGACAGGAGTTGATCTATTAGAGGGTGGAAGGGCTCTGCAGAGGGACCTCGACCAACTGGACAGATGGGCAGAGTGCAACAGGATGGCATTCAACAAGTCCAAGTGCCAGGGGCTGCACTTTGGCCACAACAACCCCAGGCAGAGCTACAGGCTGGGGTCAGAGTGGCTGAGAGCTGCCAAACAGAGAGGGACCTGGGGGTACTGATTGACAGCTGCCTAAACATTAGCCAGCAGAGTGTCCAGGTGGCTAAGAAGGCCAATGGCATCCTGGCCTGCATCAGGAACAGTGTGGCCAGCAGGAGCAGGGAAGTCATTGTGCCCTGTACTCTGCATTGGTTAGGCTGCACCTTGAGTCCTGTGTCCAGTTCTGGGCCCCTCACTTTAAGAAGGACATCGAAACACTTGAACGTGTCCAGAGAAGGTCAACAAGGCTGGGGAGAGGTCTGGAGCACAGCCCTGTGAGGAGAGGCTGAGGGAGCTGGGGTTGCTTAGCCTGGAGAAGAGAAGGCTCAGGGGAGACCTCATTGCCCTCTACAACTACCTGAAAGGTGGTTGTAGCCAGGTGGGGGTTGGTCTGTTCTCCCAGGCAAGCAGCACTAGAACAAGAGGACACAGTCTCAAGCTGTGCCAGGGGAGGTTTAGACTCGAAGTGAGGAGAAAGTTCTTCACTGAGAGAGTCATTCATCACTGGGATGCGCTGCCCAGGGAGGTGGTGGAGTCCCCATCCCTGGAGGTGTTCAAGAGGGGATTGGATGTGGCACTTGGTGCCATGGTCTAGTCATGAGGTCTGTGGTGACAGGTTGGACTCGATGATCCTCGAGGTCTCTTCCAACCTTAGTGATACTATGATACTGTGATAAATATCTTTGTTCCACAAAATTAAAGCAATAAGCTGTTCATCTGATGGTATCAATAAATCAGCTATGGACAAGAACACTGTATTGGAATCACAGACTCTTTTTGGTTGGAAAAGACCTTTCAGCTCATGAAGTCCAACCATTTTGTAACTCTGCCAAGTGTGGTGCCAAACCATGCACCTACCTCAGCACCTTGTCTCTGTGTCAGAAGAGAAGAGAAGAGAAGAGAAGAGAAGAGAAGAGAAGAGAAGAGAAGAGAAGAGAAGAGAAGAGAAGAGAAGAGAAGAGAAGAGAAGAGAAGAGAAGAGAAGAGAAGAGAAGAGAAGAGAAGAGAAGAGAAGAGAAGAGAAGAGAATGAACCAGGTTGGAAGAGACCTTCAAGATCATCGCATCCAACCTCTCAACTAATCCTCCCAGGATGGGGATTCAACCACCTCCCTGGGCAGCCTGCTCCAGTGGTTGAGAACCTTTTCAGTGGAGAAGTTTCTTCTAATATGCAACCTAAACCTTACCTGGGGCAATTTGAGGCCATTTCCATTTGTCTATCACTTGCTACCAGGGAGAAGAGATGAACACCCACCTCACTCCAACCTCCTTTGAAGGGGCTGTAGAGAGTGAGATCATCTCCCCCTCCGCCTCCTTTTCTCCAGGCCAAACAACCCCAGTTCCCTCAGCTGCTCCTCAGACAACCTGTTCTTCATACCTTTCATCAGCTTTGTTGTCCTTCTCTGGACCTGCTCCAGCACCTTCCATCTCCACCTCTCTCTGTTCCATTACTCACCATGTCACAGACCCCCCCTTGTGCATATTGACCTGCATGTGCTGTTCCTACGGAAGTTAAAGGATTGTTGCAGGGATTACTGAGAAGCAGGCTGCTTCAATTTCAGTAAGAAGTCATTACCCATTTTTCTGTCAGCATGCTAATCTGGCCTGTTAACTCCACTTTGCAGATGGGAAAGAGGAAGCACAGTGGTGCCTGTGAACTCAGAAGGCAGAAAAACTTGTAGTTCTCACTGCTTAATATCCCTTCCAATCCCTACCACTTAGTGATTCTGTGCTCATCCTTCCCTTTTTGATCCAGATGAACAAGTGTAGCCTTTCTATCATCACCTGGGCTGCAGAAAAGCAGTGCCTAGTTCTCACAGCATGCCTCCCAGCAACCCTCTGTTGAGCAACTCTCCTAAAACCTGTACCTCCAAAAATAGTTAATTAGTAGCTCCTGACTGAGTGGAGGCACAATGAGTTTTGCACTTCCTATTTAGAGATTTAGTTACTTGGAGATAACAGCTACTGAAGCACAGTTTAGTAAGAACAACTCCCTGAAAGGAGGTTGTGGCAAGGTGGGTGTTGGTCTCTTCTCCCCAGGAGGAAGTGACAGGATGAGAGGAAACAGCCTCAAGCTCAAGCAGGGCATTCAGGCTGGGTATTAGAAGAACTTTCTTCACTGAAAGGGTTCTCAGACCCTGGAAAAGACTCCCCAGGGAGCTGGGTGAATCCCCATGCCTGGAGGTTTTTCAAAGACACAGAGATGCAGGGGGTGTTGAGAAACAAGTTTTAGCACCAGGCTTGGGAGAGTTAGATAATGCTTGGGCTCTGATCTTGAAGTTCCCTTCCAAACAAAACAGTTCTATGACTGTAAGGCATCAGTGACCTTAGGGAAGCATTTAATGTGATCTGAGCTCCAAGCAACAGAAATAGGGATTTCTGGCAAAGAAGCAATCATCAAGATACTGTTGAGGTCACCTGCACTGCAGTGGAAACTACCATGACTGCTACTACAGGTACCAGCTTAGCTCCTTCAACTGCTGCTTGGCACAACCTGAAAGGCACATGCAGCTTAGACTGCTCTCTGTGAAACTGCTCTGCTACAGAAACTAAAAGCCAAGGATTTTTTCCTTGCTTCTGTACAACAGCAAAAGACAATTTCTGTTCTGGGGACCTGCAGAAGAAAGCTGGTAGGTTAATAATACTGCCCCAGATGAAATTCAAAAGCTTCCTCAAATAAATATCTGGGCTGATCCTGACACAAGTGATAGCTGCTACAAAGCTATCTTCCTGAAGAGGAGCCACAGCAACCCAAAGGGGAACAGGATCATTCCATGAGGGGAAAACATTCGCCAAGCTGTGAGGAAATTGATGGAAGACCTAAGCCCAAGAGACCCTGGAAGCAGAGAAAAGCTTGCTGCAACAAATACAAGGCCAGCTCTTCAGTTGCTACAAAGGGAATGTGATCTACTTGGACTTCAGCAAGGCCTTTGATACCGTCCCCCACAGCAAACTGCTGTCTAAGCTGTCAGCCCCTGGCTTGGACAGCAGCACTCTGAGCTGGGTTAGGAACTGGCTGGAGGCTGAGCCCAGAGAGTGGTGGTGAATGGTGCCACAGCCAGCTGGCAGCCAGGCACCAGTGGTGTGCCCCAGGGATCAGTGCTGGGCCCCATCCTCTTTAACATCTTCATTGATGATCTGGATGAGGGCATTGAGTCAGTCATCAGCAAGTTTGCAGATGACACCAAGTTAGGAGCAGATGTTGGTCAGTTAGAAGGCAGAAAGGCTCTGCAGACGGACCTCAACCAACTGGACAGATGGGCAGAGTCCAACAGGATGGCATTCAACAAGTCCAAGTGCCAGGTGCTGCACTTTGGCCACAACAACCCCATGCAGAGCTACAGGCTGGGGTCAGAGTGGCTGAGAGCAGCCAAGCAGAAAGGGACCTGGGGGTACTAGTTGACAGCTGCCTGAACATGAGCCAGCAGTGTGCCCAGGTGGCCAAGAAGGCCAATGGCATCCTGGCCTGCATCAGGAACAGTGTGGCCAGCAGGAGCAGGGAAGTCATCGTGCCCTGTACTCGGCATTGGTTAGGCCACACCTTGAGTCCTGTGTCCAGTTCTGGGCCTCCTCAGTTTAAGAAGGACATTGAGAGACTTGAAGGTGTCCAGAGAAGGGCAACAAGGCTGGGGAGAGGTCTGGAGCACAGCCCTGTGAGGAGAGGCTGAGGGAGCTGGGGTTGCTTAGCCTGGAGAAGAGGAGGCTCAGGGGAGACCTCATTGCTCTCTACAACTCCCTGAAGGGTGGTGGTAGCCGGATAAGGGTTGGTCTCTTCTCCCAGGCAAGCAGCACCAGAACAAGAGGACACAGTCTCAAGCTGTGCCAGGGGAAGTTTAGGCTGGAGGTGAGGAGAAAGTTCTTCAAAGAGAGAGTAATTGGCCATTGGGTTGTGCTGCCCGGGGAGGTGGTGGAGTCACCATCCCTGGAGGTGTTCAAGAGGGGATTGGATGTGGCACTTGGTGCCATAGTCATGAGGTCTGGGGTGACAGGTTGGACTTGATGATCTTTGAGGTCTCTTCCAACCTTGGCGATACTGTGAGACTGTGATACTGTGATAGGGAAGAGAAGGTCAAAAATGTGTGCTTCTCCTTTGCTCTGTGCCTCCTAACAACAGACCCTATCAATCACTGTAGCAGCAAGGACTGCTTGTAGCTGATCTCTCTGCTGACAGGCAGGGCTTGGAGACTGTGGACAGTGGAGCAGGTGAAGCTATAGTACTTGATGAACAATAAATTAGCACTGTTTTTTCAAGCCATGCACTGGGGTTTTGCTTTGCCACTATGCTCTTTTTCCAAAGACACTCCTACAAAGGGATAATTAACAGATCCCAAGATGATGCCAAAGACCTAAAGAACCAACAAACACAGGGTTTTCTTCTGGTTATTTTTAGGGCTGCAGCCTTAAAGTCCTTCTGATGATGTTGAGATGCATGTAGTGCTTCCCTAAACAAGAGAAGAAGATACATAGGAACATCTGAAAGCATAGGAAACCTTGAGCTGTGAAATACAACTGGAAGCCTGACATTTCAGGTAGCAAGCTACAGAAGGCACATGAAAAACAAAGGATAACACCAAAGAAGTGAAAGACACAGGCAACAGATCAAAAGACAAGTAGCTGATAAGACATGAGAAAGAAAAAAGGCCAAACAAAAGCTAGGAGTTGATCTGTAGGTTGGGTCAGGTTCCACCTTGTTAAAATGTGTGAAGAGGTCACAGCAATGTCACTACTAGACCAAAGAGGACCACAACTACAAGGCTTTAGGTATATGCATGCCTTCAGCCTAAGCATGTCTCTGCATAGGCATTCAGAAGCATTAAGTCTCCCATCTTTTTTAACAGAGGCTTCAGAAGTGGGACAGAACTGGTTTGATATTTCTCAGTTTATCCCTGAGAAAATGGTAAGAAGACTGTGCAGCATTTTTGTCAGGGGGACTAGAGAAACCAAGGCTACACACTGCAACACTGGCTAAAACACATTACATTTCACAAATGCCTTCCAGCCTCCTTACCTCTTGTCCTGAAAGGTAGTACGCTGCCAGGAGCCCACCAATGAAGCGAATATTGACTTCAAACACAGACACCTCCGAATTCTAGAGCAGAAAGAGAGAGTCAGTAACCAGCACTCTAATCAAAGAAGGTAAAAATAAGGCAGAGGCAAGTACATATCCCCAACCAACCTGCACACAAGAGTTTGTACTGTTTCCATAGCTAGATCCACACTGTAATTCCTGCTGACTTCTTCCAGACACCAAGGGATCATCAGATTAGTTTTTCCTCCTGCTCTCTAAGTGCAACTGAAGTTCTTGGGGGATTGTGATGGGTTAACACCCATCCTGAAAACAGGGCAGGAAGGCTTGCAAGTGCTTTGCCCTCCCTGCAGGGCATTTTCCCCCTGGGAAACTGAGTGTTCCACTCCCCCCTCCCTGCCCAGCTAGAGTATAAAAGGGAGGACACTGCAGCCATTAGTTCTCTTTTTGGCTCCTGCCTCTCCTGGATGAGAGCTACTGCTGCTGCCTTCCTGCTTTCTCTGCCACATGGTCAGGCCTATTCCTTCTCCCTGCTGCCTCTGTGCCTCTTCAGAGAGAGACTGGTTTTGTACTGTTCCTTTTTTCCCCTCCCATCCATCCTTGTTCCTTGCCCTTGTGAACCTTACCTATTATTGTGTTATATATATATCTATATACACATATATAGATGTATAGATATATATATATATATTGTTTAAAGAAAACTCTTTACCTCTCTACTTCCAAGCCAACTCCAAATTATTTCTTGGTGGACTTGCTCCTTCCCTTTCTTTTTTCCTCTCTCTGTTTGGAGGGAGGAGGAGGGAGCAGGGGACGGATTCTCAGCCTTGCCCCTATCTGAGCTCTGAAGTCCCAGTTAAGGCTCAAACCACTAGAGGGATGGTGGGAAAGAAGGCAAGGACTGCACATTTCCATGATTCAGCATCTTTTCTCTCACATTTAAGCACAGGTTTACAGGATCAAGTGCAATGACAAGAGAATTCCTACAATGTGCTGCATTACCAATGTGTGGTCTCCAGTTCAGAGCTCCATTTTAACAAGGCCTCTGTCTAAGAGCAGCTATGACAAAAAATGCTGCAAGACCACTGAGGAACTTAAGAGAATAAACCATTTTATTGCCTGTCTTCATAATAATACCCTTGGGCTAAATCCACTTTTCTCTTTTGACTCATTTTAACCCATTGAACAACTAAGAGGAACAAGACAGTTTTAACATACTTCTGCCCCTTATCCACTCCTTTACCTTCATCATAATAATAATATCCTTGTCTTCATAATAATATCCTTGGGCTGTCTTCATAATAATATCCTTGGGCTAAATTCACTTTTATCTTTTGCCTCATTTTAACCCATTGCAAAAACTAAGAGGAACAAGACAGTTTTAACATATTTCTGCCCCCTCTTCACTCCTTTACCTGCATAAACCCCATATGTCTCTCCCATAGACTTCTCTTCATTCACCCCATTAGACACAGAAATGCAGTTCTAAGAGAAGACTTTGAGGTAAGGGAGACTTAAGGTGTGCAGGTCTGGGTGCCTCTGGAGTGGGCAGCCTGGGATGCCCACAGACATCCCTGCTGGCACAGTGAGACCTTCAAGGTCAAACCTGGTGGGGCCCAGAGCTGCCTGCTCTGGATGGATGTGTCTCTGCTGACTGCAGGGGCGTTGGACAAGATGACCTTGGAGGGTCCCTTCCAGCCCAGTGCATTCTGTGATTCTGTGACAAAGATTTCCTTCTCTCCCTTGAATGGTTTTCTTTCTTTTAGTAGCCCAAGACAGCATGAAAAATCCACCCACCAGTGTTGCAGAGGTTTTACCAGCAGGGATTCAAAGGCAGGCCAGGTCACACCACTCATACAGTTAACCTGAGGTTTCTACTCAAATCAAGTTGTGTATTTGGTCCTTTTTTTTGGTGTAACTTTTTCTAAATACTCCTGAGTTTCCAGGCAGGTTGTCTTTTGCCACTACTACTGACTTCTCCAAGAAAAGTCACTCCAATACACCCTGCTTACAAGCCAAGCCACAAATTAGCACACAGCTGAAATGACGGTTTTGTCTTTCCTCTCACGCTATTTTGATGGCACCTGTGGTGCTTGTGTCCAAAACAAAGGAACTCTGCACATATCAAACCTTTCAGAATACTTTAAAGATTTCCTCAGACAGCACTGATGATTAAAGACCAAAGTTTGACACACTCCCCAGTGCAGGTTTTTACTCAATTACATGTTTCCATCCACACAGAAGCCATCCAGAAAGCTACCAACGATGCAGCGCCCAGTTCCACTTAACACCTATGACAGCGATCAATCACACACCAAACTGGAGACTGAAAGCAATGATTTCTATTTCCCAGTGAAAGAATCCAAAAGGAACAAATTCATGCAGTCATTTATGAACTTCAAACTCCATAAGGAAATTACTGCAGTCTGGTGTAGGTATAAGACAACTCATTAATGGTTTTTTTGATACATAGGAAACTGTAATTGAACCTCAGTGGGTCTTGCACATTTCTTCCACCCAAGTCCTACATTCATCCTGCAAATTCACACTGAGGTTGCCTCCAATCAGACAGAAGTTATGGAAGTAACATAGCTCAATCTCATCATAGTTTCATAGTTTCATAGTTTCCATTCAGGGTTGGAAGGGACCACAAGGATCATCTAGTTCCAACCCCCCTGCCATGGGCAGGGAAACCCCACACTAGATCAGGCTGGACAGAGCCTCATCCAGTCTGCTCTTGAACACCTCCAGGGATGGGGCCTTGACCACCTCCCTGGACAACCCATTCCAGGGCTTCACCACTCTCATGGTGAAGAACTTCCTCCTCACATCTAGCCTGAATCTCCCCACCTCCAGCTTCATTCCATTCCCCCTAGTCCTATCACTCCCTGAGATCTTGAGAAGTCCTTCCCCAGCCTTCCTGTAGGCCCCCTTCAGATACTGGAAGGCCACAATGAGGTCACCTGGGAGCCTTCTCTTCTGCAGACTGAACAGCCCCAACTCCTTCAGTCTGTCCTCACAGGAGAGGTGCTCCAGCCCTCTGATCATCCTCCTGGCCCTTCTCTGGACACCTTCCAGCATCTCCAGATCCCTCTTGGAATAGGGGCTCCAGAACTGGACACAGTACTCCAGGTGGGGTCTCCCCAGGGCTGAGTAGAGGGGGAGAATCACCTCCCTCGACCTGCTGGCCACACTTCTCCTGATGCAGCCCAGGAGCTGATTGGCTTTGCGGGCTGCAAGTGCACATTGAGAGCTCCTGTGAGCTTCTTGTCCACCAGCACCCCCAAGTCTCTCTCCCCAGGGCTACTTTCCAGCCAGTCACTGCCCAGCCTGGATTTGTGCCTGGGATTGCCTCCACCCAGATGCAGGACCCTGCACTCATGGGACCACTATGTCCACATTGCCTGTGATCTATTTAGAATCTTTAGGTTTAGAGTGAGCGATCACCTGGCACCGGCTGTAAAAAAGCAAAGCACAATTTCTTTCATGTTTGCCAACATGTAAAACAAAAGGCAAAAAAAACCCCAAACCCAAACAAATAATTTCTGAAATGGAGGATTTGATACAAAAACAACAGTGAGCATCTGCTCAGCTCTGCCTGTACACCTGCACTTCAGTTGGTGCATTGCTGACCGAGAAAACAATAAATCAATCTCTGTGGAACCACAAAGTGCAAAACATTTAACCACAAATTCTGGCAGAGAGTCTGGGACAGTCCCAAATGTGCTAATAAGGACACATGGATTAGCACAAATTAACTAGGTGTAACATGATAAAACAGAGCCATGTATTCATTTAAAACAGCCAAACTCCGCACACACGAGGAACGACAGAGGCTGTACCACCACCTAGGAAGCCCCTGCAATACACTCAGAAACTGTAGGCAAACTGAGACAACTCAAGTGGACTTCTTAAAAGCTCTTAAGGACATGAGAGTAAAAACTGTGTTATTAAACCATACACCATGAGTGGTGGGCAGAAATTGTCTTCCACAGCTCTTTCCAACTGCTCTCGGCTCACAAAGCTTCATGTTTCTGCCTTCATTTCTGAGGCTGTGCTGGTTCCCACTGACCCCACTCTCCCTTTCTTCCATTGTCCAACACATATGTGTCTTGGTAATTAGAATGTTAAAGGGTTAGAGTGTGGCTGGTGTTCTTCAAAATGAAGTTCTAAACACCAAGAGCTTCACTGAAGCTTACATCTGATCCCTTCAACCATAAGCTTTTAACCTCCACCTGAAAGACTTCTGTCTCCCCACAGGAGGAACACTGTTGAAAGGCCTACAGAAATATCAGGGCAGGCTGTACTCACCACACTGAAATCAAGATTTTTGTCAATCCACTCTTGTCCTTCTCTGAATTCATCATGCAGGCCCATGATATAGAGAGTATCCAATGCATCTACTATGGTAGCACCCATCTGTGAGTTGCCTACGTATAAAAAGAAGGATTTCAGTTACAAGGGATTGTTTCAGTACATTTCTTAACCATCACAAGCAGGAGAAAATAACCCCAGCAGCAGCAAAGTTTCTACAAAGATGACAGCACAAAGAATACATAAAAATGGGCAAAAAATTTAGAATCATAGAGTCATTAAGGTTGGAAAAGACCTCAGAGATTGTCAAGCCCAATCTGTCACCCAACACCTCAGGACTAACTAAACCATGACACCAAGTGCCACATCCAATCCCCTCTTGAACACCTCCAGGGATGGGGACTCCACCACCTCCCTGGGCAGCACATTCCAGTGGCTAACAACTCCTTCTGGGAAGAACTTTCTCCTCACCTGCAGCCTAAACTTCCCCTGGTGCAGCTTGAGACTGTGTCCTCTTGTTCTGGTAGTGGTTGCCTGTCTCTTTCAAAGCATCAGTCCTCTGGCACAGTTTGGCTTATGGGAAGAAGACTGAAGACAGAAAGCAGCCAAACCCTGCCTTCCTAGCATGAACATGAGCAACGAAACAGACAAGAAAGATACATATGAATAGCTAGAGTCCATTTTGGGCCCCTCACTGCAAGAAGACATGGAGGTGCTGGAGTAGGTCCAGAGAAGGTTTTGGGGGTTGGTCTCTTCTCCTAGGCAACCAGCACCAGAACAAGAGGACACAGTCTCAAGCTGTGCCAGGGGAGGTTTAGGCTGGAGGTGAGGAGAAAGTTCTTCCCAGAAGAGTTGTTGGCCATTGGAATGTGCTGCCCAGGGAGGTGGTGGAGTCCCCATCCCTGGAGGTGTTCAAGAGGAGACTGGATGTGGCACTTGGTGCCATGGTTTAGTAGTCCTGAGGTGTTGGGTGACAGGTTGGACTCAATGATCTCTGAGGTCTTTTCCAACCTTATTGATTCTATAATCCTAAGGGCAACAAAAGGGGTGAAGAGTCTGGAGAACAGGTCTGTTGAGAAGCAGCTGAGGAAACTGGGGTTGTTTAGCCTGGAGAAAAGGAGTCTGACATGAAACCTTCTCACTCACTCTCTACAAGTCCCTGAAAGGAGGTTGCAGTGAGGTGGGTGTTGATCTCTTCTCCCACGTAACAAGTGACAGGAAATAGCCTCAAGTTGCACCAGGTAAGATTTAGGTAGGACAGTAGAAGGAAGTTCTTCACTGAAAGAGTGGTCAAGCATTGGAACAGGCTGCCCAGGGAGCTAGCATCCCTGCAGGGCTTTAAAAAAACACAGCTTTTCAGGACATAGTTTGGTGGGTTTGTGGGACTTGATGCTCAGAGAGATGTTTTCTAACCTTAATGATTGTATGAGATTCATCCCCAAAAAATAGCTATTAGGAACTGCAGGACAGAAGTATTAAGGAAAAAAGCATATTCAAGATAAACCACTTGGTGTTTGCAGTCCTGCCTTGCCCTTCTAGGTTTTTCCATTATGGAAGGCACCTTGTTAGTGAAAGCCTGCACTGATAAGGCAAGCCTTGGCTTGGCTTCACTGATAAAGCTGCAGCCCCAAGGCTTTCATGTCACTGCCTGCAGTGGCTTGCATTATAAGCACCTAATGTGCTCCTCAATTGTCACTCTTCAAGTGGAGCACTTAAAGCCAAACAGAACTCGATGGTGCTTCACCCTACAATGCCATTCACTTGAAACCTCAGCCATTAGCTGATGAGCAACTCATGGGTTTGCAGAAGGGAGACAGAGTGAAGGGATGGCAAGCCATTGCCCAACTTAGCCTTGATCTCCTTAGGCCATTGCCATCTACCTTGTTGCCTTTAGCAGGCAGAGGTCCTTGCTTCTAAAGTTACCAGGGTTTATTTTCATGGAGTGGATAAAACTTCCAATACCACCAAGGAAGCATCCACATTTAACTGTTTAACATCTTGTGATTCTCTAGAGGTTGAAATGGGCCTGCAGAGAGTTCTAGTTCACCCTGCCCTGCTAAAGCACATTTGCCTGGAACTCATCCAGGCAGGTTTTCAAAGTCTCCAAAGAAACTCTGACTCCAGACAACTTTTCTGGGCAGCCTCTTCCAGTGCTTTAGCACCCTCAAAGGTAGTATTTTTTCCTCATGTTTAAGTGACACCTCCTTTGTTCTAGTTTGTGCCCATTGTTCTATCACTGGCCACCATCCCCTATCACCAGTCCCATCCTTTTGACCATCACCCTTTACATATTGATAAGCATTAATGAGATTGAGATCCCCTCTCAGTCTCTTCTTCTTCAGACTAAATAGCCCCAGGTCTCTCAGTCACTCCTTGCAAGAGGGATGCTCCTGTCCTCTCACCACCTTTGTGGCCCTACCATGGCTCATAGCAGTATTGTATAAGATGGTACATAACTATATAATTAATGTAATGGTAGCAGTCTCCAAACCTATTAGCCTAGTGCTCTTTCTTCTCCCATGTGCTAATCACCCATAATGGAATTGCCTACCCAGCTGTATCCTTTTAGTGTCAATCCAGCAGTACAAAGCAAGAATTCCTTCCTCCTGAACACTGCAGGGAGAAGACTACTACTAGCTTGTACCCAGATTTCTTGTGCCTACAAGAATCATAGAATCAATAAGGTTGTAAAAGACCTCAGAGATCATCAAGTCCAACCTGTCACCCAACACCTCAGGACTAACTAAACCATGGCTCCAAGTGCCACATCCAATCCCCTCTTAAACACCTCCAGGAACAGTGACTCCACCACCTCCCTGGGCAGCACATTCCAATGGCCAATCTCTCTTGCTGGGAAGAACTTTCTCCTCACCTCAGCCTAAACTTCCCCTGGTGCAGCCTGAGACTGTGTCCTCTTGTTCTGGTGCTGGTTGCCTGGGAGAAGAGACCAACCCCCACCTGGCTACAACCTCCCTTCAGGGAGTTGTAAGAGCAAGAAGGTCTCCCCTGAGCCTCCTCTTCTCCAGGCTGAACAAACCCAGCTCCCTCAGCCTCTGCTCATAGGGAGAATGAAGGGTCAAGATGGAGTAAGCCAACAAGAGAGCAACACACTTAACACCTTGACTGCTCCCTACTGCAAGACAGGTACAACTCAAAACCTTTTGTATGCTATGCCAGGTTTGGTTAGAGAGTAAAATTAACTAATTGGTCCCCACTTCTTTCTTAGAGTATATGGAGAGAATGTCACTCTGAAGCAGCTGCTAATTAACAGCTTAGCTGAACATAGAATAGAATAGAATAGAATAGAATAGAATAGAATAGAATAGAATAGAATAGAATAGAATAGAATAGAATAGAATAGAATAGAATAGAATAATAAACCAGGTTGGAAGAGATCTTCAAGATCATCGTGTCCAATCCATCAACCAATCTAACCCACCTAAACAACTAACCCATGGCACCAAGCACCCCATCAAGTCTCCTCCTGAACACCTCCAGTGATGGTGATTCCACCACCTCCCTGGGCAGCACATTCCAAGGGGCAATCACTCTCTCTGTGGAAGAACTTCTTCCTAACATCCAACCTAAACCTCCCCTGGCACAGCTTGAGACTGTGTCCTCTTGTTCTGGTGCTGGCTGCCTGGGAGAAGAGACCAACCTCTGCCTGTCTACAACCTCCCTTCAGGTAGTTGTAGACAGCAATAAGGTCACCCCTGAGTCTCCTCTTCTCCAGGCTAAGCAACCCCAGCTCCCTCAGCCTCTCCTCACAGGGCTGTGTTCCAAACCCCTCACCAACTTCACTGCCCTTCTCTGGACTCATTCCAGCAACTCAACCTCCTTCCTAAACTGAGGGGCCCAGAACTGGACACAGGACTCGAGGTGTGGCCTAACCAGTGCAGTGTACAGGGGTAGAATGACCTCCCTGCTCCTGCTGGCCACAGGTACCCAACCTAACCAGAACAGGCAATGATTTTGCACCGCAGGCAAAGCATGAGCAAAAACACAAGGCAAGAAGAAACAGGAAACATTCAAATAGCACTGATCTGCATCAGCATCACACACAGTGCTATGAGGAAAACAAGCTACAGTGGATGGGCAGCTCTGCTTCTGCCTCCTGGTGCTGATAAAACCCATTCAGTTTGAAGCCCCAAAGAAAAACCATTTTCCTTTCCTAATAGCTTATGGTGTTTTTTTCCTTCTGTAACCATGCTAAGACCCATAAATGCTAGCTTAAAGGACAAGAAGATGGTCTTCCCGGCCTGAAAACTGCAGGAGGTGTCATTTGAAAAGCAATCAAGTAGCTCTAAACAATGAGATAATAGTTTAGAAGCACATACACTGCTTTGCTACCACCTCAACCAGGCTGAGCTATTGCTGCTCTGGATCCAGCACATGTCTCATTGTGCTGAAAAAGGCTATCAACCAATTAAGTTATAAAAGGAAGTAACACTTCACCTAGCTGAAGGCAGTCCTCCTCCCAGAGTCTGCCTCTGTGCAACACAAAAGCTCCACTGGTCACGTTGCAGAAGGTAAGAACTGATTCCTACAAGCTTCAGCTTTACAAGTGTCAGATTAGGAAGTTTCCTCTCCACATAATTACAGTTCTAGTCGACTGAGCTCCACATTTAATGAAGCTTGCCTAATGAATGCAACATTCATTCTTCTAAACAAAACAGAACATTCATCATGGGCTAATAGAAGGAATTTAGCAGCGAAATAGCTGAACTATTAGCAAAATTGTGCACACTCATTAACCAAGAGTGCTGTTCCAGAGGACTGCAAAAGAGTAGCAGAGATTTATATTTGGGTAGACTTCAGTTTCCTGAGATCAGGCAAACAATTCTCTCACTGGAAAGCACATAAATCCAGCCTGGAATATCACAGTATTACAGTATAAATAAGGTTGGAAGAGACCTCGAGGATCATCGAGTCCAACCTGTCACCACAGACCTCATGACTAGACCATGGCACCAAGTGCCACATCCAATCCCCTCTTGAACACCTCCAGGGATGGGGACTCCACCACCTCCCTGGGCAGCACATTCCAATGACTAACAACTCTCTCGGTGAAGAACTTTCTCCTCACCTCCAGCCTAAACCTCCCCTGACACAGCTGAGACTGTGTCCTCTTGTTCTGGTGCTGGGTGCCTGGGAGAAGAGACCAACCCCTTCCTGGCTACAACCTCCCTTCAGGTAGTTGGAGACAGCAATTAGGTGTCCCCTGAGCCTTCTCTTCTCCAGGCTGAACAACCCCAGCTCCCTCAGCCTCTCCTCACAGGGCTTGTGCTCAAGGCCTCTCCCCAGCCTTGTTGCCCTTCTCTGGACACCTTCAAGTGTCTCAATGTCCTTCTTAAACTGAGGAGCCCAGAACTGGACACAGGACTCAAGGTGTGGCCTAACCAATGCTGAGTACAGGGCACAATGACTTCCCTGCTCCTGCTGGCCACACTGTTCCTGATGCAGGTGAAAAATCTTGCAAAACATATAAGTAAGTGTAAACAGCAGGGTCAGCACAAGAGAAATGGTCTTAAACCTAAAACTCTTCCAGGATGCCAAAGCCCTGGATTCTTTATACCACTTCTAAGCCCCACAAGAGACTACCAAAGGATGGGGAGACAGAGCATTGCCAGGTGATCCACAATAAATGGAATATGAAGAAAAGAAATGGCCCCTTTTCATCTCACCATAAGGATGGAGGTTTAGAAAGGTTCATCACCTACAGCATTGCTTCATGTAGTTGTTGAAGGATTTCTGACTCAACCAGTGTAGATAATACACTGGAATTTCATCTCTTGATCAGCAGAACTTGCAGAGCACCAAGACATCAGGAACAGTGTGGCCAGCAGGAGCAGGGAATTCATTCTGCCCTGTACTCTGCACTGGTTAGGCCACACCTTGAGTCCTGTGTCCAGTTCTGGGCTGCTCAATTGAGGAAAGATGTTGAGTTGCTGGAAGGAGTCCAGAGAAGGGCAACAAAGTTGGGGAGAGGTCTGGAGCACAGCCCTGTGAGGAGAGGCTGAGGGAGCTGGGGTTGCTTAGCCTGGAGAAGAGGAGGCTCAAGGCAGACCTTCTTGCTCTCTGCAACTCCCTGAAGGGAGGTTGTAGCCAGGTGGGGGTTGGTCTCTTCTCCCAGGCAAACAGCACCAGAACAAGAGGACACAGCCTCAAGCTGTGCCAGGGGAAGTACAGACTGGAGGTGAGGAGAAAGTTCTCCAACAAGAGAGTTGTTAGCCACTGGGATGTGCTGCCCAGGAAGGTGGTGAAGTCCCCGTCCCTGGAGGTGTCCAAAAAGGGATTGGATGTGGCACTTGAAGCCATGGTTTAGTTAGTCACTGGATGTTGGATGACAGGTTGGACTTGTTGATCTCTGAGGTCTTTTTCAATCTTATTGATTCCATGATTCTGTAACTTACTGATTTTTCCTTCCTCTGCTATCCCTCCAGGGACTAAGCATGGAGTGGGCAAGAGGCTGGGTGGGACCACAGCTGTGACAGCTGACCCCAAGAATGCTCCTTATCATATAAAGCCATGCTCAGTGATAAAAGCTGAAAGGGGAATGTTGGGTGGTGGGGTTAGTCTGGCAGGTTCTTCAAGGACCAGCTGGGCTGCAGTGTGCTTGTGCTGAGTGATCACCTTTGCTTTAATTCCCCCTCCCATTCCTTTCTTTCACTTGAACAATCTTTATGTCAGCTCAGGGATTTTCTTACTTTTCCTCCTCCTGTTTGCTCTCGTGGCTCACTGGGGAAATAGTTTTGCTTCTTTCCCTTTTGTCTGTATTCCTAGCCTGTAAGTGTCTTAGAAGACACATGGTATCTGAGAGGCCTTGAGCACAGCCCTGTGAGGAGAGGCTGAGGGAGCTGGGGTTGCTTAGCCTGGAGAAGAGGAGGCTCAGGGGAGACCTTCTTGCTCTCTACCTGAAGGGAGGTTGTAGCCAGGTGGGGGTTGGTCTCTTCTCCCAGGCAACCAGCACCAGAACAAGGGGAGGTGGTGGAGTCACCGTCCCTGGAGGTGTTCGGGAGGGGATTGGATGTGGCACTTGGTGCCATGGTTTAGTTAGTCATGAGGTATCACAGTATCACAGTCTCACAGTATAACTTAGGTTGGAAAGGACCTCGAGGATCATCAAGTCCAACCGAGGTGCTGGGTGACAGGTTGGACTTGATGATCTTTGAGGTCTTTTCCAACCTTATTGATTGTATGATTGTGACACAATCTCAAGCTGTGCCAGGGGAGGTTCATGCTGGAGGTGAGGAAGAAGTTCTTCCCAGCAAGAGAGATTGGCCATTGGAATGTGCTGCCCAGGAGGTGGTGGAGTCACCATCCCTGGAGGTGTTTAAGAGGGATCAGAGGAGGCACTTGGTGCCATGGTTTAGTTGATTAGATGGTGCTGAGTGATATGTTCCACTTAATGATCTCAAAGGTCTTTTCCAACCTGGTTAATTCTATTCTAGTCTAGTCCAGTCTGAAAGATTTAGTTGGGGAGCAAAGAGAAGCAATCAAGAGCAGAAGGTTTCCTGCTGCATAAATTTTCAGACCAAGTCTCTGATGTAGTCTCTGATGGCCATAGTTATTTAAACACTGATTTGATGATCATTAACACCTACCTGTAGGTCCACTTATTTAGTAAATTTAAAACCCAGCTTCACCCTCAGTGCTTCCTCATTTACAAAAGTAAGGAGAGTGTGACAATTGATTATTTAATGATATTCATAAGCTGAAATTCTTAAGGCCTCCTCTCCCTGTTGCCTGTTATCAGCAATTTAACAGAACTAAGTGGTCAACATGCTCAGTGGTTTTGTTCTGCCTCTTTTCAATTAGTCTAAAATGTTAAAGACAATTGGTTTCTTCATGGCTACTCAAAGGCTTATTCATTGCATTTTATGGCTGAGCTGAAATGCTACACTGCAGTTGTGTTTGGAATGCATGCTTTCCTTGAGTAGGTTTGTGCCACTTGTCTTCCCAATGGAGCTAAACTCTGTTCTTCAAAAGTTTAAGTCATTATTTTCTTAAACATGAACTTACTCTTTGTGAATCACTAAGGTATTTCATGAGTGGCATGCTGCAGCAATGGCAGCTTTACTGCCAGAGCCTCATTAGAGAGACAGAACACCAAGTGGGTAAGTGTGTGCTTTTAATTGTTACATCATGTATTCTTCTACTACATCCATCACATTAAGAAGTCCTGGTGCTATAGTCTGAAAACTTGAATTCTTTCTGAGTAGTTTAAGAAGGACATCGAAACACTTGAAGGTGTCCAGAGGAGGGCAACAAGGCTGGGGAGAGGCCTTGAGCACAGCCCTGTGAGGAGAGGCTGAGGGAGCTGGGGTTGCTTAGCCTGGAGAAGAGGAGGCTCAGGGGTGACCTCATTGCTGTCTACAACTACCTGAAAGGTGGTTGGAGCTGGGAAGGGGTTGGTCTCTTCTCCCAGGCAACCAGCACCAGAACAAGAGGACACAGTCTCAAGCTGTGCCAGGGGAAGTTTAGGCTGGAGGTGAGGAGAAAGTTCTCCACCGAGCGAGTCATCGGCCATTGGAATGTGCTGCCCAGGGAGGTGGTGGAGTCCCCATCCCTGGAGGTGTTCAAGAGGGGATTGGATGTGGCACTTGGTGCCATGGTCTAGTCATGAGGTCTGTGGCAACAGGTTGGACTCGATGATCCTCGAGGTCCTTTCCAACCTAAGTTATACTGTGATACTGTGATACTTTCCCTAGCTCTAGACAGTCTTCTTCAGCCTGCTTCTTTCAGCAATCCTGAAGCTAGAATAGAATAGCATAGAATAGAATAGAATAGAATAGAGTGACACAGTCTCAAGCTGTGCCAGGGAAGTTTAGGCTAGAGGTGAGGACAAAGTTCTTTCCAGAAAGAGAGATTGGCCACTGGAATGTGCTGCCCAGGGAGGTGGTGGAGTCACCATTCCTGGAGGTGTTCAAGAGGGGACTGGATGTGGCACTTGGAGCCATGGTTTAGTTAGTCCTGAGGTGTTGGGTGACAGGTTGGACTTGATGATTTTTGAGGTCTTTTCCAACCTTGTTGATTCTATGATTCCTTTCAGGTAGCTAGCCATATGTTCGTAAGGCCATCCCTCAGTCTTTGGGGCATATCAGAGAGTTTCTTCCTAATGAAATTGTTTGTCTACATAACATTTTAAAATGTGTAGGCTATGTGGCACCCAAAAAGCCCCAGAAAAAAACATAAAGCTCACAAAACCCTGACTCTCATTAAGTGAGCCTCTGAACCTGATCAAAACTGATCAGAAGACACATAGCATCCCAGCAGCTCTGGCAGTCCTGTAACTGTTGCAAGGACAGATGACAGAAATGCCTAATAAACCAAAGATTATTTCCTAGGGCAACTGAAAACCCACATCTCTTAAAACATTCTTTTGGTAGAGTTTAGAAGAAAAATCCCACCTCTTGTATTGTAGAGCACAAACTGGACACAGAAATCACATCACTCTCCCAAGCAATACTGTACCTGCCAGCTGTACTGAGAAAAACAGACTCCTTTGCCTGACTCAGCTCCTTCTCACAACAGCCTCACACCCTTGCAGGCTGACAAATGCATTTTCTCTGTGGGACTCCTGCTGCTCCTGCTCTCTGGCATGATGGAGAATCACACTGTCAGATCCCCATTGCTTAGCAACACAAAGACCTGCAGTGAGAGGTTCCTGTGCTGCAGCACTGGGCAGTCAGCAGCTGGCTCAGCAACTTTATCCCAGTTCATGGGAGCTTGTCAACAGCACGGGGAGCAAAAGGCTTGTTGCAGTTTAGGCTGGGTGCCCCCTGCTGTGTTTACTTCCTGTGTCCAGAAGTCCAGCCCAGAGGGGTGGACACAAGAAACTGAGTATTTCCTACCATAATTCCTGCACCACTCTAAGATCCAATGTGGGGTCTGGCACTTGCTCTTTCTTCCTCCTCCATCACACGGTAACTGGGGGAGATGCCTCCTCTGGGGGGGGGGGGGAGATGAGCAGTCTCAGATCTGGCCAGCTGAGACTAGCCTAGCAGTGCAGGGGGTGGGGAAGGAGGAGCCCTAGGGGTCTTGGGTGTACCCTCAGGTGGGGATGGGATGTCTCTGGGTCTGGTTTGGGATCTCTCTTTGTCACTGCGCTTTCGCCTTTCTGTAAACATTCACTGCTTTTCATTTAACCTTTCCATCACTTCTGCAATCCATTTGTCTGAGTTGTTTATTTCTGCCCATGGTGGGGAGGGGGGCCTGCCTCAACCCAGCACAAGGCTGAAGATGGGCTGTGCAGCAAGCCAGGCAACAAGACACAGCCAACAGGGTAGTAGAATGTGGCAATGCCAGCAACGAGCAGTGTGAGCAATCTGGCAGTGCAGGCCTAGAGCCTGACATGGTGGCAGGCCATGCTCAGCAGAAGTGCAGAGCCAGCTAGCAGTGGAGCAAAACAGTGCTGTGCCTGCAGCATGTGACTAAAACAAGGCACTGGTAGCTATAAACATGGAAAATTATCTTGGGACAACAGGACATGCACCTGCATCAACAACCTCCTTGTGTCATTAGTAGTTGGACCAATGATCTTTAACAGTGCCATGTGTCGTCACTCCTAGGGAACCAATGAAGCCATGCCAACAGTATCACAGTATTACAGTATAACTAAAGTTGGAAATGACCTCAAGGATCATCGAGTCCAACCTGTCACCACAGACCTCATGACTAGACCATGGCACCAAGTGCCACATCCAATCTCCTCTTGAACACCTCCAGGGATGGGGACTCCACCACCTCCCTGGGCAGCACATTCCAATGACGAACGACTCGCTCAGTGAAGAACTTTCTCCTCATCTCCAGCCTAAACCTCCCCTGGCACAGCTTGAGACTGTGTCCTCCTGTTCTGGTGCTGATTGCCTGGGAGAAGAGACCAACCCCCTCCTGGCTACAACCTCCCTTCAGGTAGTTGTAGAGAGCAATGAGGTCTCCCCTGAGCCTCCCCTTCTCCAGGCTAAGCAACCCCAGCTCCCTCAGCCTCTCCTCACAGGGCTGTGCTCAAGGCCTCTCCCCAGCCTTGTTGCCCTTCTCTGGACACCTTCAAGTGTCTCAATGTCCTTCTTAAACTGAGGGGCCCAGAACTGAACATAGGACTCAAGGTGCAGCCTAACTAAAGCAGAGTACAGGGCACAATGACCTCCCTAACGAGGCTCTCTGAGTTTATATAAGTTGTAGAAATTCCCTTGCTATGTACTTCTGCCTTTCCTTTCCCTTCTTCTTCTACACTTTACTGTGCTACACTGGCACCATAGGCCTGCACCACAGGCCTGCAACACTGGAACAATAAAAGGAACAACACTTGATCATACTGGTCAGCTGTATTGATTCCAATCTCTGTCATCCCCATTAGTAGAAACCACGTAGTCCACTGGCAAGTGAAAAGAAACAGTTCACCTCACCAGCTGCCCCAGCTGAATCATTTGAGTTGCTCCCTTGGACACATTTTAACTAGCAGTGACCTCAAAACTTCCTTTTCTCACTTATGCAGCAGCACTACTTTATGTTGCTGACACTGAAAATGCCAGGCAAAAATACCTCATGGAAGAGAGAACAGCTTTGTTTGGTCATGCCAGCTGATAAGGACAACAAGAAACACTTCCACAAATACATTAGCAACAAAGGGAAGACTAAGTAGTGTCTCTGCCCTTTGTTGGATGCAGCAGGGAAGATAGTGGTCAAGGATGAGGATAAGGCTGAGGTACTCAGTACCTTCTTTGCCTCAGCCTTGGAAATCATTAAGAAAACAGGGAGAGGTGGTTAACTTTGCATTAAGGTGCTCTGTGCCTCACTGAAGCATGCCAGCAAGAACACTGCTTGGCTGCCTCAATTACCAGGAGAAACAAGGCTTTGGGGAGATATTCTTGTTCTCTGCAATTCCCAGAGAGCAGGCTGTAGTGAGGTGGGGGTTGGTCTCTTCTCCCTAGTACCAAGTGACAGAGCAGAGGAAATGGCATTAAGTGGTGCCAGGGGACGTTCAGGTTGGATATGAGGAAACAATTCAGCACTGAAGGAGTGGTCAGGCACTACAGCAGACTGCCCAGGAAGGTGATGAAGTCACCATTTCCAGAGGCTTCAGAAACCATGCAGACATGGCACTTCAGGGCATGGTTTAATGCTTTTGGGGTTAGGTCAACAGTTTGAGTTGATGATCTTAGAATTCTGCCCTCTCCAACTGAAACAATACTATGATTCTGGGGATAGAACAGAATAGAGTAGAGTAGAGTAGAGTAGAGTAGACCAGACCAGACCAGACCAGACCAGACCAGACCAGGTTGGAAAAGACCTTTGGGATCATCAAGTCCGACCTATCACCCAACACCATCTAATCAACTAAACCATGGCACCAAGTGCTTCATCCAGGTTCTTCTTAAACACCTCCAGGGATGGGGACTCCACCACCTCCCTGGGCAGCACATTCCAATGGCCAATCTCTCTCTCTGGGAAGAACTTCTTCCTAACATCCAGTCTAAACCTCCCCTGACACAGCTTGAGACTGTGTCCTCTTGTTCTGGTGCTGGTTGCCTGGGAGAAGAGACCAACCCCCACCTGGCTACAACCTCCCTGCAGGGAGTTGGAGACAGCAGTAAGGTCTCCCCTGAGCCTCCTCTTCTCCAGGCTAAGCAACCCCAGCTCCCTCAGCCTCTCCTCACAGGGCTGTGCTCCAGACCCCTCCCCAGCTTTGTTGCCCTTCTCTGGACACCTTCCAGCAACTCGACATCTTTCCTAAACTGAAGGTCCCAAAATAGAGACCAGGAAAGTACTTGCAGTAAAAATGCAGCCTAGACAGTCCCTGGTCAAAGAACCAATTTCTCTCCTCCCCCCCTTCACAGCAACCACCCACCAAATCAACAACAGCTGATTCTATTTTAGTCTTGGTAAATACTGAGGACTACATACTTCAGGGAAGTGTTTCATATCAAAGAGCCTTGTACAGAACAATCCTAATAGGATTTGACTAAACATTAAATGGGGCAAAACAGCATCTGGATTTCAAATGGATAAACACTTACTTAAGAAATCAGCTGCTAGAGATAGCTGGAATAAGAGGATCAGAAACTGGAATGTGGAGGAAGCTTGCAATTTCCTTCACACAGCAATTGCAAAATTCCAAATAATAATCATTCCAGAGAGGAAAAAAGTCCTCCAGACTTATTAGGAGGCATGATAGCAGTAAGCAAGGAAGTCATATAAAGAAGTCAGAGTGGCTGGAGAGCTCCAAAACAGAGAGGGACCTTGGGGTGTTGATTAACAGCTGCCTAAACATGAGCCAGCAGTGTGCCCAGGTGGCCATGAAGGCCAATGGCATCCTGGCCTGCATTAGGAACAGTGTGGCCAGCAGGAGCAGGAAAGTCATTGTGCCATGTACTCTGCATTGGTTAGGCTGCACCTTGAGTCCTGTGTCCAGTTCTGGGCTCCTCAGTTTAGGAAGGACATCGAGAGACTGGAAGGTGTCCAGAGAAGGGCAACAAGGCTGGGGAGAGGCCTTGAGCACAGCCCTGTGAGGAGAGACTGAGGGAGCTGGGGTTGTTTAGCCTGGAGAAGAGGAGGCTCAGGGGTGACCTCATTGCCCTCTACAACTACCTGAAAGGTGGTTGTAGCCAGGTGGGGGTTGGTCTCTTCTCCCAGGCAACCAGCACCAGAACAAGAGGACACAGTCTCAAGCTGTGCCAGGGGAGGTTTAGGCTGGAGGTGAGAAGAAGGTTCTTCACCGAGAGAGTTGTTAGCCATTGGAATGTGCTGCCCAGGGAGGTGGTGGAGTCCCCATCCCTGGAGGTGTTGAAGAGGGGATTGGATGTGGCACTTGGTGCCATGGTCTAGTCATGAGGTCTGTGGTGACAGGTTGGACTCGATGATCCTCGAGGTCTCTTCCAACCTGAGTGATACTGTGAAAGCAGAATATGCTGGGAAGTTTAGGCAGACTTGCAAAGAGAGAGAAATACATCAAGAAACAACTAAATGAGAAAGTACAGCTTACCAAATATGTTTGTGGAATGTCCTTTCCGGGCAATTGGCTTGAGCTCATTATGTCCCCAGCCATACTGCCTGTAATTGTCCCAGGCATGCTTCATCATCTAAGAGACAGGAAAAAAACAGGATTGGATTACATTATAAAAGTACTCTGCACAAATACAGTATTTTACTCCTCATTTGAGATTTCATCTTTCACAGCCATCCCACCACTCTGATAATTACTTTGCTGTGACTTCTATCCATTGCAGAAATCAGATTACACAGGATGAATACAGCTGGAAACAACTTCAGGTCTCTTTGACTGGAGTTATATAGCCTAATGCTCTGCAGTAGGTTGCTTTCTTGTTCTTCCTTTTCCTTAAATATATGCATAAACATTAAAGAACTTAAGGACACCTTATTGCTGCCTACAACTCCCTGAAGGGAGGTTGTAGCCAGGTGGGGGTTGCTATCTTCTCCCAGGCAACCAGCACCAGAACAAGAGGACAGTCTCAGGCTGTGCCAGGGGAGATTTAGGCTGGATGGTAGGAAGAAGTTCTTCCCAGCAAGAGAGATTGGCCATTGGAATGTGCTGCCCAGGGAGGTGGTGGAGTCACCATCACTGCAGGTGTTTAGGAAGAGCCTGGATGAGGCACTCGGTGCCATGGTTTAGTTGATCAGATGGTGTTGGGTGATAGGTTGGACTTGATGATCTCAAAGGTCTTTTCCAACCTGGTTAATTCTATTCTGTTCTTCTATGTTAAGCTAAGTGCATTTAAGCACAAGAAATAGAATAAACCAAATCAGGTTGGAAGATATTTTCAAGATCATCACGTCCAACCCATCAACCAATCCAACACCACCTAAACAACTAACCCATGGCACCAAGCACCCCATCAAGTCTCCTCCTGAAAACCTCCAAGGACAGCAACTCCACCACCTCCCCAGGCAGCCCATTCCAATGGGCAATTGCTGAAAAACACTGGCTCAGGGCCAAGATGATAACCAAAAGCAAAGAAGTGTCTAGCAATATCTGAAGCATAAACCAGATTTATATACAACAGTGCCTCCAAGCATGACTAAACAGTTTGGCAAAAGGCAGAGGACCATTTGTATTAGCAACACCTCCATGACAAAAACACACTGTCACATAGCCCTTACCAAAAGGAACACCAAAAGCTTCAATCTTTAGCAAGCAGAATGAACAAAGCAGCATGAAATTAATGTTTGGAACAAAAACCATTCTCAACTCTATCCAACAGATTTTTTTCCAGCACTTAGTAAGCAAACTGCCCCTAAAAATCAACAGGCAGGTCTTGTTCACCCATAAGTATTAGTTGTGCACATCTGCCACTAAGCAATGCTTTTGTGGAGTTGGTAAAACCTTTCTTGTTGGTATGCAGCAGAAATTCAGCAGCCACCTCACTGCAAAGACAATGCAGTGACAAAACAAGCAAACAAACAAACATAAGCAAAGCCCAAACCCAGTACTCAAATACTGTCACTTACTTAAATAGAATAAACCTTTATTTAGGATAAACCAAACCAGGTTGGAAGAGACCTTCAAGATCATCGTGTCCAACCCATCAACCAATCCAACCCACCCAAACAGCTAACCCATGGCACCAAGTACCCCATCAAGTCTCCTCCTGAACACCTCCAATGACAGTGACTCCACCACCTCCTTGGGCAGCCCATTCCAACGGGCAATCACTCTCTCTGTATAGAATTTCTTCCTAATATCCAACCTGAACCTCCCCTGCCACAGCTTGAGACTGTGTCCTCTTGCTCTGGTGCTGGCTGCCTGGGAGAAGAGACAAACCCCCACCTGGCTACAACCTCCCTTCAGGTAGTTGTAGAGAGTGATAAGGTCACCCCTGAGTCTCCTCTTCTCCAGGCTGAGCAACCCCAGCTCCCTCAGTCTTTCCTTATAGGGCTTGTGTTCCAAACCCCTCACCAACTTTGTTGCCCTTCCCTGGACTCGTTCCAGCAAGTCAACCTCCTTCCTGAACTGAGGGGCCCAGAACTGGACACAGGACTCAAGGTGTGGCCTAACCAGTGCAGTGTACAGGGGCACAATGACCTCCCTGCTCCTGCTGGCCACACTGTTCTTGATGCAGGCCAGGATGCCATTGGCCCTCTTGGCTGCCTGGGCACACTGCAGGCTCATGTTCAGCCTACCATCAACCAGTACCCCCAGGTCCCTCTCTGCCTGGCTACTCTCAGCCACTCTGACCCCAGCCTGCAGCACTGCCTGGGGTTGTTGTGGTCAAAGTGTAAAACCTGGCACTTGGATGTGTTCAATCTCCTGCCCTTGGACTCTGCCCATCTGTCCAGCCTGTCCAGGTCCCTCTGCAGAGCCTCTCTACCCTCTAGCAGATCAACTCCTGCCCCCAGCTTGGTGTCATCTGCAAATTTACTGATGATGGACTCAATGCCCTCATCCAGATCATCAATAAAGATGTTAGAGAGCACAGGGCCCAGCACTGATCCCTGGGGCACACCACTAGTGCCTGGCTGCCAGCTGGCTGTGGCACCATTCACCACCACTCTCTGGGCTCAGCCTCCAGCCACTTCCTAACCCATCACAGTGTGCTCCTGTCCAAGCCATGGGCTGACAGCTTGGCCAGGAGTTTGCTGTGGGGACAGTGTGAAAGGCCTTGCTGAGGTCCAGGTAGACTACATCCACAGCCTGCCCCACACCCACCAGGCAGGTCACCGCTCGTAGAAGGAGATCAGGTTGGTCAGGTAGGACCTGCCCTTCCTAAATCCATGCTGGCTGAGCCTGATCCCTTGGCCATCCTCTAAGTGCTGTGTGATTGCACCAAAAGAAGTCACAGGTCAAATTCAGATTTCACAAGACACCACCCCAGGAACAGCAACAGTTTGGAACAAACCCCTTCCAAAACAGCAGCCATGCAGCTGTAGGCACAGCATGACATGCATTTGTAATAGTGCATCTCAAAAATGGTATTAATACAGAATAGAACAGAATGGAATAGGAATAGGAATAGGAATAGGAATAGGAATAGGAATAGGAATAGGAATAGGAATAGGAATAGGAATAGGATAGGATAGGATAGGATAGGATAGGAATAGGAATAGGAATAGGAATAGGAATAGGAATAGGAATAGGAATAGGAATAGGAATAGGAATAGGAATAGACCAGGTTGGAAAAGACCTTTGAGACTGTAGTGGTTTGAGCCTTAACTGGGAGTTAAGAGCTCAGATGGGGGCAAGGCTGAGAATCTCTCCCCTCCTCCCCCCTCCTCCCTCCCAACAGAGAGGTAAAAAAAGGAAAGGGAAGGAGCAAATCCATCAAGCAATAACTTGGAGTCAGCCTGGAAGTAGAAAGGTAAAGAGTTTTCTTTAAACAATATATATATGTATCAATAACAGATATGGTTCACAAGGGCAAGAAACAAGGATGGATGGGAGGGGGGGCGGAAAAAACAAGAATACAAAACCAGTCTCTCTCTGAAGAGCTGTGGAGGCAGCAGGGAGAAGGATCAGGCCCAACCACGTGGCAGAGGAGCAGGAAAGCAGCTGCAGTAGCTCTCATCCAGGAGAGGCAGAAGCCAAAAGGAGCCCTAATGACTCCAATGTCCTGCTTTTTATACCCTAGCTGGGCAGGGAGGGGGGAGTGGAACAGTTTCCCAGGGGGAAAATGCCCTGCAGGGAGGGCAAACCCTCCACCCTGTTTTGTTTGTTTTCAGCATGGGCATTAACAGAGATCCTCAAGTCCAACCTATCACCCAACACCATCTAATCAACCAAACCATGGCACCAAGTGCCTCATCCAGGCGCTTCCTAAACACCTCCAGGGATGGTGACTCCATCACCTCCCTGGGCAGCACATCCAGTCTAAACCTCCCCTGGCATAGCTTGAGACTGTGTCCTCTTGTTCTAGTGCTGGTTGCCTCAGAGAAGACACCAACCCCCACCTGGCTACAACCTCCCTTCAGGTAGCTGTAGAGAGCAAGAAGGTCTGCCCTGAGCCTCCTCTTCTCCAGGCTAAGCAACCCCAGCTCCCTCAGCCTCTCCTCACAGGGCTGTGCTCCAAACCCCTCCCCAGCCTTGTTGCCTTTCTCTGGACACATTCAAGTCTCTCAATGTCCTTCTTAAACTGAGGGGCCCAGAACTGGACACAGGACTCCACTCACTTCACCATACTTACACAGAACAGAAGGAAACATGCAGATGCTGACTCAGAAGCAAGGCACAGCCAGTTGCCTCACCAGCACTACCTCACATAGAGGCAGCTCTTTTCTCTTACTGAGCTCAGGATTTACTGGAAGTCAGCATGTGGTAGTCTCAGACCTTCCAAACTGTGTCTGAACTGCATGTTGCAATATACAAAACCAAGTCCCCACCTCCCCACAATCATCAGGAGATTCCCATCCAATCTTCACAGTTGTAATTCCTTCAAACAAAGTCCCTCCCAATTTCCCACGGCTCAGCTAACTCCTGCCCAGAGGACAAATCTGAAACACAGCCAAGGCATACACACAGGCCCAGAAGCTGGGTAGAGCTCATATGTTAAACTGACATCAACTCAGGCACAGATGTCCCCCTCAAGAAGCCCCACTCTCACTGCTTGTCATTCAAAGCCAGCTCCCACCTGATTAAACAGCCCAACACCTGGTTAGACAGCAATACTGTAATGCTGACAGCACTACTGGATCATTTCTTTTAGTGGTATAAATCTGTAAGGAAAAGGATGCAAATACTACACTAAAAAAACCAGAGAACAGCCCTTTCACTTGCATTCATGAATTCCTTGGTGTTTACAAAGCACTGTGTCAGACTGATAAATTAATAGCTGTTAGAACCTCAAGATGACTCAGGTAAAGTCTCTTGACAGGTAAGGAAATTACAAGATGACAGACAGAATAAAAGCCTGGTCACAGGCAATACAGAACTTCCTCTGAGATCTCTTCTCAAGGTAATTGTGGTGGGTCAATGCCCATCCTGAAAATAAAGGGGGGAAGGGCTTGGGAGTGCTTTGCACTCCCTGTAGGGCATTTTCCCCCTGGGAAACTGAGTCTGTTAGATAGAATAGATAGATAGAATAGACCAGGTTGGAAGAGACCTTCAAGATCATCATGTCCAACCCATCACCCAACACCACCTAAACAACTAACCCATGGCACCAAGCACCCCATCAAGTCTCCTCCTGAACACCTCCAGTGATGGTGACTCCACCACCTCCCCAGGCAGCCCATTCCAATGGGCAATCACTCTCTCTGTATAGAACTTCTTCCTAACATCCAGCCTAAACCTCCCCTGGCACAGCCTGAGACTGTGTCCTCTTGTTCTGGTACTGGCTGCCTGGGAGAAGAGACCAACATCCGCTGCCCGCTCCCTGCACAGCCAGGGTCCTGAAGCAAGCTATGAAACCAATGGTGCAGATAAAAATGTCTGTGATGGAAAATTGCTTTACACTGCAGTATGCTCTCTATGCTTAAATGTAATCCTTATAGGGGCATTTGCTGCGACCATGTTGGGTGGAGGAAGAGCTAACCCATTGAGAGCTGTTTGGAGGGTGGTAACACACTCTTGAAGGTGTCCAGAGAAGGGCAACAAAGCTGGGGAGGGGTCTGGAGCACAGCCCTGTGAGGAGAGGCTTAGGGAGCTGGGGTTGCTTAGCCTGGAGAAGAGGAGGCTCAGGGGTGACCTTCTTGCTGTCTCCAACTCCCTGAAGGGAGGTTGTAGCCAGGTGGGGGTTGGTCTCTTCTCCCAGGCAACCAGCACCAGAACAAGAGGACACAGTCACAAGCTGTGCCAGGGGAAGTTTAGGCTGCAGGTGAGGAGAAAGTTCTTCCCAGAAAGAGAGATTGGCCATTGGAATGTGCTGTCCAGGGAGGTGGTGGAGTCACCATCCCTGAAGGTTTTCAAGAGGGGATCAGATGTGACACTTGAATCCATGGTTTTGTTAGTCCTTAGGTGTTGGGTGAGAGGTTGGACTTGATGATCTCTGAGGTCTTTTCCAACCTTATAGATTCTGGGATTCTATATTGCTTGTAATCCCTGAGCCAAAGTGCCTAACACATCTCCTTCTATCAGCCTGGTAGCACTTGGAGCTGTGCTCTCCAAGTTTAACCTTCAAGAACACAAGCTGTTTTAGTGATGGACTTCATTGACACTGTCAATAGCAGACTTTGCTTTGGAGAGCAGAACCCTTCAGAGGTGATAGGTGTACTGAATGCCCATCTTGCAAATGTTTATTATGGAACACACCCTACACAACAGCCAGAGAGATCCTGTTGCATGTACACTTGGCAACCCTACAATAAAGAAGAATTTGGATTCTGCTGCCAGAGGGAGAATGGAAAGGAGCAGGGCAAGCCCAGTGCCAGAATGGCAGTGACAGCTCTTGTGAACATCAGGATTGTAACAGTACAAGGAGGCTGCAGCAATCAAAAAGACTTTTACTGGTAAGAGGGTTCTGACCATACAGCAGCACGTCAGAAACAACTCATAGTTTCATAGTTTCATTCAGGGCTGGAAGGGACCACAAGGATCATCTAGTTCCAACCCCCCTGCCATGGGCAGGGACACCCCACACTACATCAGCCTGGCCACAGCCTCAGCCAGCCTGGCCTTAAACACCCCAGGGACAGGGCCTCGACCACCTCCCTGCACAACCCATTCCAGGGCTTCACCACTCTCATGGGGAAGAACTTCCTCCTCACCTCCAGCCTCAATCTCCCCACCTCCAGCTTCATTCCATTCCCCCTAGTCCTATCACTCCCTGAGATCCTGAGCAGTCCCTCCCCAGCCTTCCTGGAGCCCCCTTCAGATCCTGGAAGGCCACAATGAGGTCACCTGGGAGCCTTCTCTTCTCCAGACTGAACAGCCCCAACTCCTTCAGTCTGTCCTCACAGGAGAGGTGCTCCAGCCCTCTGCTCATCCTCCTTGCCCTTCTCTGGACACCTTCCAGCACCTCCAGATCCCTCTTGCAATAGGGGCTCCAGAACTGGAGGCAGTACTCCAGGTGGGGTCTCCCCAGAGCTGAGCAGAGGGGGAGAATCACCTCCCTTGCCCTGCTGGCCACACTTCTCCTGATGCAGCCCAGGCTCTGATTGGCTTTCTGGGCTGCAAGTGCACACTGAGAGTTCCTGGTGAGCTTCTCCTCCCCCAGCACCCCCAAGTCTCTCTCCTCAGGGCTGTTTTCCAGCCAGTCACTGCCCAGCCTGTATTTCTGCCTGGGATTGCCTCGACCCAGATGCAGGACCCTGCACTTGCTCTTATTGAACTTCATGAGGTTGGCCATATAGTGCCATATAGTGGCACACTGGTTGTGCCTGGAAATGAGAAACCCTTCCTCTTCTTGCCATTCCATCAGGAACACACCTAGCAGACAGTAAACAGGCTTTGCTTTCAAAGCAATTGCTTAAAGGTATGATTTCAAGAGACTGCTGTAAGTGCCACCTTCAAATTCTGCTTCAAAATCAACCAAGAACTTGCTAGACAACATTACTGCTCAACAGGGAGATTAAAGATTAATAACCACTCTCCCACAGTCTTCAGAGAAGGCTTTTGGGCAGTTGAAACTAAAGAATATCTTTTCCTTGCACTGATGGCCTGATTGTTGAAGAAACTGAGAGAAGTCACACCTATTATTTTATTCTTCTGGGAGTGTGGTGGTTTGAGCCTGAAGAGGGATTTCAGAGCTCAGATGGGGGGCATGACTGAGAATCCCTCCCCTGCTTCCCCTTCCCCCTCCTCTGCAAAAAAAAAGGAAAGGGGGAAAAGGGGAAAATAGGAAGAGGTAAATCTACTGAGAAATGCTTTGGAGTCAGTTTGGAAGCAGAGAGGTAAACATTTTCTTTATATAATATAGATAGATAGATAGATAGATAGATAGATAGATCTGATAGATATTGTTTAAAGAAAATGTTTACCTCTCCACTTCCAAACTTCCAAATTGTTTTATATGTGTATATAAGTGTGTAACTGCAATCATACAGCACTTACAGGATGGCCAAGGGACCAGACCCAGCCAGCACAGATTTAAGAAGGGCAGGTCCTGCCTGACCAACCTTCAGCCCGCAGCCCGCAAGGCCAATCAGATCCTGGGCTGCATCAGGAGAAGTGTGGCCAGCAGGTCGAGGGAGGTGATTCTCCCCCTCTACTCAGCCCTGGGGAGACCCCACCTGGAGTACTGTGTCCAGTTCTGGAGCCCCTATTACAAGAGGGATGTGGAGGTGCTGGAATGTGTCCAGAGAAGGGCCACAAAGCTGAGGAGGGGTCTGCAGCACAGCCCTGTGAGGAGAGGCTGAGGGAGATGGGGTTGCTTAGCCTGGAGAAGAGGAGATTCAGGGGTTACCTTATCACTCTCTACAACTACCTGAAGGGAGGTTGTAGCCAGGCAGAGGTTGGTCTCTTCTCCCAGGCAGCCAGCACCAGAACAAGAGGACACAGTCTCAGGCTGCACCAGAGGAGGTTCAGGCTGGAGGTCAGGAGGAAGTTCTACACAGAGAGAGTGATTGCCCATTGGAATGGGCTGCCTGGGGAGGTGGTGGAGTCACCATCACTGGAGGTGTTCAGGAGGAGACTTGATGGGGTGCTTGGTGCCATGGGTTAGCTGTTTAGGTGGTGTTGGATAATAGGTTGGACGCGATCATCTTGAAGGTCTCTTCCAACCTGGTTTATTATTCTATTCTATTCTATTCTATTCTATTCTATTCTATTCTATTCTATTCTATTCTATTCATGTGTGTATATATGTGTGTGTATATATATGTGTGTGTATATATATGTGTGTGTGTGTGTATATAACAACAACAGGAAGGGTTCACAAGGGTAAGGAACAAGGATGGATGGCAAAAATATGTGTACAAAACCAACAGGCCTTTGAAGATGCAGCAGGGAGAAAAGACCAGGCCTGACCATATGGCAGAGAAGCAGGAAGCCAACTGCAGTCCTCTCATCCAGGCAAGGCAGAGGCAAAAGAGAGCATATAGCTGCAGTGTCTTCCTTTTTATAGGCTTGCTGGACAGGGAGGGGGAGTGGAACAGACTAACTCAAATTCCCCAGGGGGAAAACACCCTCCAGGGAGGGCAAGGTTCTCACAAGCCCTCCCCCCCCAGCTTTTAGGATGGGCATAACCCATCATAGGGAGCTACAAATCTCTGCCTAAAGGAAAACCATTTTAGGCATCAGCTTGTGCCTCTATCATGTATTTGTGAATGCTGCCACTGGAAAAGTTTGTTTGAAATCGATTCCTAACACACCCAGAAAGCTCTGATTTCTTTTACTGATGAATCTGGTAACAATGCCATTACCAAACCAAAACTAAAGTGTTTATCAGATGTATCAGAATGAGAAGCTTGTCCCTTTTTGTTGGCATGAAATATGTGAAGTCTAAGACACCTGACAGAACTAAGGGAAAAATCCTTCAGACTGCTGAGAACTGGAACAGCAGATAGAAAGAGCCTGAACTTGGAGTGTTTACAGCAGTGAACCAACTGCTCAAATTTGTACAAGCAAGCCAAATGCTTTTCTACCCTCCAAGATGATGAATTGGTATTTTTGTCCTTTTGTGTCCTCATTGTTTGAAGAGATTGGTCCTGAAGTGTTCAGAAAACTACAACCTTCCCGATGAAATTCGGAGCCTTCCAAATGACCTTTGTAAAAACTAAAATAATATAAAAGGGACTCCCCATCAGGCAGCAGAAATCAGCTCCCTTCCTCCAGCCTTGCCTCCCCAGGCAGCAGCTGCATCATTTTCACCAGCAGAACCCTGCACCTCTGCCCATTCCACTGTACCCTTTCTGAGGCTGAGACTTGCCAAAGTGTACAAGATGCAAAGGCAGCTTGGCTCCACACACTCCCCTGTCTTGTTCTCCTTCCCTGGAACACTCCAGACCTGCTTTTTGTCTGCTGCTGAGCACTCCAGTGACATTTCCAAGGAACTGCTGCAAATGCAAGCCTTCCTTCTCAAGGGGTAATTAGTCACCCCACACCATTTCATATTAAACATATGCTGGAATTTCTGCTCCTCCCCCAATATATATAGTTGCACAATCAGATGAGAAATCATAGAATCAATAAGGTTGGAAAAGACCTCAGAGATCATCAAGTCCAACCTGTCACCCAACACCTCAGGACTAACTAAATCATGGCACCAAGTGCCACATCCAATCTCCTCTTGAACACCTCAAGGGATGGGGACTCCACCACCTCCCTGGGCAGCACATTCCAATGGCCAATTACTCTCTCTGGGAAGAACTTTCTCCTCACCTCCAGCCTAAACTTCCCCTGGTGCAGCTTGAGACTGTGTCCTCTTGTTCTGGTGCTGGTTGCCTGGGAGAAGAGACCAACCCCCACCTGGCTACAATCTCCCTTCAGGGAGCTGTAGACAGCAAGAAGGTCTCCCCTGAGCCTCCTCTTCTCCAGGCTAAGCAACCCCAGCTCCCTCAGCCTCTCCTCACAGGGTTGTGCCCAAGACCTCTCCCAGCCTCATTGCCCAAAACATACAATATCCTCAAACACAAATTTGTGTTTCTCATTAGTAATATACTTTAAGCAACCAATCCAAGATGTAAAGATGAAATAATTCACCATCCACACCTGGAGTTTTACTTTCATCATTCTGTTTAAGTAAAACAAACCCAGCAAGATAACAAAGCTTCTCCCAGGCATAAACTAAAGCTTCACAAACATAAAATGGGTTATCATACAACCACCCCAAGATGCTGGGACACAACTTCATGCAGGGCCATTACTAACTTGCCTGTACTGGCCAAGGTGCTAACAGCACAGTTTTCATACTAACACATCCAGTGGAAATTAATTTACCCACAGGCTTTATCAAAAAGAAACCATCCTTACCATAGATGTATCTTAGTCATTCAGTAGAAAGAAGAGAAGCATTTAAATAGTGCACTGAAAGTACTTTAAAGCTAACTTATCTGTTCTCAATATAGAATCATAGAGTCAATAAGGCTGGAAAAGACCTCAGAGATCATCAAGTCCAACCTCTCACCCAGCACCTCATGACTAACTAAACCATGGCACCAAGTGCCACATCCAGTGCCCTCTTGAACACTTCCAGGAACGGTGACTCCACCACCTCCATGGGCAGCACATTCCAATGCCCAATTACTCTTTCAGTGAAGAACTTTCTCCTCACCTCCAGCCTAAACTTCCCCTGGCACAGCTTGAGACTGTGTCCTCTTGTTCTGATTCTGGGAGAAGAGACCAACCCCTTCCTGCCTACAACCTCCCTTCAGGTAGTTGTAGACAGCAAGAAGGTCTCCCCTGAGCCTCCTCTTCTCCAGGCTAAGCAACCCCAGCTCCTTCAGCCTCTCCTCACAGGGCTGTGCTCCAGACCTCTCCCCAGCCTTGTTGCCCTTCTCTGGACATGTTCAAATGTCTCAGTATCCTTCTTAAACTGAGAGGCCCAGAACTGGACACAGTCACTGAGGTGTGCATTTGAGAATCCAGAATACGGAGCACCCAAACAGTGAGCAAACAGAAGCACTCAATATATTCATAAACATACACATAGGCTTACATAGCTCCTTTGATGGCAAGGTGAGCTGCTTGGTGGAAGGGGACAGGCTGTGGATGTTGTTCACCTGGACTTTAGAAAGCATACAACACTCTGTCCCACAGCATCTTCCTGGAGAAACTGGCTGCTCACAGCTTGGATGAGCAGATGCTTTGCTGTATAAAAAAGTGGCTGGATGGCTGGGCCCAAAGAGCAGTGGGGAATGGAGCTAATTGCAGTTGGACACTGGTTACAGCTGGTGTTCCCCAGGGCTCAGTATTGGGGCCAGTTCTCTTTATGATCTTGATTTATGATCTAGACAAAGGGATTGAGGGCACTCTCAGTAAGATCATAGATGACACCAAACTGGGTTTGAGTGTTGGTCTCCTCAAAGATGGGAAGGCTCTGCAAGAGGGATCAGGACAGGCTGGATCAATGGGCCAAGGCCAATCACACGAGATTCAGCTAGGCAAAGTGCCAGGTCCTGTACTTGCACCACAACAAGCCCCAACAGCATTCCAGGCTTGGGGAAGAGTGGCTGGAAAGCTACCCAGCAGAGGAGGACCTGAATGTGTTGATGGACAGCAAACTGAAGATAAGCCAGCGTGTGCCCAGGAAGGCCAACAGCATTCTGACCTGTATCAGGAACAGTGCCACCAGCAGGATCAGGGAAGTGATTGTCCTCCTGTACTCAGCACTGGGGATGTCACACCTTCAGTACTAGGTTCAGTTTTGGAGCCCTCACTGCAAGAAAGACATTGAGGTGCTGTAGTGGGCCCAGAGAAGGGCAACAAAGCTCATGAAGGGCTAGGGAACAGGTCTGGTGAGGAGTGGCTGAGGGAGCTGGGATTGTTTAGTCTGGAGAAGAGGAAGTCGAGTGAAGATCATCTTGCTCTCAACAACTCCTCAAAAGGAGGCTGGAGTGAGGTGGGTGTGGGTCTCTTCTCCTCTTAACTACTGAAAGGAAGAGAGGAAATGGCATTAAGTGGCACCAGAAGTTTAGGTTGGACACTGGAATTAAATTCTTCACTGAAAGGATTCTCCATCCCTGGAATAGGCTCCCCAGGGAGCCCATCCCTGGAGATGCTTCCACAGGGATGTGGTATTGATGGAGACAGCTTAGCACCAGACTTGGTGAAGATAGAGAACAGTTGGATGTGATGCTCTTCAAGGTCTTTTCCAACCAAACTAATTCCATATAAAACAGATGTGCATACATATGCTACACAAGCACACACACACTGCAGGGAGTGTTACCTTAGGCACTTAGGGTGCTTCAGTCTGGGGGGATCAAAGCCAGCAACACAGCCACAAAATGACATGTAAAGTTCTTAAGACAACAGACATGTATTGCTGGAGCAGGGAAGTCACTGTGCCCCTGGACTCAGCACTGGTTAGGCCACACCTTGAGTCCTGTGTCCAGTTCTGGGCCCCTCAGGTTAGGAAAGATGTTGAGTTGCTGGAAGGTGTCCAGAGAAGGGCAACAAAGCTGGGGAGGGGTCTGGAGCACAGCCCTGTGAGGAGAGGCTGAGGGAGCTGGGGTTGCTTAGCCTGGAGAAGAGGAGGCTCAGGGGAGACCTCACTGCTCTCTACAAATCTCTGAAGGGAGGTTGTAGCCAGGTGGGGGTTGGTCTCTTCTCCCAGGCAACCAGCACCAGAACAAGAGGACACAGTCTCAAGCTGTGCCAGGGGAGGTTCAGGCTGGATGGTAGGAAGAAGTTCTTCATAGAAAAATTAATTGGCCATTGGAATGTGCTGCCCAGGGAGGTGGTGGAGTCACCATCCCTGGAGGTATTTAGGAAGAGCCTGGATGATGCCCTTGGTGCCATGGTTGAGTTGATTAGATGGTGCTGGGTGACAGGTTGGACTTGATGATCTCTGAGGTCTTTTCCAACCTTATTGATTCTATGATTCTATACTGAAAACTGATGTCCTAACCAACCAGAAATCCAAGTAAGTCTGATGAAGAAAACAAGTTCCAGCAGTAATGAAATTGCTCTAAATTGGTCTCAGATGCTGACAAATACAAAGGGTCCCCAGTCCCCGAGGGCAGCCTCTCTGGCTGGAATAGAAACACTGCAATTACACAAAATCAATGAGATTAGCAGTGGAAGTTGTATGAATAGTAGCTATGAAAAGAGGAGTTTGCAGCATGAAAAGAGCTCGACATGATTAAGTATTTCTTCCTTCTGCACAGCCACTTTTCTCCACAAGCACAGAGAATGGAACTCAGGTGAAAGGACACTATTTTTAACCAGCTTCCTTCAGAGGAGAGGGGTTATGCAATCTTGCTGTCTGTACCTCTGCCACTTGCCACATAACATTTGCAGTAGCCTTTGAATCCTTTTGTCTCATTTCCAACAACTGCCCAGGCTTGGAGGAAGCAGATACTGAGGACCTCCACCTTTTTTGCCTTTCTTTGTGGGGGGAGGTGGGTTGGGAGAGGCAGGAAAGGAAAGAAAAGAAACTCTCTGTGGCTAGATAAAGTAGACAGACACAAATTGGCACCCCAGCTGAGAGGAAAGCAGTCATAATCCAAACCTTTATTCATTCAGAGGACCAGCATTTAGCATGCAGGTAGCTCTACACCAGGCAGAGAGCACACTGCAACTCCTGCAGGCCAGCAGGAAGAGGGAATTCACAGCAAGATGTGCCTGAGGAGCAGAGAGTGGTGCAAGAGGATGTAGGTCAAAAACTCATAGGAAGCCATTAGTTTTCTTGCTTATATTGGGAAGAAAGAGGCTGGTTTATTATTAGCAGCCTCTTCAGCAGCATCCAGAGGCCATGATGAAAATCCATTTTAATCATCACTTCTCTTCTTGGCACATTTCTGTGAGCACTGCCAAAACTGCCTCCACTAACAGTAAATTATTTAGCTTCCTACCTACCCTTCTAAGAGGCAACATCTTACAAGCCACATCTTAAGAGAGAATGCACTGGAAGTTTTGCCAAAGGCCACAAGTTCACTGACAAAAGAACTCCAGTCAGAGTGCTTGCAGATTCCCAGCTGGGACCTTAACCCTCATGCATGCAAAGCAGCCAAACTGAACAGCAACTCATTCTGCAGCTGTCAATCCACAGCATCACAGGACCATTAAGGTAGGAAAAGGCATCAACCCAGCACCACCATGCCTGCCAAACCATGTCCCAGAATGCCACATCCACCTGCTTTTTAACACCTGCAGGGATGGTGACTCCATCTCCTTCATGGGCAGCCTCTTCCAAGGCCTAACCACGCTTTCAGTGAAGACATGTTTCCTAACATCCAATCTAAACCTCCTTTGGTACAAGTGGAATTGTAGCCAAGGATCTTGAACCATGGCTCCCATGCTCCCTGCATGCCCAATTCAGAAAAACAGAGTCCAACATTCAGCAAGTCCAAGTGCCAGCTGCTGCACTTTGGCCACAGCAACCCCAGGCAGAGCTACAGGCTGGGGTCAGAGTGGCTGAGAGCTGCCAGGCAGAGAGGGACCTGGGGGTGCTGATTGACAGCTGCCTAAACATGAGCCAGCAGTGTGCCCAGGTAGCCAAGAAGGCCAATGGCATCCTGGCCTGCATCAGGAAGAGTGTGGCCAGCAGGAGCAGGGAAGTCATTGTGCCCTGTGCTCAGCACTGGTTAGGCCACACCTTGAGTCCTCTGTCCAGTTCTGGGCCCCTCAGTTTAGGAAGGACATTGAGACACTTGAATGTGTCCAGAGAAGGGCAACAAAGATGGGGAGGGGTTTGGAGCACAGCCCTGTGAGGAGAGGCTGAGGGAGCTGGGGTTGCTTAGCCTGCAGAAGAGGAGGCTCAGGGGAGACCTTCTTGCTCTCTACAGCTACCTGAAGGGAGGTTGTAGCCAGGTGGGGGTTGGTCTCTTCTCCCAGGCAAGCAGCACCAGAACAAGAGGACACAGTCTCAGACTGTGCCAGGGGAAGTTTAGGCTGGAGGTGAGGAGAAAGCTCTTCACTGAGAGAGTTGTTAGCCATTGGAATGTGCTGCCCAGGGAGGTGATGGAGTCACCATCCCTAGAGGTGTTCAAGAGAGGACTGGATGTGGCACTTGGAGCCATGGTTTAGTTAGTCATGAGGTAATGGGTGACAGGTTGGACTTGATGATCTCTGAGGACGTTTCCAACCTTATTGATTCTATGATTCTAAATGTCTTCCTCCACTCCTTTCTTTGAGCAGAAAGCCATGACAAGCAGCAACACAACCACAAGTTTGGTGTGTTTGACAGCAGCTTACCAGAAATTAGGGAGACACCTCCTTGCCAGCACATCTCTTTCAATATTACAGTTTTTAAACTGCATGGGAAGGAAGCCTGCCACAGCCAGCAGCTTCAGTCACTGCACAGCTCTGACCTTTGTCAATACTACTCCTCCTTACTGATGAATTTTAAAGTCTGTGCACAACTATCGCTGCCTAATTACATGACTGCACATCACATCAAACACAGAACAACACTGGAACAAAAGCCCCACAGAACTCAGATTTTCCACTCTCCCCTTGAGACTTAGGGAATGGAATGGAATGGAATGGAATGGAATGGAATGGAATGGAATGGAATGGAATGGAATGGAATGGAATGGAAGAGACCTTCAAGATCATGGTGTCCAACCCATCAACCAATCCAACCCACCCAATCAAATAAACCATGGCACCAAGCACCCCATCAAGTCTCCTCCTGAACACCTCCAGTGATGGTGACTCCACCACCTCTCTGGGCAGCACATTCCAATGGCCAATCACTCTCTCTGTATAGAATTTCTTCCTAACATCCAACCTAAACCCTGCAGGGAGGGCAAAGCACTTGCAAACCCTCCACCCTGTTTTGTTTGTTTTCAGCATGGGCATTAACCCACCACAGAGATCATCAAGTCCAACCTATCACCCAACACCATCTAATCAACCAAACCATGGCACCAAGTGCCTCATCCAGGCGCTTCCTAAACACCTCCAGGGATGGAGACTCCATCACCTCCCCGGGCAGCACATCCAGTCTAAACCTCCCCTGGCACAGCTTGAGACTGTGGCCTCTTGTTCTAGTGCTGGTTGCCTCAGAGAAGACACCAACCCCCATCTGGCTACAACCTCCCTTCAGGTAGCTGTAGACAGCAAGAAGGTCTCCCCTGAGCCTCCTCTTCTCCAGGCTAAGCAACCCCAGCTCCCTCAGCCTCTCCTCACAGGGCTGTGCTCCAGACCCCTCCCCAGCTTTCTTGCCCTTCTCTGGACACCTTCCAGCAACTCAACCTCCTTCCTAAAGTGAAGGGCCCAGAACTGGACACAGGACTCAAGGTGTGGCCTAACCAGTGCAGTGTACAGGGGCACAATGACCTCCCTGCTCCTGCTGGCCACACTGTTCCTGATGCAGGCCAGGATGCCATTGGCCCTCCTGGTTGCCTGGGCACACTGCAGGCTCATGTTCAGCCTACCATTGACCAGCACCCCCAGGTCCCTCTCTGCCTGGCTGCTCTCAGCCACTCTCACCCCAGCCTGTAGCACTGCATGGGGTTGTTGTGGCCAGTGTGCAGAACCTGGCACTTGGATGTGTTCAATCTCCTGCCCTTGAACTCTGCCCATCTGTCCAGCCTGTCCCTCTGCAGAGCCTCTCTACCCTCCAGCAGATCAACTCCTGCCCCCAGCTTGCTGTCATCTGCAAATTTACTGATGATGGACTCAATGCCCTCATCCAGATCATCAGTGCAGATGTTAAAGAGCACAGGGCCCAGCACTGATCCCTGGGGCACACCACTGGTGCCTGGCTGCCAGCTGGCTGTGGCACCATTCACCACTACTCTCTGGGCTCAGCCTCCATTCAGTTCCTAACCCAGCTCAGAGTGCTGCTGTCCAAGCCAGGGGTTGACAGCTTGGCCAGGAGTTTGCTGTGGGGTCGGTGTCAAAGGCCTTGCTGAAGTCCAGGCAGACTCCATCCACAGCCCGCCCCACATCCACCAGGCAGTTACTTAATCATAGAAGGAGATCAGGTTGCTGTTCCTAAATCCATGCTGGTTTACACATTACACTTGAGCAATGTTCTGGAGAAGCCTTCCTGCAGCTGACAAGCTTCAACACATGTGGTCCTGTGTGGTCTTCAATTACGCAGCCTGTGCTTGTCTCTCTGCAGCCTGAACCACTCCTGCTTCCAAACCTGACTTTGAGGCATAAAACTACTCAGATTGCAGGGGAGAAGAAGAAGGCTGTACAACATTTCTGCCAAACTACTTAGAAGTACAGACTCAGAAAACTGCCTCCTGCTACCAACAGGAAACTGGCATTGCCAGGGCAAAAGACGGCAATGACTCTCACAGCCAACCAGGAGTGGAAAGGGGAAGAGCAGGAATATCAATTCCCATAGTGCAAGCTGCACCACAGAACCAAACACCTAAGCCAACAGCTTAGCTGGGATGTTTTAGGAAGGACATTGAGACTCTTGAACGTGTCCAAAGAAGGGCAACAAGGCTGGAGAGAGGTCTTGAGCACAGCCCTGTGAGGAGAGGCTGAGGGAGCTGGGGTTGCTTAGCCTGGAGAAGAGGAGGCTCAGGGGTGACTTTATCTCTCTCTACAACTCCCTGAAGGGAGGTTATAGCCAAGTGGGGGTTGGTCTCTTCTCCCAGGCAGCCAGCACCAGAACAAGAGGACACAGTCTCAGACTGCGCCAGGGGAGGTTTAGGTTGGATGTTAGGAAGAAGTTCTATATAGAGAGAGTGATTGGCCATTGGAATGTGCTGCCCAGGGAGGTGGTGGAGTGCCCATCCCTGGAGGTGTTCAAGAGGGGATTGGATGTGGCACTTGGTGCCATGGTTTAGTCATGAGGTCTGTGGTGACAGGTTGGACTTGATGACCTTTGAGGTCCCTTCCAACCTTGGTGATACTGTGTTTTACAGGTAAATAAATTAACTCAACCTGTTTTAGGCTCATTTAAAACTTATTTTGAGGAGTATGTGATCACTGCAAATTGTATCATCAGGTCAGTGTCCCCCTGCCTTTCCAGCCTGCTTTTAAACATTTCAGAACAGAGAATTAACCAGGTTGGAAAAGAGCTTCAAGATCATGGAGCCCATCCTATCACCCAGCACCATCTGATCAACTAAACCATGGCACCAAGTGCCTCATCCAGGCTCTTCTTAAACACCTCCAGGGATGGGGACTCCACCACCTCCCTGGGCAGCACATTCCAATGGCCAATTACTCTTTCCTGGAAGAATTTCTTCCTAACACCCAGTTTAAACCTCCCTGGTTTGAGGTCTCTTCCAACCTTGGTGATTCTGGTGCAGCTTGAAACTGTGTCCTCTTGTTCTGGTGCTGCTTGCCTGGGAGAAGAGACCAACCCCCACCTGACTACAACTGCCCTCAGGTAGCTGTGGTATGCTGACACATTCCACTCCTCAGACAGAACTTGACATGGTCAGGTTCTGCTTTAAACATGCACTTGTTACCATTCCATATGTTAAAGGACAGACTCACTTTGAGCCCATAACACTAAACTGAAGTAATCCTTAGAATCATTTTGAAGTCATCCAATGAAACACTGAGATCCCAAGCACAGGAAACACGTGCAATGACGCCGAGGCTCAGGAACACTCAAGGTGCACTTTCAGCTCACTCTTTATTAGTGAGATTTATAGCCTTGTTTGTCTTTTTCATATACAAAATAGCTGAACACCACAGAAACACCTCCCACCATAGCATCACAGTATCAGTCAGGGTTGGAAGGGACCACAAGGGTCATCCAGTTCCAACCCCCCTGCCATGGGCAGGGACACCCCACACTACATCAGCCTGGCCACAGCCTCAGCCAGCCTGGCCTTAAACACCTCCAGGGACAGGGCCCCAACCACCTCCCTGCACAACCCATTCCAGGGCTTCACCACTCTCATGGGGAAGAACTTCCTCCTCACCTCCAGCCTCAATCTCCCCACCTTCAGCTTCATTCCATTCCCCCTAGTCCTATCACTCCCTGAGATCCTGAGCAGTCCCTCCCCAGCCTTCCTGGAGCCTCCTTCAGATCCTGGAGGGCCACAATGAGGTCACCTGGGAGCCTTCTCTTCTCCAGACTGAACAGCCCCAACTCCTTCAGTCTGTCCTCACAGGAGAGGTGCTCCAGCCCTCTGCTCATCCTCCTGGCCCTGCTCTGGGCACCTTCCAGCACCTCCAGATCCCTCTTGTAACAGGGGCTCCAGAACTGGAGGCAGTACTCCAGGTGGGGTCTCAGCAGAGCTGAGTACCAGACAGAGGAACAGGTACAGCCACACCAGCAGCAGCACCACCAGCATTACCTCTTTGATTTTGTTCCTCCTCTCTCGGACATCCGGGTCTGACGGCTCCCCGCTGCTCACCCCTATGAGGTTTGGTAAAGGGACAGGAGGCAGTGGCTTGCTGTCTTTCTTTTTCAAGTCCTGCACTACTTTGTTCTTCTCTGTCTGAATCTCAGCTTGGATCTCATCCCGTGATTTCTTCAGCTTCTCCTTGGCCTCCTCCAGAGCCTTCTCGTGGTCTGCTCGGATCTTGTTCCTCAGACGTTCCTCTTCCTCTCTGGAGACACAAATGCCAGTCATCATTTCCCTGCTGCAAACACACAGCCTGCAAGCACACTGCAGCTCTCACCCACACACCACATCCCAAACTGGTTTGCTCTGATTAGTATCAACTGACAAGTTTACTGCATCATTCTTCTCATGAACCCAAAAAAGGAAGAACAAACAACAGAATAGAATTAACCAGGATGGAAAAGACCTCAGAGATCATCCAGTCCAACCTATCACCCAACACCATCTAATCAACTAAACCATGGCACCAAGTGCCTCAGCCAGGCTCTTCCTAAACACCTCCAGGGATGGGGACTCCACCACTTCCCTGGGCAGCACATTCCAATGGCCAGTCTCTCTTGCTGGGAAGAATTTCTTCCTAACCTCCAGCCTGAACCTCTCCTGGCACAGCTTGAGACTGTGGCCTCTTGTTCTGGTACTGGGTGCCTGGGAGAAGAGACCAACCCCCACCTGGCTACAACCTCCCTTCAGGGACTTGGAGACAGCAATAAGGTCACCCCTGAGTCTCCTATTCTCCAGGCTAAGCAACCCCAGCTCCCTCAGCCTCTCCTCACAGGGCTGTGCTCCAGACCCCTCCCCAGCTTTGTTACCCTTCTCTGGACACCTTCCAGCAAGTCAACCTCCTTCCTAAACTGAGGGGCCCAGAACTGGACACAGACTCAAGATGTGGCCTAACCAGTGCTGAGCACAGGGGCAGAATGACTTCCCTGCTCCTGCTGGCCACACTGTTCCTAATGCAGGCCAGGATGCCATTGGCCTTCTTGCCCACCTGGGCACACTGCTGGCTCATGTTCAGCCTACTATCAACCAGCACCCCCAGGTCCCTCTTTGTTTGGCAGCTCTCAGCCACTCTGACCCCAGCCTGTAGCTCTGCATGGGGTTGTTGTGGCCAAAGTGCAGCACCTGGCACTTGGACTTGTTGAATGCCATCCTGTTGGACTCTGCCCATCTGTCCAGGTCCCTCTGCAGAGCTCTCCTACCCTCTAACAGATCAACTCCTGCCCCCAGCTTGGTGTCATCTGCAAATGTACTGATGATGGACTCAATGCCCTCATCCAGATCAGCAATAAAGATATTGAACAGGCTGGGGCCCAGCACTGATCTCTGGGGGACACCACTGGTGCCTGGCTGCCAGCTGGATGTGGCACTATTCACCACCACTCTCTGGGCATGGCCCTCCAGCCAGTTCCTAACCCAGCACAGAGCAAACACAAGTAATACCAGTTAGGACAGCTCTCACTTCTACTACAACCCCTACATGAGGGAAAATATCTTCCTTATATTTCTGTAAAAGTTACTGCCAGAAAGTCATGTGAGTACTGTGAGCACTGTGCAGTAACAAATGCTGGTAAACATTTCTATCAGCAGAGAGATCTGAAACCACAGCTCTTTAGTCTGGAAAGCTTTTCCAAGGGTAGCAGAGGGTTCTGCATAAGATGAAGCTAGAAAGAATCAGAATGAGGTCGTCAGAAGGAGCTATTCCCCACAGTCATGTTCTCACCTAGAGACAGCATGCTGAATGGGAGCCAAAGAGATGGCTAACAGAGAATGAGAAACATGAAGTGCTGGAGAGCATTGAAGAACCAAAGCATTTCAGTGTGGAGAGCATGTATGCAGGAAGCATACATCTCATTTTCAAAGCTCAGCTCCTAGAGGCAAGTGCCTGCCTCTGCAGTCTGCATGGACATCCAGCTGGCAGCCAGTCACCAGTGGTGTCCCCCAGGGATCAGTGCTGGGCCCTATCCTCTTCAACATCTTCATTCATGATCTGGATAAGGGGATTGAGTCAGTCATCAGCAAATGTGCAGATGACACCAAGTTGGGAGCAGATGTTGGTCAGTTAGAGGGTTGAAAGGCTCTGCAGAGGGACCTCGACCAACTGGACAGATGGGCAGAGTCCAACAGGATGGCATTCAACAAGTCCAAGTGCCAGGGGCTGCACTTTGGCCACGGCAATCCCATGCAGAGCTACAGGCTGGGGTCAGAGTGGCTGAGAGCTGCCAAACAGAGAGGGACCTGGGGGTGCTGATCGACAGCCACCTGAATATGAGCCAGCAGTGTGCCCAGGTGGCCAAGAGGGCCAAGGGCATCCTGGCCTGCATCAGGAACAGTGTGGCCAGCAGGAGCAGGGAGGTCATTGTACCCCTGGACTCAGCACTGTTTAGGTCACACCTTGAGTCCTGTGTCCAGTTCTGGGCTCCTCAGTTTAGAAAAGATGTTGAGTTGCTGGAAGGTGTCCAGAGAAGGGCAACAAAACTGGGGAGGGGTCTGGAGCACAGCCCTGTGAGGAGAGGCTGAGGGAGCTGGGGTTGCTTAGCCTGGAGAAGAGGAGGCTCAGGGGTGACCTTATTGCTCTCTACAACTACCACAAAGCTGGTTGTAGCCAGGAGGGTGTTGGTCTCTTCTCCCAGGCAGCCAGCACCAGAACAAGAGGACACAGTCTCAAGCTGTGCCAGGGGAAGTTTAGGCTGGAGGTGAGGAGAAAGTTCTTCCCAGAGAGAGTTTTTAGCCATTGGATTGTGCTCCGAGGGAGGTGGTGGAGTCCCCATCCCTGGAGGTGTTCAAGAGGGGATTGGATGTGGCACTTGGTGCCATGGTCTAGTCATGAGGGCTGTGGTGATAGGTTGGACTTGATGATCTTTGAGGTCTCTTCCAACCTTGGTGATACTGTGACACTGTGATTCTCAATCCCAGATGCTGCATGCAACATCAATAATAAAAGCTCCACCAGCTTCACCACTTTCTAGATGCAAACTGCATGGAACAGCCATAAATTGTAAGAGAAGCTTTAAACTGATGTCTGTTTATACTGCAGGGAGCACTACATAAACACACCAAAGCTGTTGATCTCTGCAGCACTTTAAGCCAATTAGAGTCACTTAAGGAGGTCTGAATCACAGTCTGCCTCCCTTCAGTCACTCAGCAGAATAGCTAAGCCTGGGAGGAAAACACACAAAGACTCAATAGAAATGAAAAACCTTGGTGCTAATTATATGCTCAGTTCCTTGTCTGGCAGGAAGTGACATTGTGAGACAAACACAGGGAAACAGTAAGCTGAAGAGAAAGGCCAACAGGTACTGCAGGGAGTTTACAGGAGACAGCACAAGAGCTGCTTCTGCAAATCACAGGATCACAGTGTCACCAAGGTTGGAGGAGACCTCAAAGATCATCGAGTCCAACCTGTCACCACAGACCTCATGACTAGACCATGACAATGGATGGTCTCAATGCAGTTACCAATGATGGGCAGCATGAGCTACAAGAAATATCACACTCTGCCTTCCAGTTGAAGACATACTTTACCAGGCACAAGCATATGGCCCCAACTGGAAGGAAAAACCCCAACACACCTCATGGTTTTCTGAACACACACAGTCTCAAGCTGCATCAGGGGAGGTTTAGACTCGAGGTGAGGAGAAAGTTCTTCACTGAGAGAGTCATTGGTCATTGGAATGTGCTGCCCAGGGAGGTGGTGGAGTCCCCATCCCTGGAGATGCTCAAGAGGGGATTGGATGTGGCACTTGGTGCCATGGTCTAGTCATGAGGTCTGTGGTGACAGGTTGGACTCGATGATCCTCGAGGTCTCTTCCAACCTTAGTGATACTGTGAGACTGTGAACTCTCACAAACTAAGAGAAAATTCAGAATGAAGTGAAGAGAATGAAAAGCCTGGAAATGTGTGAGCAGCTAAGAACCCCCCTTGAGGAACAGGTGAACACAACAGGTCAGTCTCTTCTCCCAGGCAACCAGCACCAGAACAAGAGGACACAGTCTCAAGCTGCACCAGGGGAGGTATGGGGGCGATGGAGATTGGAATCAGTACGGCTGATCAATATGATGGAGTATTGTTCCTTGATTGTTCCAGTGTTGCAGGCCTATGGTGCCAGTATAGCACAGTAAAGTGTAGAAGAAGAGGAGACAGGAAAAGCAGAAGTGTGGAGCAAGGGAACTGCTACAACTTATATAAACTCGGAGAGCCTCGTTGGCATGGCTTCATTGGTTCCCTAGGAGTGACCACACATGGCACTGTTATAGATCATTGGTCCAACTACTAATGACACAACGAGGTTGTTGATGCAGGTGCATGTCCTGTTGTCCCAAGATAACTGTCCATGTTTATAGCTACCAGTGTCCTGCTTTAGTTACATGCTGCAGGCACAGCACTGTTTTGCTACACTGCTAGCTGGCTCTGCACTCATGCTGAGCATGGCCTGCCACCATGCCAGGCTCTAGGCCTGCACTGCTCACACTGCTCGTGGCCAGCATTGCCACAGGGAGGTTCAGGCTGGATGGGAGGAAGAAGTTCTTCATAGAAAGAGAGATTGGCCATTGGGATGTGCTGCCCAGGGAGGTGGTGGAGTCACCATCCCTGGAGGTGTTTAGGAAGAGCCTGCATGAGGCACTTGGTGCCATGGTTTAGTTGATCAGATGGTGTTGGGTGATAGGTTGGACTTGATGATCTCTGAGGTCTTTTTCAACCTGGTTAATTCTATTCTAGTTTATTCTATTCCAAATCTGATTATCAAAACATTTACAATGCTGAGATAGAGGGGACAGAAGAACCTCATGGTTCTTCTGAATTCTCAAGCTGCACAAACTTAAGAGAAGATTCAGAATGAAGTTAAGAGAATGGGAAGCCTGGAAATGTGTGAGCAGCTAAGAACTCCCCTGGAGTAACAGGTGAACACAACAGGTTGGTCTCTTCTTCCAGGCAACCAGTACCAGAACAAGAGGACACAGTCTCAAGCTGTGCCAGAGGAGGTTTAGGCTGGCTGTTAGGAAGAAGTTCTTTGTAGAAAGAGAGATTGGCCATTGGAATGTGCTGCCCAGGGAGGTGGTGGAGTCACCATCACTGGATGGAGGTGGTTAGGAAGAGCCTGGCTGAGGCACTTGGTGCCATGGTTTAGTTGATCAGATGGTGTTGGGTGATAGGTTGGACTTGATGATCTCTGAGGTCTTTTCCAACCTGGTTCATTCTCTCCTAGTCTATTCACTGCCCTAGCTGGTACAGCCAGATTAGCTTTTACTGGTGAGGAAAGGTAGCTGTTCCTACACCCAGCCCAGCAGCTGGATGCATATTAGCAGCCAGCCATCTGCCCGAGGCCAGAAGGGTCACCAGTGACTGCGTAAGCACTTTAATCTCACAGGAAATTTCTGGTTTGCAGTTACAGCATCAGCTGGAACAGATTTGCAGAAGAATCTGATCCACTGTTTCAGGAAGAAATAGGATGCATTGCCCACAGCACCATCACGGAGCACAACGCTCCCTAGGGAGCAGCACGTGAAAAATGCCAATTCCAGAATGTTTCACACAAGCTTAGAAGTCCACAAGCACACTCCTTCGGTTTGCACTGCCTTCATGTCATGACTCAAGCAGGAAAACACTCTGCTACAAAGGGCAATGGATAAAGGAAGTTCAACAATGGAGAGCTGTCAACTACTACAGCTCTCTCCAAAACCCAGTAGTGCTACAGGCTGGGGTCAGAATGGCTGAGAGCAGCCAGGCAGAGAGGGACCTGGGGGTACTGGTTGATGGTAGGCTGAACATGAGCCTGCAGTGTGCCCAGGCAGCCAGGAGGGCCAATGGCATCCTGGCCTGCATCAGGAACAGTGTGGCCAGCAGGAGCAGGGAGGTCATTCTGCCCCTGTACACTGCACTGGTTAGGCCACACCTTGAGTCCTGTGTCCAGTTCTGGGCCCCTCAGTTTAGGAAGGAGGTTGACTTGCTGGAAGGTGTCCAGAGAAGGGCAACAAAGCTGGGGAGGGGTCTGGAGCACAGCCCTGCGAGGAGAGGCTGAGGGAGCTGGGGTTGCTTAGCCTGGAGAAGAGGAGGTTCAGGAGAGACCTTCTTGCTCTCTACAACTCCCTGAAGAGAGGTTGTAGACAGGTGGGGGTTGGTCTCTTCTCCCAGGCAAGTAGCACCAGAACAAGGGGACATAGTCTCAAGTTGTGCCAGGAGAGGTTTAGGCTGGATGTTAGGAAGAAGTTCTACACAGAGAGAGTGATTGCCCATTGGAATGTGCTGCCCAGGGAGGTGGTGGAGTCACCATCACTGCAGGTGTTTAGGAGGAGACTTGATAGGGTGCTTGGTGCCATGGTTTAGTTGATTAGATGGTGTTGGGTGATAGGTTGGACTTGATGATCTTGAAGGTCTTTTTCAACCTGGTTAATTCTATTCTATTTCATTCTATTCTAAATCGGATTATCAAAGCATTTAAAATGCTAAGATGGAGGGGCAAAATTGTTTCAGGTACCAATCTGACTTTAGAAAAAGGACATAGAAAAGGCTAAGACTTACTAAAAGTTTAGGACTGCTTCATGTCTTAAGAAGAAACAGAAAAAAAATTGCTGCTACCTGCTCTGTGCAAAAGGACTTTTAACAGCTTCCTGTGTGCCTGCACCACACTGACAGGGAGCTCCAGACATTCCTTCCCAAACAGCATCACAGTATCACCCAGGTAGGAAGAGACCTCAAAGATCATCGAGTCCAACCTGTCACCACAGACCTCATGACTACACCATGGCACCAAGTGCCACATCCAATCCCCTCTTGAACCCTCCAGGGATGGGGACTCCACCACCTCCCTGGGCAGCACATTCCAATGGCCAATCACTTTCTCTATGAAGAACTTCTTTCTAACATCCAGCCTAAACCTCCCCTGGCACAGCTTGAGACTGTGTCCCCTTGTTCTGGTGCTGGTTGCCTGGGAGAAGAGACCAACCCCTTCCTGGCTACAACCTCCCTTCAGGGAGTTAGAGACAGCAATGAGGTCTCCCCTGAGCCTCCACTTCTCCAGGCTAAGCAACCCCAGCTCTCTCAGCCTCTCCTCACAGGGCTGTGCTCAAGGCCTCTCCCCAGCCTTGTTGCCCTTCTCTGGACACCTTCAAGTCTCTCAATGTCCTTCCTAAACTGAGGAGCCCAGAACTGGACACAGGACTCAAGGTGTGGCCTAACCAGTGCTGAGTACAGGGCACAATGACCTCCCTGCTCCTGCTGGCCACACTGTTCCTAATGCAGGTCAGGATGCCCATGCCCCTTTGGCCACCTGGGCACACTGCTGGCTCATGTTTAGGTGGCTGTCGTTCAGCACCCCCAGGTCCCTCTCTTTTTGGGAGCTCTCAACCACTCTGCCCCCAGCCTGTAGCTCTGCAACAGATTTTTTTGAAGCAGTGAAGATGGAAGTACTTCACAAGAAGCAGGAATGAAAAGCATCTATGGACTATAAGAATGAGAAACAGAAAACGAAATCCATGCTGAATGAGAAAATTGGGTAGGGGAAAGGATTACCAAGGAGCACACATCTGGCAGTGCAGAGCTGATTTTAATGTGGGATTCAAACACTACCAAAACCTCATGGGATAATTATTGTACAACGCTGCAGAAACCAGCTAGAGTTAATGATGTCAAACCACAGAGATTACAAGAGGGATGTGGAGGTGCTGGAAGGTGTCCAGAGAAGGGCCAGGAGGATGAGCAGAGGGCTGGAGCACCTCTCCTGTGAGGACAGACTGAAGGAGTTGGGGCTGTTCAATCTGCAGAAGAGAAGGCTCCCAGGTGACCTCATTGTGGCCTTCCAGTATCTGAAGGGGCCTACAGGAAGGCTGGGGAGGGACTGCTCAGGATCTCAGGGAGTGATAGGACTAGGGGGAATGGAATGAAGCTGGAGATGGGGAGATTGAGGCTGGAGGGGAGGAGGAAGTTCTTCCCCATGAGAGTGGTGAAGCCCTGGAATGGGTTGTGCAGGGAGGTGGTTGGGGCCCTGTCCCTGGAGGTGTTTAAGGCCAGGCTGGCTGAGGCTGTGGCCAGGCTGATGTAGTGTGGGGTGTTCCTGCCCAGGGCAGGGGGGTTGGAACTGGATGATCCTTGTGGTCCCTTCCAACCCTGACTGATACTGTGATACTAGATCTGTGCTGTAAGCAGGTCTAGGTTGCTGAGACCACTCCTGTTGCACAACTTTATATCCAGACAGAGCAATGCATTTACACTGTCAAGTCCAAGATGGTGTGGACAAGCATCCTGCATACTGTATTAGTTATTGACATAAAACACAGTGTGACTGAGGCAGAAGAATAAATAGCTGCTCCTGGGATATTGAGACAGCAATGAGCTGGATTCTCATGCAAGAGCAAGGTGTCATCATTGTCTCATATTACTGGAGGCATCTTTACAAGGCATCACATTTTCATGTGGGACAAAGCAGTTCAATGATGTTGATGGCACAGATCAGATAATGGAGGACATGCATAATGATTGTACTCTGCCTGGACTTCAGCAAGGCCTTTGACACTGTCCCCCACAGCAAACTCCTGGCCAAGCTGTCAGTCCCTGGTTTGGACAGCAGCACTCTGAGCTGGGTTAGGAACTGGCTGGAGGCTGAGCCCAGAGAGTGGTGGTGAATGGTGCCACAGCCAGCTGGCAGCCAGGCACCAGGGGTGTGCCCCAGGGATCAGTGCTGGGCTCCATCCTGTTCAATATCTTTATTGATGATCTGGATGAGGGGACTGAGTCCATCAGTAGTGAATGTGCAGATGACACCAAGCTGGGGGCAGGAGTTGATCTGTTAGAGGGTTGGAGAGCTCTGCAGAGGGACCTTGCCAGGCTGGACAGATGGGCAGAGTTCAAGGGCAGGAGATTGAACACATCCAAGTGCCAGGTTCTACACATTGGCCACAACAACCCCATGCAGTGCTACAGGTTGGGGTCAGAGTGGCTGAGAGCAGCCAGGTAGAAAGGCACCTGGGGAGGTAGTGGTTGACAGCAGCTGAACATGAGCCTGCAGTGTGCCCAGGTGGCCAAGAAGGCCAATGGCATCCTGGACTGTATCTCAAAATCTCTTCCCATCTGTTTAATTCTATTCTATTCTATCTGGATGAGGGAATTGAGAGCACCCTCAGCAAATTTGTAGATGACACTATGCTGGGAGGGAGTGTTGATTTGCTGGAGGGTAGGAAGGCTCTAGAGAGGGACCTGGACAGGCTGGATCATTGGGCCAAGGGCAATGGCATAAAGTTCAAGAAGGCCAAGTGCCCACTCCTGCACTTGGGTCACAAGATCTCCATGAACACTGCAGGCTCGGGGTAGAGTGGCTGGAAAGCTCTGGTAAAGAAAGATCTGAGTATGTTGATCAACAGCTGGCTGAAGATGAGCCAGCAGTGTGCCTGGGTGGCCAGGAAGACCAACAGTATCCTGAGTCTGTTATCAGGACCAGTGTGACCTGCAGGAGTGGGGCAGTAATTGTTCCCCCAGACTCAGCAGCAGTGAGGCCATATCTTGAGTCCTGGGCTCAGTTTTGGGGTCCTGTGTACAAAAACATCTTAAGGTGCTGGGAAAGGTCCAGTGAAGGGCAATGAAGCTGGTGAAAGGTCTGGGGAACAGGTCTTGTGAGGAGTGGCTGAGGGATTGTTTAGTGCAGAGAAAAGAAGGCTGAGGGGAGACCTTTTTGCTCTCCACAACTAACTTAAAGGAGGCTGGAGCTAGGTGGGGGTTGGTCTGTTCTCTAGTCATAGAATGGGAGCAAATGGCCTCAAGCTGCACCAAGGGAAGTTTAGGTTGGCTACTGAAACAAAATTCTTCACTGAAAGAGTTCTCAAACACTGGAACAAGCTGCCAGGAGTTGGTGGAATCCCTGCCCCCGGAGATGTTTAGCAGACACAGAGGTGCTGCTGAGAGACACGGTTTAGCACCAGGCTTGGGGCAGTTGGATTCAATGATCTGAAGAGTCTTTTCCAGGGGACAGGAACATCTGCCTCACGGGGAAGGGCTGAGAGAGCGGGCACTGTTTAGCCCAGAGGAGAGGAGACTGAATCTCATTAATGGTTCTGGGATGTATGTGCATTAGGCACAGCATCCTTGCAGCTCTTTCTTCCCTGATCATCTTTGCCCCCGGAATTACAAATACATGGAATACATAGAATAGACCAGGTTGGAAGAGACCTTCAAGATCACTGTGTCCAACCCATCAACCAATCCAACACCACCTAAACAACTAACCCATGGCACCAAGCACCCCAGCAAGTCTCCTCCTGAACACCTCCAGTGATGGTGACTCCACCACCTCCCTGGGCAGCACATTCCAATGGGCAATCACTCTCTCTATATAGAACTTCTTCCTAACATCCAACCTAAACCTCCCCTGGCGCAGTCTGAGACTGTGTCCTCTTGTTCTGGTGCTGGCTGCCTGGGAGAAGAGACCAACCCCCACCTGGCTACAACCTCCCTTCAGGGAGTTGTAGAGAGAGATAAAGTCACCCCTGAGCCTCCTCTTCTCCAGGCTAAGCAACCCCAGCTCCCTCAGCCTCTCCTCACAGGGCTGTGCTCCAAACCCCTCCCTAGCTTTGTTGCCCTTCTCTGGACACCTTCCAGCAAGTCAACCTCCTTCCTAAACTGAGGAGCCCAGAACTGGACACAGGACTCAAGGTGTGGCCTAACCAGTGCAGTGTACAGGGGCAGAATGACCTCCCTGCTCCTGCTGGCCACACTGTTCCTGATGCAGGCCAGGATGCCATTGGCCCTCTTGGCTGCCTGGGCACACTGCTGGCTCATGTTCAGCCTACCATCAACCAGTACCCCCAGGTCCCTCTCTGCCTGGCTGCTCTCAGCCACTCTGACCCCAGCCTGTAGCACTGCATGGGGTTGCTGTGGCCAATGTGCAGAACCTGGCACTTGGATGTGTTCAATCTCCTGCCCCTGGACTCTGCCCATCTCTCCAGCCTGTCCAGGTCCCTCTGCAGAGCCTCTCCTACCCTCTAACAGATCAACTCCTGCCCCCAGCTTGGTGTCATCAGCAAATTTACTGATGATGGACTCAATGCCCTCATCCAGATCATCAATAAAGATGTTAAAGAGCACAGGGCCCAGCACTGATCCCTGGGGGATGCCACTGGTGCCTGGCTGCCAGCTGGCTGTGGCACCATTCACCACCACTCTCTGGCCTCAGCCTCCAGCCAGTTCCTAACCCAGCTCAGAGTGCTGCTGTCCAAGCCAGGGACTGACAGCTTGGCCACCCTTCTGCACATCATGCTCCCTGAGGAAGAAACAAAGCCCCAGGAGGCACACAGTAAATCTTCAGAAGTGACTGAGAGGACCCAAAGAGCCTCCAGAAACTGAACAAGTTTTCTGTAGGAGCCTTAGCCAGCTGACAAATTCCTTTTCCTTCCACATAGCCAACTGGTAAAGGACAGGACTTTGTTAGCACACCTATTGATCCCAGCAGGCTCTTGCTGGTAGCCCAACAACAGGCTCTGTGTGTGTGTGTGTCCCAACATTTCCCCTGATGCACAGGAACAGCAGTATGGGAGAGAACACTTCAGCAAGACAGAAACAGGACTGGAACTGTTCACCTTCCCAAGGCACTGCCAGGTGAGTTTCCTCCAGCAGAGAGCAAAGCCTTGCTAAAAATCACGGAGTCCTGATGTCCCAGGGAAAGCTGCTGGAACTCCTTGCAATGAGAAGTGCTAAATGCAATCAAATGCTTAATACACACAGCCAGCCTTGCTCTCCACATGAGGCAGGACCCTGACATTTCACAGAGATCCTGCAAGCTTAACCTAAAATGAAAGAACAACAGGGGGCATACTTGAAAGGAATTTGCCAAGAAGCTCCACCAAAACACCCCACACCACAGATGAGGCCAGAAACAACAGCAGGAGCAAGGGAAGCTCCTGGGGTACTCTTGTTTTGGGGGGGGAAACCCAACAAACCCAGGCAAGCCACAAAACAGACCCAGAAATCTGTTCAAGCATCACAGCTAACAAGCACAGAGCTGTTAGCCACTTCCATGGGACAGTTTGGGTTCTAATTTGTCAAGATCAGGGCTTGAAAAGTCTCACTTTCAAATATCCACTACAAGTTCAACACCAGCTGGGAGCAGTAATATTTGGCTTTATCAAAGGTCAAGTAACCTTAGCCTGGAGAAGAGGAGGCTCAGGGGAGATAGAATAGAATAGAATAGAATAGAATAGAATAGAATAGAATAGAATAGAATAGAATAGAATAGAATAGAATAGAATAGAATAGAATAGAATAGAATAGAATAGAATAGAATAGAACAGAACCAGAACTAACCAGGTTGGAAAAGACCTTCAAGATCATACCATCGAACCCATCACCCAACACCATCTCATCAACTAAACCATGGCACCAAGTGCCTCATCCAGGCTCTTCCTAAACACCTCCAGGGATGGTGACTCCACCACCTCCCTGGGCAGCACATTCCAATGGCCAATCTCTCTATCTATGAAGAATTTCTTCCTAACATCCAGTCTAAACCTCCCCTGGCACAGCTTGAGACTGTGTCCTCTTGGTCTGCTGCTGGCTGCCTGGGAGAAGAGACCAACCTCTGCCTGGCTGCAACCTTCCTTCAGGGAGCTGGAGAGAGCAATGAGGTCTCCTCTGAGCCTCCTCTTCTCCAGGCTAAGCAACCCCAGCTCCCTCAGCCTCTCCTCACAGGGCTGTGCTCCAGACCCCGCTGCAACTCAATAGCTTTCCTAAACTGAGGAGCCCAGAACTGGACACAGGACTCAAGGTGTGGCCTAACCAGTGCTGAGCACAGGGCACAATGACTTCCCTGCTCCTGCTGGCCACACTCTTCCTGATGCAGGCCAGGATGCCATTGGCCCTCTTGGCCACCTGGGCACACTGCTGGCTCATCTTCAGCTGCCATCAACCACTACCTCCCCAGGTCCCTCTCTGCCTGGCTGCTCTCAGCCACTCTGACCCCAGCCTGTAGCACTGCATGGGGTTGTTGTGGCCAATGTGTAGAACCTGGCACTTGGATGTGTTCAATCTCCTGCCCTTGGACTCTGCCCATCTGTCCAGCCTGGCAAGGTCCCTCTGCAGAGCTCTCCTGTCTTCTAACAGCTCAAATCCTGCCCCCAGCTTGGTGTCATCTGCAAATTTACTGATGATGGACTCAATGCCCTCATCCAGATCATCAATAAAGATATTGAACAGGATGGGGCCCAGCACTGATCTCTGGGGCACACCCCTGGTGCCTGGCTGCCAGCTGGCTGTGGCACCATTCACCACCACTCTCTGGGCTCAGCCTCCAGCCAGTTCCTAACCCAGCTCAGAGTGCTGCTGTCCAAGCCAGGGGCTGACAGCTTGGCCAGGAGTTTGCTGTGGGGGACAGTGTCAAAGGCCTTGCTGAAGTTCACGCAGACTACATCCACAGCCTTTGACCACTCTCTACAACTCCCTGAAGGGAGGCTGTAGCCAGGTGAGGGTTGGTCTCTCCTCCCAGGCAGCCAGCACCAGAACAAGAGGACACAGTCTCAAGCTGCACCAGGGGAAGTTTAGGCTGCTTGTTAGCAAGAAGTTCTTCCCAGAAAGAGAGATTGGCCATTGGAATGTGCTGCCCAGGGAGGTGGTGGAGTCACCATCCCTGGAGGTGTTTAGGAAGAGCCTGGATGAGGCACTTGGTGCCATGGTTTAGCTGATTAGATGGTGTTGGGTGATGGCTTCGATGCGATGATCATGAAGGTCTCTTCCAAGCTGGCTAATTCCATTCTATTCTAATAACAGAGCCTGGGGCACTAGAAAAGCAAAACTAAGGTGCCAAAAGGCACTGGCTGTACAGAGCTGCAGTTGGGAGCAGGGGAGTGGGGGTTTTGAAGAAACTAAGCAGCAACAATTACTAATAATTATGACAATCCTTTCAACATCCCACTGATTCAAAGTGGTTAAGGCTGGAGTTTGACAACCTGAAGAGACTCCACAGTTGAAGTAATAAAGGGTGACAGCCTCCTCCTATCAGTTACTAGGTAGGTCAAAAACAGAGGAGGAGAAAAATACCTTGACAGGGTTTCACACATATCAGCTTGCAGCAGGGAAGAGAAAAACACAGCTGCAGTTTCAGACTGTGTTTAAGCTGATTAATACCTGGCAACTGCCAAGTGAAAAGGCCCACTCAACCCTGCACCAGCTTTGGCACTCATCACTGAACTGATTGAGGGCCTGATCACAGTAGAATCATCCAATCAATAAGGCTGGAAAAGACCTCAAAGATCATCAAGTCCAACCTGTCACCCAACACCTCAGGACTAACTAGACCATGGCACCAAGTGCCACATCCAATCCCCTCTTGAACACCTCCAGGGAAGGCGACTCCACCACCTCCCTGGGCAGCACATCCCAGTGGCCAACAACTCTCTCTGGGAAGAACTTTCTCCTCACCTCCAGCCTAAACCTCCCCTGGCACAGCTTGAGACTGTGCCCTCTTGTTCTGGTGCTGCTTGCCTGGGAGAAGAGACCAACCCCCACCTGGCTACAACAGGTAGCTGTTGGAAACAGCAAGAAGGTCTCCCCTGAGCCTCCTCTTCTCCAGGCTAAACAACCCCAGCTCCCTCAGCCTCTCCTCACAGGGCTGTGCTCCAGACCCCTCCCCAGCTTTGTTGCCCTTCTCTGGACACCTTCCATCATCTCAACATCTTTCCTAAAGTGAGGGTTCCAGAACTGGACACAGGACTCAAGATGTGGCCTAATGGAGACTGAGGACTATTGGTTACAACCCTAGTGAGATAAATGAACCTACTGGAAAACTCACACCACCTCTGGAGCAGAGATCACCAAGGTAAGCACAAGCCACATCAGGTGAAGCTTTAGGAAGTTAGGACCAATTGAGGGAGACTCTACTGCAGACTCAGCTTCCACTCAGAGATGCTGCTGCCTTCAGTGCATGCCTGAGGAAGGGAAGTTCACCTATGTGGACTGGTAAAGAGGATATCCCTGGAGGTCTAAGAGTTCTCCACTAGTGGCATGGATCCCCTCTCCTGACCATCAGACACAGCACAGGAACACAGCCTCCCTGCTGTTGCTGTGGTGATCTGCTGCTAGCCAGAAACTTAGTGGTTAGAATAGAATAGAATAGAATAAAGCAGGTTAGAAGAGATCTTTGAGGTCATTGAGTCCAATCTATCATCCAACACCATCTGATCAACTAAACCATGGCACCAAGTGCCTCATCCAGCCTCTTCTTACACACCTCCAGTGATGGTGACTCCACCACCTCCCTGGGCAGCACATCCCAATGGCCAATCTCTCTTGCTGGGAAGAACTTTTTCCTAACATCCAGCCTAAACCTCCCCTGGCACAGCTTAGGACTGTGTCCTCTTGTTCTGGTGCTGCTTGCCTGGGAGAAGAGGGTTCTGTAGAAACAAGTCAAGCAGTTTGTGAAGGCTGCTTGTATGTCTGAGCATGCTACTGAGTTACTAGGCTAAAGGTTGGTTATGTATGACTGCAGCACTGATAATATGATCAACAACAATAACAGATGAAGTATTGGTTTATGTAACAGGATCACAGGATGTCAGGGGTTGGAAGGGACTTCCAAAGATCAGGCCCAACCCCCCTGCCAGAGCAGTACCATGGAATCCAGCACAGGTCACACAGGGACACATCCAGATGTGTCCTGAAAGTCTCCACAGAAGGAGACTCCACAACCTCTCCAGGGAGTCCATTCCAGTGCTCTGGGACCCTCACAGTGAAGAGGTTCCTCTTCATGTTGAGGTGGAACCTCCTGTGCTGGAGTTTATATCCATTACCCCTTGTCCTATGAGGGTGCAACAGAGCAGAGCCTGTCCCCTCCCTCCTGACCCCCAGCCCTCAGATAGTTATAAACATTGATCAAATCCCCTCTCAGTCTTCTCTTCTCCAGACTAAAAAGCCCCAGGGCTCCCAGCCTCTCCTCACAGGGAGATATTAACACTCTATGTTGCTCATGCTGGTCACCACCTCTGCACAAACCATTCTTGAGTTTCAGGTCTTTAGATGCCCTAAGCATGCAAGTTTTTCCTCCTTATGGCTGTACTCAGGGGACCAGGTCATGTGCCAGCCATCCAGTGCTGAGCCAGCTGCAAAACCACTGATCATGGCAGACCAAATCAGTTCACCTAAGTGGCCAGCTGCCCAAACACTGCTGGTGGGGCATGCATATAAGCAAGTAGGTACACAGCAGAACAGACCATGAGCTTCAAGTGTTCTGGACATGCATGTTCAGAAATGTTCAGGTCCCAGCTACAAGGTGCATGTGTTGTGCATACAAATTCACACATCCATTCCAGCATCACCACTAAGCCCTCACTCACCACGTGGTTTCCTCCATCAGGGAAGAGTCACTCCCTACCATCCTAAATGTGATGTATACCTTTACTGAGCACCAACCTCCTCTGCACACCTCCTCTCCCCAGCAACTAGTCTTTGGTATCTCACTCCATGTCCACCTCTTCTTAGGCCTTAGACAATGCCAGTCTTCTGCCACTTAGGTAAAAAGGGAAGGCAAGTAAAAGGCACTCCACAGTCAGTACACTCCCTCTGGTTTTGTTCTGGGTGCAGTGCCCACCTGCAGCTTCCAATGAAAGAAAGTAATTGCAGCTCCTCATCCCCACCAAGGTTCTCTGCTAGCCCTGGCCCAATCTTCCTCTTCAGGTTCCTAGCCAGGTACTACTTTCCTTTTTCCCCCCTCACATACCACAAAAAAGAGAATTATATGAACTGGGTTAGGAACTGGCTGGAGGCTGAGCCCAGAGAGTGGTGGTGAATGGTGCCACAGCCAGCTGGCAGCCAGGCACCAGTGCTGTGCCCCAGGGATCAGTGCTGGGCCCCAGCCTCTTTAACATCTTCACTGATGATCTGGATGAGGGGATTGAGTCAGTCATCAGCAAATTTGCAGATGACACCAAGCTGGGGGCAGATGTTGGTCAGTTAGAGGACAGAAGGGCTCTGCAGAGGGACCTCAACCGACTGGACAGATAGGCAGAGTCCAACAGGATGGCATTCAACAAGTCCAAGTGCCAGGGGCTGCACTTTGACCACAGCAACCCCAGGCAGAGCTGCAGGCTGGGGTCAGAGTGGCTGAGAGCAGCCAAACAGAGAGGGACCTAGGGGTGCTGATTGACAGCTGCCTGAATATGAGCCAGCAGTGTGCCCAGGTGGCCAAGAAGGCCAATGGCATCCTGGCCTGCATGAGGAAGAGTGTGGCCAGCAGGAGCAGGGAGGTCATTGTGCCCTGTACTCGGCATTGGCTAGGCCACACCTTGAGTCCTGCATCCAGTTCTGGGCCCCTCAGTTTAGGAAGGACATTGAGAGACTGGAAGGTGTCCAGAGAAGGGCAACAAGGCTGGGGAGGGGTCTGGAGCACAGCCCTGTGAGGAGAGGCTGAGGGAGCTGGGGTTGCTTAGCCTGGAGAAGAGGAGGCTCAGGGGAGACCTCATTGCCCTCTACAACTCCCTGAAGGGAGGTTGTAGCCAGGTGGGGGTTGGTCTCTTCTCCCAGACAACCAGCACCAGAACAAGAGGACACAGTCTCAAGCTGTGCCAGGGGAGGTTTAGGCTGGAGGTGAGGAGAAAGTTCTTCCCAGAGAGAGTTGTTAGCCATTGGAATGTGCTGCCCAGGGAGGTGGTGGAGTCCCCATCCCTGGAGGTGTTCAAGAGGGGATTGGATGTGGCACTTGGTGCCATGGTCTAGTCATGAGGTCTGTGGTGACAGGTTGGACTTGATGATCTTTGAGGTGTCCTCCAACCTTGGTGATTCTGTGAAGCAAGGTCCTCTCCCTGATGCCTGTGTTCAAAACAAGTACCCCAGTGAGTATGACAGCTCCCTCCTTTTACACCATGAGTCTTCTTGGCAGCCTGATCCCCATCAGCAAACCCCAAGACTCTCACTGAGGACAAAAGAGCTGGAGAAAAGTAGCAATTCAGAGACATAGCCTTGATATTAGCATGGCCTTAACCCAACCCTTCCCAACCCTTCCGCTACAAGCTGACAGCAAATGTACACCTCGAGAGGGAGCTGCTGCTGCAAAGTGAAAGGAGCAAACAGCAGATAAGGTAGACTCAGAAATGGCAAGCTTTCAGGTGAGCAGATGGTACGAGACTTCTCTGCAGAGGAAACCCTCTGGAAGCTCCCCCAGAGCTCCACAGCAATGACAAGCCTTACACAGATGTTCTGTCAACACCACCACACTGCCATGGTTCTATTCATTGCTCACCCAGGAACAGTTGCTTTGCACATCCCAGAAGCAAAGCTGCTTCCCAGGGAAGTTCCTGGAGGACAGGTTTCATGAGCAGTGGCTGCAGAGGAAGAACAGCTGAGAGGAACAGCTGAGGTAACTGGGCTTGTTGAGCCTTGAGAAAAGGAGGCTGAGCAGAGACCTCCTCACTCCCTAGAGGTGAGAGTGAGGCAGCAGTCAGACTCTTCTCAGTATCACAGTCTCACTAAGGTTGGAAGAGACCTCAAGGATCATCAAGTCCAACCTGTCACCACAGACCTCATGACTAGACCATGGCTCCAAGTGCCACATCCAATCCCCTCCTGAACACCTCCAGGGATGGGGACTCCACCACCTCCCTGGGCAGCACATTCCAATGGTGAACAACTATCTCGGTGAAGAACTTTCTCCTCACCTCCAGCCTAAACTTCCCCTGGTACAGCTTGAGACTGTGTCCTCTTGTTCTGGTGCTGGGTGCTAGAGAGAAGAGACCAACCCCTTCCTGGTTACAACCTCCTTTCAGGGAGTTGGAGACAGCAAGAAGGTCTCCCCTGAGCCTCCTCTTCTCCAGGCTAAGCAACCCCAGCTCCCTCAGCCTCTCCTCACAGGGCTGTGCTCAAGGCCTCTCCCCAGCCTTGTTGCCCTTCTCTGGACACCTTCAAGTCTCTCAATGTCCTTCCTAAACTGAGGGGCCCAGAACTGGACAGAGGACTCAAGGTGCAGCCTAACCAATGCAGAGCACAGGGCACAATGACTTCCCTGCTCCTGCTGGCCACACTGTTCCTGATGCAGGCCAGGATGCCCTTGGCCCTCCTGGCCACCTGGGCACACTGCTGGCTCATGTTTAGGCAGCTGTCAATCAGCACCCCCAGGTCCCTCTCTGTTTGGCAGCTCTTCAGCCACTCTGATTCCAGCCTGTAGCTCTGCATGGGGTTGTTGTGACCAAAGTGCAGCCCCTGGCACTTGGACTTGTTGAATGCCATCCTGTTGGACTCTGCCCATCTGTCCAGCCGGTCGAGGTCCCTCTGCAGAGCCCTTCCACCCTCTAATAGATCAACTCCTGTCCCCAGCTTGGTGTCATCTGCAAATTTGCTGATGACTGACTCAATCCCCTCATCCAGATCATGAATGAAGATGTTAAAGAGGATGGGGCCCAGCACTGATCCCTGGGGGCACCACTGGTGACTGGCCTCCTAGCAACAAGTGACAGGACAAGAGGAGATGGCCTCCAGTTGCATCAGGGGAGGTTTAGGTTGGCTATTAGAAGAAACCTCTTGACTGAAAGGCTTCTAGATCACTGGAACAGGCTCCCCAGGGAAGTGGTTGAATTCCACATCCCTGGAGCTGCTTCAAACCTGCAGAGATGTGATGCTGAGGAGCATGGTTTAGCAACAGCCTTGGTGGAGCTAGTTAATGGTTGGACTCTACAATCTCACATGTCATTTCCAGCCACAGCAATCCTATGAATCTATAAACTCCCCTTTCACAGGTACTGCTCAGATGGATCCTCCTCCTCCATCTGGAACTGTTACCACATAGCTGCACAGCAAATCCATACCTGCATGAAAATCTGTTTCAAACAGGAGCAGCACTCAACATGCACAGTGCCATAATCCACCTACTGAAGTGTTGCATGACAGACCTTGAAGAAGGAGAGGAGGGGGAAATGCTGGGAGCTAGCATATGGGACTGATCCAAGCTCTTCACTCAAAGGGACCAACACTATTCCAACCTGGTTAATTCTGTTCTATTAGAGGTGTGCAGCTTAGTCCAAACACAGGTCTGCAGCAACTCCTCCTGACTTGCTCCTCTCACCCCCAAGAAACCTGGAATACAGAATGGTTTCTTTTGGAAGCAACCTTTAACTGCTGCTCCTCATCCCCACCCAAGTCCTCTGCTAGCCCTGGACCAGTCTCCATCTTCAGGCTCCTAGACAGGAACTGCTTTCTCATTTTTCTGCTATGTGAGTGGGGAAAAAGCAATTACATGAACTGAAGCAAGGTCCTCATCCTGATGCCTGTGTTCAAAAGGAGTACCACAGTAAGTATGGAAACAACCATCACACACCCCTCCCAGCCAACACAGCATCAGTGCTAGGCAATCAGCCTTGTTGTGGCATGGGAACAGTATACAGTTAGTCCCAAAGACACAGACCAGCTCTCTGCAGGACTGGCAGGATCACACCTGTCACCAGAACTCTCTTTAGAATAGAAGAAACCAGGTTGGAAGAGACCTCCAAGATCATCAAGTCCAACCTATCACCCAACACCATCTAATCAACTAAACCATGGCACCAAGTGCCTCAGCCAGTCTCCTCCTAAACACCTCCAGGGATGGTGACTCCACCACCTCCCTGGGCAGCACATTCCAATGGCCAATCACTCTCTCTATGAAGAACTTCTTTCTAACATCCAGCCTAAACCTCCCCTGGCACAGCTTGAGACTTTGTCCTCTTGTTCTGGTGCTGGTTGCCTGGGAGAAGAGACCAACCCCCACCTGGCTACAACCTCCCTTCAGGGAGTTAGAGACAGCAATAAGGTCTCCCCTGAGCCTCCTCTTCTCCAGGCTAAGCAACCCCAGCTCCGTCAGCCTCTCCTCACAGGGCTGTGCTCCAGACCCCTCCCCAGCTTTGTTGCCCTTCTCTGGACATGTTCAAGTGATAGAATAGAATAGGAATAGGAATAAGAATAGAATAGAACAGGACCAGACCAGGTTGGAAGAGACCTGCAAAATCATCACATCCAACCCATCAACCAATCCACCACCACCTAATCAACTAACCCATGGCACCAAGCACCCCATCAAGTCTCCTCCTGAACACCGCCAGTGACAGCGACTCCACCACCTCCCTGAGCAATGTCCTTCTTAAACTGAGGGGCCCAGAACTGGACACAGGACTCAAGGTGTGGCCTAACCACTGCTGAGTCCAGGGGCACAATGACCTCCCTGCTCCTGCTGGCCACACTCTTCCTGATGCAGGCCAGGATGCCATTGGCCCTCTTGGCTGCCTGGGCACACTGCAGGCTCATGTTCAGCCTACCATCGACCAGCACCCCCAGGTCCCTCTCTGCCTGGCTGCTCTCAGCCACTCTGACCCCAGCCTGTAGCACTGCCTGGGGTTGCTGTGGCCAAAGTGCAGAACCTTTATGTGAGAGCAGTTCACAGTGCAGCCTTGCTTCACAGAAGCTGGAAGATCAAAGGGGCAACAGCAGGGAAAAACAAAAGAAAGGAAAAAGATAACCGAACTCAGCCCCAGTTTATCAATAGCTTTGAGAACAGATTTTGTGCCACGTCAGAGAGTTAGGTACTGGTTGGACTCAATGATCTTTGAGGTCTCTTCCAACCAAAATGACTCTATAAAACCCCAGACAGGGCAGCAGCTGCAGGCAATGCTCTGCTGTTAAATAGTCCTTTTCTTTCAGGGGGAATAAAAAACCTCAGCTATATATATAGCACTTCAGTGTGGTGCTGAAGGATTTCATCTGAGAAGACACAGCCTGCAATGTGGTTGTAATTTTAACAGTTATATGGGACTGATTAAAATAGAAATACTCTCTAAAAGTTATTCTCTCAGATGGCACCCACTGGGACTAGTTAGAAGGAAAGAAGAGCAAAGCTTTCTACCTCTCCACTTGGCAAATCAGCCCAAACCAGCAACAAAATACCTGGAAATCATGACATATGGGCTAATCTGCACTGCTCCACAGAGCAAAACTCCATCTCATTACTCTCCAAGTTCTTTAATCTTCTCTGCAAAGCAGAGGATGAAAGATAACCCTGTGACAAATTGTTTTGCCTTCCAGGTGGCTTTTAGTAACTTTCCACATTAAAATAATCTACCTAGCTAATAAGCTACACAATACAGAGCCAAGAGACACATCGTTGGCTGCTGCTGGTGTTTCTCCCTGATACAACAGGCCATAACTCCAGAACTCCCTGCTCCAAAGAAATAACTACACAAGGCTCATGCTACTCAGTCTGTTTATGAACATGGAAAGCAGGTTTCTGCATGGTATAAGAGAATGCAGCTCCCACCATGGGATCACAGAGAGGTTGAGGTTAGAAGGGACCTCTGCAGTTCAACGAGCAGAGCAGAGCAGAGCAGAGCAAACCAGGTTGGAAGAGATCTTCGAGGTCATTGTGTCCAACCTATCACCCAACACCATCTAATCAACTAACCCATGGCGCCAAGCACCCCATCAAGTCCCTTCCTAAACACCTCCAGTGATGGTGACTCCACCACACCCTGGGCAGCACATTTCAATGGCCAATCTCTCTCTCTACAAAGAACTTCTTCCTAACCTCCAGCCTAAACTTCCCCTGGTACAGCTTGAGACTGTGTCCTCTTCTTCTGGTGCTGGGTGCCTGGGAGAAGAGACCAACCCCCACCTGGCTACAACCTCCCTTCAGGGAGTTGCAGAGGGCAATGAGGTCTCCCCTGAGTCTCCTCTTCTCCAGGCTAAACAATCCCAGCTCCCTCAGCCTCTCCTCACAGGGCTGTGCTCAAGGCCTCTCCCCAGCCTTGTTGCCCTTCTCTGGACACCTTCAAGTCTCTCAATGTCCTTCTTAAACTGAGGGGCCAGGAACTGGACACAGGACTCAAGGTGTGGCCTAACCAGTGCAGAGTACAGGGGCACAATGACTTCCCTGCTCCTGCTGGCCACACTGTTCCTAATGCAGGCCAGGATGCCATTGGCCTTCTTAGCCACCTGGGCACACTGCTGGCTCATGTTCAGGCAGCTGTCAATCAGCACCCCCAGGTCCCTCTCTGTTTGGCTGCTCTCAGCCACTCTGACCCCAGCCTGCAGCTCTGCATGGGGTTGCTGTGGCCAAAGTGCAGCACCTGGCACTTGGACTTGTTGAATGCCATCCTGTTGGACTCTGCCCATCTGTCCAGTCGGTTGAGGTCCCTCTGCAGAGCCTTTGGCCCTCTAACTGACCAACACCTGCTCCCAACTTGGTGTCATCTGCACATTTGCTGATGACTGACTCAATGCCCTCATCCAGATCATCAATGAAGATGTTAAAGAGGCTGGGGCCCAGCACTGATCCCTGGGGTTAACTGTAACAGACCATCATTAATAAAGAGGGTAACACTGCTGATTTGACCCATGGAAACTCTGAAATTAAAGAAACCAACCCACAACTCCTCCCCTCACTGGCTGTAAGCAGCAAAACTGTGTTCACTTTGAGAAGTTCAAATAGTTCCAAACAGAGCTGACCAGAGTAAACAAAGCAAGTAGTCCCAAGACAGCCAAATCAAGAGCTACAAGTCTCTACAACTCAACATCCAATGTGAGCTTGGGCTTAGCTCCACCAAAGCCAAACTGGGTGGCCACCAAAGCCAAACTGGGTGGCCATTGTCACAGGTGTAAGCCACAAAAGATAAGAAAAAAGTGCAGTTGCTGAGACACTGAGTTAACTTGAGAGAAAAATACAGCCCTGTGGCAGTTTGAGGAGAGGCTGAGGGAGCTGGGGTTGCTTAGCCTGGAGTAGAGGAGGCTCAGGAGAGACCTCATTGCTCTCTACAACTACCTGAAGGGAGGTTGTAGCCAGGTGGGGGTTGGTCTCTTCTCCCAGGCAACCAGCACCAGGACAAGAGGACACAGTCTCAAGCTGTGCCAGGGGAGGTTTAGGCTAGATGTTAGGAAGAAGTTCTTCCCAGCAAGAGAGATTGGCCATTGGAATGAGCTGCCCAGGGAGGTGGTGGAGTCACCATCACTGGAAGTGTTTAAGAAGAGCCTGGATGTGGCACTTGGTGCCATGGTTTAGTTGATCAGATGGTGTTGGGTGATAGGATGGACTGGATGATCTCAAAGGTCTTTTCCAACCTGGTTAATTCTGTTCTATTCAGGCTGGGTGCCTCCTCTTGCTGCCACACAAGCTTCATCTCCAGTGTCCCAAGGGTCCAGCCCAGTAGGTGGACACAGGGAGCTGTGTATTTCATACCCATAATATCCTGTGCCCTATAAATCCATCTGCAAAGTCTTTCTCGTCCTCTTTCTACCCTCTCTGCTCCCATGGGAGATGCTCCCTATCAGGTAACACTGGGGGAATATCTCAAGGCCTGCCAGGCGGAGAAGGATTTGGGGCAGTCTCAGACCTTGCCCAGCTGAGACCAGCCTACTAGCGGGGGGGGAGGGGGAGAAGAAAAAGCCCTGGGTGGGGGTGGGTGTCTAACCTCAGGTGGGGAGAAGGGAAGTGTTGGGAGGCTTTTGGGTGTGCTGTAGGGGATTCTGTGTGCTTTGGGCTTCTTCTGTCACTACACTTGCAACTTCTGTACAACACTAACTGCTTTTCCATTCAAACCTTCCATCACCTCTGCAATCCATTGGTGTGATCAGTGTCATTCTTTTGCCCCTCTCAAGACCAAGAGAGGATCTGCCTGGCCTCAAACCAGGACAAGCCCCAAACAAGTATACAATCTGAGTTAACACAGAGGTGTAGACTCAGCAAGACCAAGCCACTCCAAGAATCAGAGGAGCCTGACATCTTCCTGCAGCTTCCAAGCCAGCAGGGCCTCACTGCACTAGTAAGCACATTCATTCTCAGTAAATTGCCTAACTGGCAAGGCACTCTGAACCAGCCAGCAAGGAACTGCTGCCTACCTACTGCTCAAAGAACCTCTGCAGATGCTGTAAGATGCCACACACAGATGTGGAAATGTGATAGGTGCCATTTGTGATAGATCTAGGGGCAGAGTAAAGCTGCCCAGCACAGAAAGTCTTGGGTGTGTTGATCAACCACCATAGGACAAGCCAGCATGTGCCCAGCTGGCCAGCAGCATCCTGACCTGGAACAGCAGTGGGGTGTGGCCAGCAAGACAGAGAAGAAATTGTAGTCCCTGACTCAATCACAATGTCACAGAATCACCAAGGTTGGAAGAGACCTCAAAGATCACCAAGTCCAACCTGTCACCACAGACCTCATGACTAAACCATTGCTCCAAGTGCCACATCCAATCTCCTCTTGAACACCTCCAGGGATGGGGACTCCACCACCTCCCTGGGCAGCACATTCCAATGGCTAACAACTCTCTCTGGGAAGAACTTTCTCCTCACCTCCAGCCTAAACCTTCCCTGGCATAGCTTGAGACTGTGTCCTCTTGTTCTGGTGCTGGCTGCCTGGGAGAAGAGACCAACCCCCACCTGGCTACAACCTCCCTGCAGGGAGTTGGAGACAGCAAGAAGGTCTCCCCTGAGCCTCCTCTTCTCCAGGCTAGGCAACCCCAGCTCCCTCAGCCTCTCCTCCCAGGGCTGTGCTCCAGACCCCTCCCCAGCTTTGTTACCCTTCTCTGGACACTTTCCAGCAACTTTCCTAAACTGAGGGGCCCAGAACTGGACACAGGACTCAAGGTGTGGCCTAACCAGTGCTGAGCACAGGGCACAATGACCTCCCTGCTCCTGCTGGCCACACTCTTCCTGATGCAGGCCAGGATGCCATTGGCCTTCTTGGCCACCTGGGCACACTGCAGGCTCATGTTCAGCCTACCATCAACCAGCACCCCCAGGTCCCTCTCTGCCTGGCTGCTCTCAGCCACTCTGACCCCAGCCTGTAGCACTGCATGGGGTTGCTGTGGCCAATGTGCAGAACCTGGCACTTGGATATGTTCAATCTCCTGCCCTTGGACTCTGCCCATCTGTCCAGCCTGTCCAGGTCCCTCTGCAAAGCCTCTCTGCCCTCCAGTGGTTGGACTCAATCACTAGAAAGGTCTTTTCCAACCCAAATGATTCTGTGAGTAATGTTGCAGCAGTCACAACATGTCAAGCATGAAAGCTGCTATTAGCTGGAAGTTCTTCCCAGCCCTAAAGATGCTGCAAACTCAAGCACTCAGACTAAGCAATGGAAGCTTCATTCCCTGCTCTATAAACATTTTGTCACCTTCAGTCATCACCAGTTTGGATTCCAGAAAGAAGGGATGGAAGAAAAAAGTAAAGGAGACAAATCCTGACTGTTAAGGTGGCTGTCAAAGGCTATGGCTTCTTCAGGACATCTTCAGTTTTGTGGAGGACTTTATTTACTCTTGGGCCTCAGAGGCTGAAGTTGACTCATTAGGAATGGACTAAAAGAAGATGAGGCAGTAAGAGCCATCAGTACCCACAGTGTGGGTTGGCACCACACCCAGCTTTTCTGGGAGCAACTTTGGGACAAAGGTTAGCTACAGGCTGAAAACCACCACAGAATAATGGAACAGCAGAACAACTTTCAGGTTACACTTCCCACCCTTCCCTCTTCTCTCAGCACTCAGATCTGAAGGATGGCAAAGAAGCAAGGCCTTGGACACTACCCCCACAGCAAACTCCTGGCCAAGCTACCAGCCCCTGGCTTGGACAGCAGCACTCTGAGCTGGGTCAGGAACTGGCTGGAGGCTGAGCCCAGAGAGTGGTGGTGAATGGTGCCACAGCCAGCTGGCAGCCAGGCACCAGGGGTGTGCCCCAGGGATCAGTGCTGGGCCCCATCCTGTTCAATAGCTTTATTGATGATCTGGATGAGCAGATTGAGTCAATCACCAGTAAGTCTGCAGATGACACCAAGCTGGGGGCAGGAGTTAATCTGTTAGAGGGTGGGACAGCTCTGCAGAGGGACCTGGACAGGCTGGACAGATGGGCAGAGTCCAAGGGCAGGAGATTGAACACATCCAAGTGCCAGGTTCTGCACATTGGCCACAACAACCCCAGGCAGTGCTACAGGCTGGGGTGAGAGTGGCTGAGAGCAGCCAGGCAGAGAGGGACCTGGGGGTATTGGTGGACATCTGGCTGAACATGAGCCTGCAGTGTGCCCAGGCAGCCAAGAGGGCCAATGGCATCCTGGCCTGCATCAGGAGCAGTGTGGCCAGCAGGAGCAGGGAGGTCATTCTGCCCCTGTACACTACACTGCTTAGGCCACACCTTGAGTCCTGTGTCCAGTTCTGGGCCCCTCAGTTTAATAAGGACATTGAGACACTTGAAGGTGTCCAGAGAAGGGCAACAAGGCTGGGGAGAGGCCTTGAGCACAGCCCTGTGAGGAGAGGCTGAGGGAGTTGGGGTTGCTTAGCCTGGAGAAGAGGAGGTTCAGGGGAGACCTTCTTGCTGTCTCCAACTCCCTGAAGGGAGGTTGTAGCCAGGAGGGGGTTGGTCTCTTCTCCCAGGCAACCAGCACCAGAACAAGAGGACACAGTCTCAAGCTGTGCCAGGGGAGGTTTAGACTCGAGGTGAGGAGAAAGAGTAATTGGCCATTGGAATGTGCTGCCCAGGGAGGTGGTGGAGTCACCATCCCTGGAGGTGTTTAGGAAGAGGGGACTGGATGTGGCACTTGGAGCCATGGTTTAGTTAGTCCTGAGGTGTTGGGTGACAGCTTGGACTTGATGATCTTTAAGGTCTCTTCCACCCTTATTGATTCTATGCCAGGATGGTGACACCAGTTTGGATGCCTCTGGTTACAGCACCATTGGCTGTTGCTGCCATCTTTGCAGCCCTGCTTTCCTTCTGCTGTTGAGCACTGAACTGAACACAGTAGGGTCAAACAGCCAGCCAGAAGTGACTGCTTCTATAAAAAGGAAAGGTAGAGCAGAAACTGAAAATAAAACACAAACCCAACAGCTGTCAGGCAGAAATGGTTTTGAAGTTGGATGCAAATATAAGGCTACCTAAGTCTCATTCTATTTTAAGCACTACTGCAGGAGCTGCAGGGAGGGGAGGCAGGGCCATGGCTCAGCAGCACAGTTCAGGAATACATTTTTTACCCTTCCACAAATTTCCTCCCCACAAGAACACCAGGGCAATGTTAGGCAGTTTGGGGTTTGCCCCCTCAAAATGCCATAGTATGAACCCATGAAGCTTCAAAACAAACTTGCTGGGAATCAGAGAGCAGCAAGGCACTATGAGCTGCTCAAAAGTCACAGAACAGCCTTAGGACGGCCAAGACCATCCAGCCCAGCCCTTCTCTAACTCTCCCTAATGCCTGGTGCTAAACCATGTCCCTCAGCACCACATCTCTGCCTCTTTTAAACACCTCTAGGGATGGGGATTCAACCAACACCTTGGGGAGCTTGTTCCAGTAGCTGAAAACCATCTCAGGGAAGAAGATTCTTCTAACAGCCAATCTAAACTCCCCTGGTGCAACCTGGGCCTGTTTCCTCTTGTCCTGGTAATAGAGCAAAGACATGAACACCTACCTTGGTACAACCTCCCTTCAGAGGGGTAACATAGCATCACAGTATCACTCAGGGTTGGAAGGGACCACAAGGATCATCTAGTCCCAACCCCCCTGCCATGGGCAGGGACACCCCACACTACATCAGCCTGGCCACAGCCTCAGCCAGCCTGGCCTTAAACACCTCCAGGGACAGGGCCCCAACCACCTCCCTGCACAACCCATTCCAGGGCTTCACCACTCTCATGGGGAAGAACTTCCTCCTCACCTCCAGCCTCAATCTCCCCACCTCCAGCTTCATTCCATTCCCCCTAGTCCTAGCACTGTCTGAGATCCTGAGCAGTCCCTCCCCAGCCTTCCTGGAGCCCCCTTCAGATACTGGAAGGCCACAATGAGGTCACCTGGGAGCCTTCTCTTCTCCAGACTGAATAGCCCCAACTCCTTCAGTCTGTCCTCACAGGAGAGGTGCTCCAGCCCTCTGCTCATCCTCCTGGCCCTTCTCCTCCTGGCCCTTCTCTGGACACCTTCCAGCCCCTCCACATCCCTCCTGGAATAGGGGCTCCAGAACTGGAGGCAGTACTCCAGGTGGGGTCTCAGCAGAGCTGAGCAGAGGGGGAGAATCACCTCCCTTGCCCTGCTGGCCACACTTCTCCTGATGCAGCCCAGGATCTGATTGGCCTTGCGGGCTGCAAGTGCACACTGAGAGCTCCTGGTGAGCTCCTCCTCCCCCAGCACCCCCAAGTCTCTCTCCTGAGGGCTGCTTTCCAGCCAGTCCCTGCCCAGCCTGCATTTGTACCTGGAATTGCCTCAACCCACATGCAGGACCCTGCCCTTGGTCTTCTTGAACCTCATGAGGTTGGCTTGTGCCCACCTCTCCAGCCTGTCCAGGTCCCTCTGGATGGATCCCTTCCCTCCAGCTGTCTGCTGCACCACACAGCTTGGTGTCATCAGCAAACCTGCTGAGGGTGCACTCAGTGCCACTGTCCCTGGCACCCACAAAGATGTTGAACAAGCCTGGTCCCAGGACTGATCCCTGAGGGACTCTGCTTGTCCCTGGCCTCCCCTGGGCCATGGAGCCATTGACAGCCACTCTTTGGGTGCAGCCATCAAGCCAGTTCCTTATCCATCTAGTGGTCACCCATCACACCCACGTGTCACCAGCCTGGAGACCAGGATGTGGTGTGAGACAGTGTAGAATAGAATAGACCAGACCAGACGAGACCTTCAAGATCATTGTGTCCAACCTATCATCCAACACCACCCAACCAGCCAAACCATGCAGGTGCCCCCAGGTCCCTCTCTACCTGGCTGCTCTCAGCCACTCTGACCCCAGCCTGTAGCTCTGCCTGGGGTTGTTGTGGTTTACGTGTAGAACCCTGCACTTAGATGTATTCAATCTCATGCCCTTGGACTCTGCCCATCGGCCCAGGTCACTCTGCTGAGCTCTCCTAGAAATACCCAAAACACTCTCATTCTAGGAACCTTTCACAGTACTGATCTGGACCAACTTAACAAATGCAAGAAGTAGTAGATCTAACCTGACTGACTATTTTTAACAGCTCAGAGTAACAACAACCAGCTACAGCAAGGCTCAAGATACAGTAATAAAAACAAAGTCTAAGGTCTGTTGAATTCTTAGCATTTTTATTTGCTTCAATTTTTCCCTGGTTCCTGGGAAATAGCTGCTTCCTAGACCCATTAGCACTTCAATTCCATGGATCCCACTGTCTCCACAAAGTAGAACTGTTCACAGAAGTAGAAACTTGAATTCTTTGAACACCCTTAGTCCCATCACTACTCCAGGATCAAGCCCACTTTCCCCTTGCAGTGTTTTCCCTCTGTCCCATCACACCTCTAGGATCAAGCCCACTTTCCCTGTGCAGTGTTTTCCCTCTGTCCCATCACAACTCTAGGATCAAGCCCACTTTCCCCTTGCAGTGTTTTCCCTCTGTCCCATCACAACTCCAGCATCAAGCCCACTTTCCCCTTGCAGTGTTTTCCCTCTGTCCCATCACAGCTCTAGGATCAAGCCCACATTCCCCTGTGCAGTGTTTTCCCTCTGTCCCATCACAGCTCTAGGATCAAGCCCACTTTCCCTGTGCAGTGTTTTCCCTCTGTCCCATCACAACTCCAGCATCAAGCCCACTTTCCCCTTGCAGTGTTTTCCCTCTGTCCCATCACAGCTCTAGGATCAAGCCCACATTCCCCTGTGCAGTGTTTTCCCTCTGTCCCATCACAGCTCTAGGATCAAGCCCACTTTCCCTGTGCAGTGTTTTCCCTCTGTCCCATCACAACTCTAGGATCAAGCTCACTTTCCCCTTGCAGTGTTTTCCCTCTGTCCCATCACAACTCTAGGATCAAGCCCACTCTCCCCTGTGCAGTGTTTTCCCTCTGTCCCATCACAGCTCTAGGATCAAGCCCACTTTCCCCTTGCAGTGTTTTCCCTCTGTCCCATCACAGCTCTAGGATCAAGCCCACTTTCCCTGTGCAGTGTTTTCCCTCTGTGCCATCACAGCTCTAGGATCAAGCCCACTTTCCCTGTGCAGTGTTTTCCCTCTGTCCCATCACAACTCTAGGATCAAGCCCACTTTCCCCTGTGCAGTGTTTTCCCTTTCTCCCATCACAGCTCTAGGATCAAGCTCACTTTCTCCTGTTCAGTGTTTTCCCTTTCTCCCATCACATCTCTAGGATCAAGCCCACTTTCCCTGTGCAGTGTTTTCCCTCTGTCCCATCACAACTCCAGCATCAAGCCCACTTTCCCCTTGCAGTGTTTTCCCTCTGTCCCATCACAGCTCTAGGATCAAGCCCACATTCCCCTGTGCAGTGTTTTCCCTCTGTCCCATCACAGCTCTAGGATCAAGCCCACTTTCCCTGTGCAGTGTTTTCCCACTGTCCCATCACAACTCTAGGATCAAGCTCACTTTCCCCTGTGCAGTGTTTTCCCTCTGTCCCATCACAACTCTAGGATCAAGCCCACTTTCCCCTGTGCAGTGTTTTCCCTCTGTCCCATTACAACTCTAGGATCAAGCCCACTTTCCCCTGTGCAGTGTTTTCCCTCTGTCCCATCACAACTCTAGGATCAAGCCCACTTTCCCCTGTGCAGTGTTTTCCCTCTGTCCCATCACAGCTCTAGGATCAAGCCCACTTTCCCTGTGCAGTGTTTTCCCTCTGTCCCATCACAGCTCTAGGATCAAGCCCACTTTCCCTGTGCAGTGTTTTCCTCTGTCCCATCACAGCTCTAGGATCAAGCCCACTTTCCCTGTGCAGTGTTTTCCTCTGTCCCATCACAACTCTAGGATCAAGCCCACTTTCCCTGTGCAGTGTTTTCCTCTGTCCCATCACAACTCTAGGATCAAGCCCACTTTCCCCTGTGCAGTGTTTTCCTCTGTCCCATCACAGCTCTAGGATCAAGCCCACTTTCCCTGTGCAGTGTTTTCCTCTGTCCCATCACAACTCTAGGATCAAGCCCACTTTCCCCTGTGCAGTGTTTTCCCTCTGTCCCATCACAGCTCTAGGATCAAGCCCACTTTCCCTGTGCAGTGTTTTCCCTCTGTCCCATCACAGCTCTAGGATCAAGCCCACTTTCCCTGTGCAGTGTTTTCCCTCTGTCCCATCACAACTCCAGCATCAAGCCCACTTTCCCCTTGCAGTGTTTTCCCTCTGTCCCATCACAGCTCTAGGATCAAGCCCACTTTCCCTGTGCAGTGTTTTCCCTCTGTCCCATCACAACTCTAGGATCAAGCCCACTTTCCCTGTGCAGTGTTTTCCCTCTGTCCCATCACAACTCTAGGATCAAGCCCACTTTCCCTGTGCAGTGTTTTCCCTCTGTCCCATCACAACTCCAGCATCAAGCCCACTTTCCCCTTGCAGTGTTTTCCCTCTGTCCCATCACAGCTCTAGGATCAAGCCCACTTTCCCCTTGCAGTGTTTTCCCTCTGTCCCATCACAACTCTAGGATCAAGCCCACTTTCCCTGTGCTGTGTTTTCCCTCTGTCACATCACAACTCCAGCATCAAGCCCACTCTCCCCTGTGCAGTGTTTTCCCTCTGTCCCATTACAACTCTAGGATCAAGCCCACTTTCCCCTGTGCAGTGTTTTCCCTCTGTCCCATCACAACTCTAGGATCAAGCCCACTTTCCCTGTGCAGTGTTTTCCCTCTGTCCCATCACAACTCCAGCATCAAGCCCACTTTCCCCTTGCAGTGTTTTCCCTCTGTCCCATCACAGCTCTAGGATCAAGCCCACTTTCCCTGTGCAGTGTTTTCCCTCTGTCCCATCACAACTCCAGCATCAAGCCCACTTTCCCCTTGCAGTGTTTTCCCTCTGTCCCATCACAGCTCTAGGATCAAGCCCACTTTCCCTGTGCAGTGTTTTCCCTCTGTCCCATCACAGCTCTAGGATCAAGCCCACTTTCCCTGTGCAGTGTTTTCCCTCTGTCCCATCACAACTCTAGGATCAAGCCCACTTTCCCTGTGCAGTGTTTTCCTTTCTCCCATCACAGCTCTAGGATCAAGCTCACTTTCCCTGTTCAGTGTTTTCCTTTCTCCCATCACATCTCTAGGATCAAGCCCACTTTCCCTGTGCAGTGTTTTCCCTCTGTCCCATCACAGCTCTAGGATCAAGCCCACTTTCCCTGTGCAGTGTTTTCCCTCTGTCCCATCACAGCTCTAGGATCAAGCCCACTTTCCCTGTGCAGTGTTTTCCCTCTGTCACATCACAGCTCTAGGATCAAGCCCACTTTCCCTGTGCAGTGTTTTCCCTCTGTCACATCACTACTCTAGGATCAAGCCCACTTTCCCTGTGCAGTGTTTTCCTCTCTAGAACACTGTGCCCTGCAGCTCAGAATTCAACACAAGTGTCACTAATTTGGAGCACTCTTTCCCCTCACCAAGCACCCAGGACAGCAGAACAGATGCCTTTAGGAAGCCATGGATTGGTGATTAGAGCTCTGGGACAACAGACACATGCTTGCATCATCTACAATCATTAAGTTCAGAGTTAAACAGCCCTCAGTTTTTCTGAGCTAAACCTGATTAAAGAGAGATTTAAAAGGTCACTGCAAACAAGGTTCTTACTCAAACTAGTATCATGTTTTTTCAGGATGGAATTTGCTTTCTTTGGGGGCAGGGGAAAGAAAAACAAAGCACAAGGTGGGGAGAATGTTGTAGTTGATCCAGGAAAATAACAACCCTTCTGCTTTAACAAACATCTTTCCCCCCGCTTTTCTTAGCTCAAGCCCAGAGAGTGGCTTCAAGTTTTGGTTTTAAAGCATAGAGCAAACTTTATTTCATAAAAGCAATCAAATTTGAGGTCTTTTCCAGCCTTGTTGATTCCAGGTAGTCCTGAGGTGTTGGGTGACAGGTTGAACTTGATGAGCTTTGAGGTCTCTTCCAACCCTTTTGATTCTATGAAAACAAGTGAAGTCTACAGCCCAGGAGGCCAGCTCTCAATTAAGGTTTTTAAAATATACCACAGAAAGTATGGAAGTGTCCCTGGTGGGGCTGCTGGTGGACAAGTCCCTGTGAGCCAGGAATATGCCCTCAGAGCCAAGAAAGCCAAGAGTATTCTAGGGTACCTTAAGAAGAGTGCGGCTGGCAGGTCAAGGGAGGTTCTCACCCACCTCTACTCATAGAATCAACAAGGTTGGAAAAGACCTCAAAGACCATCAAATCCAACCTGTCACCCAACACCTCATGACTACTAGACCATGGCACCAAGTGCCACATTCAATCCCCTCTTCAAGACCTCTAGGGATGGTGACTCCACCACCTCCCTGGGCAGCACATTCCAATGGCCAATCTCTCTTGCTAGAAAGAACTTCCTCCTCACCTCCAGCCTAAACTTCCCCTGACACAGCTTGAGACTGTGTCCTCTTGTTCTGGTGCTGGTTACTAGAGAGAAGAGACCAACCCCCACCTGGCTACAACCTCCCTTCAGGTAGTTGGAGACAGCAATAAGGTCTCCCCTGAGCCTCCTATTCTCCAGGCTAAGCAACCCCAGCTCCCTCAGCCTCTCCTCACAGGGCTGTGCTCCAGACCCCTCCCCAGCTTTGTTGCCCTTCTCTGGACACATTCAAGTGTTTCAATGTCCTTCTTAAATTGAGGGGCCCAGAACTGGACACAATACTCAAGGTGTGGCCTACTCTGTGCTGTTCAAGGAGCACCTGGAGTATTGTGTCCAGTTCAAGAGACAACTGCTGGGGAGAGTCCACCCACAAAGATAATGCAGAGGACTGGAGCATCTTCTCTCAGAGGCTGAGAGATCTGGGGCTATTTAGCTTGAAGAAGAGCAGACTGAGAAGGGATCTTAACAGTAGTTAAATGGTGGAGGTCAAGAGGATGGGGCTAGGTTCTTTTCAGTGGTGTCCAGTGATAGGACAAGGGCCACAACCTAGTACACAAGAGGTGTCACTCAAACAGAAGGAAAATCCTTCCTGTGAGGCTGCCAAGGAAAGTTGTGGAGTCTCCTCTGGAGGTTTTCAAAACCTGTCTGGCTGTGCTCCTGTGCAAGCTCCCTACAACTAGCTGAAGGGAGGTTGTGGCCAGGTGGGGGTTGGTCTCTTCTCCCAGGCAACCAGCACCAGAACAAGAGGACACAGGGAGAAGTTTAGGCTGGAGGTGAGGAGAAAGTCCTTCCCAGAGAGAGTTGTTAGCCATTGGGGTGTGCTGCCCAGGAGGTGGCAGAGTCACCATCCCTGGAGGTGTTTAAGAGGGGATTGGATGTGGCACTTGGAGCCAGGGTCTAGTAGTCCTGAGGTGTTGGGTGACAGGTTGGACTTGATGATCTCTGAGGTCTTTTCCAGCCTTGCTGATTCTATGATTCTACTTAGCCCTCTACCAGTCTATGATCCTCAGCCAAAAGCAGATCCCTTGATTTGCATAGGGAAAGTAGCAAACAGCAACAGCTCCAGGAAAGGCTACTGAGTTAAAAACACACAGTGTAAGCCACTCTTACTACACCACCAAGTCAACAGTGTGTAACCAGCACAAACTTACTTCTGTGGCAGGATATTCTGACAAGAACATGGCTGATGTGATCTTCCCCTTTCCACTGAAGGACTTCAGGGACATGGCACTCTGACAGAGGGGAAGAAAAGCATCTCCTCTGTCAGTACATTCAGTTAGATCCAATGAAAAGCAAAACAGATTAGTTTGATTTACCCCTGACAGCCACCTGCTCAGAAGTGGCCTGGCTGTACACTCCAGCAGTCAGAACACATCAGCAGGTCCCAGGGAAAAACACTAACAAATTACTGAGAGGGAGAAACTATTGATGCAGCTTGCCTGTGCAAGCCTCCAATGCCTTGCTGGCCTACAAACACTGCTAAACCTCAGCTGAGATGAATGTCATCTTACAGAAGCCTTCCAAGCAGCTAGGAGCAGACACTACATGTGAGAATTGACATTTCTGCATGCTGGTGTTAACAGACACAAAGTAATCTCATTTAACAGCTTTTAAAGCTTCACACTGCAAGAAGCAGCTTTCATCCTGTGCACTCCCTCCAAGATGTGGTTTTGCCCATGCCATGCTGATCAGATTACAAAAGGCTAAACCAAATGAAAACCTCAAACTATCACAGTATCAGTCAGGGTTGGAAGGGAACACAAGGATCATCTGGTTCCAACCCCCCTGCCATGGGCAGGGACACCCCACACTAGACCAGCCTGGCCACAGCCTCATCCTGCCTGGCCTTAAACACCTCCAGATAGAACTGCAGAAAACAGTCACCTGTCCAAAGCAAGCCTCAATGGCAGCACCGTGGCAAGGAGCTGGAGCAGCTGTCACAAAATCCTCTGCAGGCTTAAGAATCCTTTCAACTGGAAAAGATCCTGAAGATCACTGAGTCCCAACCACTCCCCAACTCCCCCAAGGCTGGGGCTAAATCATGTCCCTAGCAACACAGCTCAGCTCCAGGGGAGGGCTGGGGATTCAACCACAGTATCACCAAGGTTGGAAGAGACCTCAAAGATCATCAAGTCCAAGCTGTCTCCACAGACCTCATGACTAAACCATGACTTCAAGTGCCACATCCAATCCCCTCTTCAACACCTCCAGGGATGGGGACTCCACCACCTCCTGGGCAGCACATTCCAATGGCCAATCTCTCTTGCTGGGAAGAACTTCTTCCTAACATCCAGCCTAAACTTCCCCTGGCACAGTCTGAGACTGTGTCCTCTTGTTCTGGTGCTGCTTGTCTGGGAGAAGAGACCAACCCTCACCTGGCTACAACCTCCCTTCAGGGAGTTGCAGAGAGCAAGAAGGTCTCCCCTGAGCCTCCTCTTCTCCAGGCTAAGCAACCCCAGCTCCCTCAGCCTCTCCTCACAGGGCTGTGCTCAAGGCCTCTCCCCAGCCTTGTTGCCCTTCTCTGGACACCTTCAAGTCTCTCAATGTCCTTCCTAAACTGAGGGGCCCAGAACTGGACAGAGGACTCAAGGTGTGGCCTAACCAGTGCTGAGCACAGGCACAATGACCTCCCAGCTCCTGCTGGCCACACTGTTCCCGATGCAGGCCAGGATGCCACACCTCCCAGGGAGCCTATTACAGGGTTTGAGATCCCTTTGAGTGAAGAAGTTTCTTTTAATAGCCACTGTGGGGTAACTTGAGGCCATTTCCTTTCATCCTATCCCTCGTTACTGGACAGATCAGACCAGCACCCACCCTGCCCTAAGGTCCTTCTTCAGGAAGTTGTAGAGAACAAGAAGGTCTCCCCTCAGCCTCACTTTCTCCAGAGCAAACAATCCCAGCTCCCTCAGCTGCTCCTCACAGACCTGTCTCCAGATCCTTCCCCAGCTTCCTTACCCTTCCCTGGACCTGATCCAGGACCTCAATCTCTCTTACACTGCAGCACCACAAAAAGAACACAGCACTCAAGGTGTGGCCTCACCAGCGCCCAGCCCAACAATCCCTGCCCTGGTGCTGCTGCTCACACTATTCCTGTTACAGGCCAGGATGCTGTGGCCACCTCAGCCACTTGGCCACATGTTTGCTCATCTTCAGCCAGCATGCTGACCAACAAAGCCCCAGACCTTCTCTGCTGGGCAGCCTTCTAGCCACTCTTCCCCAAGCCTGGAGCACTCATGGGGTTGCCCTGATACAATTGCCCTCAGCCCATCAATCCAGCCTGTCAGGACCCTGTCTGTTGCCTTCCTAACCCCCTACACTCCCTCCCAGGCTTAGTGTCACAGTATCACAGTATCACCAAGGTTGGAAGAGACCTCGAGGATCAGCAAGTCCAAGCTGTCTCCACAGACCTCATGACTAAACCATGGCACCAAGTGCCACATCCAATCCCCTCTTGAACACCTTCAGGGATGGGGACTCCACCACCTCCCTGGGCAGCACATTCCAATGGCCAATCTCTCTTGCTGGGAAGAACTTCTTCCTAACATCCAGCCTAAACCTCTGCTGGCACAGCTTGAGACTGTGTCCTCTTGTTCTGGTGCTGGTTGCCTGGGAGAAGAGACCAACCCCCACCTGGCTACAACCTCCCTTCAGGGAGTTGCAGACAGCAAGAAGGTCTCCCCTGAGCCTCCTCTTCTCCAGGCTAAGCAACCCCAGCTCCCTCAGCCTCTCCCCACAGGGCTGTGCTCCAGACCCCTCCCCAGCTTTGTTGCCCTTCTCTGGACACCTTCCAGCAACTCAACATCTTTCCTAAACTGAGGGGCCCAGAACTGGACAGGACTCAAGGTGTGGCCTAACCAGTGCAGTGTCCAGGGCAGAATGACCTCCCTGCTCCTGCTGGCCACACTGTTCCTGATGCAGGCCAGGATGCCATTGGCCCTCTTGGCTGCCTGGGCACACTGCTGGCTCATGTTCAGGCTACCATCAACCACTACACCCAGTAACACTTTTCTGCCTGGCTGCTCTCAGCCACTCTGACCCCAGCCTGTAGCACTGCATGAAATCAATGCTGAAGAAAGGCCTTACAAAATGTTTTACTCTTTGCCCACACGCAGTCTCAGTTCAATGGCTGTGGAAGTATGTACACCCACAAGGCATGTCACCAACTCTGGAATCAGCCTTGTGTACATTTGTTGTATGAGAGCAAAAAGCTGCCATCCAGAACCAGCTGAGTAGGATCAAAATGTTAACAATTTCCACAGGAGATAATCAACAGATTGGAGAACTTTTACTGTGCAGCATGCCCCTAACTAACCCTGCTGCTTAATACCAACTACACTGCTACCCTCCAGCAGCAACTCACATTTTCACTTCAGTTCTGTTCAGATTTTAAATCCACAGAACTCCACATGAACCCAAGGGCTCTTTCCTCCCCCCCCCATCAGCTGGCCCAAATCCAGCCAGCAGACTTGCAGCCCAGAAAGCCAATCAGATCCTGGGCTGCATCAGAAAGTGTGGCCAGCAGGGCAAGGGAGGTGATTCTCCCCCTCTGCTCAGCTCTGCTGAGACCCCACCTGGAGTCCTGCCTCCAGTTCAGGAGCCCCTATTCCAAGAGGGATCTGGAGGTGCTGGAAGGTGTCCAGAGAAGGGCCAGGAGGATGAGCAGAGGGCTGGAGCACCTCTCCTGTGAGGACAGACTGAAGGAGTTGGGGCTGTTCAGTCTGCAGAAGAGAAGGCTCCCAGGTGACCTCATTGTGGCCTTCCAGGATCTGAAGGGGGCTCAGGAAGGCTGGGGAGGGACTGCTCAGGATCTCAGGCAGGGATAGGACTAGGGGGAATGGAATGAAGCTGGAGGTGGGGAGATTGAGGCTGGAGGTGAGGAGGAAGTTCTTCCCCATGAGAGTGGTGAAGCCCTGGAATGGGTTGTCCAGGGAGGTGGTTGGGGCCCTGTCCCTGGAGGTGTTTAAGGCCAGGCTGGCTGAGGCTGTGGCCAGACTGATGTAGTGTGGGGTGTCCCTGCCCATGGCAGGGGGCTTGGAACTGGCTGATCCTTGTGGTCCCTTCCAACCCTGACTGATACTATGATACTTCCTGAAGTGTTCCCACAGCTGGCTGTTTGCTAGCATGCAGATAACGTGGAGCTCATGCAGACAGCAAGTTAAAAGCTGGTGTTGGTTTGTGGGTTTTTCCCACAACTGGAAAGGATGAGATCTGCAGAACACCAGCATTTGACTCCTCTCTCTCCTAACACAGGAAACACTTGGACAAACTGGAGGATAGCAATGTAACTTGAAGAAAACAGCACTCTGCATGTGCTGCAGGCTGCTCAGCAGATGGGGTGAAGGACATCTAGACAGATGGTCTAGAATTTGCATTCTGCAATTCCAAGAGGATAGAGCTTCCCAGCCTACAACATACTGCACTAGTTCCAACAGAACCTGAGGAACAACACAAGGCAGCACCCCTCCCACAGCCCAGCACAAACTCAGGAGGAATTCAAAGTGAGTTTAGAGGTATAACCACAGAACCACCAAGGTTGGAAGAGACCTCAAAGAACATCGAGCCCAACCTGTCACCACAGACCCATGACTAAACCATGGCACCAAGTGCCACATCCAATCCCCTCTTGAACACCTCCAGGGATGGGGACTCCACCACCTCCCTGGGCAGCACATTCCAATGACCAACGACCCTCTCTGGGAAGAACATTCTCCTCACCTCCAGCCTAAACTTCCCCTGGTGCAGCCTGAGACTGTGTCCTCTTGTTCTGGTGCTGGTTGCCTGGGAGAAGAGACCAACCCCTTCCTGGCTACAAACTCTCTTCAGGTAGTTGTAGAGGGCAATGAGGTCTCCCCTGAGCCTCCTCTTCTCCAGGCTAAGCAACCCCAGCTCCCTCAGCCTCTCCTCACAGGGTTGTGCTCCAGACCCCTCCCCAGCCTTGTTGCCCTTCTCTGGACACCTTCCAGTCTCTCAATGTCCTTCCTAAACTGAGGGGCCCAGAACTGGACACAGGGCTCAAGGTGTGGCCTAACCAGTGCTCAGTACAGGGCACAATGACTTCCCTGCTCCTGCTGGCCACACTATTACTAATGCAGGCCAGGATGCCATTGGCCTTCTTAGCCACCTGGGCACACTGCTGGCTCATGTTCAGGCAGCTGTCAATCAGCACCCCCAGGTCCCTCTCTGTCTGGCAGCTCTCAGCCACTCTGCCCCCAGCCTGTAGCTCTGCCTGGGGTTGCTGTGGCCAAAGTGCAGCACCTGGCACTTGGACTTGTTGAATGCCATCCTGTTGGGCTCAAATCTCAATCCTCTTCTCAAAACTGAATCCAGAACAGAGAACACCACATGGCTACTAAAAAGTCCAACTGAGGAAAGTCTCCAGGCAAGATGGGTAGTGCCCTCCAGAGAATCACAGAGTGGTGGGCATTGAAAAGGACCTCTAGAGATCATCTAGTTCAAAACCCTTGCTGAATCAGGGGCACCCAGAGCAGGCAGCACAGGCACATGTCCAGGTGGATTTTGAAAGCCACCAGAAAAGGAGACTCCACAGCCTCTCTGGACAGCCTAGTCCAGTACACCAGCACACTCACAGTGAAGCAGTTTTCCCTTATGTTTAAATGAATCCACCTGTATTCCAATTGGTGCCCACTGCCCCTTGTCCTTGGGCACCATGAAAAGAGCCCTAGCCTCTTGACCCTCACCCTTTAGATATTGAAGAGCATTGATAAGATCCCATCTCAGTCTGCTCTTCTCCAGGCTAAACAGCTCCAGATCCTGTTACAGGCCAGGATGCTGTGGCCACCTCAGCCACTTGGCCACATGCTTGCTCATCTTCAGCCAGCATGCTGACCAACAAAGCCCCAGACCTTCTCTGCTGGGCAGCCTTCTAGCCACTCTTCCCCAAGCCTGGAGCACCCACGGGATTGTTGAAGCTCATACAATTGCCCTCAGCCCATCACTCCAGCCTGATTCCAAGGATCTGGCCCTAGGAGCTTTTCTTCACAGGAGAGATACTCCAGTTCTCTCAGCATCTTCTTGGCCTTCTGTGGAATCTCTCCAGTAGTTCCCTGTCTCTCTTGAACTAGGGAGTCCAGAATGAGACACAGTACTCCAGGTGTGGCCCCACTAAGACAGAGTAGAGGGGGAGGAGAACTCCCTCAACCTGCTGGCCACTCTTAATGTGCCCCAGAATGCCATTGGCCTTTTTGGCCATTGCTGGCTCAAGGGCAATTTGTTGGCCAGAAGCATTCCCAGGTGCTTCTCCACAGAACTGCTTTCCAGCAGGCCAGCCCCTAAGCTGCACTGGGGCAGGTTCAGCTCCCACCTTGTTGAGCTTCAGGAGGTTCCCCTTTGCTGACTCACCAGCCTGTCCATGTGACAGCACAGTCTGACAGGGGGTCAGCCACTCCTCCTAGTTTTTGTATTATCACCAAAGTTGCCTTGAGTCACCCTATGAGGAGAGGCTGAGGGAGCTGGGGTTGCTTAGCCTGGAGGAGGCTCAGAGGAGACCTTATGGCTCTCTACAACTACCTGAAGGGAGGTTGTAGCCAGGTGGGGGTTGGTCTCTTCTCCCAGGCACCCAGCACCAGAACAAGAGGACACAGTCTCAGGCTGCACCAGGGGAAGTTTAGGCTGGAGGTGAGGAGAAAGTTCTTCAAGGAGAGAGTCATTGGTCATTGGAATGTGCTGCCCAGGGAGGTGGTGGAGTCCCCATCCCTGGAGGTGTTCAAGAGGGGATTGGATGTGGCACTTGGTGCCATGGTCTAGTCATGAGGTCTGTGGTGACAGGTTGGACTGGATGATCTCTGAGGTCTCTTCCAACCTTGGTGACTCTGTGAGACTGTGAGTACCCCCTGTCTCCTTATACTGCCTTTGCAACAGTTTCAAGAGCTGAAGATTGACACCAGGCAGTTTTTGCCTGAGACATAGGAGATGTTTCTGAACCCTGACTTGAAACATACCACTCCTGCCCTCTTCAGGTCCATAGGCCTCACCATGAGGACTGCACCTCCTGCATGTACCACTCTATTAATGCTCTGCTTCTGGATGCAGCACCTCAGCTTAAACTCAGAGCCCACATTTTAGAGAGCATTCTGAAGACAGGCTCAACTTCATGCAATAAGAAAACCTGCATGGAGTGGGAGTTGTGGCCTAGACAGAACTGTTTTCATAGTATCAGTGAGGGTTGGAAGGGACCACAAGGATCATCTAGTTCCAACCCTCCTGCCATGGGCAGGGACACCCCACACTACATCAGCCTGGCCACAGCCTCAGCCAGCCTGGCCTTAAACACCTCCAGGGACAGGGCCCCAACCACCTCCCTGGACAACCCATTCCAGGGCTTCACCACTCTCATGGGGAAGAACTTCCTCCTCACCTCCAGCCTCAATCTCCCCACCTCCAGCTTCATTCCATTCCCCCTAGTCCTATCCCTCCTGACATCCTGAGCAGTCCCTCCCCAGCCTTCCTGGAGCCCCCTTCAGATCCTGGAAGGCCACAATGAGGTCACCTGGGAGCCTTCTCTTCTGCAGATTGAACAGCCCCAACTCCTTCAGTCTGTCCTCACAGGAGAGATGCTCCAGCCCTCTGCTCATCCTCCTGGCCCTTCTCTGGACACCTTCCAGCACCTCCAGATCCCTCTTGGAATAGGGACTCCAGAACTGGAGGCAGTACTCCAGGTGGGGTCTCACCAGAGCTGAGTAGAAAAGTGCCTTCTGATCTTTCAGGGGGGAAAAAAAAGAACAAACAGGTTCTGTGAACCACAACAGCAGACAGCACTCATTACACTAATGAGCTGTGCCTCGAAGGAAGGTGGGAAAGGAAGAGCAGAATGTTTAACGTATTTTCATACTTGATGGCATGGCAGAGGAAGACAAGACACACTGAGTAATAGAGGTTAAATCAGAATAGAATAGAATTAACCAGGCTGGAAAAGACCTTCAAGATCATCAAGTCCAACCTATCACCCAACCCCATCTGATCAACTAAACCATGGCACCAAGTGCCTCATCCAGCCTTTTCTTAAACACCTCCAGAAATTATCTCCTATGTCCACTGTAACTATGGCTAATGAAGTCAGACAGACCAGAGAAGGCAAAGGTATTCAAAAGAAGCATATTCTTTCATGTTCTTTTACCCACACAAAACCCCACCACCATGGTGGATGATCAGGGGGCTGGAGCACCTCTCCTGTGAGGACAGACTGAAGGAGTTGGGGCTGTTCAGTCTGCAGAAGAGAAGGCTCCCAGGTGACCTCATTGTGGCCTTCCAGGATCTGAAGGGGGCTCCAGGAAGGCTGGGGAGGGACTGCTCAGGATCTCAGGGAGTGATAGGACTAGGGGGAATGGAATGAAGCTGGAGGTGGGGAGATTGAGGCTGGAGGGGAGGAGGAAGTTCTTCACCATGAGAGTGGTGAAGCCCTGGAATGGGTTGTCCAGGGAGGTGGTTGAGGCCCTGTCCCTGGAGGTGTTTAAGGCCAGGCTGGCTGAGGCTGTGGCCAGGCTGATCTAGTGTGGGGTGTCCCTGGCCATGGCAGGGGAGTTGGAACTAGATGATCCTTGTGGTCCCTTCCAACCCTGACTGATACTGTGATAAACAAGGAAGGAATTAAGACTGAAATCTCTCCAACCTCATTTTTGCTGCTTTCAGCCTCCTTAGAGACAGCAGCTGCTACTGTCACAGAAAAAAAACAATACACTGAGCAACAAAACCCCAGCACTTCCAGAATGTTGGCATACAGCTTGTTGATCCACAACTGGTCATGTTGGATTCCTGAGCCTACATCTTTGATTCTATGAGGATAACTGTGCTAGGCACAGTCAAAGGCATGCTCTGCTCTGAACTACATCTATTCACACCCAGCTGGTAGTCAGTTGTATCAGCAGCTCGTGCTGTCACACTGGTGAGGTGATGAGTGGTGGGGTTTTAACTCCAGGGAGGAATTATGAATGGAAGAATTTACCTGAGGATACAACTCTGCAAACTCAGAAGGGATGGACTTTTGGTACAAAAGCAATCCAAATGCTGCCACAAAAGTTTCTTTGCACTCATAAAATGTGTTGCTTCTGAGATTAACCTGCTTTTAACACACAAATGATCTCACCTGCGTCAAGAGCAGCTGCTTGACAGGCTGGAGAGGTGGGCACAAGCCAACCTCATGAGCTTCAACAAGACCAAGGGCAGAGTCCTGCAGCTGGGGCGAGGCAATCCCAGGCACAAATGCAGGCTGGGCAGGGACTGGCTGGAAAGCAGCCCTGAGGAGAGAGACTTGGGGGTGCTGGTGGACAAAAAGCTCAACAGGAGCTCTCAGTGTGCACTTGCAGCCCAGAAAGCAAATCAGAGCCTGGGCTGCAGCAGGAGAAGTGTGGCCAGCAGGGCAAGGGAGGTGATTCTCCCCATCTGTTCAGCTCTGCTGAGACCCCACCTGGAGTACTGCCTCCAGGTCTGGAGCCCCTATTCCAGGAGGGATGTGGAGGTGCTGGAAGGTGTCGAGAGAAGGGCCACAAGGATGAGCAGAGGGCTGGAGCACCTCTCCTGTGAGGACAGACTGAAGGAGTTGGGGCTGTTCAGTCTGCAGAAGAGAAGGCTCCCAGGTGACCTCATTGTGGCCTTCCAGGATTTGAAAGGGGGCTACAGGAAGGCTGGGGAGGGACTGCTCAGGATCTCAGGGAGTGATAGGACTAGGGGGAATGGAATGAAGCTGGAGGTGGGGAGATTGAGGCTGGAGGTGAGGAGGAAGTTCTTCCCCATGAGAGTGGTGAAGCCCTGGAATGGGTTGTGCAGGGAGGTGGTTGGGGCCCTGTCCCTGGAGGTGTTTGCAGCCAGGCTGGCTGAGGCTGTGGCCACGCTGATCTAGTGTGGGGTGTCCCTGCCCATAGCAGCGGGGTTGGAACTAGATGATTCTTGTGGTCCCTTCCAACCCTGACTGATGACACTACTATGCTTGATACATCATTATAGAAAGAAATGTGCTCAACTTTCCTATTAGAGATAGTTATTGTATTCCTTTTTAATGTGATGAATCAGGGAGGTTCTACAGAGCATTGGCATTTTCCGCTCCTTTACAATGTTTTGTTTTGGTTCCCTAGGTATCTTTCAGACCTATTCCTGAATAAACAAACACCTAAGAGAGCTGGAGAGTACCTGGCAAGTGAGAAACACTTTAAGTGTGGGAAGAAATGCAGGAATTTGAGAGAAGTGACAGTTACCTAAAACCACGTCACAGATTTTGAGTGATGCACAACTTTGCTTGGCACAATGTGGCTTCAGAACTGTGCTGCTCTCATCCCTGTACCTCTGCAATGTCCTATTTGAGATGGAAAGAAATTCACTTATCATAGTATCAGTCAGGGTTGGAAGGGACCACAAGGATCAGCCAGTTCCAACCCTCCTGCCATGGGCAGGGACACCCCACACTACATCAGCCTGGCCACAGCCTCAGCCAGCCTGGCCTTAAACACCTCCAGGGATGGGGCTTCAACCACCTCCCTGGACAACCCATTCCAGGGCTTCACCACTCTCATGGGGAAGAACTTCCTCCTCACCTCCAGCTTCATTCCATTCCCCCTAGTCCTATCACTACCTGAGATCCTGAACAGTCCCTCCCCAGCCTTCCTGGAGCCCCCTTCAGATCCTGGAAGGCCACAATGAGGTCACCTGGGAGCCTTCTCTTCTCCAGACTGAACAGCCCCAACTCCTTCAGTCTGTCCTCACAGGAGAGGTGCTCCAGCCCTCTGCTCATCCTCCTGGCCCTTCTCTGGACACGTTCTAGCATCTCCAGATCCCTCTTGTAATAGAAGGGACTTCTGGGAATGAAATAGATTTTAAAGTGCATGTGTATGCACACATCTTCAGGTCTTGGATTTGAAGTCTTTTCCACTCACCCTCTTCCCAGAGGGAAAATTTCATGGCACACCTTTCCAACAATGGTTGGACTCAAAGACCTTAAAGCATTCTTCTAACAGAAGCCATTCTATGGTTCTATAGCCCCAGGCATTATTCTGCAAGCGCCCACAACGAGCTGTGAAATGGATAGCTAAAAGGAGAACTAACTTGCACTACACCACATCCATCTCCCAAAATACAAATGTTTGGTTTATTCCATATTTTAGAATAGAAGAAAACAGGTTGGAAGAGACCTTCAAGATCATTGTGTCCAACCTATCATCCAACACCACCTAATCCACTAAACCATGGCACCAAGTGCCTCATCCAGTCTCCTCCTGAACACCTCCAGTGATGGTGACTCCACCACCTCCCCAGGCAGCCCATTCCAATGGGCAATCACTCTCTGTGTAGAATTTCTTCCTAACATCCAGTCTGAACTTCCCCTGGTGCAGCTTGAGACTGTGTCCTCTTGTTCTGGTACTGGCTGAAGATGTAAGGGAGCATTAAAATATTGCAGTCTACAAAAATACTACAGCTTACATACCAAGGAAGTGTCATAAAGATGTAGGTTTTTAATCATTTGAGGTCCATAGCAGTCACCAAATCAACATTATCTGTCATGTCATGAGCAAGTGTACACTTGATATAAACGATCTTTGATCCAATTTCCCCTGAAGTCCCACAACTCTTGGAAACACAGCTTGTGGATCCATCGCCCCACTTCACATCTTAGACCACATCCTCCTTTGTGTTGTCATTTGCTCAATTTCTTTTGACCCTTTGTGCCATAACTTCACAGTGCCACTGACACAAGGATCCTTGGGGAGTAACAGACACTTGCCTTTGCTCCTTGACAGTAAGATGAATGAATTTGGAAGGGGTTGGTCTCTTCTCCCAGGCAAGCAGCACCAGAACAAGAGGACACAGTCTCAAGCTGTGCCAGGAGAAGTTCAGGCTGGAGGTGAGGAGAAAGTTCTTCACTGAGAGAGTCATTAGCCATTGGAATGTGCTGCCCAGGGAGGTGGTGGAGTCCCCATCCCTGGAGGTGTTCAAGAGGGGATTGGATGTGGCACTTGGTGCCATGGTCTAGTCAGGAGGTCTGTGATACAGGTTGGACTTGATGATCCTCGAGGCCTCTTCCAGCCTTAGTGATACTGTGAAGTTTTCCACCCCAAACAGAGATTAATAATAATCTAGACTTCACTTTCCAAGATCCTTTACTTTCTGTGGAAGTCTTTGCAGCCCAGGAGCTGGCATTCAGCAATGAGAATGGCAACAGGTGTTCTATGGGAAAGCCACCAGCCCAGCTCCAAAGCTACCAAACGCCCTAATTGATGAGCCCATGTGGAAAGAAACAGCAGCAAACCAGCTGCTCCAAAAATACAAAACCTGGCTTCACAGTGCTTGTGGTGGCAGTCACACAAGGGTCTTACAACCAGGCTAAGCATTCAGGCTTTTGGAAGTTAAGATGTGACTGAAGTAATTGAATAGTTTGCAGGGCCAAACCAACAGGAAGAGTATCTGTTCTGGCTCAAATAACTCCAAGACTTGAGCACAGCCCTGTGAGGCATGGCATCCTGGCCTGCATTAGGAACAGTGTGGCCAACAGAAGCAGGGAAGTCATTGTGCCCTGTGCTCTGCATTGGTTAGGCCACACCTTGAGTCCTGTGTCCAGTTCTGGGGCCCTCAGTTTAAGAAGGACATTGAGAGACTTGAAGGTGTCCAGAGAAGGGCAACAAGGCTGGGGAGAGACCTTGAGCACAGCCCTGTGAGGAGAGGCTGAGGGAGCTGGGGTTGCTTAGCCTGGAGAAGAGGAGGCTCAGGGGAGACCTCATTGCTCTCTACAACTACCTGAAGGGAGGTTGTAGCCAGGTGAGGGTTGGTCTCTTCTCCCAGGCAACCAGCACCAGAACAAGAGGACACAGTCTCAAGCTGTGGCAGGGGAGGTTTAGGCTGGATGTTAGGAAGAAATTCTTCCCAGCAAGAGAGATTGGCCATTGGAATGTGCTGCCCAGGGAGGTGGTGGAGTCACCATCACTGGAGGTGTTTAGGAAGAGCCTGGTTGAGGCACTTGGTGCCATGGTTTAGCTGATCAGATGGTGTTGGGTGATAGGTTGGACTTGGTGATCTCAAAGGTCTTTTCCCACCTGGTTTATTCTATTCTAAAGTCAATCAGAAAAAAATGGACATGACAGAGACTATTTTGGCTGGGGGTCAGGGAGAGGTATACATACAGCTCCTTGAAGAACTCCAAGAGAGTTAACTGCTAACAGGATAAATACTTTAGGAACAGATCCCCAGCAAGCCAAATGCATTTAGCTCTAACAGTTCCAAGTTGTGGCTTATCTCCAGATGGCAGACATAAATGGTATGCACTCCAGTGCTAAAGCTATAGTCTCAGTAATTACACATCATAAGGAAACCTGAAAAGGACCCACAGAAGTAGGCTAATCAAGAGCATCGCTCCAGAGGAACCAGTAGATGCCTTTTTCTCTTGCCCATCGACTGGGCAACACAAGGTGCAATAGTCAGAGCTGGAGTTTGGAAAATTCCTGAACACTTTTTGTCTCATCTGCCTTCTGTTTCAGGCTCTGGTTTTGACTGCATCTTACCCCAGGGACTGGGGAAGCTAAGAAAGGAGATCACAAAGTGAAAGATGAGAACTTCAAAGGCATATTAGAGTGTCTAAACCTATGTTTTGTGCAGCTTTTAACTTCACCAGCAATTAACATCACAGGCACAAGAAGTCCTCGTTAAATATTAAGCACCCATGCCCTCTCAGCGAGGGAGAAACAGCTCACGGTGAGCGCCCCAAGACATTCAGCAGCTAAGATGCCTCACAGAAAAATGCTACTCAGGGTCCTAACAGGTGAGCAAAAAAAGGGGCAAATTATAATCCTTTCCTTTTAAACCATCACAAATAACTTTCAAATCCTTCTCCTACCATGTTAATAGGGTATTGTTGAAACTGTTCTCAGAGGAACACTATCAGCACAAGTAACCTTTCTTTGTGTTTCACTGTATCACTAATTGGGGTATGGAAGAGCAGGCATTTTATCGCTCCTCACGTTTTACACCTCTTTGACAGCAAAGAGACATCAGTCAGCTTCGCTCTGAAGCAATTAAAACATGCTAAAAGCAAACCTACCGTCTAACCCTCACTGGAGTGTTTTAATCTCGCTTTTGAAGGCTTCACTTCACGTGATCCACTCCCAAACACTTAGAAGCTGGCACCGTGCAAAGCTTTGTGGCCCCAAAACCCGCTGTCAACAGCATGACATTTACCCCTTGTCACCCTTAATGACTATTTTATCTCACATTTCTTTACACTGGCAAACACGGTGAAGGAACTTAGCCACCAGCACCACCAACCGTCTGGAGCAGTATTAGGAGAAATTAATGCAAGGGCCAGGAAAGGTGATGGTGCCTCCACCAGTTCTGCAACCTGTATGTCACGGGCTGACAGCCTCTGGGTCACAAACACGAAGTCTCAGTCAGCTCTCGGTTCCTGCCACACTGTTTCTAGCTATGCAGGTAAACGCTACAGAAAAAAATCTGCGGTAGTTTCCCAGGCAGTTTGCCATTAACTCAACCCCTTTTTTACCCCGACAACTGACCGAAGGAATGGATTAAGGTGAGAACCACTTAGTCACCGGAGGAGAACTCGTATTTATCCTCCCAGAAGGCTAAATTCACACTGGAAAAGGAAACATGGAGCCACAACCACAGATGGCAGCTGGAGGACACCAGGCTAGCTAGCGCTCAGAAGTTGATACACGTTGGGAAGACACAAGGATGTGAGAGAGAGGAGCGACAGCTGTACCTGAAGGACCTATGTTCACAGATGTCCCCTCCACCCGGTCCTGCTCCCAGGGACACCCGTTGGCCACTTCGTACCAGGCAGGAAAGCACTTACCTGTGCCGGTGCTCGTCGTGCCCCTGCCCGTGGATGAGGAAGCCGCCGAGGTTCTTGTCCCCTTTGCTAGTATCCACGTGTGGAATGAGCACATCCTCCAAGCCCAGGTCAAAGCGCTTGTGCTTCGAGGAGTCGGGGAGGAAGAAGAACGCCCCGAAGCACAGGGTGATGAAGGCACTAAGAATAAGGAGCAGGATAAATTTTTCGGAGAGTCTCAAGGTAGCCCTGTGGTGAGGGAAAGCGGAGGCCCCCAGGTTCAGGGGGGGCAACCTCCGCCCGGAGAGCGGCAGCAGGGCGGGAGTGGTCATCCTGCCGCTAGCGAGTAGCCCGGCGGGGCTCGGCGCGGCCCCTCAGCCCCTGCGGAGGCCGGCCCTGGCAGCTGGGGCCCGGCTCGCCTCGCTCGCCTCCCGGCCCGGCGCGGGGGCTGGGGGCGGCTTCACCATCCTCCCGCGGGCGCCGCCCCGCGTCCCCGCGCGGGGGAAGGGAGAAAGGGAAGGGAGAGAGGGGGGGGCCGGGCCGCCCTGACGGCCCCCGCCCCCCCGGGGGGCTCGGCTGCCCCGCTACCTGCGCGCCCCGCGCTTCCCTTCCCTCGCCCCGAGGCCAGCAGGGCCCGAGCGGGCGGCTCCGGTCAGCGGCGCTCCCTCAGCTGCGCGGCCGCCCGGCTGCGGGACACTGCCGGCAAGCAGCGGCAAGCAGCTGAGGAGCACCCGGCCTGGCTCTCAGCGTCCCTGCGCCCGCCTCCCCTTAGCCGGGCAAGGCGGAAGCTCATCCCCGCCGCGCCGCCCCGCTGCGAACGGCGCCGGGAAGGGCCACCGCAATTCCACTCCGGACCCTTCTTCCCTGCCCCCACCGCGCCTGCGCGGCGGCGGGCGGGCGGCGCAAGCGCGGAGCGGAAAGCGAGGTCTGGAGGAAGCCGCTGTGAGAAGGGCACCGCTCCCTGGGGAGAGCGGCCCCGCTGGGGGACTGAGCCTGCCCGCGCTCGTCCCTGAAGGAGGCGGAGGCTGAGGCTGAGGCTGAGGCTGGGGCTGAGCCGTTCCGCTCGGCGCGGTTCTGCCGGTGCCTCGGCATTGCCGCCTCCGGAGCGCGGCGTCTTCCCGCAGCGCTGCGGCAGCCGCCGCTGCCTCTTCCTCTTCCTCGCCGCGTTGGTGGCGGCGCTGGAGGTAGCGAAACTCCTGGGTGTTTGTTTTGCAGCAGCACCTGGGCCGGCTGGAAGGCTGGGCAGAGGGAAATCTCATGAAGTGCAGTCAGGGCAAGCGTAGGATCCTGCACCTGAGCAGAAATAACCCCCTGCATCAATACAGGTTAGGAGCTGACCTGCTGGAGAGCAGCTCTGCAGAGAAGGACCCAGAAATGGAATCATAGTATCAGTGAGGGTTGGAAGGGACCACAAGGATCATCTAGTTCCAACCCCCCTGCCATGGCCAGGGACACCCCACACTACATCAGCCTGGCCACAGCCTCAGCCAGCCTGGCCTTAAACACCTCCAGGGACGGGGCCCCAACCACCCCTCTGGACAACCCATTCCAGGGCTTCACCACTCTCATGGGGAAGAACTTCCTCCTCACCTCCAGCTTCATTCCATTCCCCCTAGTCCTATCACTCCCTGAGATCTTGAGCAGTCCCTCCCCAGCCTTCCTGGAGCCCCCTTCAGATCCTGGAAGGCCACAATGAGGTCACCTCAGAGCCTTCTCTTCTGCAGACTGAACAGCCCCAACTCCCTCAGTCTGTCCTCACAGGAGAGGTGCTCCAGCCCTCTGCTCATCCTCCTGGCCCTTCTCTGGACACCTTCCAGCACCTCCACATCCCTCTTGCAATAGGGGCTCCAGAACTGGAGGCAGTACTCCAGGTGGGGTCTCAGCAGAGCTGAGCAGAGGGGGAGGATCACCTCCCTCGACCTGCTAGCCACACTTCTGATGCAGCCCAGGATCTAATGCTGGTTCACAAAGTCCTCATGAGCCAGTAGTTTGCCCCCATGGCCAAGAAGGCAAATGACCTCCTGGAGTGCACTCTGAAGAGCATGGCCGGCATACTCACGTCGAGGGAGGTTCTTCTCCTTTGCTACTCTGCCCTTATGAAGCCACACCTGGAATATTGTGTCCAGTTCTGTGCTCTCCATTTCAAGAGGGACAGGGCAACAAAGAATGCTGAGAGGCCTGGAGCATGCCTCTGAGGAGCAGAGGCTGAGAGAGCTGGGGCTGTTTAGCCTGGGGAAGAGCAGACTGGCAGGGGATCTTCTCAATGTTTATGTAAATGTGAAAGTCAAGAGGATGGAGCTAGGCCTTTTTCAACGGTGCCCAGTGATAGGACAAGGGGCACTGGGCACAAACTAGAACACAGGAGATTTGCACGTGAGCGTAAGGAGAATATTCTTCACTTTGAGGGTGCCAGAACACTGCATCAGGCTGCTCAGAGAAGTTGTGGAGTCTCCTTCTCTGGAGACCCTGGACACATTCCTGTGTAACCTGCTCTAGGTGAACCTGCTTGAGCAGAAGGGGGTGATTGAGTCAGTCATCAGTAAGTTTGCGGATGACACCAACCTGGGAGCAGATGTTGATCAGTTAGAGGGTGGAAAGGCTCTGCAGAGGGACCTTGACAGGCTGGACAGATGGGCAGAGTCTAACATGATGCCTTCAACCAGTCCAAGTGCCAGGTACTGCACTTTGGCCACAACAACCCCATGCAGAGCTACAGGCTGGGGTCAGAGTGGCTGAGAGCAGCCAGGCAGAAAGGGAACTGGGAGTACTGGTTGACAGCTGGCTGAACATGAGCCAGCAGTGTGCCCAGGTGGGCAAGAAGGCCAGGGCATCCTGGCCTGCATCAGGAACAGTGTGGCCAGCAGGAGCAGGGAGGTCATTGTGCCCTGTGCTCAGCACTGCTTAGGCCACACCTTGAGTCCTGTGTCCACTTCTGGGCCCCTCAGTTTAGGAAAGATGTTGAGATGCTGGAAGGTGTCCAGAGAAGGGCAACAAAACTGGGGAGGGGTCTGGAGCACAGCCCTGTGAGGAGAGGCTGAGGGAGCTGGGGTTGCTTAGCCTGGAGAAGAGGAGACTCAGGGGTGACCTTATTGCTGTCTGCAGCTACCTGAAGGGAGGTTGTAGCCAGGTGGGGGTTGGTCTCTTCTCCCAGGCAAGCAGCACCAGAACAAGAGGACACAGTCTCAGGCTGCGACAGGAGTGGCTTAGGCTGGAAGTTAGGAGGAAGTTCTACACATAGAGAGAGATTGGCCATTGGGATGGGCTGCCCAGGGAGGTGGTGGAGTCACCATCACTGGAGGTGTTCAGGAAGAGACTTGATGGGGTGCTTGGTTTCATGGTTTAGATGATAGGTTAGGTTGAACACAATGTTCTCAAAGGTCTCTTCCACCCTGGTTTATTCTATTCTATTCTATTCTATTCTATTCTATTCTATTCTATTCTATTCTATTCTATTCTATTCTGTTCTCTTCTGTTCTACTGCAGCATCAACAGGTTTCAGCTGGCCCATTTGCCATCTTCACCATCTTCTAGTTTTCATCTGGTAAACACAAATAGCTGCACTCCTGCACTTGTTTCAACCTCACTACTCTTTGCCAAAGTCTCAGAGTCATTCTTCATTCTCTGTTTCTGTCACACTGGGTAATATTCATATCACTGTATGTCTGCCAGGGATTTTCTACCCTGCAGTGGTGTTGCTCCAAAGCTGAATGGCATTGAATATAGAACTGTATTGAATCAGTTGGGTTCGTGAGCCCCATACAGATTCTGCAGCTATTGGTGTTTTCTCAGGCATGCCTAGAACATTCTCAGAAGCATCCTGCCCTGAAACCTAAAGGCTTTCACAAGAACCAAGGATTTCCTGTGCTCACTGCCTTGCCTTTGATCAATTGCTAATTTAACTGGGAGCTGGAGGTAGAAAAGTGCTTGATCATCAGCACTCAAGTGGCCTTCTGGAAAACTATTGGGGTGGTACACATTTTTCAAAGGTAGACAGAGTAAGTCCTGTGAAAGTAAAGATCCATATCCATGTAGAACAGGAGACTGAGGGGAGATCTGAGAAAGGGAGACTGAGTAGGAAGAAGTTCTTCCCAGCAAGAGAGATCGGCCATTGGAATGTGCTGCCCAGGGAGGTGGTGAAGTCACCATCACTGGAGGTGTTTAAGAAGAGACTGGACGAGGCACTTGGTGCCATGGTTTAGTTGATCAGATGGTGTTGGGTGATAGGTTGGACTCAATGATCTTGGAGGTCTTTTCCAACCTGATTAATTTCTTCACTCTTCCTTCCCCCTTCCCCTTTCCCCCCCTCCCTTCTCCTCCCTTCTCCTCCCTTCTCCTCCCTTCTCCTCCCTTCTCCTCCCTTCTCCTCCCTTCTCCTCCCTTCTCCTCCCTTCTCCTCCCTTCTCCTCCCTTCTCCTCCCTTCTCCTCCCTTCTCCTCCCTTCTCCTCCCTTCTCCTCCCTTCTCCTCCCTTCTCCTCCCTTCTCCTCCCTTCTCCTCCCTTCTCCTCCCTTCTCCTCCCTTCTCCTCCCTTCTCCTCCCTTCTCCTCCCTTCTCCTCCCTTCTCCTCCCTTCTCCTCCCTTCTCCTCCTTCTCCTCCCTTCTCCTCCCTTCTCCTCCCTTCTCCTCCCTTCTCCTCCCTTCTCCTCCCTTCTCCTCCCTTCTCCTCCCTTCTCCTCCCTTCTCCTCCCTTCTCCTCCTTCTCCTCCTTCTCCTCCCTTCTCCCTTCTCCTCCCTTCCCTCCTCCCTTCTCCTCCCTTCTCCTCCCTTCTCCTCCCTTCTCCTCCCTTCTCCGCCCTTCTCCTCCCTTCTCCTCCCTTCTCCTCCCTTCTCCTCCCTTCTCCTCCCTTCTCCTCCCTTCTCCTCCCTTCTCTCTACAGCTTTCCAAAATGAGGTTGGAGCCATATGGGGGGTGGTCTCCTGTCCCTGGTAACAAGGGATGAGAGAAAATGTCCTCGAGTGGCACCAGGGGAGGTTTAGGTTGGCTATTAGAAGACACTTCTTCATTTAAAAGCATTCTCAAACACTGGAACAGGCTGCCCAGGAAGTGGCTGAATCTCCATCCCTGGAGGTGTTTAAAAGATGCAGGGGTATGTTGCTGAGGGACATGGTTTAGAATCAGAATTGATGGAGTTAGATAATGGTTGGACTTTATCATCTTGAAGGTCTTCCCCAGCCAAAATGATTCTGTGCTTCTCTGTTTACTTCTTTCTTCCATAAATTGCTGCAATGATCACTTCAGGCATCATAATGTGGGCACAGAGTCTGCAATCATTGCTTGCAAATCTGCCTCTTCACTTGTCTCCCAAGCACTTCCCAGTCTTTCCTCTGGCCACCAGATTCCATGGAAAGTCTCACACTGCCCAGAAGGGCATTCACATCCTCCCGGACGAGGTGGTCACAGGGTTCCAGTGATCTCACTCTTTGTGTAATCTAGTTTCTAGTGGTTCCTGTGCATCTGTCTTCATGTTTCTCATCTTGTCTTTTCAGCCATTATATTTTGTTGCAAGTGACCCTTACCCTTAGGTCTTTATGAAGAAGACTAAGCCTTGCTTATCCTCAGCTTGGCTGTAGCAGGATAATTAATATTGCTCTGAAGTCATCCTCCTATTTCCTTTCTTCGTCAAGGTGGAGAAAACAGTCTTCTAAATCAGACCCATACAAAGTCTTCTGCTCTGTTCTCCTGAAACCCTCACATCCATATTGCAAATCACACCTCACTGAGGGTTTTTTGGAGAAACAAATCAAGGACATGGATATTTCCACCCATCACCTCTTCCACCTAGGTATTGTTTTGCTTCTTGTCTCGGGTTCATACAAAGGCAGACTTGAACCCTTCAGGTCCATTTCAGTATCACAGTATCACCAGGGTTGGAAGAGACCTCAGGGATCATCCAGTCTAACCTGTCACCACAGACCCATGACTAGACCATGGCACCAAGTGCCACATCCAGTCCCCTCTTGAACACCTCCAGGGATGGGGACTCCACCACCTCCCTGGGCAGCACATTCCAATGACAAATGACTCTCTCGGTGAAGAGCTTTCTCCTCACCTCCAGCCTAAACTTCCCCTGGCACAACTTGAGACTGTGTCCTCTTGTTCTGGTGCTGGTCACCTGGGAGAAGAGACCAACCCCCTCCCGGCTACAACCTCCCTTCAGGGAGTTGTAGAGAGCAATGAGGTCTCCCCTGAGCCTCCTCTTCTCCAGGCTAAACAACCCCAGCTCCCTCAGCCTCTCCTCACAGGGCTGTGCTCAAGGCCTCTCCCCAGCCTTGTTGCCCTTCTCTGGACACCTTCAAGTCTCTCAATGTCCTTCCTAAACTGAGGAGCCCAGAACTGGACACAGGACTCAAGGTGTGGCCTAACCAGTGCTCAGTACAGGGCTCAATGACTTCCCTGCTCCTGCTGGCCACACTGTTCCTAATGCAGGCCAGGATGCCATTGGCCTTCTTGGCCACCTGGGCACACTGCTGGCTCATGTTTAGGCAGCTGTCAATCAGCACCCCCAGGTCCCTCTCTGTTTGGCAACTCTCAGCCACTCTGACCCCAGCTTGTAGCTCTGCATGGGATTGTTGTGGTCAAAGTGCAGCCCTGGCACTTGGACTTGTTGAATGCCATCCTGCTGGACTCTGCCCATCTGTCCAGTCGGTCGAGGTCCCTCTGCAGAGCCCTTCTGCCCTCTGACTGACTAAGATCAAAGTGCTTCTGGAAAGATAAATTTTTGTGTGATTGCCCTTGTGTCACTTCAACTTTTACATCCTCCCAGTCTCTCCAGATGTGCATTCCTAAGGTCTGAAGAGACTTGCACATCCAAAAGAAATCTGGGGGCCATGAGAAAGTATTAGACTGTACCAGCAAATCTGCAGATGTGAAGCCTGAACTTACTCATGGCAATCTCTGCACAAAGATAAAAAATGAGCACAAATATCAGGCTGTAAAAATAGGCAGAGAAGGACCCCAGCCCGGAGTGGAGAAGTAGCTCACAGTAGGGTAGAGGAAGAGCTCAACTGAACCCCAGTCCAAGGTAGTGTGAAGAGGGAGCCCAGGCCAGCCCCAGCCTAGCCCCAGGGTGGAGAAGCAGCACAGGGTAGAGTGGAGGAGTCAAGCTCAGCCCCAGCCCAGGGTGGAGAAGGAGCTTGGTCCGGTGTGGAGAAGCCCAACCCTGTCCTGTCCCAAGTCTGTGAGTTTGCTTTGGGATCAGGAGCAGCAACACCTTTGGCTTAGAAACTGCAAGTAAGCTTTCAGTAGTCACTCAGGATCCTTAGGGCTTCAGGACCTTAAGAGCAAATGCTTGCCTTTAGTTTGTACTGGGAAGCAGCCAGGTAGAGAACGACCTGAGGGTACTGGTCGATGGTAAGCTGAACATGAGCCTGCAGTGTGCCCAGGCAGCCAAGAGGGCCAATGGCATCCTGGCCTGCATCAGGAGCAGTGTGGCCAACAGGAGCAGGGAAGTCATTGTGCCCTGTATACAGCACTGGTTAGGCCACACCTTGAGTCCTGTGTCCAGTTCTGGGCCCCTCAGTTTAGGAAGGAGGTTGACTTGCTGGAATGAGTCCAGAAAAGGGCAATGAAGTTGGTGAGGGGTTTGGAACACAGCCCTGTGAGGAGAGGCTGAGGGAGCTGGGGTTGCTTAGCCTGGAGAGGAAGAGACTCAGGGGTGACCTTATTGCTCTTTACAACTATCTTAAGGGAGGTCGTAGACAGGCAGAGGTTGGTCTCTTCTCCCAGGCAACCAGCAGCAGAACAAGAGGACACAGTCTCAGGCTGCACGAGGGGAGGTTTAGGTTGGATGTTAGGAAGAAGTTCTACACAGAGAGAGTGATTGCCCATTGGAATGTGCTGCCCAGGGAGGTGGTGGAGTCACCATCATTGGAGGTGTTCAGGAGGAGACTTGATGGGGTGCTTGGTCCTATGGGTTGGTTGTTTAGTTGGGTTGGATTGGTTGATGGGTTGGACACGATGATCTTGAAGGTCTCTTCCAACCTGGTCTATTCTGTGTATGTATTCTAAATGATCAGAGCTTGTTACACATACAGAGGAGGCTGTGAAACAAGTTTAATATATCATTGACAGGGTGGTCTGGGTTTGTGCATGATGACTGAGGCTGTCCCAGGAAATAAAAAAGCCAGGCTGATGATTCAGATGGACACAAATCTCCCACATCTGACGTTTTACATCCAAACACAATCTGCTGTGAAGGAGAAGTGGGATTGCTGCCCCAGTTGGGCAAGCCTAAAAATAGAAATGCAAAGACGTTGTTACGATAATGAAGATGAGAAGTTTCTGTGTAAATAAATTATAGCTTCCTGTTGCCAAATGTTTATTACAGAAAAGACTCAAAGATTTTCAATATTATACAAATCAAGTCAGAATCCTCTCAGAAACACAATGAAAAGCCCTCACCCATTGCCACAGGCACGCAGGGTCACCGAGTCACACAACAAGGGGGGTTGGAAGGGACCTCTGGAGATCAGCTAGTCCAACCCCCTTGCTAAAACAGGTTCACCTAGAGCAGGTTGCACTGGAATGTGTCCAGGCAGGTTGTGCAAGTCTCCAGAGGAGGAGACTCCACCACCTCTCTGGGAAGCCTGGTCTACCACTCCTTCACACTCACAGGAGAAAAGGTTTTTCCTCGTGTTTAAGTGAAAGTTCTGTTCTAGTTTCTGTCCATTGCCTCTCCTTCTATCACTGGGCCACATCCTCTTGGCTTCCATGCTTTAAGATACCTAGAAGCATTACAGAATCACAGAATCACCAAGGTTGGAAGAGACCTCAAAGATCATCAAGTCCAACCTGTCACCACAGACCTCATGACTAACCCATGGCACCAAGTGCCACATCCAATCCCCTCTTGAACACCTCCAGGGATGGGGACTCCACCACCTCCCTGGGCAGCACATTCCAATGGCCAATTACTCTTTCAGTGAAGAACTTTCTCCTCACCTCCAGCCTGAACTTCTCCTGGCACAGCTTGCGACTGTGTCCTCTTGTTCTGGTATTGGTTGCCTGGGAGAAGAGACCAACCCCTTCCTGGCTACAACCTCCTTTCAGGTAGTTGGAGACAGCAAGAAGGTCTCCCCTGAGCCTTCCCTTCTCCAGGCTAAGCAACCCCAGCTCCCTCAGCCTCTCCTCACAGGGCTGTGCTCCAGACCCCTCCCCAGCCTTGTTGCCGTTCTCTGGACACATTCGAGAGTCTCAATGTCCTTCTTAAACTGAGGGGCCCAGAACTGGACACAGGACTCAAGGTGTGGCCTTAGTAAGGTCCCCTCTCAGTCTGTTCTTCTCCAGGCTAAAGAGCCCCAGCCTCTCCGTACGAGTTTTGTGCTCTTGTCCCATCAGCATCTTTGTGGTCCTGTTGTACTCTCTCCAGTAGTTCCCCATCTCTCTTGAACTGGGGAGCCCAGAACTAGACACAACATTCTAGGTGTGGCCTCAGAAGGGCAGACAAGAACCTCCCTTGACCTACTAGCTGCACTCCTCTTCATGCACCCCAGAATACCATTGGCTTTCCTGGGCATGGGGGCTTATTGCTGGTTCATGGGGACCTTGTTGTTCACCAGCACTCCCAGGTTCTTCCCCGTAGAGCTCCTTTCTAGCAGATCAACCCCTAACCTGTATGGGTGCAGGGGGCCATTCCTCCCCAGGTGCAAGGATCTACAATTGCTCTTGTTGAGCTTCATGAGGTTTCCCTCTGCCCAACTCTCCAGCCTGTCCAGTTCTCACTGGATGGCAGCACAGCCTGAGGGTGTGCCGGCCGCTCCTTCTAGGTCTGTATCAAATCAGCTGTGGGTACACTCTTTCCCTTAGTCCAGGTCATTCACAAAGATACTGAACAACACTGGGCTCAGTGCTGAACCCCTGGGGAGCACCACTAGCTACAGGCCTCTTTATACATTCTCTTTCTTTTCTCTTCCAGAAGCACAGACACACTCATGTGCACACTGAGAACTGAGAACACCCATTCATGTCCTCTCAGAAAGCTTCAACCCTTCTCTCTCAAGCATGGATGAAAATTTGCTGATGTTGCCTGGAAATCTTCAGAGCTTCTACAGCTGGTCCTTTCATGGCTCAGAGTCTCTGCAGCCTCCCTGTAAGTGCTGTGGTGGAAGTTTATGTTCCATTCAATAGTTGAATAACCACTGGCAGGTTATTGTGTTGCACCATCTCTAGGTTTTCACATTCTTCTTCATGAATAAAGGCAGAGACTCAAGTCAGGCTGTAAGACAGCATCCTGACTGCTGTGCTTTCTGGTTATAGTTTTTTTTAACCTAAAATGGTCATTTAATAGAACTGGAATGCAAAGGAGTCATTAAAGTGGAAATTATATGTCCCATTACATATAGGAAAAAAGCAAGAAGGCAGTAGGAGATGATGCCAGGTCCTGTACTTGTGTCACAACAACCCCATGAACACTTCAGGCCTGGGGAAAAGTGTCCAGAAAGCTGCCCAGCAGAGAAAGCCCTGGGGGTGTTGATCATCAGCTGGCTGAAGATGAACCAGTGGGTGCCCAGGTGGCCAAGAAGGCCAACAGCATCCTGGCCTGTATGAGCAGGACCAGAGAAGTTGCTCTTCCTCTGTACTCCACACCTTGAATACTGTGTTCAGCTTTGGGCCCCTCACTAGAATACAGACATTAAGGTGACTGAGGATGAGGAGAAGGCTGAGATGCTCAGTGCCCACTTTGCCTCTGTCTTTAGCAGTGGATCCAGCAGTTCCTTGGACACCCAGCCTCATGAAGCAGGAGCCAGGGAGGGGAATCAGAATGAGGCCATCACAATAAATGAGGCAGTGGTCAGTGACTGCTACACCACTTAGACACACACAGGTGTGTGAGGCCGGATGGGCTACACCCAAGGGTGCTGAGGGAGTTGGCAGATGTGCTCTCCAAGGCACTTTCCCTTACTGACCTGAAGTCCTGGCTAGCTGGGGAGGTCCCAATGGACTGGAGGGCAGCAAATGTAACTCCCATCTGCAAGAAAGGAGGATCCAGGAGACTACAGACCTGTCAGTCTGAGCTTGGTGCCAGGGAAGGTGATGGAGCAGCTCATCTCAAGCACCATTTCACAACATAGAGAGGACAAGCAGGGGCTGAGGCCCAGTCAGCATGGGTTTATGAAGGGCAGGTCCTGCCTGACCATCCTGATCTCCTTCTATGACAGGCTGAGTGACTGCTGGGTGAGGGAAAGGCTGTGGATACTGTCTGCCCAGCCTTTCAGAAAGCCTTTGACACTGTTGCCCACAGAATTCTCTTGGACAAACTGTCTGCTGGTGGCTGGGATGAGCTCACACTGCTGGAGAAAGCACTGGCTGGGTGAAAGGGCCCAGAGAGTGGTGGTCAAGGGAGTTAAATGCAGCTGCTGGCCAGCCACAAGTGGTGTTCCTCAGGGCTCAGTGTTGGGACCACTTCTGTTTAGCATCTTTGTTGATGAAGACATAGAGTGTGTCATCAGTAAGGTCACAGATGACACCAAGGTGGGTGGGAGTGTTGATCTGCACCAGGGTAGGGAGGCTCTGCAGAGGGACTTGGATAGATGAATCAATGGCCAACATTAATGGGATGAGCTGCAACAAGGCCAAGTGCCAGGTCCTGCACTTGGGTCACAACAACCCCAAGCAACACTCCAGGCTTGGGGCAGTGTGGCTGGAAAGCTGTCTGGCAGAAAGGGATCTGGAGGTTCTAATCAACAGGCAGCTGAATATGAGGCAGCAGTGTGCCCAGGAGGCCAAGAGAGCCAATGGCATCCTGGCTGGGATCAGCAATGCTGTGTCCAGCAGGAGCAGGGAGGGGATTGTCCCCTGGGACTCAGCTCTGGTGAGGCCACACCTCCAGTGTTGTGTTCAGTTTTGGGCCCCTCAGTACAGGAGAGCTGTGGAGGTGCTGGAGGGAGCACAGAGGAGGGCAAGGAAGCTGGGAAGGGCCTGGGGAGTAAATCTTATTGAGAGAGACTGAAGGAGCTGAGGCTGCTTAGGTTGGAAAAGAGGAGGCTGAGGGGAGACCTCATTGCTCTCTAAACTGCCTGAAAGGAGGTTGTGGGGAGGCTGGTGCTGGTCTCTTCTCACAGGTGATGAGTGAGAGATGGAGAGGCCTCAAGCTGTGACTGGGTAGCTTTAGACTGGACATTAGGAAACTTCTTTTCCCAGCAAGAGTGGTCATGGATTGGAACGTGCTGCCCAGGGAGGTGGTTGAGTCACCAACATCTGTGCTTAAAGGTGGTTTGGATGTGGTGCTTGGGGATATGGTTTAGGGGTGAACCTTGCAGAGTAGGGTTATCAGACTTGGTGATCCTGAGGGTCTTTTCCAACCTGAATGTGTCTGTGATGCTGTGTTGTAGTGGGTCCAAAAAAAGGCAATGAGGCAGGTGGAGGGTCTGGAGAACAGGAGAGGCTGAAAGAACTGGAGTTGTTTAGCCTGGAGAAAAAGAGGCTGAGGGGAGACCTTCTCACACTGTGACTTAGTATCATAGTATCACAGTATCAGTCAGGGTTGGAAGGGACCACAAGCATCATCTAGTTCCAACCCCCCTGCCATGGCCAGGGACACCCCACACTAGATCAGCCTGGCCAGACCCTCAGCCAGCCTGGCCTTAAACACCTCCAGGGACAGGGCCCCAACCACCTCCCTGGACAACCCATTCCAGGGCTTCACCACTCTCATGGGGAAGAACTTCCTCCTCCCCTCCAGCCTCAATCTCCCCACCTCCAGCTTCATTCCATTCCCCTAGTCCTATCACTCCCTGAGATCCTGAGCAGTCCCTCCCCAGCCTTCCTGTAGCCCCCTTCAGATCCTGGAAGGCCACAATGAGGTCACCTGGGAGCCTTCTCTTCTCCAGGTGGGGTCTCCCCAGAGCTGAGCAAAGGGGGAGAATCACCTCCCTTGCCCTGCTGGCCACACTTCTGATGCAGCCCAGGAGCTGATTGGCTTTCTGGGCTGCAAGTGCACACTGAGAGCTCCTGGTGAGCTTCTCCTCCCCCAGCACCCCCAAGTCTCTCTCCTCAGGGCTACTTTCCAGCCAGTCCCTGCCCAGCCTGCATTTGTACCTGGAATTGCCTCAACCCAGATGCAGGACCCTGCCCTTGGTCTTCTTGAACTTCATGAGGTTGGCTTGTGCCCTCCTCTCCAGCCTGTCCAGGTCCCTCTGGATGACCTCCCTTCCCTCCAGCTGTCTGCTGCACCACACAGCTTGGTGTCATCAGCAAACCTGCTGAGGGTGCACTCAGTGCCACTGTCCATGGCACCCACAAAGATGTTGAACAAGACAGGTCCCAGGACTTCCTGAAAGGAGCTTGTAGTGAGGTGGGTGTTGGTCTCTTGTCCCTAGTAACAAGTGATAGGATGAGATGAAGTGGCCTCAAGTCACACTGGGGCAGGTTTAGCTTGGCTATTAGGAGAAGCTTCCTCAGTGAAAGTGTTCTCAAATACTGGAACAGGCTCCTCAGGGTGATTATTTAATCCATGTCCCTGGAGGTGTTTAAAAGATGAAGAGATGTGGTACCGAGGGCCATGGTTTAGCATCAGCCTTGGTAGAGTTACATAATGCTTGGACTCGATGATCTTAAAGGCCTTTTCCAACCAAAACTGTTCTAAGTTTGGATTCAGTCAGTACCTTCTGCTGTGGATGCAAACTGTGAGGCTCAGTAAACCAGATGGTGATTACAGGACTGCACTTTTCAGGGGAGTATTGGTTGCAGTTTCTGTAGGGAGATAAAGGGGAAGATGGCTTTGACTTTCTAATGCCAAGGTGGAGAGAACACTGTGTGTAGGAAGAAAGGCCACGCATTTTCTCAGTAAGTGTTCAGGGAAAAAAGGGGGAAGTAGTACTTTTTTTTCCCCCCCACTCAGAGTTTTGGTATTTTTTGTGGTTTGGGTGGGTTTCTTTGTTGTTGTTGGGTTTTTCTTTTGTGGGGGGTGGGCTTCTTTTTGTTGGGCTTTGGGTTTGTGCTTTGTTGGTTTGTTTATTGGGATTTTTTTAATCGAGGCTACTCGTTAATGTGATTTGGTGAAGAAAGTAATCACAGTGTCACAGTGTCACAGAATCACCAGGGTTGGAAGAGAGCTCAAAGATCATCAAGTCCAACCTGTCACCACAGGCCTCATGACTAGACCATGGCACCAAGTGCCACATCCAATCCCCTCTTCAACACCTCCAGGGATGGGGACTCCACCACCTCCCTGGGCAGCACATTCCAATGGTTAACGACTCGCTCGGTGAAGAACTTCCTCCTGACCTCAAGTCTAAACCTCCCCAGGCACAGCTTGAGACTGTGTCCTCTTGTTCTGGCGCTGGTTACCTGGGAGAAGAGACCAACCCCTTCCCGGCTACAACCTCCCTTCAGGTAGTTGTAGAGGGCAATGAGGTCACCCCTGAGCCTCCTCTTCTCCAGGCTAAGCAACCCCAGCTCCCTCAGCCTCTCCTCACAGGGCTGTGCTCCAGACCCCTCCCCAGCCTTGTTGCCCTTCTCTGGACACCTTCAAGAGTCTCAATGTCCTTCTTAAACTGAGGGGCCCAGAACTGCACACAGGACTCAAGGTGTGGCCTAACCAATGCAGAGTACAGGGCACAAGGACTTCCCTGCTCCTGCTGGCCACACTGTTCCTGATGCAGGCCAGGATGCCATTGGCCTTGTTGGCCACCTGGGCACACTGCTGGCTCATGTTTAGGCAGCTGTCAATCAGCACCCCCAGGTCCCTCTCTGTTTGGCAACTCTCAGCCACTCTGACCCCAGCCTGTAGCTCTGCATGGGGTTGCTGTGGCCAAAGTGCAGCCCCTGGCACTTGGACTTGTTGAATGCCATCCTGTTGGACTCTGCCCATCTGTCCAGTCAGTCGAGGTCCCTCTGCAGAGCCTTTCAACCCTCTAACTAACTAACATCTGCCCCTAACTTGGTGTCATCTGCAAACTTGCTGATGACTGACTCAATCCCCTCATCCAGATCATCAATAAAGATGTTAACTTGTAGATCTTTTAGGATACTAAAGACTTGTTCTTCTGATGTGTTTGGTAGATCTTGCCTCTTGAAATGCTTTCATAGAATGCTCTACAGCTGTGACATTTCTCTGCAGGCACATGGACCTGTCTGGGCTATTTTCAGCCTTGGTTTCTACCTAGTGTTTGCTCCTACTCGGCATGCTTTTGAGTAGAGGAGGAATTCTGGCAGGCAGCCTGTGGCTATAATTACACCCTCCCAAACCTGTTGTTCTCCTGTTATTAGGTTTCTCTGCCTCTCAACTTATCAGCTGCATTTTAATGGGCTTATGCCATCCCAGGCCAAAATTTTCTGCCTTCTTACTGTAAGTGTATAACTCAACCTGGGTTACACCTACATCTCAGCATGCAAGGATGTCCCAGAAATTCCTTCAGTAGTGATTAAAAGCTCCTAGCATCTGTTTTAAATTTGGTTGGACTATTTCTGGCCATTTCTTTTTGCTGGAATGGTGCTGTTAAGGCACCAGGGTTATCATGCATGTTTTATGCCTGTGTTTTTACCTAGAACTTGAAATTCAGTGCTGGATGCATTTTTCTCATGGCAGAGATTCAGAGATTGTTTTCATGTTTATCCACTAATCAACAGAATCATAGAAACACAGAATCATTTCAGAAGGAAAAGACCTTTAATACAATTGAGTCCAACCATTATCAATATAATAATGCAAATCTCAGAGAATCATTTCTTTAGATTAGATTAGAATTAACCAGGTTGAAAAAGACCTTAGAGATCATCGAGTCCAACCCAACACCATCTGATCAACTAAACCATGGCACCAAGTGCCTCATCTAGGCTCTTTCTAAACACCTCCAGTGATGGGGACTCCACCATCTCCCTAGGCAGCACATTCCAATGGCTAACAAGTCTCTCAGTGAAGAACTTTCTCCTAACCTCCAGCCTAAACTTCCCTGGCACATCTTGAGACTGTGTCCTCTTGTTCTGGTGCTGGTTGCCTGGGAGAAGAGAGCAACCCCTTCCTGGCTACAACCTCCCTTCAGGGAGTTGTAGAGGGCAATGAGGTCTCCCCTGAGCCTCCTCTTCTCCAGGCTAAACAACCCCAGCTCCCTTAGCCTCTCCTCACAGGGCTGTGCTCAAGGCCTCTCCCCAGCCTTATTGCCCTTCTCTGGACACCTTCCAGTGTCTCAATGTCCTTCCTAAACTGAGGGGCCCAGAACTGGACACAGGACTCAAGGTGCAGCCTAACCAATGCAGAGTACAGGGCACAATGACTTCCCTGCTCCTGCTGGCCACACTATTACTAATGCAGGCCAGGATGCCATTGGCCTTCTTGGCTGCCTGGGCACACTGCTGGCTCATGTTTAGGCAGCTGTCAATCAGCACCCCCAGGTCTCTCTCTGTTTGGCAACTCTCAGCCACTCTGACCCCAGCCTGTAGCTCTGCATGGGGTTGCTGTGGCCAAAGTGCAGCCCCTGGCACCTGGTCTTGTTGAATGCCATCCTGTTGGACTCTGCCCATCTGTCCAGTCAGTCGAGGTCCCCCTGCAGAGCCCTTCTGTCCTCTAACTGACCAACATCTGCTCCTAACTTGGTGTCATCTGCAAACTTGCTGATGACTGACTCAATGCCCTCATCCAGATCATGAATGAAGATGTTAAAGGGGATGGGGCCCAGCACTGATCCCTGGGGGACACCACTGGTGCCTGGCTGCCAGCTGGATGTGGCACCATTCTATAGTTCTGGTCATGCTATTTCATATTGTTCAGTGTCTATTTGCTGACATAGAGAAGTCTCCTGGTTACATTAGGCAGAAAGCTTCTAAGTACAGCATGTAGTACTAAACTTCATATACACTTGGTGTCAGCACATAAATCTCAGATGTTCTCTGTCATCAGCTGCACTTCATATCCCTCACAGATGCTGTTTAACAATTGGAATATATTAGGAAATTAATTTGACACACTTTTAAGCTCATTGTAAGGTGCACTGGTACATAATAGTCTTGGCGCAGATCCTGGGAAGCAAAAGAATGAAAATTAGGGCATGCAGCTGACTTCCACTTTCCACACCTCTCCCAAAGGCATGTGCACTGTGAAAATTACCCCCTGATTTAGCGGCTCATCTTCTCATCTTCATTTGCCTGGGGTCCCCCATTACCTGTCTCACCAGCCCACTCTGCCTCCAGGACACAGCACCAAACAGCCAGACACAAAGAATCCTTTGGTCCCACTTCCCTTTCTGTCAGCTCCCTTGTTTTTTCCCTTGGAACTGCTCTGGCAGTGCTGTGCTCTTTGCTCCCTGACATGAGATTATGATGAATGACACTTCTTAAAAACTACCATTGCCTTTTTTTTTCTCTCCTTTCTCTGAACTGCATGCCCAACAACTAGCAGTTCACATGCTAGCAGCTCCCTCAGTCCTGGGTAGGAAACAAATCATGAGACATTCCCCACAAGTCAGAATCCATGTTCCGCTGAGGGACTTCTTCATCAGTAAAAGAGAAATGCACCTAAGGAGAAAGTACCCAAGACTCAATCTGAAAAAATCCTTCCAAAATTCCCTTTGCTCAGCTCTCCAGGACACAGGTTGTGGGAAGCAGAGAAATGTGTGCCTACACTGAGCCTTTCTTCTTGGAGGGGGGCAAACAGGGGGGAACGAAGGCTGAAATCCTGAGAGTAAACACAAGATACATAATCTACCATAGAGTTTGACTGAAGCAGTAATATTCATTTGGGTTAGGCTGCACAAGGGTTTGCATTCTAATCCCTCGCTTGTAATTACCCATAATTGTCTCATAAGATTTTCCCATGGCTGGTTTATCCAGCTGCTGAATTTTCTTCTGTTAAGTTTCAGGAAAACCAGTTTCAGCCTGTTTCAGCAGGAAAGTGAGGTGGGGGAACTCCTGGTTTTTACCATCTTGCCTCCACAGTGTCTCAGGCTGGAACAATGGGTTGAAAAATAAAAGTTCTGACTTAATTAAAAGGCCAAGACTTTGAAAATACCTTGATAGATGCGTGCAGCCAGGGACTTCATGCCACAGCCAAGGAGGACCTAAGATGGCTTTCCACCCAAGTAAAACTGGCCTGTGGTTATCAGACCCTCTGTGCTGATTTCATAGAATCAATAAGGTTGGAAAAGACCTCAGAGATCATGAAGTCCAACCTGTCACCCAATACCTCATGACTACTAGACCACGGCTTCAAGTGCCACAACCAATCCCCTCTTGAGCACCTCCAGGGATGGGGACTCCGCCACCTCCCTGGGCAGCACATTCCAGTGGCCAATTACTCTCTCTGTGTAGAACTTTCTCCTCACCTCCAGCCTAAACTTCCCCTGGTGCAGCTTGAGACTGTGTCCTCTTGTTCTGGTGCTGCTTGCCTGGGAGAAGAGACCAACCCCCACCTGGCTACAACCTCCTTTCAGGTAGTTGAAGACAACAATAAGATCTCCCCTGAGCCTCCTCTTCTCCAGGCTATACAACCCCAGCTCCCTCAGCCTCTCCTCACAGGGCTGTGCTTGAGACCTCCCCACAGCCTCATTACCCTTCTCTGGACACATTCAAGTGTCTCAATGTCCCTGTTAAACTGAGGGGCCCAGAACTGGACACAGGACTCAAGGTGTGGCCTAACCAGTGCTGAGTACAGGGGCACAATGACTTATGTACACCAAGTTCTCCCAAGCTACTTGTCTGCACACATGGACTATCAGCCAAAGTCTTCCACTCCTTTGCTGAGAAAACAGACATTTTCTTTCCAAGTCAGCCAGAGGAAGCTGTGGTCACAGAATCCCAGAAACATTTAGGTTGGAAGAGACCTTTAAGATCATCTAGTCCAACTGTTCCATTTTCTGCTAGACACAGTGAGATTTCTCTGGGCTGTTCACCATAGCACACATCACACATGGAGCTGCAACACAACCTGGTCCTGTTGAACACCAACCCACCTACTGGCATGCACTGAGTCACAGTGTGGCTGCCCAAAAGCAGATTCCAAGGAACTCACACCATACACCACCTGACAAGCACACTGCCTGCTGATACCCAGTTCTGAGTAACGAAATACCATAGCTCAGCAACAGCTTCTGCTTTGCAGATAGACACTGGGAGCTGTCATTGAGACAGTTATTAATCCAGTGATTGAAAGAGGGAGCAGAGTGCTGTGTGTTACGCTGCTCAGGCAGCAATGTGCATTGCTTTTGTGTCAGAAGCTTCCAGGAGACTGCTTCTAAACATCCATGGATTTGCAGTTAAGTCTTATGCTGTGTAGCTTTGAAGAGGCCTGACTTGCTGTGGAAAAGCCCTCCAGAGTAGATGCTACACACCAGGGTAACTGCTGCCCCAGAGCACTTCAGAACCCAGAGCCTTTGCAGGCTGGTGCTATTCTAGCTGCCTTTGTAGAAGAGACGTTACAGTTGGGGAATGCTGAGCACAGAGATATAACAATAGTGTTTTTAAAGTGTGGTTAAGCAAGTTCTGATGTCTCTGCCTGTTTTGCCTGAAGGGAGGTTGTAGCCAGGTGGGGGTTGGTCTCTTCTCTCAGGCAACCAGCACCAGAACAAGACGACACAATCTCAAGCTGCACCAGGGGAGGTTTAGGCTGGATGTTAGGAAGAAGTTCTTCCCAGCAAGAGAGATTGGCCATTGGAATGTGCTGCCCAGGGAGGTGGTGGAGTCACCATCCCTGGAGGTGTTTAGGAAGAGCCTGGCTGAGGCACTTGGTGCCATGGTTTAGTTGATTAGATGGTGTTGGGTGATAGGTTTGGCTTGATGATCTCAAAGGTCTTTTCCAACCTGGTTAATTCTATTCTATGCTATGCTATGCTATGCTATGCTATGCTATGCTATGCTATTCTATAGCTAAACCATGGCACCAAGTGCCTCATTCAGTCTCTTCCTAAACACCTCCAGTGATGGTGACTCCACCACCTCCCTGGGCAGCACATTCCAATGGCCAATCTCTCTCTCTATGAAGAACTTCTTCCTAATATCCAGAAATATATCATACTGCTTTCTTTTAAATATAGGGAAGAAAATATTCTGTCTTTTCTGCACTGCTAGAAGCAATTTTGTCAGCTGTATCTAGTTGTGGCCAAACATTTCAGAGTTTATTCTTTTTTTTTTTTTTAATGTTACTGTTCTTCACTAATTTGACTTTGTCCTTTGGCTTTCGAGCCAGAAACCTCCTTCTTTGGCTGTCTTAGTTTCCCATATGAATGTGTGGTGGTTTGAGCCTTAACTGGGACTTAAGAGCTCAGATGGGGACAAGGTTGAAAATCCCTCTCCTGCTCCCCCCTCCTCCTTCCCAACAGAGAGGGGAAAAAAGGGAAGGAGCAAATCCAGCATGAAATAATTTTGAGTCAGCTTGGAAGTAGAGAGGTAAAGAGTTTTCTTTAAACAAAATATATATATGTGTGTGACAATAACAGGTGAGGTTCACAAGAGCAAAGATGGATGGGAGGGAAAAAAACCCCAAGAATACAAAACCAGTCTCTCTCTGAGGAGGTGCAGAGGCAGCAGGGAGAAGGATCAGGCCCAACCATGAGGCAGAAAAGCAGGGAGCCACCAGCAGTCCTTGTCCAAGAAAAGGCAGGGCCCAAGAGAAGCTAATGGCTGCAGTGTCCTCCCTTTTATACCCTGGCTGGACAGGGAGGGGGAGTGGAACAGATTAACTGTTTCCCAGGGGAAAACGCCCTGCAGGGAGGGCAATGCTCTTACAAGCCCTCCCCCCCTGCTCCCAGGATGGGCATTAACCCATCACAGAATGCCACCAGACCAGCTGCTCCTCATTCAGCATTCTTTTGACCCGTTTCAGATGTTTCCATTTGTTATAAATACTTTATTTGCTTCTAATCAAGGCCTTCCCTCACAACTGAAAACAGTTTGGCCAGGGTTCATTTCCATGGTGGTGACTTTTGGATGGCTAATAAACCTTGCTCAAATATCATCATCTTCCATTTACCTTTTTCTGCCTAGATATACTTCCCTAACTGATTGCACTTATAACTTCCTTGAGACTTGACCAATTAAATCTTTTGAAGCTGTGTTTGGGCCCTGCCTGTGGCTGGCCACGCTAAATATAGCCAGGCTGTGAACACTGGTCTCTTGGCAACCCCCAAACTCCAATTTAGCAACTTTCATCTTTATTCCTCCTAGTGAAGTCCAAAACATTTACCTTATGGTGGCTAGCTTTTAAGTTATATAAGTGGCACTTTACCAGCTTTTCAGAGGAAGCAGTTAGGTCACCATCCCTTTGAATGCTGAAGACAAGTTTAGATCTCTTTTAAGAAGATGTTCTTTGATCTAGTTCTGAAAATAAAGCATTATCCAGCCTGTGCACAGGGAGTGTCAGCCTAGGTGAACAGGGAGGTTACAGGATCTCCTTCCCTGGAGGTGTTGAAGACTCAACTGGACATGTCCCTGAGCAACCTGATTTAATTAGACGTGCTTTGAGCAGAGAGGTTCCCCTAGATGATCCCCAGAGGTCCTTTTCACTCTAAATTATTCATGGTGCTATGATCTACAGGCCTAAAATGATGTAATTGTACCTTTCCTGTATAGTCCTGCCTCTGAAACGTCTCTTTTTCTCTCCATCTTTCTTAATCACATCATAACTAGAGCTGCTACCATTCCAGTCGTTAACATCTGAGCAGGTCACTGTCATTGATACTGTCACTCAAACCAAAAGGTCTTTTTGTTAAGATTATTTCATTGCTTAGGTCTTTTCCTCACCAGACTGCAACCTGAACAGGAGCCAGCAGTGTGCCCAGGGGGCCAAGAAAGCAAATGGCCTCTTGGCCTGCATCAGGAATAGTGTGGCCGGCAGGAGCAGGGAAGTCATTGTGCCCCTATGCTCAGCACTGGTTAGGCCACACCTTGAGTCCTGTGGAGTTGCTGGAACATGTCCAGAGAAGGGCAACAAAGATGGGTAGGGGTTTGGAGCACAGCCCTGTGAGGAGAGGCTGAGGGGGCTGGGGTTGCTTAGCCTGGAGAAGAGGAGCCTCAGGGGAGACCTCATTGCTCTCTACAACTCCCTGAAGGGAGGTTGTAGCCAGGTGAGGGTTGGTCTCTTCTCCCAGGCAACCAGCACCAGAACAAGAGGACACAGTCTCAAGCTGTGCCAGGGGAAGTTTAGGCTCAAAGTGAGGAGAATGTTCTTCCCAGAAAGAGTAATTGGCCATTGGGATGTGCTGCCCAGGGAGGTGGTGGAGTCACCATCCCTGGAGGTATTTAGGAAGAGACTGGATGGGGCATTTGGTGCCATGGTTATTAGTCCTGAGGTGTTGGGTGATAGGTTGGACTCGATGATCTCAAAGGTCTTTTCCTACCTGGTCTATTCTTTCTATTCTATTCTATTCTATTCTATTCTATTCTATTCTATTCTATTCTATTCTATTCCATTCCATTCCATTCCATTCCATTCCATTCCATTCCATTCCATTCCATTCCATTCTGATGCTTCATACAACCAAAGCCTTTCAAAACATGTCTCATTTCAAATGTTGGCATGCTATAGTACTGAAGTACTCTAATGCTGCTCATGACTTTCTGTAGGACAAAGGTAGTACCTAACAGAAATAACGCACTGAAGGAGGTGTTTGGATGGCAGTACAGATACATCTGTCTCAATGAAAGAACATTTGACCATACCATTCCTGCACAATGCTGCTTTTGCTGTGCTGCTCCTTCAGGCCTATACAGAGGTCTGCACTAGGAAAGGTAGGTGGAGTGCTAGAATCCAGGCAGGGGTTTCTGAGCTTTGAAGAGCCTGCCTTTGCAATATAAATGCAAGCCTACAGTGCATTAAAAATATGTTTGTGGAGTATACAATCCTTTCTTAGCACATTCTGATGGACTAAATATGTCAGAGTGTTGCTAATAAACTTCACTTTGAGTAGAGTGTCACTGGAGTTTGCCAAGAGTTGGTGAGATAATAGAAGTACATTAAATAACCTTGAATAATATTTGAAGATCCATTGACTATTGTACACAATGCAGTTTCAAGGTGAAGCACTCAGACTCCCAGAAGTTACAGCAGTTCAAAGAGTGGAGCTGAATCACAGAGTCATAGAATTGCTTCAGTTGGAAAAGGCCTTTAAGATCATCAAGTCCAACCATTCCCTAACTCTACCAAGGCTACTGCTAAACCATCACCCTCAGCATCACATCTCTGTGTCTTTGGAATACCTCTAGCGATAGGGATTCAACCACCTTCCTGGAGAGCCTGTTCCAGTGGTTGAGAACTCTTTCAGGGAAGAAGTTTCTTCTGTCAGCCAAGCTAAACTTCCCCTGGAGCAACTTGAGGCTATTTCCTTTCATCCTATCACTTGTTACTAGGGAGAAGAAACCAACACCCACCTCCCTCCAACCTCCTTTCAGAGAGCTGTAGAGATAAAGAAGGTCTCCATTCAGCTTCCTTTTCTCCAGATTAAGCAACCCCAGATCCCTCAATCTCTTCTCAAAAGACCTGTTCTCCAGACCTTTCACCAGCTTTGGTACGCTGCTCTGGAACTACTCCAGCAACAAAATGTCCCTCTCGCAGTGAGGGCCCCAAAACTGAACACTCACCAGTGCTGAGTTCAGGGGGACCATCCCTTCCCTGGTCCTGCAGGACACACTATAACTAATAGAGGCCAGAATGCGGTTGACCTTCTTGGCCACCTGGGCACACACTGGCTCATATTTAGCTGACCTGTCAATCAGCACCCCCAGGTCTTTCTCTGCTAGGCAGCTTTCCAGCCACTCTTCCCCAAGCCTGGAGCATTCATGCAGTTGTTGTGACCCAGGTGCGGGGCCTGGCACTTGTCCTTGTTAAATCTCATATAACTGGCCTCTGCCTATCTATCCAGCCTGTTCTGAAGACAGATGATAGAATACAATGTGCAGTCTGCTGTGGACCAAAGCAATTTTTAGGAGACCATAGGTACACAAATTGTCCATCAGCTCTCCTGAAGTTACATAATAACTTCCTTTACACAGAATTAGGAGCAAATGGGCTTTTTGTCCTGCCAGCATGGCCTGCACTCACACAAAGATATACACAGGCAAGTAATTCAATGGTCTTAAAAGCCCAGGCAAGCAAATGTCTTACACGGAAGTACATAATGTGCTGTGAAGAACACAGGTACACATCAGGGCAGAGACAAAGACTTACCAGCAGAGTGACTCTAGCTGTTCTATCCTTACTGCCTTTCTGAAAGCAATAAGCCCTGCAGCTGTGAGCCTTTTACAAAGATGATTATCTATTGATAGATGAAAAAGCTTAAAACACATTCACATCCTAATACAATTTCCCACCACACTAACTGTGACCAAACAAGAGAATGATCAAACTAACGTTAAAACCAGACTCAGTGGAATCAGAGAGCAGTTGGACTCAGGGATCTCAATGGTCTTTTCAAACCAGAATGATTCTGTGGTTCTGTGATCTGAGTGTGAACTCAATAACTGCACTGCAGATGAGCACAGGTGGGCTTCACATTGTGAAACAGGCTGGGGTCAGAGTGGCTGGAGAGCAGCCAGGCAGAGAATGACCTGGGGGAACTGGTCGATGGTAGGCTGAACATGAGCCTGCAGTGTGCCCAGGCAGCCAAGAGGGCCAATGGCATCCTGGCCTGCATCAGGAACAGTGTGGCCAGCAGGAGCAGGGACGTCATTGTGCCCCTGTACTCAGCACTGGTTAGGCCACACCTTGAGTCCTGTGTCCAGTTCTGGGCCCCTCAGCTTAGGAAAGATGTTGAGTTGCTGGAAGGTGTCCAGAGAAGGGCAACAAAGCTGGGGAGGGGTTTGGAACACAGCCCTGTGAGGAGAGGCTGAGGGAGCTGGGGTGGCTTAGCCTGGAGAGGAGGAGACTCAGGGGTGACCTTATTGCTCTCTACAATGCCCTGAAGGGAGGCTGTAGGCAGGCGGATGATGGTCTCTTCTCCCAGGCAAGCAGCACCAGAACAAGAGGACACAGTCTCAGGCTGCGTCAAGGGAGGTTTAGGTTGGATGTTAGGAAGAAGTTCTACACAGAGAGAGAGATTGGCCCTTGGAATGTGCTGCTCAGGGAGGTGGTGAAGTCACCATCCCTGAAGGTGTTCAGGAAGAGACTTGATGGGGTGTTTGTTGCCATGGGTTAGTTGTTTAGGTGGTGTTGGATTTGTTGATGGATTGGACACGATGATCTTGAAGGTCTCATCCAACCTGGTTTATTATTATTATTATTATTACATTATTAAATTACCTGTCTCAGCCTTAAGAATGTGCAGTAATGGTGATGCAAAACCCTGACCTTTCAGTCTCCTTGAGGCAGCTGCTAGACTTGCCAAAATTGCTATTTATTGAACAACTCATGGAATTTTCCATTGTTCACCCTGCTCGTGCTCATTTCATTCAAAATGGCTTAAAACTGCCTTTCCTCACCCTGGCAAGCTCATACCCTACAGACACAGTTTCCAGCTCTCACAATGCAAGGTGATTTAAGATAGCTGTTTCTATGTCTTTGGATAAATACAAGCTCTCATGCATGCAAACACTTCATCACAGTTCCTAAAGGTTAAGGAAATCACTCACCAATAGGTAAGCTATCTGTAGGCTAATTTGCAGTGCCTTGAGCTGTCCTTTCCTTTGGGTTAGCCTCAGGACAGGCGTAGTCTGCATCTTTCTGGTCCAAGAGGAAACTACCTGTGCAACTTACTCTTATAGATGGATTATTTCTTTGTATAGAATCATAGAATCAACAAGGTTGGAAAAGACCTCAAAGATCATCAAGCCCAACCTATCACCCAACACCTCAGGACTACTAGACCATGGCACCAAGTGCCACGTCCAATCCCCTCTTGAACACCTCCAGGGATGGGGACTCCACCATCTCCCTGGGCAGCACATTCCAATGACCAATCTCTCTTTCTGGGAAGAGCTTTCTCCTCACCTCCAGCCTAAACCTCCCCTGGCAATGCTTGAGACTGTGTCCTCTTGTTCTGGTGCCGCTTGCCTGGGAGAAGAGACCAACCCCCACCTGGCTACAACCTCCCTTCAGGGAGTTGTAGAGAGCAAGAAGGTCTCCCCTGAGCCTCCTCTTCTCCAGGCTAAGCAACCCCAGCTCCCTCAGCCTCTCCTCACAGGGCTGTGCTCCAGACCCCTCCCCAGCCTTGTTGCCCTTCTCTGGACACCTTCCAGCAACTCAACATCTTTCCTAAACTGAGGATCCCAGAACTGGACACAGGACTCAAGGTGTGGCCTAACCAGTGCTCAGTACAGGGCACAATGACTTCCCTGCTCCTGCTGGCCACACTATTCCTAATGCAGGCCAGGATGCCATTGGTCTTCTTGGCCACCTGGGTACACTGCTGGCTCATGTTTTGGTGGCTGTCAATCAGTACCCCCAGGTCCCTCTCTGCCTGGCTGTTCTCAGCCACTCTGACCCCAGCCTGTAGCACTGCCTGGGGTTGTTGTGGCCAAAGTGCAGCACCTGGCACTTGGACTTGTTGAATGCCATCCTGTTGGCCTCTGCCCATCTGTCCAGCCTGTCAAGATCCCTCTGGAGAGCTCTTCTACCTGCCCCCAACTTGGTGTCATTTGCAAATTTACTGAAGACTGACTCAATCCCCTCATCCAGATCATCTGTGAAGACATTGAACAGGATTGTGCCCAGCACTGATCCCTGGGGGACACCGCTGGTGACTGGCTGCCGGCTGGATGTGGCACTATTTGTAACTCACCAAATGTTCTGATGTTACATCCTGCACACCTGAAAGATGCTGGTTCCTGTCCCTTCACTTCAGGGGATTATCTTCAAGTTAGCCCTGTGTGAAGCCCTGGAAGTCAAACTCTGCCTGGCAGTGTGCATGTTGTCTTCTTTTAAAACAACAATAGGAAGCTCTCAAAATACGAAGATTTCAGGCTAAAGAAGAGATTACTCCACAGCTCTTTTACCAAATCCCACACAGGATAAGAGGTCATTTGATGATGATGTCAGTGTCTCTCATTTCCTCTGGCTTTTCACTTTCATTGATGACCTAATCACCAATATTTTCTCCAACTTCTTTGATACTCCCAGGGTACCTAATAAAATTTCTCACTCTCCCCACCATTCTTATCATAGTATCATAGTATCAGTCAGAGTTGGAAGGGACCACAAGGATCATCTAGTTCCAAGCCCCCTGCCATGGGCAGGGACACCCCACACTAGATCAGGCTGCCCAGAGCCTCATCCAGCCTGGTCTTCTCCAATCATTCTTGGTCATATTCACAACAGAGCGTCAGGAAATCACAGAAATCACAGAACAGCAGGGGTTGGAAGGGACCTTCTGAGGTCATCTACTCCAAACCCCTGATCAGCTTGAGTAAATCACATAAGGAGGGTTTGGAATGCTGCCAGAGAGGGAGGCTCCACAACCTCTCTGGGCAGCCTCATCCAGAGCTCTGCAACCCTCACAGGGGAGAATTTCTTTCTGATGTTTATGTGGATCCTCCTGTGTTCCAGTGTGGGTCCATTGCCTGTTGTCCTGTCACTGGGCATCCCTGAGAAGAGTCTGGCTCCATCCTCCTGACACTTATGCTTTAGATATTAATAAGTTCCAGTTCTGGGCCCCTCAGTTTAGGAAGGACATTGAGAGACTTGAAGGTGTCCAGAGAAGGGCAACAAGGCTGGGGAGAGGCCTTGAGCACAGCCCTGTGAGGAGAGGCTGAGGGAGCTGGGGTTGCTTAGCCTGGAGAAGAGGAGGCTCAGGGAAGACCTCATTGCCCTCTACAACTACCTGAAGGGAGGTTGTAGCCAGGAAGGGGTTGGTCTTTTCTCCCAGGCAACCAGCACCAGAACAAGAGGACACAGTCTCAAGCTGTGCCAGGGGAGGTTTAGACTCAAGGTGAGGAGATAGTTCTTCACCAAGCGAGTCGTTCGCCATTGGAATGTGCTGCCCAGGGAGGTGATGGAGTCACCATCCCTGGAGGTGTTCAAGAGGGGATTGGATGTGGCACTTGGTGCCATGGTTTAGTCATGGGGTCTATGTTAATAGGTTGGACTCGATGATCCTCGAGGTCCTTTCCAACCTAAGTTATACTGTGATACTGTGTGATACTGTGAAGCATTCATGAGATCCTCCCTCAGTCTCCTCCAGGCTAAACCCCCCCAAGTCTCTGAGTCTTTCATCTTCAGCAAGATGATCCAGTCCCCTCATCACCTTTGTAGCCTCCACTGGTCTCTTTCCTGCACTTCCCTGTCTGTCTTGAACTGGGGATCCAAGAATTGGATCACAGTATCACAGTATCACGGTATAACTACAGTTGGAAAGGACCTCGAGGATCATGGAGTCCAGCCTGTCAACACAGACCCCATGACTAGACCATGGCACCAAGTGCCTCATCCAGTCTCTTCCTAAACACCTCCAGGGATGGGGACTCCACCACCTCCCTGGGCAGCACATTCCAATGACGAATGACTCGCTCGGTGAAGAACTTCCTCCTCACTTTGAGTCTAAACCTCTCCTGGCACAGCTTGATACTGTGTCTCCTTGTTCTGGTGCTGGTTGCCTGGGAGAAGAGACCAACCCCTTCCTGGCTACAACCACCTTTCAGGTAGTTGTAGTGGTAACTTTCAGGTAGTTGGATGTGGTGCTCCAGATGATGCCTCACCAGGGCAGAGCAGATGGGTGGGAGAAACTCCATCAATCTGCTGGCCACACTCTTCTGAATGCATTCCAGGATAAAATCAAGAACTTTTCTCCAGCCTAGCTAGAGAAAGGTCACCCCTGGCAGAACAATTGTCTGCAGTTCCATTAATGAGAAATGTAGTCAAGCAAAGAAAAGCAGCCTTAGCAGAGCACAGCAGTTTAAATACCCAAGGTTTGGTCAAAGGGGCTTATTATTTCACTGCTGCCTCCAAGTGATGGCTTTGAAGAGAACCCCCCACAAAAGTGCCTGTGAGTTGTCTTCTCATGTGGTTATTTCTGGTTTTCAGCAATAAGTTTAATTTATTTGAAGTTGCATAGAAAGAGAGCAGAATCTTCTGTTTCACACACCACTTTGATAACACTTTCCACACAGTGGACTTGCCCTCCAGAGCAGAATGCAGTCAGATTCTTCCCTTTTCAGTCACTTTTTCAGTTTTTCTATTAGGAGGACTGCCAGGCTGTTTAATCTGGAGAAGAGGAAGCTGAATGGAGACCTTCTTTGTCTCTGCAGCTCTCTGAAAGGAGGTTGGAGGGAGGTGGGTGTTGGTCTCTTCTCCCTAGTAACAAGTGATAGGATGAAAGGAAAGAGCCTCAAGTTGCTCCAGGGGAGGTTTAGCTTGGCTGACAGAAGAAACTTCTTCCCTGAAAGAGTTCTCAACCACTGGAACAGGCTCTCCAGGGAGGTGGTTGAATCCCTATCCCTAGCTGTGCCAGGGGAAGTTTAGGCTGGAGGTGAGGAGAAAGTTCTTCCCAGAAAGAGTAATTGGCCATTGGGATGTGCTGCCCAGGGAGGTGGTGGAGTCCCCATCCCTGGAGGTGTTCAAGAGGGGATTGGGTGTGGCACTTGGAGCCATGGTGTAGTCATGAGGTCTGTGGTGACAGGTTGGAGTTGATGATCTTTGAGGTCTTTTCCAACCTTATTGATTCTATGATTCCATGGTTTAGCACCAGCCTTGGCAGAGTTAGTTAATGGTTGGAGTCAATGGTCTGAAAGGGCTTTTCCTACCAAAACAATTCTGTGGTTCTATGATTTTTGTAGCCAGAAAGAGTTGGTCTCTTCTCCCAGGCACCCAGCACCAGAACAAGAGGACACAGTCTCAAGCTGTGCCAGGGGAGGTTTAGACTCAAGGTGAGGAGGAAGTTCTTCACCGAGCGAGTCATTTGTCATTGGGATGTGCTGCCCAGGGAGGTGGTTGAGTCATCGACCCTGGAGGTGTTCAAGAGGGGATTGGATGTGGCACTTGGTGCCATGGTTTAATTAGTCCTGAGGTGTTGGGTGACAGGTTGGACTTGATGATCTCTGAGGTCTTTTCCAACCTTATTGACTCTATGATTCTATGATTCTCCTATGCTTTGGGAGGACCCTAATGGAAAGGGATGCCCTCTCTGCTTTGGTGCCAAATATCTTGATTCTTTCAGTTAGCATAATACAGAAAAAGACTGAGTGAGGCTATAGGATGCATGGGCAGGAGCATGTCAGAGCACCAGCACACACAGAGGGTTAAGTGTTGGTAAACTCATTGCTTGAATGTACATCTCGTTTGTTTAATTCCCTGCTATGTTACCATCACTTCCACATCAAAGCAGCACATTTTGTTTGCACAAAGTTGCTAAACCAGAAGCCAGGGGAAGGAAAGAGTCTTCAAATGCACTTTAATCTCCACCTCAGAAAACTCAGGCATTGTATATTAGATAAACTTCACTCCCAGTTTGACTGGAACAACCTGCAGGACACAGCTGATTAAATTACCTGAAGGACTGAGGTTTAAATGTAGTTACCCTGCTTCCTAACAGCAACTGCTGCTTTCTCTGAACCAAAAATTTACAGGGGATGCCTGAGAGCTCTACTGCAGTTCTTATTCCTGGACAACTATGTAGGCTTGCTAAAAATGGACCCTGGGACACCAACACTTTAAACCTCAGCCTTTACTGAGGGCTAGAGTGTTTTCCCAGGTAGTGCTGGCCAATGCTGCTAGGAACTGAAGGATGGCCAAGGGCTCGTGTCCAGCCAACATGGATTTAGGAGGGGCAGGTCCTGCCTGACCAACCTGATCTCCTTCTATGATCAGGTGACTGCCTGGTTGATGTGGGGCAGGCTGTGGATGTGGTCTGCCTGGACTTCAGCAAGGCCTTTAATATCATCCCCCACAGCAAACTGCTGTCTAAGCTGTCAGCCCCTGGCTTGGACAGCAGCACTCTGAGCTGGATTAGGAACTGGCTGGAGGCTGAGCCCAGAGAGTGGTGGTGAATGGTGCCACAGCCAGCTGGCAGCCAGGCACCAGTGGTGTGCCCCAGGGATCAGTGCTGGGCCCCATCCTCTTTAATATCTTCATTGATGATCTGGATGAGGGGATTGAGTCAGTCATCAGCAAGTTTGCAGATGACACCAAGCTGGGAGCAGATGTTGGTCAGTCAGACGGCAGAAGGGCTCTGCAGAGGGACCTCGACCGACTGGACAGATGGGCAGAGTCCAACAGGATGGCATTCAACAAGTCCAAGTGCCAGGTGCTGCACTTTGGCCACAGCAACCCCATGCAGTGCTACAGGCTGGGGTCAGAGTGGCTGAGAGCTGCCAAACAGAGAGGGACCTGGGGGTGCTAACTGACAGCCACCTAAACATGAGCCAGCAGTGTGCCCAGGGGGCCAAGAAGGCCAATGGCATCCTGGCCTGGATCAGGAACAGTGTGGCCAGCAGGAGCAGGGAAGTCATTGTGCCCCTGAATTCTGCATTGATTAGGCCACACCTTGAGTCCTGTGTCCAGTTCCTGGCCCCTCAGTTTAGGAAGGACATTGAGACACTGGAAGGTGTTCAAAAGCAATGAAGTAGCTGCCTCAGGCCATGTGAGAATGGAAAAGGCTTGCCTAGTTAAAACCAAAGCCCCCAAAGTTTCTCAGTAGCTAAGATGACTCCTGAGCTGGGTTTGAGGCATTCAAACACAGGCTGACACATATGAAAGACCCTTTTCAGCTGCTACCTGTCCTAAATCTTGTAGGCCTTCAGGATCACAGATTTCCAGGTAACAAAACCTGAGATGCTTAGAGAGGGTTTACCAATTAGAATAGAATAGAATAGAATAGAATAGACCAGGTTGGAAGAGACCTTCGAGATCTCAGGCCCTCCCTAGCAAAACCCAGTCCCAGCCAAGACCCAGAAGAAAGCTTTCCCTCTCATCATATTGTTTGAGAGACTGGATGTAGTTGGTTGTCTCAGAACATACTGAATCTGTCTCTGCACAAAATTGGATTGCAGGTTCTTATTCCTTTTGAAATATGGTCAGAAGGACAATGTCTCTATCTTTCTCTATTAGATTTGGACTATTTTTACAGCAGCTTAGTAGTTAGAGCCCTCCTTCAGAGGTGGAGAGGGTGCAGGTCAATTCCAAGTCCTGCTTGTGTCTCCTGATGAGCAGCTCAGGGAAATGGGGTTTTTTAGTCTGGAGAAAAGGAGACTTAGTGGAGATCTTGCTCCCTGAAAGGAGGTTGTAGTGAGGTGGTTGTTAGTATCCTCTCTCTATTGACAAGTGATAGGATGAGAGAAAATGGCCTCAAGTTGCTCCAGGGGAGGTTTAGGTTGAATATTAGGAGAAACTTCTTCACTGAAAGGATTCTTGAACACAGAAGCAGGCTGCACAGGGAGGTGTTTGATTCCCCACCCCTGAAGGTGTTTAAAAGAGGTAGAGCTGAGGTGCTGAGGGACATGGTTCTGGGCCCCACAATTTCAGAAGGACACTGAGACTCTTGAATGTGTCCAGAGAAGGGCAACAAAGCTGGGGAGGGGTCTGGAGCACAGCCCTGTGAGGAGAGGCTGAGGGAGCTGGGGTTGCTTAGTCTGGAGGAGAGGAGGCTCAGGGGAGACCTTATTGCTGTCTCCAACTCCCTGAAGGGAGGTTGTAGCCAGGTGGGGGTTGGTCTCTTCTCCCAGGCAACCAGCACCAGAACAAGAGGACACAGTCTCAAGCATTGCCAGGGGAGGTTTAGGCTGGAGGTTAGGAAGAAGTTCTTCCCAGCAAGAGAGATTGGCCATTGGAATGTGCTGCCCAGGGAGGTGGTGGAGTCACCATCACTAGAGGTGTTTAGGAAGAGATTGGATGAGGCACTTGGTGCCATGGTTTAGTTGATCAGATGGTGTTGGGTGATAGGTTGGACTTGATGATCTTTGAGGTCTTTTCCAACCTGGTTAATTCTATGCTATGCTATGCTATGCTATGCTATGCTATGCTATGCTATGCTATGCCATGCCATGCCATGCTATGCTATGCTATGCTATGCTATCTAGTCCAACCCTCCTGCCAGAGCAGGATCACCTAGAGCAGATCACACAGGAATGCATCCTGGTGGGTTTTAAATATCTCCAGAGAGGGAGACTCCACAACCCCCCTGAGAGTTTCCAGTTTGATTACTTCCAGTACACTACTTAGGTCTCATTCATCATGACTTTGGGTGACACCTTAGAGTGGGCAGGTGATGCTCCATTGTTTCCACAAATCCTGTGGCCCTCTCCTGTTTTTCTTGTTAACTCTAAGGCTAAGTCTCAACCAAGTAAAAAACCTGAAGCCTGTAGAAACTACCAGGGTTTAGATTTTTGCTGAACCTGTTGGGAAAATACATTATACCCCATTAGTCTGGTTGGAGAAAGCATTCTTTCAGCTGCTTTCACAGGAAACTTGGGTTAGAAGCAAATTCCAGCTCTCTGACTGCTACAGACTGGCACAAAATCCTTGTCCTTTTTCACTCACAGCAGCCTACTTCTCTGTGTTTCATCAGAGCTGGTGAGTAGTTTATCCTGGGCAAAGAAAGATGTGTGTAGAAACTGAGGTGGAATTTGTTTCTAATGATGTTTAATAGGTAATAGATAAAAATGCCCTGAATTTTTCTTCCCCAGACAGTTGTTTCGTTGTAAATGCCATTTATAAACTGTGGTTCAGCTGAAAAAGGCTCAGGTGTGAATAATGCAGGGCTGGTGAGCACAACTGCAGTCATTAAGCTGGGCCTTTATGAGGCTGACTGCATGCTAATAAGCCAACTAAACCCAAATCTTAATGGATTATAAAGTGACAAGCTTTATTATGCTGGCAGGTTCCAAATGAAGTTGTAGTAGAAATCGGATTCCATGTAAATAAATTGGCAGGGCACCAAAATAAAGTTAGGAATCCATCAAGGAATTATACATGGAAATAGTCAAACACATTAGCACAACTTTTTGTGACTCAGTCATACAGCCATAGAGTTGTTAGGATTGGAAAAGACCTTTCAGACCAAGCCCAGCCATTAGTTAGTTCAATTAGCTAAGTCAAGACTGGCACTAAACCATGCCCCTCCGCCCCACAGCTCTGCATCTTTGAAACACCTCCAGGGACAGGGATTCAACCACCTCCCTGGGGAGCCTGTTCCAGTGGTTGAGAACCCTTTCAGGGATAACATTTCTTCTAATCTCTAACCTAAACTTCCCTTGGTGTAGCTTGTGGCCATTTCCTCTCATCCTATCACTGCTTACTAGGGAGAAGAGACCAATATCCACCTCACTGCAATGTCCAGATTCATGATACAGGAGAAACAGGAAGAGCATGGCAAGCATGGCAGCTGTGGTAAAGGTATGGCCATAAATTTGTCCAAGCTCCCATAAATGTCATGGAATCACAGTATCACAGTATCACTAAGGTTGGAAGAGACCTCAAAGATCATCAAGTCCAACCTGTCACCACAGACCTCATGACTAGACCATGGCACCAAGTGCCACATCCAATCCCCTCTTGAACACCTAACACAATCTTTTGCATGCACCCCAGGATGCCACTGACCTTCCTGGCCACATATGGGGCATTACAGGGAACCAAATGTGAGAGCACACACAATATCTGGCACCATGCAGGGCTACAGGCTGGGGACAAAGTGGCTGGAGAGCAGCCAGACAGAAAGGGACCTAGGGGTACTGATTGGCAGTAGGCCGAACATGAGCCAGCAGTGTGCCCAGGTGGCCAAGAAGGCCAATGGCATCCTGGCCTGCATCAGGAACAGCGTGGCCAGCAGGAGCAGGGAAATCATTGTACCCCTGTACTAAGCACTGGTCGGGCCACACCTTGAGTCCTGGGTCCAGTTCTGGGCCCCCCAGTCTAAGAAAGACATTGAGACACTTGAAGGTGTCCAGAGAAGGGCAACAAGGTTGGGGAGAGGCCTTGAGCACAGCCCTGTGAGGAGAGGCTGAAGGAGCTGGGGTTGTTCAGCCTGAAGAAGAGGAGGCTCAGGGGAGACCTTCTTGCTCTCTCCAACTCCCTGAAGGGAGCTTGTAGCCAGGTGGGGGCTGGCCTCCTCTCCCAGGCAACCAGCACCAGAACAAGAGGACACAGTCTCAAGCTGTGCCAGGGGAGGTTTAGGCTGGAGGTGAGGAGAAAGCTCTTCCCAGAAAGAGAGACTGACCATTGCAGTGTGCTGCCCAGAGAGGTGGTGGAGTGCCCATCCCTGGAGGTGTTCAAGAGGGGATTGGATGTGGCACCTGGTGCCATGGTCCAGTCATGAGGTCTGTGGTGACAGGTTGGACTTGATGATCCTCGAGGTCTTTTCCAACCTTATTGATTGGAACCTTATTGATTGGAACCTTATTGATTGGAAAAGACCTCGAGGATCATCGGGTCCGGCCTGTCACCACAGACCTCATGACTGGACCATGGCACCAGGTGCCACGTCCGATCAATCACTGTTCTTATATAACTGTGACCGTTTGAGGCTGTCCCCTTAAGAAAGGGAATGTTGTGGTCGGATGTTTGTAAACGAAAGATGGATCTAAACTAATTTCATTGGTGGATTGGGGGGAAGCACCTTCTGAACTGGGAGTGCAGCAGTTTTTCTGGGCAGTCTGTCTTCCCCTCCTTTGGTGGCTTGCAGCTCGCAGCTTTCTGGGCTTTCAGCCTGGCTTGACCTTAAAACTGATAAACTGCAAGGCCTGTGTTAACTGCTTTCCAATTAACAACTGGTTTTTTTTCCTCTCTCTCTCTTTCTAACCCTCTCTGGGGAAAAGGGGAGAGAAGGGGGGTACAGGGGTGGGGAACCCCCCTCAGCAGAGGAGGGAACTCTCATTTCTGTGCTACTTTCTTGTATATTTCTGTATATACTGTAAATACTGGAAATTCTGTATATATTTCCCTGTGTTTCCCTAAACTGCTTTGTAAATATACAGCACCCACTCCTTTGCTAATCCAGCTGTGAGGTTTTTTTCCCTTCACTTTACGGGGGGGAGGAGAAGGCCTGGCCTTTCCCTTCCAACCCTCGACAATAACAATCCATTCAGCTGTATCTGGAGCCCCTATCACAAGAGGGATCTGGAGGTGCTGGAAGGTGTCCAGAGAAGGGCCAGGAGGATGATCAGAGGGCTGGAGCACCTCTCCTGTGAGGACAGACTGAAGGAGTTGGGGCTGTTCAATCTGCAGAAGAGAAGGCTCCCAGGTGACCTCATTGTGGCCTTCCAGCATCTGAAGGGGGCTACAGGAAGGCTGGGGAGGGACTGCTCAGGATCTCAGGTAGTGATAGGACTAGAGGGAATGGAATGAAGCTGGAGGTGGGGAGATTGAGGCTGGAGGTGAGGAGGAAGTTCTTCCCCATGAGAGTGGTGAAGCCCTGGAATGGGTTGTCCAGGGAGGTGGTTGGGGCCCCATCCCTGGAGGTGTTTAAGGCCAGGCTGGCTGAGGCTGTGGCCAGGCTGATCTAGTGTGGGGTGTCCCTGCCCATGGCAGGGGGGCTGGAACTGGATGATCCTTGCGGTCCCTTCCAACCCTGACTGATACTGTGATACTATTTTTCTTCTGCCATCATGATCTTCAATTAACTTGGTGACTTTCAGAAGCAGAGCACTGGGGAAGGACAGGCAGGGTTTTTTTTAATCTCATTGGAGAAAATTCAGTCCTCACCAGCAAATCTCTTTCCCATTCTGTTAATAGAAGAGCTATTTAAGCAAACAAAAGAGAATGGAAATTGCCAGGCATAACAACTGAGCCTTATCCAGAAATGGTTGTTTCCTTCAGGCAAAATCTAAACAGAGGTTTTCTCGCAGACCAGGGCTCCACAGCAGCTCAGGGACACTGTGACTAAAATTGGCATTTGTGAGATAATTAAATGTGCTTTGAAAGAAGGGGAATTTCGACCCAAAAAGAGGAAGCTGCTTTTGGATGGAGGGTGCTGGCTCTAGGAAGCACATATGTATTTGTGATAGGGGAGGCTTAATTTTCTGTGATCTGTGCTACCTTCATACAGCAGCAGAGAAAGAAAAGGACCTGTGACGATCCACAGGGGAGTGTTTTGCTGCCTCTGAGACAAGAAGCCTGGAGAAAGAAACCAGGTATGCCCTAGTGTTGTAGTAATGCTGTCAGCCATGTGGTTTTGCTTTGTTGTTTGTTTGATAACGATGTGAGCAGTTACTGAGGCGAGCCTTTGTAACTTAAGCTAAAAGTAGGAGCACACACCTGTGAAAAATGTAATTGCTAGCAGTAAAGTGATGCCACAGTTCCATCTGAGTCACAGCTACTGATGGCAGCAGCTTCACACACACCCTTCATTCAGCAGAGCAAGCTGACCAATCTATAGCCAAATGAGCCGTCCTGTGTGGCACCAGCACAACCATCTCCTGATTTCTTGGAGCAGGACATGTGGAATCAGAAAGTAGGTAAAAGGATCAAAGTGTATTTGGAGAGTGCTTCCCAGTTGTGCTTGTTGTAAAGTTGGCAGTCTTAGTTTACCACAGGAGACCGGAGAAAGGTTCTTTTTCTCCCAGCTACTTTGATTCTGGTGGTTGAAGTGGGGGGGGACCCAAAACCAAAAGGCAAAGCCTCTTCCTTTTAGCATTCTAAATCATTTGAAGTGCCATGAGAAGTACTGTGAGAAAATCACTCTGTGTCCCCAGAGTGATTTCTGCCCTGGAACAAAGAGCAGGAAGGCTTGGATCATTTCATTGTACTTCTGGATACCACATCTTCATTTAGTGATTGAGATTAACTTGTTGCAAGAAGAAGTAGCTCCTGATCAGCCATCCTCCTGACTGAGGAGCAGTGTGAGGTTTCTCTCACATGCCCAGCTGGCTCTGGAAGACACTTATTGAAAATACAGGATGTAATGCCTGACTAAGCATCTCTCTCTGCAGCTCCCTGAAAGGAGGCTGGAGCAAGGTGGGTGTCAGTCTCTTCTCTCTAGTAACAAGTGACAGCTTGAGAGGAGATAGCCTCATGTTGCACTGTGGGAGGTTAGATGGAATATTAGAAGACCCTCCTTGGCTGAAAGGGTTCTCCAACACTGCAATAGTGGCTGAATCTCCATCCTTTGAGGTGTAGTGCTGAGGGACATGGTTTAGCACCAGCCATCCTAGAGTTAGGTAGCAGTTGGACTGCATGATCTTAAAGGTCTTTTCTAACCAAAACTCTGGGTGATTTGTTCTAGGTGATCCTGATCTAGAAGGGGGGTTGGAGTAGATGATCTTCAGAAGTTGCTTCCAACCCCTACCATTTTGTGACTTGCTGTGTTTCTGTGAAGTGAATTCTGTATGATAGATTTTATGGCTGCTAATTCATGTTAGCTGTGTTTGGGTATGGGTTAGGAACAACCTAACAGATTCAGCTTTTTGTGTACAGTATGTTGTGTGGCCATCAGAGGTGCCCTGCAAACTGCTCCCTGAGCTTCTGATTGTACTGCACTGTGCAGCCATGTTGCTAGCTCCAGGCAAAGAGTCCTGTGCAGAAGTAAGAGGCTCAGAAAAGTCACAGCCTGGGAGGGGGCATTTCTATTTGTTCTTCTGAACAGTGAGGAAACTCCAGCAACTCACTGGTCCATTCATCAGCTGGCATCTTTAAACTGTCACCTCTGTGGGAACAGGGATGTGCTGTTTCTTGATTTCACTGATAAGTCAGAAAGCTCAGTGTGATCTGGAGAGAAATGAGTCCAGCTGTGATGCTGCCAGCTGATGAGTTTCATAGAATCATTTTGGTTGGAGAAGACCTTTAACACTAAGTCCAACAATTAAGAGGTTGTTTGACTAATCCTGAGGCAAGCATGAGTTTAGGAAAGATGTTGAGTTGCTGGAAGGTGTCCAGAGAAGGGCAACAAAGCTGGGGAGGGGTCTGGAGCACAGCGCTGTCAGGAGAGGCTGAGGGAGCTGGGGTTGCTTAGCCTGGAGAAGAGGAGGCTCAGGGGAGACCTTCTTGCTGTCTGCAACTACCTGAAGGAAGGTTGTCGCCGGGGGGGGGGGGTTAGGGTTAGGATTAGGGTTAGGGTTAGGGCAATCAGCACCAGAACAAGAGGACACAGTCTCAAGCTGTGCCAGGGGAGGTTTAGGCTGGAGGTGAGGAGAAAGTTCTTCCCAGAAAGAGAGATTGGCCATTGGAATGTGCTGCCCAAGGAGGTAGTGGAGTCACCATCCCTGGAGGTGTTTAGGAAGAGACTGGATGGGGTGCTTGGTGCCATGGTTTAGTTGATTAGATGATGTTGGATGATAGGTTGGACTTGATGATCTCAAAGGTCTTTTCCAACCTGGTCTATTCTATTCTATTCTATTCTATTCTATTCTATTCTGTTCTGTTCTGTTCTGTTCTGTTCTGTTCTGTTCTGTTCTATTCTATTCTATTCTATTCTATTCTATTCTATTCTATTCTATTCTATTCTAGCTGAAGAAGAAGGATAGACATCACCTGATGTGGTAACTGTGATTCAGAAGTGGTTCAACCAACTTGCCAGTTCTGTGCTTGGGTGTAGCTTAGAATTTGGATAAAAATGTGTCAGCCTGACCTGTCCTTTAGGTGAAACTATGAATAAACACCACAGCTAATCTCAAAGAAGATCATGTTCTGGTCGGTGATGTTTTTCCCCTCCAAATTTCCCCTGCAGTTTCACTTGCATGGAGTATATGTTCATGCCAGATGACGTGGCTGTGTGTGGTTAGGCAGTTGCTCTTGCTCTCTTCCAGAGATACATGCCCTTTAATCATGGATAAAGAATGCTGCTTGCAGAGGCAGTGGAATGCTCTGTGACCTTTGGACCTAAGGTATTATTTCAATAATTGGTGTGGTTTAATTGTCAATGAAAAAGCAGTTTCTGGCTGTTGGAGCTAAGTGATCCCAGCATCACAGAGAAAGCTGTAGCTCTCTTGCAGATATTAGATAAAAGCATGTTACCAAAAGAAGGGATAGTGGGGAGAAATGCAGCATGCTTTGAGAAATAAAACACTGGGGAGGCAGAGGGGGTTGGGGGTTTGGTGCTTTGTTTGGGTTTGTTTTGGGGTTTTTTTTTATGTAGTAACAGTTAAAGAAGCCCAGCATTTGTAAATGAAACTTGGAGTGAAAAAATGTTCTTCGTGCCTGGAGAAGAGGAGGCTCAGAGGAGACCTTCTTGCTCTCTACAACTCCCTGGAGGGTGGTTGTAGCCAGGTGGGGGTTGGTCTCTTCTCCCAGGCAACCAGCACCAGAACAAGAGGACACAGTCTCAAGCTGCACCAGGGGAGGTTTGGGCTGGAGGTTAGGAAGAAGTTCTTCATAGAAAGAGAGATTGGCCATTGGGATGTGCTGCCCAGGGAGGTGGTGGAGTCACCATCACTGGAGGTGTTTAAGAAGAGACTGGATGAGGTGCTTGGTGCCATGGTTTAGTTGATCAGATGGTGTTGGGTGATAGGTTGGACTCAATGATCTCAAAGGTCTCTTCCAACCTGGTTAATTCTATTCTATTCTATTCTTTCTATTCTATTCTATAGAATAAGCAATAAAAAAAGTTGAGTGATTGGTTAAACCTGTGCCACGTTCTAACTGGAGAAGCAGAGAGGAAACACAGGTCACGTGGGGATTTGTGTCTGTTTAAAATGCCTCCCTTTTTGGATATTTATGTGCTTGTATGATCATAGAATCTCAGAATCAATAAGGTTGGAAAAGACCTCAGAGATCATCAAGTCCAACCTGTCACCCAACACCTCATGACTAACTAAACCATGGCACCAAGTGCTATGTCCAATCCCCTCTTGAACACCTCCAGGGATGGTGACTCCACCAGCTCCCTGGGCAGCACATTCCAATGGCCACCAACTCTCTCTGTGAAGAACTTCCTCCTCATGCTGCTGTGTTTGGGGTGGAGTGCATTCCAGAAATGTCTCATCTTGGCATGTTAAGCAAATTTCCTGAAGCTGTTCCTTCCTTTGATAACACTTGTTCACATCACCCTGTGTTTACCTCGTGGGAGAAGTAACCTGCAGAATTTTGTAGCAGAACTGCATTTAGAAGTCTCCAGGAGAGAGACTTTTGGGTCCGTGGTGGAAAGTCCTAGTCACAAAGGACCTGTCTGCAGGAGGCTGGCAGCACTGCTCATGGAGCTGCTCATTGGTGCACAAGGTGGAAAGTTCAGAAAAATTTCCAACACAAGGAGAGTCTGAGGAGTAGTTTACTGCCTCTGTAGCCAGTTTTGTTTTGAGTTCACTGTGTAATGTGAGGGGAGGAGAGTCTTCCCACAGAAGATATGTACATGATGTACGAAAATAGACCGACTACGTGCAAGAAAGTGCAAGAAAGGAACGTTCTGCAAGGAACTGAAGGGCAGGGGAACAACACAGGAGTGAAAGAGCGCAGGAGTGAAAGAGCATAGCAGTCAAAGAGCACAGGAGTGAAAGAGCATAGCAGTCAAAGAGCACAGGAGTGAAAGAGCATAGCAGTCAAAGAGCACAGGAGTGAAAGAACATAGCAGTCAAAGAGCACAGGAGTGAAAGAACATAGCAGTCAAAGAGCACAGGAGTGAAAGAACATAGCAGTCAAAGAGCACAGGAGTGAAAGAACATAGCAGTCAAAGAGCACAGGAGTGAAAGAGCACAGGAGTGAAAGAGCATAGCAGTCAAAGAGCACAGGAGTGAAAGAGTATAGCAGTCAAAGAGCACAGGAGTGAAAGAGCATAGCAGTCAAAGTGCACAGGAGTGAAAGAGCACAGGAGTGAAAGAACATAGCAGTCAAAGTGCACAGGAGTGGAAGAACATAGCAGTCAGAGCACAGGAGTGAAAGAGCATAGCAGTCAAAGAGCACAGGAGTGAAAGAGCATAGCAGTCAAAGAGCACAGGAGTGAAAGAGCATAGCAGTCAAAGAGCACAGGAGTGAAAGAGCATAGCAGTCAAAGTGCACAGGAGTGAAAGAGCACAGGAGTGAAAGAACATAGCAGTCAAAGAGCACAGGAGTGAAAGAACATAGCAGTCAAAGAGCACAGGAGTGAAAGAGCATAGCAGTCAAAGTGCACAGGAGTGAAAGAACATAGCAGTCAAAGAGCACAGGAGTGAAAGAACATAGCAGTCAAAGAGCACAGGAGTGAAAGAACATAGCAGTCAAAGAGCACAGGAGTGAAAGAGCATAGCAGTCAAAGAGCACAGGAGTGAAAGAGCATAGCAGTCAAAGACCACAGGAGTGAAAGAGCATAGCAGTCAAAGACCACAGGAGTGAAAGAGCATAGCAGTCAAAGACCACAGGAGTGAAAGAGCATAGCAGTCAAAGAGCACAGGAGTGAAAGAGCATAGCAGTCAAAGACCACAGGAGTGAAAGAGCATAGCAGTCAAAGTGCACAGGAGTGAAAGAGCACAGGAGTGAAAGAACATAGCAGTCAAAGTGCACAGGAGTGGAAGAGCACAGGAGTGGAAGAGCACAGGAGTGGAAGTGCACAGGAGTGAATGAACATAGCAGTCAAAGTGCACAGGAGTGGAAGAGCACAGGAGTGAAAGAGCATAGCAGTCAAAGAGCACAGGAGTGAAAGAACATAGCAGTCAAAGTGCACAGGAGTGAAAGAGCACAGGAGTGAAAGAGCACAGGAGTGAAAGAACATAGCAGTCAAAGTGCACAGGAGTGAAAGAGCACAGGAGTGAAAGAACATAGCAGTCAAAGAGCACAGGAGTGAAAGAGCACAGGAGTGAAAGAACATAGGAGTCAAAGTGCACAGGAGTGAAAGGGCACAGATTTGACAGTTTCTTTCAACTGATGACTTCATCCAAAAATGAAAATAGAGAAAAAAAGGGAAGAAATGAAAGCACAAGCAAGAATGCCAGATACAAACCTGGTTTCTACTCCAAGACCTTCATGCTTCACTGTGCATATTGGGTTTTCACGTGCTGGATTGGGAGGAGCGAGAGACACGGAGCACAAGTCAGCTTCAAAAGAAGTTTCAAAAACAAACTTATTTTTCAGTTTCAAAAGGAGTAGTGGTGTGCCCCAAGGATCAGTGCTGGGCCCCATGCTCTTTAACATCTTTATTGAAGATCTGGATGAGGGCATTGAGTCCATCATCAGTAAATTTGCTGATGACACCAAGTTGGGGGCAGGAGTTGATCTGTTAGAGGGTAGAGAGGCTCTGCAGAGGGACCTGGACAGATGGGCAGAGTCCAAGGGCAGGAGATTGAACACATCCAAGTGCCAGGTTCTGCACATTGGCCACAACAACCTCATGCAGTGCTACAGGCTGGGGTCAGAGTGGCTGAGAGCAGCCAGGCAGAGAGGGACCTGGGGGTGCTGGTTGACAGCTGGCTGAACATGAGCCAGCAGTGTGCCCAGGTGGTCAGGAACAGTGTAGCCAGCAGGAGCAGGGAGGTCATTCTGCCCCTGTACACTGCACTGGTCAGGCCACACCTTGAGTCCTGTGTCCAGTTCTGGACCCCTCAGTTTAAGAAAGATGTTGAGTTGCTGGAAGGTGTCCAGAGAAGGACAACAAAGGTGGGGAGGGGTTTGGAGCACAGCCCTGTGAGGAGAGGCTGAGGGAGCTGGGGTTGCTTAGCCTGGAGAAGAGGAGGCTCAGGGGAGACCTTCTTGCTGTCTCCAACTCCCTGAAGGAAGGTTGTAGCCAGGTGGGGGTTGGTCTCTTCTCCCAGGCAACCAGCACCAGAACAAGACGACACAGTCTCAAGCTGTGCCAGGGGAGGTTCAGGCTGGAGGTTAGGAGGAAGTTCTACACAGAAAGAGAGATTGGCCATTGGAATGTGCTGTCCAGGGAGGTGGTGGAGTCACCATCACTGGAGGTGTTCAGGAGACTTGACAGGGTGCTTGGTGCCATGGTTTAGTTGATTAGGTGGTGTTGGATGATAGATTGGACACGATGATCATGAAGGTCTCTTCCAACCTGGTTTATTCCATTCGAAGTTGCACAGGGTTTCTGGCAATGGCTCTCAAAAGCAGAGTGAGTGAATCTGACTCTTTTTTTCCATAAACATCAGTCTTAAGAATTCTTCAGAGAAAGAATCTTCCTGCAGTCAGCCAAGTGGGAACTGCCTCATGACTTTTCTCAGACTGGTTTGAGTCAAACCAAAGCAGTCATGAATAAGGCCAGTGAAATGCGTGTACCCATACGGCTTCTTCTCCTTTCAGTGACTGCAGAGATAGTAGATAAGGGTTTGAGTGGGACTACTGACATAATTTCCATTAATAAACTTCTCCATTTTTTGTCTCTGACATCCACAGTATTCACAAATGTGAGTCATGGGAACACTTCTAGAAATGGCTGGCAAGGTCTCAAAAGGCAGGAAATAACACCCTGCACTGTGCTTGCCTTTTTTAGGAGGGGAAAACGGTTACCTCCCTGTGGGCTGACCCCACAGAATCCTGGGTATAAGGGAGAATTTTTGAGCCCTAGGTCTTCAAACCACACCCATCTCATGCAGTATCTCTGGCAGCATGAAAATGTCTCGCTTCCAAAGCTGGATGCAGCCAGCATGCAGCCAGTAAACCTGCACACCCATACCTACAAGTGTCTGAATCGGAGCACAGTGCTCATGCACTGCGCCTGGCCCTGTGGAGGGCAGTTTGCTTTGCACCATTTGCCAGCAGCAGGCCATACACTGAAGCAAAGTCTAACTTTCCTGTCTAAACAAGGCCCTTTGGCTGCTAAACTGTTGTGGGACATAACCAGAATTGCAATGGCCTGCAGACAGGAATGAGAATAGAGCACAGAAGTTGCGTGGAATACAGCAAAGAAATGGTGCAAGTAACCAACATAGGAACTGTGTAATTCTCCTCAGGCTTTTGGGCTGTGGCTCCAAAGATTTTCATTTGCTACTTAAAGTCACCTTGAAAAAAAGAAAGTGGAATTGAAGCTGCTTGCAAGCACTGCAGTTTTAGTGGCCTGGTTCATTTTAGCACCAGAGCTGGTAGAGCTAGCTAATGGTTGGACTTGATAATCCTAAAGGTCTTTTCCAAGCAAAATGATTCCATGATTCAGCAACTCTCCATGCAGCAGCTTGCATAACACAAGCAGCTTGTCACACTTAGTGACCTCCCTGTGAAGGGAATGTGGGTGTACACCGCTCTCATGGGATTCTTCTTTATGCAGCCCAATCACCTTCTCCTGGAAGACAGCAGCCAGGAAACCAAGTAGGATCTTTGAGACTTCTGGCCTCACAGCTCCCAGTCCAACCCATACAGAGTGGCAGTGAGCATTACCTGGTGGTTTTGCCTGGTTTATTTCTCTCACTCACTCTTATTTTAGGTTGGTCTCTTTTCCCAGGCAGCCAGCACCAGAACAAGAGGTGCCACCAGAGGTGGCAGCCAGCACCAGAACAAGAACAACAAGTTGATTAGAGTCCAACGGCATGAGATTGAACACATCCAAGTGCCAGGTTCTGCACATTGGCCACAGCAACCCCATGCAGTGCTACAGGCTGGGGTCAGAGTGGCTGAGAGCAGCCAGGCAGAGAGGGACCTGGGGGTGCTGATTGATGGTAGGATGAACATGAGCCTGCAGTGTGCCCAGGTGGCCAGGAGGGCCAATGGCATCCTGGCCTGCATCAGGAACAGTGTGGCCAGCAGGAGCAGGGAGGTCATTCTGCCCCTGGACACTGCACTGGTTAGGCCACACCTCGAGTCCTGTGTCCAGTTCTGGGCCCCTCAGATTAGGAAGGAGGTTGAGTTGCTGGAAGGTGTCCAGAGAAGGGCAACGAAGTTAGTGAGGGGCTTGGAACACAGCCCTGTGAGGAGAGACTGAGGGAGCTGGGGCTGCTTAGCCTGGAGAGGAGGAGACTCAGGGGTGACCTTATTGCTCTCTACAACTACCTGAAGGGGAGTTGTAAACAGGCAGAGGTTGGTCTCTTCTCCCAGGCAGCCAGCACCAGAACAAGAGGACACAGTCTCAGGCTGCACCAGGGGAGGTTCAGGCTGGAGGTCAGGAGGAAGTTCTACACAGAGAGAGTGATTGCCCATTGGAATGGGCTGCCTGGGGAGGTGGTGGAGTCACCATCACTGGAGGTGTTCAGGAGGAGACTTGACAGGGTGCTTGGTTTCATGGGTTAGCTGCTTAGGTGGTGCTGGATGATAGGTTGGACATGATGATCTTGAAGGTCTCTTCCAACCTGGTCTATTCTATTCTATTCTATTCTATTCTATTCTATTCTATTCTCTATTCTATTCTGAGTTCTGGTCTTGGTCTTTGCTGCTGTGAGACAGTCATTGCTAACCATGCAGCACACACTCTCCACTCAGGTTTCCAGTTGCTAAATTGCTTTGATTCATCCTCTTCAACACCTGCACTGAATCAGAAAATAGGGCTATTCCTTTTTTCCCCTTCATGTTAGCATGACAGGAAGCAAAATTTCTTATCCACAGGAGGGAAGTACAACTGTGGAGAAAGAATTTCTGTAGGTTTTAGTGGCTTGGCACACTCAATTTTACTTGACAACCAGTTGTGTGGTAATAACACTTGGGCCCAGCCAAGGAGGAAAAGGCCTTGATGAAAGTTCACAATGTAGTAAGGCACCTAGAGCAGAGGGACTCATAGAATCATGTCAGCTGGAAAGGACCTTTAAGATGATCAAGTCTAACCATTACCTAACTCTACCAAGTCTGGTGCTAAACCATGTTCCTCAGCATCACATTTCTGTGTCTTTGAAACACCTCCAGGGGTTGGATTCAACCACCTCCCTGGGGAGCCTGTTCCAGTCTTTGAGAACCCTTTCAGTGAAGAAATTTCTTTTCACAGCCAAGCTAAACCTCCCCTGGTGCAACTTGAGGCTATTTCCTCCCATCCTGTCACTTGTGACTAGGGAGAAGAGACCAACTCCAACCTCCTTTCAGGAAGCTGTAGAGGAACATGGTCTCCTGTAGCCTCCTTTTCTCCAGACTAAATAACTCCAATTCCCTCCAGCACTCCTTGAATGACCTATTCTCCAGACCCTTCACCAACTTCAATGCCATTCTCTGCTCCCCCTCAGGTACCTCAATGTCTTGCTTGCAGTGAGGGCCCCCAAACTGAACCAAGTACTCAAGGGCCTGCTGGTCACTCTCTTTCTGATACAGGTCAGGATGCTAGTGGCCATCATGGCCATCTGGGCACATGCTGCCTCTGTCTACAACAATGGATTCTACACAAACTCTCCCTTCTCTACTGCTACAACTGGTGAATCACAAAGGAAATTATCATAGAATGATAAAATCAATAAGGTTGGAAAAGACCTCGAAGTCCAACCTATCACCCAACACATTATGACTACTAAACCATGGCTTAAACTGAGGGGCCCAGAACTGGACACAGGACTCAAGGTGTGGTCTAACCAGTGCTGAGTACAGGGCACAATGACCTCCCTGCTCCTGCTGGCCACACTATTTCTGATGCAGGCCAGGATGCCATTGGCCCTCCTGGCTGCCTGGGCACACTGCTGGCTCATGTTTAGGTGGCTGTCAATCAGCACCCCCAGGTCCCTCTCTGCCTGGCTGCTCTCAGCCACTCTGTAGCACTGCATGGGGTTGTTGTGGCCAATGTGCAGGACCTGGCACTTGGATGTGTTCAATCTCATGCCTTTGGACTCTGCCCATCTGTCCAGCCTGTCCAGGTTCCTCTGCAGAGCCTCTCTACCCTCCAGCAGATCAACTCCTGCCCCCAGCTTGCTGTCATCTGCAAATTTATTGATGATGGACTCAATGCCCTCATCCAGATCATAAATAAAGATATTAAAGAGGTTGGAGCCCAGCACTGGTCCCAGGGGCACACCACTGGTGCCTGGCTGCCAGCTGGATGTGGCACCATTCACCACCACTCTCTGGGCTCGGCCCTGATCTGAGGCATTTGGGCTTCTTTCTCTCCTTCTCTAAGAAAAAGCAGGAGGTATCTAGTCTGGAAAAAAGTCATTTGTTGTTCTGTAGATTAGAGCACATTCACATAAAACATGGCAGCAGACTGAGGGGAATTCTGCATTAAACAGAAGAAGAGGCCCTTGCTCTCAGAGACCCAAGAATGCTTGCCTAAAATAAAACACAAAAAAATGGGAAGCCATCAGGAAGCTGCACTATCAGTCAGAACAGTGGACAGCAATCCCACTGCTTTAATGTAGTCAGAGAGCTTAAGTGGTTTTGCATGTGTTCCAGCAAAAGGCTTCTTTGGAGCTGTTTCATAGCAGCAAGTGAAGGACCTTGGCAGAGCTAGTGCGGAGGCTTCTCCCACAGATATGGAACAGGCACAGGAACATCACAGCAGTGCTGCTAAAATGCAAGCCAATAACTACAGGCTAGGGAGGTGCAAGTGCTGTTCTCACTGATGCATGGGAATGACATTTGGCTGCTGACCAGGATTTCAGACCCTTATAGCACATGAACTCAAGCAGCCATGGGAGTGTTTTGCTTATAGGATCACCAAATCATAGAACTGTTGAGGTTGGAATAGACCTTTGAGATCATAGAATCAATAAGGTTGGAAAAGACCTCAGAGATCATCAAGTCCACCCTGTCACCCAACACCTCATGACTACTAAACCACATCCAATCCCTTTTTGAATACCTCCAGTGATGGGGACTCCACCACCTCCCTGGGCAGCACATTCCAAAGACCAACAACTCTTTCTGGGAAGAACTTTCTCCTCACCTCCAGCCTAAACCTCCCCTGGCACAGCTTCAGACTGTGTCCTCTTGTTCTGGTGCTGCTTGCCTGGGAGAAGAGACCAACCCCTTCCTGGCTACAATCTCCCTTCAGGTAGCTGTAGAGAGCAAGAAGGTCTCCCCTGAGCCTCCTCTTCTCCAGGCTAAGCAACCCCAGCTCCCTCAGCCTCTCCTCACAGGGCTGTGCTCAAGGCCTCTCCCCAGCCTCGTTGCCCTCACCAGGTCACAGCCTTTTTTGTCTAAACTGATAGCAGTATTTCTTGACCATGGATCCTGTCCTCTTTTGCCTCTCAGTTATTTTTTACTGTTGTGAAGGTATATTCCTGTTACAGAACTAAAGGTCACACACTTCATTGCTTCTGGTAGCTGATGTCATCATGCTGTCTCCCCCTCCTCCTCCTTCTGTGTCACTCTCTCCTCCCCCTCTACTTTCAATTCCTTCATCTTCTTCCCCATGCTGCCAGGCTGCTCATTCCTGTTTCCTCCACACCAGGCATTCTGGGTACTGATCTTGTCCTCTGCACCCCAGGGGCTCTGTGTTTCTCCCATGGCATGTCCTGTCTGCTGTAATCTTGCACCATGTGCCCTTCTCTCTAAACCCCAGCATGCTGCTCCTTGTCAAGGGCTGTGAAGCACACAGAAGGCCTTGCACCAGTCCACGGTGAGATTCATTTTCTCAGTAACCTCTCTCTTGCTAAAGCTCCTTGCTTCACCACTTCTTTGAGTGTACTGGAGGAGATACAGGACTGTTTGAAACCTCTGACATATTTCTCTCATTCTTCCTTCTTACAGCATCATGAAGGTCTGCATAGTCTTCCCTTGTGCTATGATTCTTCTCTCAGGTAAAAAGCACATTTTTAGTTGCACAAAATGCTTTGACTCTTTGTGTCCTGCTGATGTTGATTCTTTCTCATCCACTGAGGAACTAATTGCTTAGTAATTAATAATTGTTGCTGTTGCACAGTCAAGGCAATGCAGCCTGTGTAATGCAAATCCAACCTGTGTGCAGGGGCTCTCTAAAACACACAGTAAGTGCTTTCTCTCTTCAACTTTGTCTCTTTACAGAACACTTATTTTATGTTGCTGTTAGGTTTCCAGTTTAAATCTGTCTTTAAAATGTGTGTATATCACCTCTGTATGCCACAGAGCAGAGCAGGATTAAACTGAAAGCTGACAGTTTGATAGAGAACAGCAGGGGTTTTGGGGCAGCTGTGAAGATCGTTTTGCAGTCTACTGCTCCGAAGGAGTAGTCAAAACTTTGTGGCAGGAGAGAGGCTATAAATCTGCCCCTCCTTTTGAACACAGCAGAGCATTTGTGTTTTCTGGCACAGAGGAGGTCTGCATTGCTCATTCCAAGGCAAGACTCTCCTCCTAAGTCCATTGCCATCTGTAACAATGGCCATAGGCAGCAGAAAAAATCATCCCCTGCGTAACACAGCTCATGGTTGCTTTGCATGACATAATGGTGGTTGCTGACTATTGCTGTTAGCAAGATGATAGAATCATAGAATCATTTGGATTGGAAAAGACAGGGTGACAATCACTGCCCTGGCCCTGTTGGCCACACTGTTCCTGATACAAGCCAGGATGCCTTCTTGGCCACCTGGGCACACGCTGGCTCATTTTCAGCTGGCTGTCAGTCACAGCCAGGTCTTTCTTTGCTGGGCATCTTTCCAGCCCCTCTGCCCCAAGCCTGCAGCATTCATGGGGTTGTTGTGACCCTAGTGTAGCACCCAGCACTTGGCCTTGCTGAATCTTGTGCAAGTGGGCTCAGCCAGTTGATCCAGCCTGTCCAAGACCCTGTCTAGAGCCATCCTACCCTGCAGCAGATCACCACTCCCACCCTGAGAGCACATTCCATCCCATCACCCAGCTCGCTGATAAAGACGTTAAAGAGAACTGGCCATGATACTGCCTGAGCCCTGGGCAGCACCATTTGTGACTGGAGCAGCAACAGAACAGTTAGGTTTGACATTTACTCTGTCATTAAACTCTAGATTAATTACAGAACAGTGTGCACTTGGTTGTTCTGTTCCACTGCAATGCTGTGTTATTTCACTGGGACAATGAGCTCAGTGTTTACAACAGGAATCGTGCAGTATCTCCTTTGTGGCAGAGCTTCACAACACTCAGGACACAACATACAAGAATGGTTTGGAAGTTTTACCTGTGTGGTAGGGCTTCCTTGGAAAAGAAAATACAGGAAGAAAATTAAGAAAGAGTTTTATGACCTGGCCTACACAATAGAAAGTGTCAAGTTGAGGAACTGTGTCTCCTGTCACACACAGTGGAACAGTTTGTGTCTAAATGCTGTAATTTTCATAGCTACTGTTGTTAGGTGTTGCTCACCCACAGAACAGTGTGAATTTCTTCTAGGAACACATTCTCCAGGAAGTTCCCTCTTCCATTCTACTTTGCAATGAAGGAATTAGACTCTAACAGAAAAATCACTGCACAGAATACACACTACAGAATTAACCAGGTTGGAAAAGACCTTTGAGATCATTGAGTCCAACCTATCACCCAACACCATCTGATCAACTAACCCATGGCACCAAGTGCCTCATGCAGGCTCTTCCTAAACACCTCCAAGGATGGGGACTCCACCACCTCCCTGGGCAGCACATTCCAATGGCCAATCTCTCTTTCAGGGAAGAATTTCTTCCTAACATCCAGCCTAAACCTCCCCTGGCACAGCTTGAGACTGTGTCCTCTTGTTCTGGTGCTGGTTGCCTGGGAGAAGAGACCAACCCCCTCCTGGCTACAACCTCCCTTCAGGTAGTTGGAGACAGCAAGAAGGTCTCCCTGAGCCTCCTCTTCTCCAGGCTAAGCAACCCCAGCTCCCTCAGCCTCTCCTCACAGGGCTGTGCTCCAGACCCCTCCCCAGCTTTGTTGCCCTTCTCTGGACACCTTCCAGCATCTCAACATCTTTCCTAAACTGAGGGGCCCAGAACTGGACACAGGACTCAAGGTGTGACCTAACCAGTGCTGAGTACCTCCCTGCTCCTGCTGGCCACACTGTTCCTGATGCAGGCCAGGATGCCATTGGCCCTCCTGGCAGCCTGGGCACACTGCTGGCTAATCTTCAACCTACTATCAATCAGCACCCCCAGGTCCCTCTCTGCCTGGCTGCTCTCCAGCCACTCTGAACCCAGCCTGTAGCTTTCCAATACAGCAGACAGGATGAGTGGTAGTGGCTTAAAACTAGAAGCAGCTTGATTTAGATCAGAAATTAGGAGGCAATTCTTCCTCCAGGAGGGTGGTGAGGCACTGGAACAGGTTGCCCAGAGAAGTTATGTGGGCTCCAAGCCGGGAAGTGTTCAAAGCCAGGATGGATAGGGTCTTGAGCAACCTGTCCATGAGAAGGTGTCTCTGCCCATGGCAAGGGGTTGGGACTAGATGGTCTTCAAGGTCCATTCCAACCCACACATTCTGTGATTCTTTGTGGCTGGTGGAAATCTTCATTTCTCCTCTCTCTTTGTCTCAGGTATTGCTGCCAACGTGCACCACATGAAGTCATTTCTCAACCACACAGCCTTCCTGCCCTGCTCTTTTCCCAACCCTCAGAACACTGAGCTGCAGGATTTGAGAATTTTTTGGCAGAAAGGGACTGAAGTTGTGAATGAAGTATACCATGGCCAGGAAAAGCTCGACAACCTCCACCCTAAATACATCAATCGCACCAAGATGGACACGGGGAGATGGACCTTGCAGTTGTTGAACGCAGGGATTGTGGATGAGGGAGAGTACACCTGCATTGTGCAGCACACAGAGAAAGGAGCACCAAAGCTCATACACAAATCTGAGTGCCTGCTGCACATCATTGGTAAGAAATCTCTTCTACCTGTTTTCTGCTCTGGGGAGGGGGCTGAGGGAGTTCTCTGCCGACTTCTTCAGTCCAGCAATGCAATGTACTGTCCCCAGGCCAAAGAAGATGCACCTGCCCTGGAACAGACCTTCTGAAACATAGCATGGCATAGCATGGCATAGCAGAGCAGAGCATAGCATGGCATAGCATAGCATAGCATGGCATGGCATGGCATGGCATGGCATGGCATGGAATGGAATGGAATGAAATAGAAGAATGGAATGGAATGGAATGGAATGGAATGGAATGGAATGGAATAGAATAGAATAGAATAGAATAGAATAGAATAGAATAGAATAGAATAGAATAATAGAATAGACCAGGTTGGAAAAGACCTTCAAGATCATCAAGTCCAACCTATCACCCAACACCATCTAATCAACTAAACCATGGCACCAAGCACCCATCCAGTCTCCTCCTAAACACCTCCAGGGATGGTGACTCCACCACCTCCCTGGGCAGCACATTCCAATGGCCAATCTCTCTTTCTATGAAGAATTTCTTCCTAACATCCAGCCTAAGCCTCCCCTGGTACAGCTTGAGACTGTGTCCTCTTGTTCTGGTGCTGGTGCCTGGGAGAAGAGAACAACCCTCACCTGGCTACAACCTCCCTTCAGGTAGCTGTAGAGGGCAATGAGGTCTCCCCTGAACCTCCTCTTCTCCAGGCTAAGCAACCCCAGCTCCCTCAGCCTCTCCTCACAGGGCTGTGCTCCAGACCCCTCCCCAGCTTTGTTGCCCTTCTCTGGACACCTTCCAGCAACTCAACATCTTTCCTAAACTGAGGGGCCCAAACTGGACACAGGACTCAAGGTGTGGCCTAGCCAGTGCTGGGCAAAGATGGATAAGTGCATTCTGAATAGAAAATGTTCAAGACATTCATCAACAACCTGGATGAGAGCACCGAGTGCACTGTCAGCAGGTTTGCCGATGACACCAAGCTGGGTGGAGTGGGTGACACTCCAGAGGGTTATGCTGCCATTCAGCAGGACTTGGGCAGGCTAAGAGCTGGGCAGGCAGAAATGTAATGAAGTTCAACAAGGGCAAGTTCAGAGTCTTGCACCTGGGAAAGAACAACCCCATGGATCAGTACAGGTTGGGGACTGACCTGCTGGAGAGCAGCGAAGGGGAAAAGGACCTGGGGATCCTAGTGGATGGAAGGTTGAGCATGAGCCAGCAATGTGCTCTTGTGGCCAAGAAAACCAGTGTCATTCTGGGCTGTATTGGGAGGGCTGTGGTCAGTAGGTCCAGAGAGTTTCTCCTCCCTCTCTGCTGTGCCCTGGTGAGGCCACATCTGGAATATTGTGTCCAGTTCTGGGCCCTTCAGTTCAAGAAGGACCTCAGAGAACTGTTTGAGAGAGTCCAGCACAGAGCCACAAAAATGATGAAGGGAGTGGAACATCTTCCTTATGAGGAGAGCCTGAGGCAGCTGGGGCTCTTTAGTTGGAGAAGAGGAGACTGAGAGGTGACCTCATTCATGTTTATAAATACATAAAAGGTGAGTGCCAAGAGGCTGGAGGCAGGCTCTGCTGGGTGATGCCCAGTGACAGGACAAGGGGCAAGGGGTGGGAGCTGAGGCACAGGAAGTTCCATGGAAATAGGAGGAAAAATGTTTTCTCTGTGAGGGTGACAGAACACTGGAACAGGCTGCCCAGGGGGGTTGTGGAGTCTCCCTCTCTGGAGATATTCAAGACCTGCCTGGATGAGATCCTCTGTGACCTGGTATAGGTGATCCTGCTCTGGCAGGGGGATTGGACTGGAAGACTTCTCAAGGTCCATCCAGCCCCTACCATTCTGTGATTCTGTGAAAATCCTCTGCCCTGAATGAAAGTACTCAGGTAGGAGAAGTAGAAGTCCTCAGTCAGAAGTAGTAGAAAATGAGGCAACAATTTCTCAGTATTTCATCATTCCTGATTCACTTCCCATCCTACTTTACAGGGAAAACCATTCTGCCTTCTTCCCCTTGCCTCCTGCAAGTTTTATGCAGGAAAGTGCACCTCTTCATGTGCATCTGAAGCACTGCCTCCTATTAAAATCAACAATAGCATCACTGGTGGTAAATTAGAATTAGCACATAACATTCCTGCAAACACCCAGTTATTTTATTATGACATAAACTGCAGGGGAAATAAAGAAATGAGCAGCTCATGTGTGGAGGAGTAGAAATTCATATGCTCAGTTAAGACAGAAAATATCTCCCAAGAAAAAAATGCAGGCAATCATAGAATCAGTGAGGCTGGAAAAGACCTCAGAGATCATCAAGTCCAACCTGTCACCCAACACCTCAGGACTAACTAAACCATGGCTCCAAGTGCCACATCCAATCCCCTCTTGAACACCTCCAGGGATGGGGACTCCACCACCTCCCTGGACAGCACATTCCAATGGTGAACAACTCTCTCTGTATAGAACTTTCTCCTCACCTCCAGCCTAAACCTCCCCTGGTACAGCTTGAGACTGTGTCCTCTTGTTCTGGTGCTGGTTGCCTGGGAGAAGAGATCAATCCGCACCTGGCTACAACCTCCCTTCAGGCAGTTCTAGACAGCAAGAAGGTCTCCTCTGAGCCTCCTCTTCTCCAGGCTAAGCAACCCCAGCCCCCTCAGCCTCTCCTCACAGAGCTGTGTTCAAAGCCCCTCCCCAGCTTTGTTGCCCTTCTCTGGACACCTTCCAGCATCTCAACATCTTTCCTAAACTGAGGGGCCCAGAACTGGACACAGGACTCAAGGTGTGGCCTAACCAGTGCTGAGTACAGGGCTCCTGCTGGTCACACTATTCCTGCTCCAGGCCAGGATGCCATTGGCCTTCTTGGCCAGCTGGGCACTCTGCTGGCTCATGTTCAGCCTACCATCAACCAGCACCCCCAGGTCCCTCTCTGCCTGGCTGCTCTCAGCCACTCTGACCCCAGCCTGTAGCTCTGCATGGGGTTGTTGTGGCCAATGTGCAGGACCTGGCACTTGGATGTGTTCAATCTCATGCCCTTGGACTCTGCCCATCTGTCCAGGTCCCTCTGCAGAGCTCTCCGACCCTCCAGCAGATCAACTCCTGCCCCCAGCTTGCTGTCATCTGCAAATTTACTGATGATGGACTCAATGCCCTCATCCAGATCATCAATGAAGATATTGAACAGGCTGGGGCCCAGCACTGATCCCTGGGGGACACCACTGGTGCCTGGCTGCCAGCTGGCTGTGGCACCATTCACCACCACTCTCTGGGCTCAGCCTCCAGCCAGTCCTTAACCCAGCTCAGAGTGCTCCCAGGGGCGGACAGCTGGCAATCCCAGCTCCCTCAGAATCTGATATCAGACATGGAAGGGGTTTGTAGTTTGGTGTATCACCCTGGAAATGTTAAAAAAAGATTAGGTGCTGTACAAGGATGATAGAACAGTCACACAGGCTCTCTAGATCACTTTGTGAACAAGCCCAGCTGGAAAGGCTGAAGAACCTTCTGATACAGTTTATGTGTTACTTTCATGTATGACTTAAAAAAAAACCAGTTGCAAGCTGGTCCCAGGTGGTGTTGCCCAGGGCTCAATGCTGGGACAAGTTCTCTTTAATATCTTTATCAATGATCTGGGCAATGGGATTGAGTTTGCAGATGACACTAGGCTGGAAGGGAGTGTTGATCTGCTGGAGGGTAGGAAGGCTCTGGACAGGTTCCTGGACAAGCTGCATCAATGGCCTGAGGCCAATTGTGTGAGCACAAACCCTATGATGAGAGGTTGAGGGAGCTGGGGTTGCTTAGCCTGGAGAAAAGGAGGCTCAGGGGTGACCTTCTTGTTCTCTACAACTACCTGAAGGGAGGTTGTAGCCAGGTGGGGTTGGTCTCTTCTCCCAGGCAAGCAGCACCAGAACAAGGGGACACAGTCTCAAGCTGTGCCAGGGGAAGTTTAGGCTGGAGGTGAGGAGAAAGTTCTTCACTGAGAGAGTCATTGGTCATTGGAATGTGCTGCCCAGGGAGGTGGTGGAGTCCCCATCCCTGGAGGTGTTCAAGAGGGGATTGGATGTGGCACCTGGTGCCATGGTCTAGTCATGAGGCTGTGGTGAGAGGTTGGACTCGATGATCTTTGAGGTCTCTTCCAACCTTTGTGATACTGTGATACTGTGATACCATCCCTGGAGGTGTTTAGGAAGAGCCTGGATGAGGCACTTGGTGCCATGGTTTGGTTGATTAGATGGTGTTGGGTGATAGGTTGGACTCGATGATCTCAAAGGTCTTTTCCAACCTGGTTAATTCTATTCTATTCTATTCTATTCTATTCTATTCTATTCTATTCTATTCTATTCTATTCTATTCTATTCTATTCTATTCTATTCAACAAGACCATGTGCTGGGTGCTGCACTTGGGTCACAACAGCCCCATGGGTGCTCCATGAGGCAGGTGGCAAGCAGCTAAACTGAGCCTTGTGCTGGTAGAGCATGGCTCTAGTGTGTTCTTTGGCTAGATTGGGAAGGGACGTAGGTAAGACTGGGGAAGCTATTTCAAAATACATAGAGCTGGGAGTAAAACCAATGTGAGATTAATATTTGTGCCCTTGTTTTAAAGGGGATGTTGAAAAATATAGTAGCATGGGGAAAAGATCTACTCAAGTTTTCTGAAGGCTAGGAAATATTTGATCCAACTGGAGACATTAGAGGACTGATCTGATAACCTTGTAACGCAGAAGACTCAGCCTTGCTTTCAGTGTGAGAATCTGAAATGCACATAAAACACTGGGTATGAAAAAATGACTTTAAAAGGCTAATTCAGTGAAGATTTAGAAACATCAGTGGCTTGAAGCAAGTGACAAGTAAGGCACACAGGCACCTTAGAAAAATCACAGAATTGTTTTGGCTGGAAAAGACCTTTGAGATCAGTGAGCAAAACCAGGTAGAGTGATTAGGCCACCGAGAAGAAAATTACAGGTCTGCTAGATCTGCTGTCTCTTGATGTACTGAAAGCTAAACCCACAGCATGTTTGGCAGACAGGCTAGTCTAAAATGCAAACAATTTCCTAAACCATGTTTTGCTCTTAACAATCCTCAGGGATCAGTCCTGGGACCAGGCTTGTTCAACATCTCTGTGGGTGCCATGGACAGTGGCATTGAGTGCACCCTCAGCAGGTTTGCTGATTACACCAAGCTGTGTGGTGCAGCAGACAGCTGGAGGGAAGGGATCCATCCAGAGGGACCTGGACAGGCTGGAGAGGAGGGCACAAGCCAACCTCAGGAGCTTCAACAAGACCAAGGGCAGGGTCCTGCAGCTGGGTGGAGGCAATCCCAGGCACAAATGCAGGCTGGGCAGGGACTGGCTGGAAAGCAGCCCTGAGGAGAGAGCCTTGGGGGTGCTGGGGGAGGAGAAGCTCACCAGGAGCTCTCAGCGTGCACTTGCAGCCCAGAAAGCCAATCAGATCCTGGGCTGCAGCAGGAGAAGTGTGGCCAGCAGGGCAAGGGAGGTGATCCTCCCCCTCTGCTCAGCCCTGGTGAGACCCCACCTGGAGTACTGCCTCCAGTTCTGGAGCCCCTATTACAAGAGGGATGTGGAGGTGCTGGAAGGTGTCCAGAGAAGGGCCACAAGGATGATCAGAGGGCTGGAGCACCTCTCCTGTGAGGACAGACTGAAGGAGTTGGGGCTGTTGAGTCTGGAGAAGAGAAGGCTCCCAGGTGACCTCATTGTGGCCTTCCAGGATCTGAAGGGGGCTCCAGGAAGGCTGGGGAGGGACTGCTCAGGATGTCAGGGAGTGATAGGACTAGGGGGAATGGAATGAAGCTGGAGGTGGGGAGATTGAGGCTGGAGGTGAGGAGGAAGTTCTTCCCCATGAGAGTGGTGAAGCCCTGGAATGGGTTGTCCAGGGAGGTGGCTGAGGCCCTGTCCCTGGAGGTGTTTAAGGCCAGGCTGGCTGAGGCTGTGGCCAGGCTGATCTAGTGTGGGGTGTCCCTGCCCATGGCAGGGGGGGTGGAACTAGATGATCCTTGTGGTCCCTTCCAACCCTGACTGATACTGTGATACTATGATACTATGATAATCCCAAGCTTTCCTCTATGCAGCCCACTTGCCACCCAACTTGCAACCAACATCACTTCTCAGTAAATTGAGGTGACAGAAACCATAAACCCAGGAAACACTGTGCCATTCCCATTTGTTTACTGTCAAGAAGATTGAAGCTCTTAAATCAGTTGTATTACATGGCAAGTTTCACAGCCACAGATTACATTCCTGCCCTCCCTATAAAATGCCATGGAAAGAATAAATATTCCAGATGACAAGCTGGAGTGAGCAGTCAGCTAAATAAGTCAGGATCTTGAGGAGGAAGAGGAAGCTTGAGGTCTCTGGATGGACAACTTAACTTGGGGAATGACTGGCTGGAAAGCAGCCCTGAGTTTTTGCCAATCTGGCAGAAGCATGCACCATCAAGGGGGCAAACACCAGCACGCCGCCTGGCCCTTGTTTACCGCAGGGGTGGAAACACGCCCAGGCAAGTTGCTTACCTGGACTCGGTGGCACCAAGATCCCCCCCACCAACTGCAGAAGGGAGGGGGGAAAGGGGGTTTGAGTCAAACACACAGAAGCATGTTCTGGCAATATTTGGGGCACAAACCTGGACATGAGCACCATTCACCACAGCACGGTGTCCCATTCCCATTCTGTGCTTATGCCAAGAGGTCTGAGGTGTCAATGAATCTAAAGAAAGTGGAACAGACAGAGGCCATTGTCTGGCTGATCAGACTTACATCCTTGAAACACCCTAAGGACAGGGAGCAGCAAGTCTACACCTACATTAAAACATGACAAGCCTGTCTTGGGGCTCCCATTGTTTTCCTGGGAAAACTGTTTAGACTATCTTCTGCTGAAGATCTTAAGTAGCTGGCAGGGGCTGTCACAAGATGTGCTATGTCTGACGCATGATGCTTTCTCTTTGGTCTCTTTCAGCCAACTACAGTCAACCTGAGATAGAATGGCTGCGCACTGGAGAACTAAAACCCAAGCAGTACTTGAATCTTTCCTGCTCTTCCAGAGGGGGTTATCCTGAGCCCAAGCAGATGGCTTGGGTAGTTTCATATGAAAACAAAACACAACATTTTATAGCTGACATGGATGTCTCACAGGATGCTGTAACAAAGCTGTACAAGGTTATGAGCAAGCTGGATATCTCAGTTCCTACAAACACTCCCACTAATATCAGCTGCCTGCTTTACCTTGGAGAGCAGCTGGAGAGCCTTTTCTCAGAGCCACTACGCATAGGTGAGTGTCCCTTTATCCGTTCCAAGTTCTGCATGGGCACATTGCAGTAGAGGTGATCACAGATAGTGACAGCATAGTCAGGACAGAGAATAAAGCCTAAGTAGCAGCAGGAGTTAATTATGAGGGTTATATGTTCCCCATCCTGTTCACCAATAGCCATGACCACCAAATTCCCTCTCCAGTCTTACTACAGTTAGGAGAGGGCACAGAAATGGACATCTATTGGTACACAATCCAGAACACAGCCTTGTTCATTCCCTCCCCAGATGCTGCTACAGTAGGAATAAAGCAACCTGGATGACCAAATGAGGTGGCAATGAGTCTCTTGGGGACATATTTGGCTGTTAGGTTGTCACTGCACTGAGCCAGAGAACTGTTGGGGCACATGGAGATCATCTAGTCCAGCTGGGCCAAGAAGTAGTACAGGGCCTTGCCCATCTAAATTTTACATAACTCCCAGGAAAGAGATTTCCCCAACCTCTTTCAGAAAACTGATCCAGTGGTTGACTGCCCTGAAAGTAAAAAAGATTAATTTTATATGTGTGTGTGTATATATATATATTTAGATGCTTGAGCTGCTGTTCTTAGTCATTCCCTAGAGAGAGGATGAAGCCTAAACAGAAGCAATCCATGGACGAGATTTGTCTCACAAACTGCCAAATAGACTGTGCTGAGTTTAAAGAGTAAAGGCCACAAAACTTTGACTAGTCTTAGAAGCATTCCTGGAGATTTTCACAGAATCACAGAATCACCAAAGTTGAAAGAGACCTCAGAGATCATCAAGCCCAACCTGTCACCACAGACCTCATGACTAGACCATGGCACCAAGTGCCACATCCAATCCCCTCTTGAACACCTCCAGGGATGGGGACTCCACCACCTCCCTGGGCAGCACATTCCAATGGCGAATGACTCTCTCAGTGAAGAACTTTCTCCTCACCTCCAGCCTAAACTTCCCCAGGCACAGCTTCAGACTGTGTCCTCTTGTTCTGGTGCTGCTTGCCTGGGAGAAGAGACCAACCTGGCTACAACCTCCCTTCAGGGAGTTGCAGAGAGCAATGAGGTCTCCCCTGAGCCTCCCCTTCTCCAGGCTAAGCAACCCCAGCTCCCTCAGCCTCTCCCCACAGGGCTGTGCTCCAGACCACTCTCCAGCCTTGTTGCCCTTTTCTGGACACCTTCAAATGTCTCAATGTCCTTCTAATTTGATGGGCCCAGAACTGGACACAGGACTCATAACATTGGCAGAATGAAATGTGCATTCCAAAGTTGCTGTGTGGGGATTTTTTGACCTTTCTTTTTGTTCTCTAAGATTGTGTCTTTTCTTAGACTCCTCTTGCACAAAGAAGCTAGAGAACTCAATTCCAGTAAGAATTTACTGATGGATTATCATGGTTTAGTTGATTAGATGATGTTGGGTGATAGGTTGGACTCAATGATCTCAAAGGTCTTTTCCAACCGGGTTAATTCTGTATTCTATTCTGCATTCTGTATCTCAGAGCTCCACATGATTGATCCCTTCTTTAAACTAAAGCTGTATGTTATCTTATTTATCTCCTAGGACAGGCACACATCCTTTGACATATTTTTGTTTGCAAGCTATGGCACAAGCACATCAAAATAAAGACAATTCTCACATGGCTTGCACATCTGCTGCAGACAATGTTTAAGATGGAGAACTGTGCTTCAAGTGACAGGAACAGGGAATGGCAGCATTTCAGGAGAGTCTGCCAGGGCAGTGCAGGTGTGCACATTAGTACTGCAAATGTAAGGGAATCTTGCCACTCCTTCCAGGAAAAGTTCCACAGTGAAGTTTTCATCATATAAATTTAGCTAAAGGGTTAGAACAGAATGGGGTAGGATAGAATAGGAGGGAATGGAATGGAACGGAACGGAACGGAACAGAACAGAACAGAATAGAATAGAATAGAATAGAATAGGAGAGTTAACCAGGTTGGAAAAGATTTCAGAGATCATCAAGTCCAACCTATCACCCAACACTATCTAATCAACTAAACCATGGCACCAAGTGCCTCATCCAGTCTCTTCCTAAACACCTCCAGGGATGGTGACTCCACCACCTCCCTGGGCAGCACATCCCAATGGCCAATCTCTGTTTCAGGGAAGAATTTCTTCCTAACATCCAGCCTAAACCTCCCCTGGCACAGCTTGAGACTGTGTCCTCTTGGACAGTTCTTCTGGGTTACCTCATTAATGCTAGATATGAGAAACTGCCTCTGATGTCCATACATTCTAGGATTTTAACATTCAAATACAAGACAGAAGTCTTTTGAGGTTTGCACAGCTCTCCATGTTGCTTGTGAGCATCAACCTGGCTACATTAGCTGGAGTGCTGCACCCTCCTATTCCATATTCAATTCTTATTCTCTCTTCCCAGGCTTATCAGCCACCTGATAAGCAGTGATGCTAGGTAAGAAACTACAAACTCCACATGAAAAGCTTTGTTTGGCCATAACTCAGCTGCTAACCCCAGCAACCAAAGCCTCAAAAGTACAATAACCAGAAACAGAGGGAAACTCCTTTTCATTCCCTGTTACTTTCACATCCCTTATCATGGTTCATTAGGTTTTGATCATCATTTCCAACAGATACCAAGTTGTGACATATCCCAGGTTCCAACATCTCCCAGGTTCTTCAAACTGGTACAATGGCTCTTTTATTAATTTTGTTACAGAATCACCAAGGTTGGAAGAAACCTCAAAGATCATCAAGTCCAACCTGTCACCACAGACCTCGTGACTAAACCATGGCACCAAGTGCCACATCCAGTCCCCTCTTGAACACCTCCAGGGATGGGGACTCCACCACCTCCCTGGGCAGCACATCCCAATGGCTAAAAACTCTCTCAGTGAAGAACTTTCTCCTCACCTCCAGCCTAAACTTCCCCTGGCACAGCTTGAGACTGTGTCCTCTTGTTCTGGTGCTGCTTGCCTGGGAGAAGAGACCAACCCCCACCTGGCTACAACCTCCCTTCAGGGAGATGTAGAGAGCAATGAGATCTCCCCTGAGCCTCCTCTTCTCCAGGCTAAGCAACTCCAGCTCCCTCAGCCTCTCCTCACAGGGCTGTGCTCAAGGCCTCTCCCCAGCCTTATTGCTCTTCTCTGGACACCTTCAAGTCTCTCAATGTCCTTCTTAAACTGAGGGGCCCAGAACTGGACACAGGACTCAAGGTGTCACCTGACCAGTGCAGAGTACAGGGCACAATGACTTCCCTGCTCCTGCTGGCCACACTGTTCCTGATGCAGGCCAGGATGCTGTTGGCCTTCTTGGCCACCTAGGCACACTGCTGGCTCATATTTAGGTGGCTGTCAACCAGCACTTCCAGGTCCCTCTCTGTTTGGCAGCCCTCCAGCCAATCTGACCCCAGCCTGTAGCACTGCATGGGGTTGTTGTGAACAAAGTGCAGCCCCTGGCACTTGGATTTGTTAAATGTCATCATGTTGGACTCTGCCCATCTGTCCAGTTGGTCAAGGTCCCTCTGCAGAGCTCTCCTACCCTCTAACAGATCAACATCTGCTCCCAGCTTGGTGTCATCTGCAAATTTACTGATGACTGACTCAATCCCCTCCTCCAGATCATTAATGAAGAATATTTTATGTTGGTTCTCTCTCACATAGTACTCAAACTTCAGAAAGAGTATTTTGCCTTACTGCTGTTGAAGTAGCTTTTAAGACTTGGTAGTTTCGCTAGTTACTGGCAATAGAAACAAAGCAGTGTGGATAGTGATTGGCACCACTAAACCACTGTAAAAGCAAAGGATGCTGAGGGCCTTTCCCTGATCTTTTAATTCATGTAACTTTGGGAAAGGTCAAGTCACCATATTTAATCCTTGCTGTGTGTCTCCCTCCTGTGTTTTAATATTCAGAGATAAAGAGAGAAGAAACGCAGCCAGCGAAGATAGATTTCTTTGCCCCCCTTACAGCTGCAGCGATACTGATCACACTTCTTCTGGGTTTTGTGATACTGAAGAACAGAAACAGCTCATCTACCAATCAGAGTAAGTTATTACCTCCCAGCTTCAGCTCTACTGTCCCTCAAGTCCCAGTCTTTGCTCTTTGTAATCATCCCTTTACCTACATTCAAGCTGCTGGCAGAAGGTTAAGTTTCATACTGGGCTGAAGCTAAACTTCCTGGGACTTAAACTAAGAAATTCAGTTCCTGCAACAACTTAATAAATCCAGCATAGGTCCAAAATATTTTTGTGCTGTGTGAAACTGCCATGGCACCAGCTTACCACTTTTCCCTGCAGTTCATCCTTTTATTCTGTTTTATTGGTACATTTGTCTCCTAAAACCACTAAGCTGTACAAACCTTTCTTATCCATCGTCACTTATAAGAAAGGTGGAGCTGGGGAAGGGAGGAAATGAGCCTTCCATCAAGTGCAAGCATCTCTGTCATCAGAGTGCTGAAGGATCCAAGGCATTGCTATAGAACAGTGTGGTGGGTTAACGCCCATCCTGAAAACAAAGGGGGGAGGGCTTGCGAGTGCTTTGCCCTCCCTGCAGGGCATTTTCCCCCTGGGAAACTGAGTCTGTTCCACTCCCCCCTTCCTGCCCAGCTAGGGTATAAAAGGGAGGACATTGCAGCCATTAGATCTCCTTTTTGGCTCCTGCCTCTTCTGGATGATAGCTACTGCATCTGCCTTCCTGCTCCTCTGCCACGTGGTTGAGGCTGATCCTTCTCCCTGCTCCTCTGTGCCTCTTCAGAGAGAGACTGGTTTTGTATTCTTGTTTTTTTTCCCCTCCCATCCATCCTTGTTCCTTGCCCCTGTGAACCTTAGCTGTTATTGTTTTATATATTTTAAAGAAAACTCTTTGCCTCTCTACTTCCAGGCCAACTCCAAATTATATCTTGGTGGATTTGCTCCTTCCCTTTCCTTTTTTTCCCTCTCTGTTGGGAGGGAGGACGGGGAGTGGGGGAGAGATTCTCAGACTTGCCCCCATCTGAGCTCTTAACTCCCAGTTAAGGCTCAAACCACTACAAACAGTCTGCCCAGTACCAGACTGGAAGAATCAACTTCTACTGGGAACAGAATTAGATCCTTGCATTGCATTGATCTATTTTGTTCCAGTGCTAGGTCTCAGCAGTCCGGGGTTTATCCTGCACTAAAATGATCCTCATGCTGACATCAGGGTTTGTCCTTCCTTGTAGCAAGAGGAAAGTGTATTATTCAGAGTCAGACCTGTTCCCTTCCACAGCCAATGTTCCTGAGTCCCACCTCATTCTTTTTCCAAATCCCAGGGAAACTGGACATTTCCTATCAGCTCTTGTTTCAGCTCCTGGTTCTCACATTTCTGTACCACACATGTTCATCTGTTTTAGGTGTTGGTCTAGCAGTTTAGGAGCTACCCAGCTTGAAACTGAGGCCATCAGTCAGACTGCTGACTGGGCACCATCTCTGTACATAGCAAGACTTGGCGTCCTGTGTTCTTAGATGCTCCTCCAGAGCAAGAATCCTTCTCACAAGCCCTACAGAACAACATGCAGAGTCTGAAATCCAATGTCCAGTGTTCTCTGCTTTGATTTTTGCTGCTGAATGGTGGTCAATAAGATGTTCTGCCTGTCTGCATGCTATCTTTTTGTTGTACCTTGCAATACACCCTGTGACATAGCAAAATCCTGTAAGTCAAAGCAGAAAGCACAGCTCCTGGGTTACTGAAGGGAATGCCTCAGAAAGAGAGTTATGGCACAACCTGTGGATCATAGCCATCACTGGAAACATGATCAGATGCAGACTATTGATCCTGAGCCATAAATGCTTTTGGCAGAACCAGTGTGGCTTTGTACCAGTAACTTCTTGTCAAGCTCCACAGCAGAAAGAGGAAGTTCAGGGCAGTTCTCCACCTTCTGAGAAAACCCATGCAATTCCTCTGAGGCATTTTAAACTAGAAACCACCTGAAGGCAACACTTGATTTAAAAATGATTTCTGGTTAGCTTAGGTGTTTGTTTGTTTGTTTGTTTGCTTGTTTACTACCATCCAAGCTTAATGTGTCCTCCACACTGTTTTCTTCTGTATCCTATACTAGTTGTGCAGGTGGGGGCAGGGGTAGAAAATGATAGCATGAGGTACCACTTATATGCCATTATCTAAGTAGATAGTTAAAAAAATGTTATATAAGTAGGTCATGTTCCACTTCAGTTGTCTCTGTTCTCCCTTTCTTCATTTTGCTTCAAACCTTGAAGACAGAGCAGTCTGTATTGCTGGCATGCTCAGCAAGAGGAAGTATCATAGAAGCATAGAATCAGTAAGGTTGGAAAAGACCTCAGAGATCATCAAGTCCAACCTGTCACCCAACACCTCAGGACTACTAAACCATGGCTTCAAGTGCCACATCCAATCCCTTTTTGAACACCTCCAGGGACAGTGACTCCACCACCTCCCTGGGCAGCACATTAATCCCTAGGTAAACATGCTCTGTTTCATTCCAAATGTGCCAGTTCTCCAGGGCTAGAAAGTCTCTGTGCCTTACATTCTTCAACAGCATTGTCATCTTGCAGCAGGAAGAATACAGCAGAATTAAGACAAACTTCTTCAGAGGTCTTGACTGTGTGTGTAGGTCTCACATTTTTGTCAAGAGTAGGGACATGAGTATCACATTCTCAAGACAAATCTCAGCTCACAGCAGCAGTCTGGGGACATAAATTCTCTGCAGTTTCTCCTGAGTGCAAGAATTCTTTGCTGTTAAATGATTATGTGGGTTGCTGGATACCTCCTCAAAATTTCACTCCATTTTGGAAACCATCCTCCAGAGCAAACTCCTGGCCAAGCTGTCAGCCCATGGCCTGGACAGCAGCACTCTGAGCTGGGTTAGGAACTGGCTGGAGGCTGAGCCCAGAGAGTGGTGGTGAATGGTGCCACAGCCAGCTGGCAGCCAGGCACCAGTGGTGTGCCCCAGGATCAGTGCTGGGCCCCATCCTCTTTAACATCTTCATTGATGATCTGGATGAGGGCATTGAGTCCATCATCAGCAAATTTGCAGATGACACCAAGCTGGGGGCAGGAATTGATCTGTTAGGGGGTTGGAGAGTTCTGCAGAAGGCCCTTGACAGGCTGGACAGATGGGCAGAGTCCAAGGGCAGGAGATTGAACACATCCAAGTGCCATTTTCTGCACATTGGCCACAGCAACCCCATGCAGTGCTACAGGCTGGGGTCAGAGTGGCTGAGAGCAGCCAGGCAGAAAGGGACCTGGGGGTGCTGGTTGACAGCAGCTGAACATGAGTCAGCAGTGTGTCCAGCTGGGCAAGAAGGTCAATGGCATCCTGGTCTACATCAGGAACAGTGTGGCCAGCAGCAGCAGGAAAGTCATTGTGCCCTGTACTCAGCACTGGTTAGGCCACACCTGAGTCCTGTGTCCAGTTCTGGGCCCCTCAGTTTAGGAAAGATGTTGAGTTGCTGGAAGGTGTCCAGAGAAGGGCAACAAAGCTGGGGAGGGGTCTGGAGCACAGTGCTGTGAGGAGAGGCTGAGGGAGCTGGGGTTGCTTAGCCTGGAGAAGAGGAGGCTCAGAGGAGACCTTCTTGCTGTCTCTAACTCCCTGAAGGGAGGTTGTAGCCAGGTGGGGGTTGTCTCTTCTCCCAGGCAAGAAGCACCAGAGCAAGAGGACACAGTCTCAGGCTGTGCCAGGGGAGGTTTAGGCTGGATTTTAGGAAGAAATTCTTCCCAGAAAGAGAGATTGGTCATTGGAATGTGCTGCCCAGGAGGTGGTGGAGTCACCATCCCTGGAGGTGTTTAGGAGGAGCCTGGATGAGGCACTTGGTGCCATGGTTTAGTTGATTAGATGGTGTTGGCTGATAGGTTGGACTTAATGATCTCTGAAGTCTTTTCCAACCTGGTTAATTCTGTATTCTGTAAGTGTGTGAGAGAATGTTCACGTACTTTTGAGTAAACCAAACCATTTGGGAGTCAGTTCATCAAGCTATCACACTAACATTCCAGATATTGTCATTCAGACTAATAGAGTTCAAACTTTATGACAAGGTAAAGGTTTTATTTTTATGTAAATATTTGTATTTGTTGGGAAACCTATTTAATGACTAATTAAAATATCCATATTTTTCTGTGTTGGTGTTTTATTCTCTTGCCATTAAAGCACTACATGGGGAGAGATTTACATTTGGCTTTCTCAGGAAGGAAAACCTCCCAGATTTCTCTCTTCACAGTATCACAGTATCACCAAGGTTGGAAGAGACCTCAAGGATCATCGAGTCCAACCTGTCACCACAGACCTCATGACTAAACCATGGCACCAAGTGCCACATCCAATCCCCTCTTGAACACCTCCAGGGATGGGGACTCCACCACCTCCCTGGGCAGCACATCCCAATGCCCAAAAACTCTCTCAGTGAAGAACTTCCTCCTCACCTTGAGTCTAAACCTCCCCTGGCACAGCTTGAGACTGTGTCCCCTTGTTCTGGTGCTGGTTGCTTGAGAGAAGAGATCAACCCCCATCTGGATGCAACCACCTTTCAGGTAGTTGTAGAGAGCAGTAAGGTCTCCCCTGAGCCTCCTCTTCTCCAGGCTAAGCAACCCCAGCTCCCTCAGCCTCTCCTCACAGGGCTGTGCTCAAGGCCTCTCCCCAGCCTTGTTGCCCTTCTCTGGACACCTTCAAGTGTCTCAATGTCCTTCCTAAACTGAGGGGCCCAGAACTGGACACAGGACTCAAGGTGTGGCCTAACCAATGCAGAGTACAGGGCACAATGATTTCCCTACTCCTGCTGGCCACAGGTGGCCAGGATGCCGTTGGCCTTCTTGGCCACCTGGGCACACTGCTTGCTCTTCCAAGCAAATGAATGAAAAGGTATTGCAGCAATGCCCAAGAATGGCACAGCTGAAGGTTTCATGTGTGCACCCATAGAGCTGGATATGTATGCCCAGCTCTGTGTGCACATCTCCTTCCTTTATTGACCTTGACACCTCAAAGATTTGCTGCAAAATTCCAGTCTGAAGATGTAGCCTCTTGGTTCTGTGCTCCAGGTGGTCAAATATCTCTCCAGTGGGTCACACAATCTTCTACAATGCTGGATAAATAAAGCATGTGAACCTCTCAGGTGGATACTCACTAGGTTAATGTTGTCCCTCTTGCTTTTTGATGTAACTCAGTTCAGATTTGTTGTGTTGTTTTTTTCCCTAGCATTTTCCCTTTCCATTCAAATCATTCACCTCAGACCCTCACTAGCATGTAAGTCTCCAGAACAACAGCTAAAGCATACTTTGCTCCTACCCAAACACCAAACCTCGTGGGTCCTCTGCCTTCCACATAGGTTTGCACACATCAAGACACACTCTTGGACACACAGCCTCAGAATCCTGTTACTAGTCCCTAAATCCTGATGGGCTGCTTAGATGCTCAGCTTTATGCCCTGAGAAAAAAGCAACCTTTCATGTTTGCCCCCAGGAGAAAACCAATGAGAATGGATAAAGTATCTGGAAACCTGTATTAGAACTCATGAGTCCTCCCCCAGCACACTAACTTAGCAGGGAAAAAATATAAACAGTCATTGAGCATATGGCAATTCAAGAGAATAAACAAAAAAATAAATAGAATTAGCCAGGTTGGAAAAGACCTTCAAGATCATCAAGTCCAACCTATCACCCAACACCATCTAATCAACTGAACCATGGCACCAAATGCCCCATCCAGTCTCTTCCTAAACACCTCCAGGGATGGTGACTCCACCACCTCCCTGGGCAGCACATTCCAGTGGCCAATCTCTCTTGCTGGGAAGAATTTCTTCCTAACCTCCCCTGGTGCACCTTGAGACTGTGTCCTCTTGTCCTGCTGCTGGTTGCATGGGAGGAGAGCCCAAACCCCACCTGGCTACAACCTCCCTGCAGGTAGTTGTAGAGAGCAAGGTCTCCCCTGAGCCTCCCCTTCTCCAGGCTAAGCAACCCCAGCTCCCTCAGCCTCTCCTCACAGGGCTGTGCTCCAGACCCCTCCCCAGCTTTGTTGTCCTTCTCTGGACACCTTCCAGCAACTCAACATCTTTCCTAAACTGAGGGGCCCAGAACTGGACACAGGACTCAAGGTGTGGCCTAACCAGTGCAGAGTACAGGGGCAGAATGACCTCCCTGCTCCTGCTGGCCACACTAAAGAGGTTTTGCTACATATCTTAGTTTGACCCTGCCAGTTTGACTGGTAGTGATAGTAGGACAGTGTGGAAGAAGTCACATGGTGGGCTAGGTTTATCTTTAGACAACTCCCTTCCATCTTTAATTTGTTCCTAATTAATAAAGTTCTTTATTTCCCTCCCCACCACCCCCTTCATTAGGATGCCTATCTCCTCCTATTACTTGATCAATTTCTCCAGTTTCTCTTTCTTGCTCTTTAAATCAACACTAATTACCTCCTGACACTGAGGACTGTTAAGGGGAGAGAAGGGAGATGGGCTTCAGGGGAAATTAAATTGTTTCATTTGGAAAAGATCAAACTCTACCAAGTCTGGTGCTAAACCATGTCTCTCAGTCCCTCAGCTCTGCCTGTCTGATCACCTCCAGGGATGGGATTCAAGCACCTCCCTGGGGAGCTTATCCCAGTGCTTGAGAACCCTTTCAGTGAAAAAGTTTCTTCTAATAGCCAACCTAAACCTCCCCTGGTGCAACTCGAGGCCATTCCCTGTTGTCCTATCACTTGTTACTGGGGAGAAAGGCCCTTCCCCCAGCCTCCTTTTAGCGGAGAGAGTAAAGTTTCCCCTCAGCCTCTGTTTCTGCAGACTAAACAACCCCAGCACCCTCAGCTGCTCCCCGGAAGACCTTTCACCACTTTTGTTCACAGTATCACAGTATCACTTAGGTTGGAAAGGACCTCGAGGATCATCAAGTCCAACCTGTCACCACAGGCCTCATGCCTAAACCATGGCACCAAGTGCCACGTCCAATCCCCTCTTGAACACCTCCAGGGTCGATGACTCCACCACCTCCCTGGGCAACCCGTTCCAATGCCGAATGACTCGCTCGGTGAAGAACTTTCTCCTCACCTCGAGTCTAAACCTCCCCTGGCACAGCTTGAGACTGTGTCCTCTTGTTCTGGTGCTGCTTGCCTGGGAGAAGAGACCAACCCCTTCCTGGCTACAACCACCTTTCAGGTAGTTGGAGATGGCAATGAGGTCACCCCTGAGCCTCCTCTTCTCCAGGCTAAACAATTCCAGCTCCCTCAGCCTCTCCTCATAGGGCTTGTTGCCCTTCTCTGGACCCAGTACAGCACATCAACACCTTTCTTGTCATGAGGGGCCCAAAACTGAGCCCAGTGCTAATCTTTATCTGTTCAGACGTGTTAATCCTCTGCACAGCAGGTGTGATGGCCACAGCTGAGGTGCTGGCACTTTTGTTCTCCAGATGAATACACTCAGATTCCCAGTCTCTCTCTTCACCCCCTGCCTAGGCCTTCATTTGGGTTTGGTTTTTTGCCAGCATCTTTATGAGCACGGCAAGCAAACAAATGTGCACACACCTGCTATGTATCACAGCATGTGACAGCTTCACTTAAACCCACCACTGCTTTATTTTCACATCTAGCATTATGAGTTTCAGAACATGCTAACAAAGAAATGGAAGCAGTGTGTTAAACCAGTATCCCATGCTCTAAGGTCAAATCTTGTCATCAGGCTTAGAGTTGCAATAGATTGCTTGTAATCTAGTCCAATGATTAGCCAGCACTGAATCACAGAACAGCTGAGGCTGGAATGGATTTAGGGAGACTGTCCTGTTCAACTCCCTGGGTCAGGCAGGGTCTGGCAGGGTCACCTGGAGAAAGTTGCCCAGGGTCGTGTTCAGATAGCTGCCAAGTAACTCTGAGGAGAGAGACTCCACAACCCTTCTGGGTGAGGTGCTGGAAGGTGTCCAGAGAAGGGCCAGGAGGATGAGCAGAGGGCTGGAGCACCTCTCCTGTGAGGACAGACTGAAGGAGTTGGGGCTGTTCAGTCTGAAGAGAAGGCTCCCAGGTGACCTCATTGTGGCCTTCCAGGATCTGAAGGGGGCTACAGGAAGGCTGGGGAGGGACTGCTCAGGATCTCAGGGAGTGATAGGACTAGGGGGAATGGAATGAAGCTGGAGGTGGGGAGATTGAGGCTGGAGGTGAGGAGGAAGTTCTTCCCCATGAGAGTGGTGAAGCCCTGGAATGGGTTGTCCAGGGAGGTGGTTGAGGCCCTGTCCCTGGAGGTGTTTAAGGCCAGGCTGGCTGAGGCTGTGGCCAGCCTGATCTAGTGTGGGGTGTCCCTACCGATGGCAGGGGGGTTGGAACTAGATGATCCTTGTGGTCCCTTCCAACCCTGACTGATACTATGATACTAAGACCTGCTCCATGGCTCAGTCACCCCTCACAGTAAACCAGGCTCTTCTTGTGTGCAGAAGGAACCTCCTGGATTTCAGTTTGTACCCATTGCCTCTGGTCCTGTCGCTGGGCACCACTGGAAAGAGCCTGACTCAGGTTAGCTCACACATTCCCTTCAAGCATTTATAATGATATCTCCCCTGAGGCTTCTCTGCTCTAGGCTGAGCAGTCCCAGCTCACTCAGCCTGTCATCAGAAGACAGATGCTCCAGTCCCTTCATCATCTTTGTGATCCTTCCCTGGACACTCTCCAGTAGGTTGATGTCTCTTTTGTACTGGGGGAACCCAGGAGTGGATACAGGACTCCAGGCGCGGCTCGGCAGTGCTGAGGGGAAGGATGCCTTCCCTGTGCCTGATGGTAATGCTTTCCCTGATGGAGCCCAGACACTGTTGGCCTCCTCTGCCACGAGGGTGCACTGCTGCTTCATCTTCAACTTGTCCCCGGGGCTGCCCGTGTCCTTTCCTGCGAAGCAGCTTTCCAGAGGGTTTGCCTCAGCCTGTGCTGGCACACGGGGTTATTGCTCCCAAGGTGCTGGACTTTACATTTCCCTTTGTTGAGGATTGCTCTCTGCTCATTTCTCAAGGTTCTCGAGATCCCCCTGGATGGCAGCACAACCCACTGGTGTGCCACTCCTCCCAGTTTATCATCTTTAAACGTGCAGAGGGTAGATTCAGCCCCCTCAGCCAGGTCACCAGCGAGCAGGAAAGTCACTTTGGCTGCAGGTTTGCTCACGTCAGCCAGTGCTACTGCAACAAGTGATATCTTCCTGTGGTTCATGTGGGAGGGGACAGGGTAGTACTGCTCTTCCAGAATATTCCACAGACACTTCTGAGGGGACTGTCATTAACAAACCATCTCATGGCTAACATCCCTTAACCCCAAACCTAACCCTAACCCTAACCTTAACCATAACACTAACCCTTAACCCTAACCCTAACCCTAACCTTAACCTAACCCTAACCCTAACCCTTAACCCTAACCCTAACCCTAACCCTAATCCTAACCCTTAACCTTAACCCTAACCCTTAACCCTAACCCTAACCTAATGCTAACCCTAACCCTTAACCCTAACCCTTAACCCTTAACCCTAACCCTAACCCTAACCTAACCCTAACCCTTAACCCTTAACCCTAACCTTAACCCTAACCCTTAACCCTAACCTTAACCCTAACCTTAACCCTAACCCTTAACCCTAACCCTAACCCTTAACCCTAACCCTAACCCTAATCCTTAACCCTAACCCTAACCTTAACCCTAACCCTAACCCTAACCCTTAACCCTAACCCTAACCCTAATCCTTAACCCTAACCCTTAACCCTAACCCTAACCCTTAACCCTAACCCTTAACCCTAACCTTAACCCTTAACCCTAACCCTAACCCTAACCTTAACCCTAACCCTTAACCCTAACCTTAACCCTTAACCCTAACCCTAACCCTTAACCCTTAACTTAATCCTCACCTTAACCCTAATCCTAACCCTAACCCTTTCTGGCAGAAAAGTATGTGAAGGTATTGACTGACAGCTGGCTGAAATTGAGCCAGCATGTACCCAGGTGGCCAAGGAGGCCAACAGCATCCTGGTGTGTATCAAGAACAGTGTAACCAGTAGGACTCAGCACTGGTGAGGCCACACCTTGACTAGTGGGTTCAGTTTTGGTGCCTTCACTATAAGACAAACAAAGAGGTGCTGGGGCACATCCAGAAAAGGGCAATGAAGTTGGTGAAGGGTCTGGAGAACAGGTTCTACACACTGGCCACAGCAACCCCATGCAGTGCTACAGGCTGGGGTCAGAGTGGCTGAGAACAGCCAGGCAGAGAGGGACCTGGGGGTGCTGATTGATAGTAGGCTGAAGATGAGCCTGCAGTGTGCCCAGGTGGCCAAGAAGGCCAATGGCATCCTGGCCTGGATCAGGAATAGTGTGGCCAGCAGGAGCAGGGAGGTCATTGTGTCCCTGTACTCAAGACTGGCTAGGCCACACTTGAGTCCTGTGTCCAGTTCTGGGCCCCTCAGTTTAGGAAAGATGTTGAGTTGCTGGAAGGTGTCCAGAGAAGGGCAATAAAGCTGGGGAGGGGTCTGGAGCACAGCCCTGTGAGGAGAGGCTGAGGGGCTGGGGTTGCTTAGCCTGGAGAAGAGGAGGCTCAGGGAAGACCTTCTTGCTCTCTACAACTCCCTAAAGGGAGGTTGTAGCCAGGTGGGGGTTGGTCTCTTCTCCCAGGCAAGCAGCACCAGAACAAGAGGACACAGTCTCAAGCTGTGCCAGAGGAAGTTTAGGCTGGATGTTAGGAAGAAATTCTTCCCAGAAAGAGAGATTGCCCATTGGAATGTGCTGCCCAGGGAGGTGGTGGAGTCACCATCACTGTCCAAAAAGGGATTGGATGTGGCACTTGAAGCCATGGTTTAGTTGTCAGGTGGTGTTAGATGATAGGTTGGACTTGAAGATCTCTGAGGTCTTTTCCAACCTGGCTGATTCTGTGATTCTGTGAGTGTCTGAGGGATCTGGAGTTGTTTAGTCTGGAGCAAAGGAGGCTGAGGGAAGACCTTTTCACTCTCTACAGCTCCCTGAAAGACACTGAAGTGAGTGGGTGTTGGTCTCTTCTCTCTGGCAATAAGTGATAGGATGAAATAGCCTCAACATGCTCCAGGGGAAGTTTAGGTTGGATATTAGAGGAAGCTTCTTCCCTGAAAAGGTTCTCAACCACTGGAACAAGCTGCCCAAGGAGGTGGTTAAATCCCTAATCCTGGAGATGTTTCAGAGACAGATGTGGTGCTGAGTGACATGGTTTAGTACCAGACTTGGCAGAGTTAGAGAATGGTTGTACTCAATGGTCTGCAAGGTCCTTTCCAGCCAAAGCAGTTCTATAGTTATGTTACCTTCTCTAAGGGAGCCATGTGAAGGCCTGTCTGATTTTGTATGTGTCATATCCATCCTATGTAGGAACAGCTCAGCACTAAAACATCTCAGATGGATCACAGCAGTTGCTTAACATTGCCTCCAGGCAAAGAATTGGAGTGAAAGGAGAAGGATGATTGACCAGATGAAAATTCTGAGGAGTTGATTTCCTGCATTTGAAATTAGATTCAAATAAATAAACACAATTGGAATGGCTGCTGCCTTTAGCTGCAGTGTGATTTATAATCTGGCATAAATGAAGCCTTTCTGCTGCAGGGAAAGCCTGGGGTGGATGCAGGGGAGCTAAACAGCTCCAAAGAGGAAACACTTAGAAGAAGGCATTTGTGAAGGTCCTGGTGTCAGGGCATACAGGAGAGCTGGCAGTGCTGCTCTCCAGCCATTTAGTGCTCAGGTTGTCAGCAACGTTATAACAAGCAAGGAATTTCCAAGGTGAGTAGACAAGTAAGGTGGTGTAAGTAGGTAAGGGGAGAAGCCCTGGAATGGGTTGTCCAGGGAGGTGGTTGGGGCCCCATCCCTGGAGGTGTTTAAGCCCAGGCTGGATGAGGCTCTGGCCAGCCTGATCTTTACTTTCTTGCTCTCTGCAACTACCTTGAGGGGGTTGTAGACAGGCAGAGGTTGGTCTCCTCTCCCAGGCAGCCAGCACCAGAACAAGAGGACACAGTCTCAGGATGTGCCAGGGGAGGTTTAGGCTGGATGTTAGGAAGAAGCTCTACACAGGGAGAGTGATTGCCCATTGGAATGTGCTGCCTGGGGAGGTGGTGGAGTCACCATCGTTGGAGGGGTTCAGGAGGAGACTTGATGGGGTGCTTGGTGCCATGGGTTAGTTGATTAGGTGGTGTTGGATGATAGGTTGGATACGATGATCTTGAAGGTCTCTTCCAATCTGGTCTAGTCTGGTCTGGTCTAGTCTAGTCTAGTCTAGTCTATTCCAGTGTGGGGTGTCCCTGCCCATGGCAGGGGGGTTGGAACTAGATGATCCTTGTGGTCCCTTCCAACCCTGACTGATTCTGTGAGTCTGAGTACTGTCACACTGTATCACGGGAGAGTAGAGCACAGAGATAAACTCTTTGGCTGAAGGCACAGGGAAGCCTTTGAAGGAGCCAGGTACAGGATCTGATCTCCGGAGAGCTGCTGCACTCTGTGATCTGTAAGAGCCAACTGATCTCAGGTCACTGCAGACCAATGCAACAGAAATCCAGACCCTGGGTTTTGCTTGGAAAAGGTTAGGAAAGGGTGCAGATGTTTCTGAATGGCATGTGAATGACAAACAGGTTTAAAACCTGGGAGGACTTTGTTCTGCAAAGGAGAAAGAGCACAGCAGAGGAAGCAAGCCAAGTCAGAGGCTTGAAAGTAGCAGCTTGGCAACTGTGGGTTAAAGGAAGTATTGGTTTATTGGTTTAAGTATCCTATATTCTTATTGGAATATGCTTTTGCACTATCTAGAGCAAATACCCCTGTTTGTCATCCATCCAAACAGCTAGACTTAATCTTTTATTAATAGCTGCATCTTTTAAACCAGTCATTGGTATTTCCATGGCTCCCTGGATGCTGAACCATTGCATGTGTGCAGGCAGTACACAGCAGAGTTGATAGATTTTCCACAGCAATCCCTCTGCAGCTCTCACTCCCTGTACACCTAAGGAAATATATCGCAGCAGCAGTACAGTGGGAGTCATAGAATCATTTCAGTTGAGGAGGAACATTAAGATCATGAAGTCCAACCATTATCTAACTCTACCAAGTGTGATGCTAAACAATATTCCCCAGCACCACAACTCTGCTGCCTTTAAACACCTCTAGGGATGGGGATTCAACCACCTCCCTAGGGAGCCTCTTCCAGAGGTTCAGAATCCTTCCAGTGAAGATGCTTCTTCTAACAGCTAACCTAAACCTTCCCTGCTGCAACTTGAGGCCATTTCCTCTAATCCTATCACTTTTAACTAGGGAGCAGAGACTGAGCCCCAGCTTGTTCCAACCTCCCTTCAGGTAGTTGTAGAGAGCAAGAAGGTCTCCCCTGAGTCTCCTCTTCTCCAGGCTAAGCAACCCCAGCTCCCTCAGCCTCTCCTCACAGGGCTGTGCTCCAGACCCCTCCCCAGCCTTGTTGCCCTGCTCTGGACATGTTCAAGTCTCTCAATGTCCTTCCTAAACCGAGGGGCCCAGCACTGGACACAGGACTCAAGGTGTGGCCTAACCAGTGCTGAGCATAGAGCACAATGACCTTCCTGCTCCTGCTGGCCACACTATTCCTGATGCAGGCCAGGATGCCATTGGCCTTCTTGGCCACCTGGGCACACTGCTGGCTCATGTTCAGCCTACTATCCACCAGTACCCCCAGGTCCCTTTCTGCCTGGCTGCTCTCCAGCCACTCTGACCCCAATAACTGAACCTCCTGAAGGGAGGCTGTAGCCAGGTGGGGGTTGATCTCTTCTCCCAGGCAACCAGCACCAGAACAAGAGGACAAAGTCTCAAGCTGTGCCAGGGGAGGTTTAGGCTGGATGTTAGGAAGAAATTCTTCCCAGCAAGAGAGATTGGCCATTGGAATGTGCTGCCCAGGGAGGTGGTGGAGTCACCATCCTGGAGGTGTTTAAGAGGAGACTGGCTGAGGCACTTGGTGCCATGGTTTACTTGATCAGATGGTGTTGGGTGATAGGTTGGACTTGACGATCTCTGAGGTCTTTTCCAGCCTGGTTAATTCTATTCTATTCTAGAAGAGTATCTGAGTCACAATATGCAGATGGGCATCAGTTACATGGGGAAAAAAAAATAGAGAGATGTTACAGAGGGGTCTCAGCCAGGTTTTTTTATCTCTGTGAAGGTCTGATTTGTAGTTTCTCTTCTTCCTGCAATGGCCAGAAAGAGCCCAGGTTTCTAAAAGAGAGAGAATGGAACAATTGTGGGAAATAATTTGGAGGAGAGACTGGGGGGACTTGAAATATGGTTATGTGACCTTGAAAATCATTTCAGCTTCTGAACACTTTAAAGCTTTAAAAAGATAAGTACTGGAAACAGAGAGGTCTTCCAGCTGAAACTGAAGGCTTCATTATGAAACCATTAAATCAGATATCATAACCATGTAATTTTCTTTTTCCCCCCTGCCCCACCAAGACTATTATTGAGTTAATTTATGAAAAGCTAGCAGGGCTGCTTTCAAAGCCTTAGCTTTTCCTAATGAGCAGTGTTACTGCAGGAAAAAATAAGACTCCATGACAGTACATAAGGACTGTATTTAATAGCAATGCAAAGCTCTTCACACGAGGGCCTGGGGAGCACATGCTGCTTGCCAGTAACAGATGTGTCTTCACCTGCTGGTGACCAGGTTTTTAATCAATAGAGTAGAACAGAATTAACCAGGTTAGAAAAGACCTCTGAGATGACTGACTCCAACCTATCACCCAACACCATCTGACCAACTAAAGCAGCTGTCAAAGTGTTGTGGTTTGAATCTTAGCTGGAGTTTAAGAGCTCAGATGGTAGCAAGAAAACAAAAAATCCTCCCCCCACCTCCCCAAGAAACTGCAGGTTAATCTACCACAAAATGATCTGCAGTTGGTTTGGAAGTAGGAGTAGTTTTTTTATATATATTCCCCAGCCTTCCTGGAGCCCCCTTCAGATCCTGGAAGGCCACAATGAGGTCACCTGGGAGCCTTCTCTTCTGCACACTGAACAGCCCCAACTCCTCCAGTCTGTCCTCACAGGAGAGGTGCTCCAGCCCTCTGCTCATCCTCCTGGCCCTTCTCTGGACACCTTCCAGCACCTCCACATCCCTCCTGGAATAGGGGCTCCAGAACTGGAGGCAGGACTCCAGGTGGGGTCTCACCAGGGCTGAGTAGAGGGGGAGGATCACCTCCCTCGACCTGCTAGCCATACTTCTCCTGATGCAGCCCAGGATCTGATTGGCTTTCTGGGCTGCAAGTGCACACTGAGAGCTCCTGGTGAGCTTTTTGTCCACCAGCACCCCCAAGTCTCTCTCCTCAGGGCTGCTTTCCAGCCAGTCACTGCCCAGCCTGCATTTGTGCCTGGGATTGCCTCCACCCAGATGCAGGATCGAGGCCCCGTCCCTGGAGGTGTTTAAGCCCAGGCTGGATGAGGCTGTGGCCAGGCTGATCTAGTGTGGGGTGTCCCTGCCCATGGCAGGGGGGTTGGAACTAGGTGATCCTTGTGGTCCCTTCCAACCCTGAATGAAACTATGAAACTATGAATATATATATACACATATATATATGTGTGTGTGTATATATATGTGTGTATACAGATATGTGTGTGCATATATATATCACTAAGAGGGAGGATTTACAAGGGTAAGGAATAAGGATGAATAGGAGAATATCCAAACCCAAATGTGGATGGCCTTGTATCTCCCTCAGTGTATGTGGATTTCAGTCCTTTAGAGAAGCCTGGGTGCAGCATGGAGAGGATCAGACCTGACCACATGGCAGAGCCAGCAGGCCAGCAGCAGCTGTTGGTCCTTTCAAACAGGCGAGGCAGGAACAAGGGGAAGGATGTCTGCCATGGCCTCCCCTGTATAGTCTTGCTGGGCAGGAAGGGGGAGAGGAACAGACCAACTGGTTAGGCCACAACTTGAGACCTGTGTCCAGTTCTGGGCTACTCCATTTAAGAAGGACATTAAGACTCTTGAACATGTCCAGAGAAGGGCAACAAGGCTGGGGAGAGGTCTGGAGCACAGTCCTGTGAGGAGAGGCTGAGGGAGCTGGGGTTGTTTAGCCTGGAGAAGAGGAGGCTCAGGGGAGACCTCATTGCCCTCTACAACTCCCTGAAAGGAGGTTGTAGCCAGGTGGGGGTTGGTCTCTTCTCCCAGGTAACCAGCACCAGAACAAGAGGACACAGTCTCAAGCTGTACCAGGGGAAGTTTAGGCTGGAGGTGAGGAGAAAGTTCTTCCCAGAAAGAGTAATTGGCCACTGGAATGTGCTGCCCAGGGAGGTGGTGGAGTCACCATCCCTGGAGGTGTTCAAGAGGGGACTGGATGTGGCACTTGGAGCCATGGTTTAGTTGTCAGGAGGTGTTGGATGATAGGTTGGACTTGATGATCTCTGAGATCTTTTCCAGCCTTATTGATTCTATGATTCTAACCCAGACCCAGGGGACCCCTCCTCCTGGGAGGGGGAAGCCAAGTCCACCTAGAGCAGGTTTCTTTTGTCCCCTGGGGGAAGCAGGGCTCTTGCAACCCTCTCCCCTCCTCCTTTCCCCCCAGGATGGGTGTAACCCAGCACACAAAGTTAGCAAGAAAAACAAACAAACAACCCAAGACACCAAACCAATGAACCATCACAAGAGAACAAAACAAACCAAACCCCCAACCAACCCACCTGCCCAACATAAAGAAACAAACAAAAAGCAAAACACACAGGGGAAAAAGGGGAAAAAGGTGCAGGTTCAGTTAATCTGGAGAGGATTCAAGATGAGGAGATAACCTGGAAGTTTGATGGTTTGTTTTTTTAACAGGAGCATCTGGAGGCATTAATTAGCCACATGGCTAAGCACAGAGGGAAGCATGATCTCTGTAGCTGAAAACATAACAAGGTATTATTTATAAGGGTAATCACTGTTTCTATAGTGTTCCCAGCACCGAGCTCAACAGTTCCTGATCAGGTTAGTAAAGCAGTGCCTACTGCCCATTGACAGCTTCCTGGCTCTTAAAGGAGGCTGAAGGGAGACTTACTTTCTCTCTACAACTCCCTGAAAGGAGGTTCAAGCAAGATGGGAGTCAGCCTCTTCTCCTTACCAATCAGTGATAAGACATATGGAAATGGCCTCAAGTTCATAGAACCAACAAGGTTGGAAAAGATCTCAGAGATCATCAAGTCCAACCTGTCACCCAACACCATCTAATCAACTAAACCATGGCAGCAAGTGCCACATCCAATCCCCTCTTGAACACCTCTAGGGATTGTGACTCCACCACCTCCCTGGGCAGCACATTCCAATGGCCAATCTCTCTTGCTGGGAAGAACTTTCTCCTCACCTCCAGCCTAAACTTCCCCTGGCACAGCTTGAGACTGTGTCCTCTTGCTCTGGTGCTGCTTGCCTGGGAGAAGAGACCAACCCCCACCTGGCTACAACCTCCCTTCAGGGAGTTGGAGACAACAAGAAGGTCTCCCCTGAGCCTCCTCTTCTCCAGGCTAAGCAACCCCAGCTCCCTCAGCCTCTCCTCACAGGGCTGTGCTCAAGGCCTCTCCCCAGCCTCATTGCCCTTCTCTGGACACATTCAAGTGTCTCAATGTCCTTCTTAAACTGAGGGGCCCAGAACTGGACACAGGACTCAAGGTGTGGCCTAACCAGTGCTGAGTACAGGGACACAATGACTTCCCTGCTCCTGCTGGCCACACTGCTCCTGATACAGGCCAGGATGCCATTGGCCTTCTTGGCCACCTGGGCACACTGCTGGCTCATGTTCAGCCAGCTGTCCCTGTCCCTGGTGGCATTTCAAAGACGCAGAAATGTGGTACTGAGGACATGGTTTAGCACCAGGCTTGGTAGAGTTAGGTAATGGTTGGACTCAAAGCTCTTAGAGGTCTTTTCCCAGGGAAATGATTCTGATGCTTTTCCGTTATTCTAACACTGTTCTATTTCTAGTTTTATTCCCTACTGATGAGGGCAAGTGACATGTAAGCACTTAAAAGCACGGGTCAGATTTGACCTTTGAGCATTGATATTTAATGCATTGGTACAAAACAGGCCTGGCATGGCTGTTTTGCAGCTCTGTGTTCAGTAAATAAGTTGTTATTCTGACTGCATCAGTACTGTAATGCCCAGGGCCCCAGGGCTGAGATTTGATACTTGGGAATCAGAGCCTGCATTAAGGCTAAGATTTAAACAAAACTATTGCTGCATTGTCTAATTGTTTTTCTCTCTTACAAAGGTGGACAGAGTGGAGGTAGAACAGAATAGAACAGAATAGAATTAACCAGGTTGGATGAGACCTTTGAGATCATCAAGTCCAACCTACCACCCAACACTATCTAATCAACTAAACCATGGCACCAAGTGCCTCATCCAGTCTCTTCCTAAACACCTCCAGTGATGGTGACTTCACCACCTCCCTGGGCAGCACATTCCAGTGGCCAATCTCTCTTGCTGGAAGAATTTCTTCCTGACATTGCATATACACACAACAGTTGCTGCAAACATCATTCACACATTAGAATCATAGAATCAATAAGGTTGGATAAGACCTCAGAGATCATCAAATCCAAGCTATCACCCAACACCTCAGGACTAACTAAACCATGGCTCCAAGTGCCACATCCAATGTTTTTTGAACACCACCAGGGATGGTGACTCCAGCACCTCCCTGGGCAGCACAGGCTGCGGTCGGAGTGGCTGGATAGCTCCCAAACAGAGAGGGACCTGGGGGTACTGATCAACAGCCGCCTGAATATGAACCAGCAGTGTGCCCAGGGGGCTAATAAGGCCAATGGCATCCTGGCCTGGATCAGGAATAGTGTGGCCAGCAGGAGCAGGGAGGTCATTGTGCCCTGTACTCTGCATTGGTTAGGCCACACCTTGAGTCCTGTGTCCAGTTCTGGGCCCCTCAGTTTAAGAAGGACATTGAGAGACTTGAAGGTGTCCAGAGAAGGGCAACAAGGCTGGGGAGAGGCCTTGAGCATAGCCCTGTGAGGAGAGGCTGAAGGAGCTGGGATTGTTTAGCCTGGAGAAGAGGAGGCTCAGGGGTGACCTCATTGCCCTCTACAACTACCTGCAAGGAGGTTGTAGCCAGGAAGGGGTTGGTCTCTTCTCCCAGGCAACCAGCACCAGAACAAGAGGACACAGTCTCAGGCTGCGTCAGGGCAGGTTTAGACTCGAGGTGAGGAGAAAGTTCTTCCCAGAGAGAGTTGTTAGCCATTGGAATGTGCTGCCCAGGGAGGTGGTGGAGTCCCCATCCCTGGAGGTGTTCCAGAAGGGATTGGATGTGGCACTTGGTGCCATGGTCTAGTCATGAGGTCTGTGGTGACAGGTTGGACTCGATGATCCTCGAGGTCTCTTCCAACCTTGGTGATACTGTGATACTGTGATCCTCTATGGCCAAACACTCTTTCTGTGAAAGAAAGGGCTGAGCATTGACTGCCTCAGCTCTACAATAGGAATAGTCCTTCCTTGCCTGGGTAAGCATCAGCCTCCCCTCTGGCAAATCGCAGGCATTTCACTACAAAGTTACATTCTGGTATTCTTTTTGGCTATGGGAAGGGCTAACCAGTTAACAACTACCCTACTAACAAAGCATTTTTTTCCCTTTTAAAAGTTAAATCCTTGATGCTGTAAGAACAAAGTGCATGGAGGAAGGAGCAGTCCCTGCTGTCGCTGACTTTCTGATTGCACGACTTGACTTTCTACTTGAACTCTCTCTACACATTAGTGTCCTCAGTTGTGAGATAAGGTAATGGTCTATGGGAAAGGCTAACCAGTTAACAACTACCCTACTAACAAAGTATTTTTTCCCCTTTTAAAAGTTAAATCCTTGATGCTGTAAGAACAAAGTGCATGGAGGAAGGAGCAGTCCCTGCTGTCGCTGACTTTCTGATTGCACGACTTGACTTTCTACTTCAACTCTCTCTACACATTAGTGTCCTCAGTTGTGAGATAAGGTAATGGCCTATGGGAAAGGCTATGGGAAAGGCTGACCAGTTAACAACTACCCTACTAACAAAGCATTTTTTTCCCTTTCAAAAGTTAAATCCTTGATACTGTAAGAACAAAGTGCATGGAGGAAGGAGCAGTCCCTGCTGTCGCTGACTTTCTGATTGCACAACTTGACTTTCTACTTGAACTCTCTCTACACATTAGTGTCCTCAGTTGTTAGATAAGGTAATGGTCTATGGGAAAGGCTAACCAGTTAACAACTACCCTACTAACAAAGCATTTTTTCCCTTTTAAAAATTAAATCCTTGATACTGTAAGAACAAAGTGCATGGAGGAAGGAGCAGTCCCTGCTGTCGCTGACGCTGACTTTCTGATCTCACGGCTTGACTTTGTACTTCAACTCTCTCTACACATTAGTGTCCTCAGTTGTGAGATAAGGTAATGGTCCCCAACCTACACAAAAACACTTTAGCATCCCCAAACAAAAGGCACTGTGGAAGCACCAAAGAACTGTTTACATGAGTTAAAAAATAACTTTCAACCTTTGCTCATGAGCGTGTGCACCATATGCTCAAAGGCCTGACAGCTCCAGCTTCATCTTTCGCCTGTGGATGCACTCTGTGACTTCACAGCCCTTATGCTTTTAGCTCCGTGGCATCCAAGAGGTTTCTTAGCAATCATATCCTGCCAGCAGCACAAATTCTTTGCTCCTCAGGATCTGGGAAATATGCTGCACTACTCTTTTCCACACTGCTCTTTGGAGAAGTTAACCTCTGAAGAAGCCTAAGCAAACAAACAAGAAATCTCACAAGCATCAGGGATTTGTAGCATGTGGAAAATGCATAGGGGTGGAAAAATAACTCTGTAGTTGTCAGCTGAACCTGATCCAAGCAATGTGATTGAAGATGATAACTTGACTTTGTTTTGTACAAAAAGACCTTTGTTTATACACTGGGTGCACAACGAGAGGAAACCATTAACAGCATTAAAATTGCTGGTCTGGAATAAGAAAGGCTTACAAGCCCTGTGAGGAAAGACTGAGGGAGCTGGGATTGCTTAGCCTGGAGAAGAGGAGACTCAGGGGTGACCTTATCACTCTCTACAACTACCTGAAGGGGGGTTGTAAACAGGCAGAGGTTGGTCTCTTCTCCCAGGCAGCCAGTACCAGAACAAGAGGACACAGTCTCAGGCTGCGCCAGGGGAGGTTCAGGTTGAATGTTGGGAAGAAGTTCTACACAGAGAGAGTGATTGCCCATTGGAATGTGCTGCCCAGGGAGGTGGTGGAGTCACCATCATTGGAGGTGTTCAGGAGGAGACTTGATGGGGTGCTTGGTGCCATGGGTTAGTTGGTTGGGTGGTGTTGGGTGATAGGTTGGACACAGTGATCTTGAAGGTCTCTTCCAACCTGGTCTATTCTATTCTATTCTATTCTATTCTATTCTATTCTATTCTATTCTATTCTATTCTATTCTACACCTCTCTACATTTAGCCCATAGTTAAGGCCAAACCATGGCAGTTACCCTTACCACTGGATGACGCCCTGCCCAGCAGAAAAGGGGAATGAGGAAAAGGTGAGAAAATATGTGAGTTAAAATGTAAACAGATTTAAGGAAATAACCAAATCAATACCAATTATCAATGCAATACATATACAAAGTTGTACGTAGCCCAGAAAAAGTGCAGCAGTCCTCAAGAACAGGAAAGGGGTAAAAAAAAGCCCAAGCAGCAAACCCCATCCTCATTAGACTTCCTTCTTCATACTGAGTGTGATGCTTATGGTCTGCAAGAAGGGCTCTGCAGAGGGACCTCGACTGACTGGACAGATGGGCAGAGTCCAACAGGATGGCATTCAACAAGTCCAAGTGCCAGGGGCTGTACTTTGGCCACAGCAACCCCATGCAGAGCTACAGGCTGGGGTCAGAGTGGCTGAGAGCTGCCAAACAGAGAGGAACCTGGGGGTGCTGATTGACAGCTTGCCTAAACATGAGCCAGCAGTGTGCCCAGGTGGCAAGAAGGCCAATGGCATCCTGGCCTGGATCAGGAATAGTGTGGCCAGCAGGAGCAGGGAAGTCATTGTGCCCTGTACTCTGCACTGGTTAGGCCACACCTTGAGTCCTGTGTCCAGTTCTGGGCCCTCAGTTTAAGAAGGACATTCAGACACTTGAATGTGTCCAGGGAAGGGCAACAAGGCTGGGGAGGGGTCTGGAACACAGCCCTGTGAGGAGAGGCTGAGGGAGCTGGGGTTGCTTAGCCTGGAGAAGAGGAGGCTCAGGGGAGACCTCATTGCTCTCTACAACTACCTGAAAGGTTTTTGTAGCCAGAAAGGGAGTTGGTCTCTTCTCTGTAGCAACCAGCACCAGAACAAGAGGACACAGTCTCAAGCTGTGTCAGGGGAAGTTTAGGCTGGAGGTGAGGAGAAAGTTCTTCCCAGAGAGAGTAATTGGCCATTGGAATGTGCTGCCCAGGGAGATGGTGGAGTCACCATCCCTGGAGGTGTTCAAGAGGGGATTGGATGTGGCACTTGGTGCCATGGTGTAGTCATGAGGTCTGTGGTGACAGGTTGGACTTGATGATCTTTGAGGTCTCTTCCAACCTTGGTGATTCTGTGATACTGTGATACCTGCAGCAAACTCAATTCAGCTGTCCTGGCTGACTCAGAACTGCTAATAGCCTGCAGCCTATGGATGGCCTGGGATTCAGTCCCAGCAAAACCATCCATTTCTTTTGTTCCAATAGTGACCTAGTTGTTGACCCAGCTACCAAGCAGAGCAGTGGATGTGGCCATGGAATAGTTAAGGTTATACTGGCCAGTCACAGACAGATAATGAGGCAAACAAGATTTGTTACAGACAATTAGATGAAGTCACAGCTGGTAAGGTGGAGAAACGATTTTCAAATACCCAGCACTAAAGGCCTGTGTAATAAATCACTGCTTGTTTGTTTGCAGAGTTACTCATTCTTGTAACCATCTGAAACTAATCTCTGCAATACTGAACATGGATATTAATTCTAGGGAGTCAATTCCTATTTGCAAAGGAGAGACAATGATTAGCAAGAGTGCCTTCAGAGAATTTCCCAGAAGTTGAAATCATAGTATCATATTATCATAGTACCATAGTATCAGTCAGGGTTGGAAGGGACCACAAGGATCATCTAGTTCCAACCCCCTGCCATGGGCAGGGACACCCCACACTACATCAGCCTGACCACAGCCTCATCCAGCCTGGTCTTAAACACCTCCAGGGACAGGGCCTCAACCACCTCCCTGGACAACCCATTCCAGGGCTTCACCACTCTCATGGGGAAGAACTTCCTCCTCACATCTAGCCTGAATCTCCACACCTCCAGCTTCATTCCATTCCCCCTAGTCCTGTCACTCCTGAGATCCTGAGCAGTCCCTCCCCAGCCTTCCTGGAGCCCCCTTCAGATCCTGGAAGGCCACAATGAGGTCACCTGGGAGCCTTCTCTCCTCCAGACTGAACAGCCCCAACTCCTTCAGTCTGTCCTCACAGGAGAGGTGCTCCAGCCCTCTGCTCATCCTCCTGGCCCTTCTCTGCACACCTTCCAGCACCTCCAGATCCCTCTTGGAATAGGGGCTCCAGAACTGGATGCAGTACTCCAGGTGGGGTCTCACCAGGGCTGAGTAGAGGGGGAGGATCACCTCCCTCAACCTGCTGGCCACACTTCTCCTTCCTTCTATGCCATTTTGTCATAGAAACTATTAAGACTTATGTAGAAAAGCAATGTAGTAGGCTCTAGAGCTGAACATGGTAACACATCTTCTTCCCTTGCCCTTCAAATGTGCTGTCAATGTTGACAAATTCCTGGGTGTTGGAAAGCCACACAGGAAATTCTTCTTGTCTATAGATGTGGAGGATGGAGCCAGGCTCTCCTCAGCAGTGTTCAGGGACAGGACAAGGGGCAATGGACACAAACAAGAAGACTGGAGGTTCCACATAAACAGAAGGAAAGAATTCTTCAGTTTGAAGATGGCAGAGCACTGGAATAGGCTGCCCAGAGAGGTTTTCAAGCCTCCATCTCTGGAGGCATTCCACCACCCCCACCCCCCTTGAGGATGTTTCTGTGTGATTTACTCTAGGTGATCCTGCTCTAGCAGATGGGGGTTGACCAGATGATCTTCAGAACTGTCTTCCAACCCCTGTGGTTCTGTGACTCTGTATGAAGACTGAAGACTTGGCTCTGCCCAAAGACAAACTCTAAGGCATAGGTCGGGTGGAAGTCTTTGACAAAAAGCAGGTGCAATACAACAGCTACATTAAAAACTACCTTTTATGTTTTGCAAAGGAAACAGTGTCCTTTCTGGTGGACATTGTAGATATCCTATCATCTCATTAGCAGATGTGACACAGAAGAGGAGATTAATTATTTCCTTTCTTTAATGACCAGATTTATTCAGTAGTGGCTGAGCACCACGTGTGACCATTTCAAAGGAAAGCAGATGTGGTTAATGAGAGCTTCATTAAGACTGATGATCAAACAATACTGTAGTAAAGGCATAAATTCAAAGAGAGGCATGTTATAAAGGCAGGGGAAAGCACTGTGACTGTGTAGTCCAACCTCTTCTGTAACAGGGGCTGTTGGATTTGGAATGAATGTCCTGGCTGTTAAAAGAAATCAGTTTTGAATTGCAGGAGCTTCTACCAGAAACTGGGGATAATTTTTCTGGCATCTATTTGTCAGCTATATGACAAAATTTACTTGATTTTTAAGTCTGAATTTGTTTAAATTCAAATTGCAAGAAATGTCTCCTGTTCTGCTGGGTGTCTGGGTGGAAACAGAGGCAAGTGGCTGTCTGTCCGTATCCGATGAGCTGAGGGTTTCCCCATCCCTCTTGGCTTAGCTCGGAACACCAAACAGGTAAGGCTCTCTGCTTTTTGCTTTTCTACTATGAAACTGTCTTTGGCTTTGAAACTGAAGAGCTCTCTTTTCCTACTTTCCACCCCAGCCATGATGGATAAAGAACTGGCTTGATGGCTGCACCCAGAGAGTGGCTGTCAATGGTCCATGTCCCAGGGGAGGCCAGGGACAAGCAGAGTCCCTCAGGGATCAGTCCTGGGACCAGGCCTGTTCAACATCTTTGTGGGTGCCATGGACAGTGGCACTGAGTGCACCCTCAGCAGGTTTGCTGATGACACCAAGCTGAATGGTGCAGCAGACAGCTGGAGGGAAGGGAGGCCATCAAGAGGGACCTGGACAGGCTGGAGAGGTGGGCACAAGCCAACCTCAGGAGGTTCAACAAGACCAAGGGCAGGGTCCTGCAACTGAGTGGAGGCAATCCCAGGCACAAATGCAGGCTGGGCAGGGACTGGCTGGAAAGCAGCCCTGAGGAGAGAGACTTGGGGGTGCTGGGGGAGGAGAAGCTCACCAGGAGCTCTCAGTGTGCACTTGCAGCCCACAAAGCCAATCAGATCCTGGGCTGCATCAGAAGTGTGGCCAGCAGGGCAAGGGAGGTGATTCTCCCCCTCTACTCAGCCCTGCTGAGACCCCACCTGGAGTACTGCATCCAGGTCTGGAGCCCCTATTCCAAGAGGGATGTGGAGGTGCTGGAAGGTGTCCAGAAAAGGGCCAGGAGGATGAGCAGAGGGCTGGAGCACCTCTCCTGTGAGGACAGACTGAAGGAGTTGGGGCTGTTCAGTCTGGAGAAGAGAAGGCTCCCAGGTGACCTCATTGTGGCCTTCCAGGATCTGAAGGGGGCTACAGGAGGCTGGGGAGGGACTGCTCAGGATCTCAGGGAGTGATAGGACTAGGGGGAATGGAATGAAGCTGGAGGTGGGGAGATTGAGGCTGGAGGGGAGGAGGAAGTTCTTCCCCATGAGAGTGGTGAAGCCCTGGAATGGGTTGTGCAGGGAGGTGGTTGGGGCCCTGTCCCTGGAGGTGTTTAAGGCCAGGCTGGCTGAGGCTGTGGCCAGGCTGATGTAGTGTGGGGTGTCCCTGCCCATGGCAGGGGGGCTGGAACTGGATGATCCTTGTGGTCCCTTCCAACCCTGAATGATGCTATGATACTTGATGGCTGTGATAAACTCACACCTTCACCTTCCTTTTCATCCACTACACAATTGTATCTCTTTCAAGTTTTCACTGAGGCATTTTTTTCCCAAATAATTCTTCAGTCTTTTTTTTCCCCTTGCTTATCTCCAGATTTAAGGCCATCTGTCTTGAAGTGACAACACTTACACTTCATACCCCATTCCATCTGTTGCCACAGCAGTGCAAGTCAGAGGTAGAAGATGCCCAGTTTATAAACTAATGCTTTTCTGTGCACCATTGGTTGGGTGAACCTGATGTTCCTTTTCATGTCCATTGAGACATCCAACTGCTTTCACAGCAGCTGAAGACTAAGCCATGGTGAAGACATGGTGGTGAATAGCTGAGGTAAGACTGATGGCATCTTAGTTTCATAGTTTCATAGTTTCATTCAGGGTTGGAAGGGACCACAAGGATCATCTAGTTCCAACCCCCCTGCCATGGGCAGGGACACCCCACACTACATCAGCCTGGCCACAGCCTCAGCCAGCCTGGCCTTAAACACCTCCAGGGACAGGGCCTCAACCACCTCCCTGCACAACCCATTCCAGGGCTTCACCACTCTCATGGGGAACAACTTCCTCCTCCCCTCCAGCCTCAATCTCCCCACCTCCAGCTTCATTCCATTCCCCCTAGTCCTATCACTCCCTGAGATCCTGAGCAGTCCCTCCCCAGCCTTCTTGTAGCCCCCTTCAGATCCTGGAAGGCCACAATGAGGTCACCTGGGAGCCTTCTCTTCTCCAGACTGAACAGCCCCAACTCCTTCAGTCTGTCCTCACAGGAGAGGTGCTCCAGCCCTCTGCTCATCCTCCTGGCCCTTCTCTGGACACCTTCCAGCACCTCCACATCCCTCTTGCAATAGGGGCTCCAGAACTGGACACAGTACTCCAGGTGGGGTCTCACCAGGGCTGAGTAGAGGGGGAGGATCACCTCCCTCGACCTGCTGGCCACACTTCTCCTGCTGCAGTCCAGGCTCTGGTTGGCTTTCTGGGCTGCAAGTGCACACTGAGAGCTCCTGTTGAGCTTCTCCTCCCCCAGCACCCCCAAGGCTCTCTCCTCAGGGCTGTTTTCCAGCCAATCCCTGCCCAGTCTGCATTTGTGCCTGGGATTGCCTCCACCCAGATGCAGGACCTTGCACTTGCTCTTATTGAACTTCATGAGGTTGGCTTGTGCCCACCTCTCCAGTCTGTCAAGGTCCCTCTGGATGGATCCCTTCCCTCCAGCTGTCTGCTGCACCACACAGCTTGGCGTCATCAGCAAACCTGCTGAGGGTGCACTCAGTGCCACTGTCCATGGCACCCACAAAGATGTTGAACAAGCCTGGTCCCAGGACTGATCCCTGAGGGACTCTGCTTGTCCCTGGCCTCCCCTGGGCCATGGAGCCATTGACAGCCACTCTTTGGGTGCAGCCATCAAGCCAGTTCCTTATCCATCTAGTGGTCCACCCATTGTGTGAATCTAAAGAGAGACTGAGAACTATGTTCACCCTGGGTTTAAGATTTGATTTTATTTGGATCTTGATCCAAATTTTAAGGTCCTGATTGAAGTATATTGATTAGGAGCAAACATTACCCCATGCTCTGCTCCATACAGAGACACCCCTAGGGGGTTCAGATCTTTCGACTGGACTTATCCTTTCCCTCAGCTTCTCTTATGTGTTGCATAGTAAGCATCCTAAAGGATGTGCTTTACAGCTCATCACTTGTACTGCCAGTTCTTTGTCTGTCTGATATTATTAGAGAACAACAGGAAACAGCAACTCATTTGTAGAAAGGCAAATTCCTGTGATTTATAGGGAGGAATGCAATAGTATGCAGCCTCTAGTACAATAAAAACTCTCACTTACAAAGATTGTAGGGAGCAGTAGCTATTAGCCATCACCATCATGAATAATTAACTATGACAGCATCTGAACTTGAGATTTACCTCTCAGTTACTGTTTGCCCAGTCAGATACAGAATCAGGCTGTGCCAGAGGAGGTTCAGGCTGGAGGTTAGGAGGAAGTTTTACACAGAGAGTGATTGCCCATTGGAATAGGCTGCCCGGGGAGGTGGTAGAGTCACCATCACTGGAGGTGTTCAGGAGGAGACTTGATAGGGTGCTTGGTGCCATGGTTTCGTTGATTAGGTGGTGTTGGATGATAGGTTGGACCCAATGATCTTGAAGGTCTATTCTATTCTATTCTATTCTATTCTATTCTATTCTATTCTATTCTATTCTATTCTATTCTATTCTATAATACCTGGATGTGAGGAGGAGGTTCTTCCCCATGAGAGTGGTGAAGCCCTGGAATGGGTTGTCCAGGGAGGTGGTTGGGGCCCTGTCCCTGGAGGTGTTTAAGGCCAGGCTGGATGAGGTTCTGGCCAGGCTGATCTAGTGTGGGGTGTCCCTGCCCATGGCAGGGGGGTTGGAACTAGATGATCCTTGTGGTGCCTTCCAACCCTCACTGATACTATGATACTATGATACCTGAACTGGCCAAAACTAAACATCAACCCTACACCCAGTCAGTCTATCAAAGTCTGCTCACACCTGCAACCACATGGAACAGAACTGACTCTTTAAATAATTCAGAAGGCTGTTTATTATTCACAGTCTGAATTCTCTTGGAATGCTACAGTTCTGGAGCAGGGTCTAGTTGACGGCCTGTAGCTAGTGGTGCTCCCCAGGGGTCAGTCTGAGGTCCAGTCCTGTGCAGTATCTTCATGGATGACCTGGATGAAGGGACAGAGTGTACTCCTAGTAAGTTTGCTGATGATACAAAACTGGGAGGAGTGGCTGGCACACCCAAAGGTTGTGATGCCATCCAGCAAGACCTGGACATGCTAGAGACTTGGGCAGAGGGAAACCTCATGAAGTTGAACCATAACCCCCTGCATCAGTACAGGTTAGGGGTTGACCAACTGGAGAGCAGCTCTGCAGAGAAGAACCTGGGAGTGCTGGTGGACAAGAAACTTGCCAGCAATATGCCTTTGTGGCCAAGAATGCCAATGGCATTCTGGGGTGCATTCAGAAGAATGTGGCCAGAAGGTCAAGGGAGGTTCTCTCTCTCTCTACTTGGCCCTGGTGATGCTGCACCTGGAGTATTGTGTGAATTCTTGGCTCCTCAGTTCAAGAAAGACAGGCAGCTACTGGAGAGAGTCCAACAGAGGGCCAATAAAAGATGCTGAGGGGATGCAAACATCTCTCTTACAAGAAGTGGGTGAGAGACCCAAGGCTCTTTAGTCTGAAGAAAAAAGACTGAGAAGGGAAATATCTCTTATCCAAAGTGAAGCAGGAGATCAGGAGGTAAGGAGCTGTGGGGAGCATGAGGGAAGCTCAAGAGGCTTCCCCTGAGTAAATGAGCACTTAAGCTTCAGTTTTGACCTTGAAACTTCTGAATACATAGATACAGGTCTTCCAAAAGCACTACTAAATATTGGGGGAAACATTCTTAAAACTATCCAGCTGCAGCCTCAAAGTCTTCTGATCTCAGCCTGGTTTTGTGGTTTTAATCCTATGGTATAACTTTTGCTTGAGTTGTCAGTGCTGAAGAGATGTTTGAAAGCCTCCTCTGAGGTCACATTTGATGGTTCTTCATCCCAGCACTTCACTAACTGCAGTCCAGCACAAAGGGAATAAGGTTTACAGACTTGCAGACTGGATAATCACTATCTCCTCAGAGAGATGTGCCGCCTTTGTGCTTTAGTCTGAGGGAAAAAGTGGGCAGGGGGTTTTTCTGCAACATTCCTGAACCAAACTTTGGAAATAGAAGAAATAAAGAAGAAGAAATAAAGGTGTGAAAATGAGGGAAGAAAGTGAGAGAACCAAAATCAGAAGGAGAAACAAAACTGCCTGAGACAAGATCAGAGAATGCAGGAGGAGCCTGACTGGGAACAGCAGACACTAGTAAATCTTGCCTTCAGCTCTGGCAAGCTTCATCCTCAGTGGCCCTGCTTCTTCACACTAGTTGTCCCTTTTCATTTATGAGCAAGCAGACATACTGCTCACCACACTGCTTTTAAAATCCTTGTTAACAGGCTCTGGAGCTGAAACGTAGACAGTCCTGCTTCTCAAGGTTATTGCTTGACGCTGGCAGCCTTCTGGTGCAGGTATCACCACATCCATTTTGGCTGTCTCACATCAGGCACATTCTCTTTGCAGTCATGAAGTGCAGACATGAAACTGTTATTTTATCCCTGGCTAGCTCCTGAAGCACACAGGATGATTCTGTCATGAGAGAAAACAGCCAGCTCACTCTGCTGCCCCACGTAGGCCAAACGTGACCTATAGATCAAACAAATGCTGGGGGTGTGTGTGTGTGTGTGTGTGAATAATAAATGAAGGAGCTGTGATAGTTATTAATAACATTTTCAGCAGGGAATTCATTGCTGAAAAGTCACAGCAAAACGAGAATTCATTGCTGAAAAGTCACAGCACAACGAGAATTCATTGCTGAAAAGTCACAGCACAATAGGACTTTAAGAAGAATGTGTTTGGCTGTGATTAGCAGAGGGACGATGTTCTTTGTGTGCTTCTGCTTTGATATTCAGCAAATACCTTGGAGTTTTTGTTTTGGTTTTTCATACTCCCCAGGGCAGGATATTCCAGGATTGCTCAACAAACAACCACTCCAATGATGTTGCTTAGGCTGCCTGTATCTGCAGAGTAGCCCTGCCCAACTGCGCAGATCCTTTACACAACAAAAGCGAAGGAGAGAGAAAAAACACTTCAGGATAATCAAATAAGAAGAGACTGTGCCTGGAAAAAAAAGGAACAGGAGGGCAAAGAAGATGAAAAGGGAAAGGAGCAAAGAAAAGGTGAGAGTGGAAGCAGCTATTTCCAGATCTGTATACCAGGAACACAGACCCTCACCAAGAAAGCAAGAACATTTCCAAAGGAGTTTGGAGGTGGTCCTGGAAAATGCACATGCAGAACAACTCTGCAATGGCAGCAGGGGGGATGGACTGGATGTGAACTTACTGGGTCTCTTCCATCTCCAGTTCCTAGGAAAACAGTCACCATTCTTTAGCAATATGATAAATATTTAAAAAAATCAGAGATACAAACTAAATGAAACATATTAAATAACAAGTTCAGCCAATTTAATCATGACTTTTCAACTTTTTAAGTCAAGACAGCAGGAAGGAAGAAGGAACAGGCTTGAGATTTTGAGTCCTCTTTGTTTAAGGCTAGCTCACATAGGACACACCTTCATGAGACTTATTCAATAACATTTGTGGAGCTGGGCTGGAATTGTTGTTGGATTGTCCTCAGTCCACAGGGTTGCTGGTTTTGCCCAATGCACATTGGGTTCTGTCTCTCTCTAGCAGCCCTTAATTCAGACTTTGCATTGTTTATGCTCCACTCCTAGCTGGACCACTAGATTGCATTTTTGGGTGGTGTAATACCACTCTAGGCCTTTCAGCATTCACTCAGCTGATTCTTTTCTTCATTCCAGCACTGACCAAAACAACATCAACTGCCCTTCAAGAGCAAATCTGCTCCTCTGTAAGGGATCTGTGTGTTGCAGATACAGAGACTCCATGGTCCTCAGCAGGGGAGGAAGAATTTTTGGCTTGAAAAACATAGAAACTCATTATCTGAGCACGTGGTGTATCCATAAAGTCTAGCAGCAGTGAGGGGACTTGTGATCCATGGGACAGCCACTAGACAGTGATATAGCCACATCTACATAACCAAAGTATGTCAGCTCCACACCCCTGTACCAGCCCCAGCCTCTCTCTAGTGTTTCCTTCATAGCTGAACAATTCAGATTTTCTCTGGATCCTAGGCAAAATTCAGCTTCTGAGTACCCATCATAGAGTCTCAGCAGAGAGGAAGGCTTGGTTGAAGCCTTTTCTCCTGTAAAAGCCAAAGATGAGCCCACTATCCAGCACCTCAATGACTTCTTTTGTAGCAAAGGGTCCAAAACAGACTCCAGTGCTGATGGTGTGGCCTCACCAATGCAGGGAGACAATCACTTCACTACTCCTGCTGGTTATGCTGTTCCTGATGGAAGCCAGGATGCTGTTGGCCTTCATGGCCACCTGGACACACTGCTGGCTCATCTTCAACCAGCTGTCAACTAACAGGGCTTTCTCTGCTGGGCAGCCTGGAGCATTCAGAGAAGGGCAACAAGGCTGGGGAGAGGTCTGGAGCACATTCCTATGAGGGGAGGCTGATGGAGCTGGGGTTGCTTAGCCTGGAGAAGAGGAGGCTCAGGGGAGACCTCATTGCTGTCTCAAACTACCTGAAGGGAGGTTGTAGCCAGGAAGGGGTTGGTCTCTTTTCTCAAGCAACCAGCACCAGAACAAGAGGACACAGCCTGAAGCTGCACCAGGGGAAGTTTAGGCTGGAGGTGAGGAAGTTCTTCACTGAGACAATCATTAGTCATTGGAATGTGCTGCCCAGGGAGGTGGTGGAGGCACTGTCCCTGGAGGGGTTCAAGAGGAGATTGGATGTGGCACTTGGTGCCATGGTCTAGTCATGAGGTCTGTGGTGACAGGTTGGACTCGATGATCTTTGAGGTCTCTTCCAACCTGGGTGATTCTGTGATTGTTGTGACCTAAGTGCAATACCCAGCACTTGGCCTCGTTTAATTTCACATCATTAGCCTCAGCCCATCGATCCAGCCTGTCCAGGTCTCTCTGCAGAACCTTCCTACCCTCAAGCAGCTCAACAGTCCTTTCCAACTGTCATTTTACATAACCACATCTCAGATACTGGGCCATGCAATACCTATAGCATAAATTCTATGGTTGGCTAAGTTGGGGTAGTGCAGCAATGAATACAGCAATAGCTGACTTACAGATGCTGCAGAAGAGGTTTGGAAAGGTGATCTGATCTGGATCAGTGCCTGTTTCCAAGCTCATGTTTTCCTCCATCTTTCCTCTCTCACCCCCATAACTATAGCTAGAGGATTATGTAGAACAGCCATCTTCCTCTTCTCCCTCTGTTTCTGCACAGCCAGAGGACAGTCTTTAAAAAATCTTTAGTTTTCTTGCTGCACTACAGTGTGGTCCTGAAAAAACCTGCTTTGATGCACAAAGGAATCTCTACTGTTCATTCAAATGAGTTTATTTGGGTTTGGCATTCAAAACATTGACACTTTCGGCTGCTGCAGGGAAGTGAGAGGCTTGTTTGAGTTCCTAAATGAAGGTTTAGCTAAACCTTAATAGGGAATGGAGAAAACAAATGAAATTATCAAAATTAACTGCATCCCAATTCATTAAATGCCTTGGGAGGGCCTAGGGAGCTTTAAGTCCCCTGGCAATTCTGTTGATAGTAGGCTGAACACGAGCCAGCAGTGTGCCCAGGGGGCCAAGAAGGTCAATGGCATCCTGGTCTGCATCAGGAACAGTGTGGCCAGCAGGAGCAAGGAGGTCATTCTGCCCCTGTACACTGCACTGGTTAGGCCACACCTTGAGTCCTGTGTCCAGTTCTGGGCCCCTCAGTTTAGGAAGGAGGTTGACTTGCTGGAACAGGTCCAGAGAAGGGCAACGAAGCTGGGGAGGGGTCTGGAGCACAGCCCTGTGAGGAGAGGCTGAGGGAGCTGGGGTTGCTTAGCCTGGAGAAGAGGAGGCTCAGAGGAGACCTTCTTGCTGTCTACAACTCCCTGAAGGGAGGTTGTAGCCAGGTGGGGGTTGGTCTCTTCTCCCAGGCAAGCAGCACCAGAACAAGAGGACACAGTCTCAGGCTGTGCCAGGGGATGTTTAGGTTGGATGTTAGGAAGAAGTTCTTCCCAGCAAGAGAGATTGGCCTTTGGAATGTGCTGCTCAAGGAGGTGGTGGAGTCACCATCCCTGGAGGTGTTTAGGAAGAGCCTGGCTGAGGTACTTGGTGCCATGGTTTAGTTGATTAGATGGTGTTGGGTGATAGGTTGGACTTGATGATCTCAAAGATCTTTTCCAGCCTGGTGAATTCTGTTCTGTTCTATTCTAATCTAATACAGGGACTAGTCATTTATTCATGTTAAGCCTCATGGACCTTCTTCAACAGTAAACATCTCTGTCATGACTTCAGGGTGCAAAATACCATCCACTTCTAACACACATTAGATGTCACTCTTACCAGTACATTGCAACTCTAACAACATTTCTATTGACAGCTACTTTTTCAGGTTTTGGACAAAGAAAACTGGACTTTCAGGACAGATCCAGGCCAGTAGTTTCAGGCTACCAAATGGCACCAGAATCTGAGCATAGGGCTATGAGCTACTTTTCTTCAAACCACCCCCTCGCCTCCAGCAACGTATTAGGCAAATAAGTTTCAGGTATAAAGCGTGTAACAAGCTCAGTGTCACCCTCAGCCAGCGCTGGCAGGTCTGATGACATGCAAAGCCAAGTCATGTAAGTGCTGCCAAATAACGATGCAACATTTTGTTCTCGGTATTTTAACTGCCCATGTGGAAGAACCTGGCAAAGCTGGAGCTGTAGGCATCCACACAACCACACAGAGCAGTCTACTGTACAGAGGGAGCTGAAGATTTTCTGTTTTGAGAAAGCAAATGTGTTCAGGTGTGCCTGGCAGGACCTGCGGAGGGACTGTCCCCCTGTGCCCAACATTGGTGAGGCCAGACCTTCAGTACTGGGTTCAGTTTTGGGGGCCTCACTATCAGAAAGACATTGAGGTGCTGGAGCAGGTGCAGAGGAGGGCAATGAAGCTGGTGAAGGGAGCAGGTGCAGAGGAGGGCAATGAAGCTGGTGAAGGGAGCAGGTGCAGAGGAGGGCAATGAAGCTGGTGAAGGGAGCAGGTGCAGAGGAGGGCAATGAAGCTGGTGAAGGGAGCAGGAGCAGAGGAGGGCAATGGAGCTGGTGAAGGGAGCAGGTGCAGAGGAAGGCAATGAAGCTGGTGAAGGGAGCAGGAGCAGAGGAGGGCAATGAAGCTGGTGAAGGGAGCAGGTGCAGAGCAGAAGGCAATGAAGCTGGTGAAGGGAGCAGGTGCAGAGGGTGCAAGGCAATGAAGCTGGTGAAGGGAGCGGGTCCAGAGGAAGGCAATGAAGCTGGTGAAGGGAGCAGGTGCAGAGGAGGGCAATGAAGCTGGTGAAGGGAGCAGGTCCAGAGGAAGGCAATGAAGCTGGTGAAGGGAGCAGGTGCAGAGGAGGGCAATGAAGCTGGTGAAGGGAGCAGGTCCAGAGGAAGGCAATGAAGCTGGTGAAGGGAGCAGGTGCAGAGGAGGGCAGTGAAGCTGGTGAAGGGAGCAGGTGCAGAGGAGGGCAGTGAAGCTGGTGAGGGGAGCAGGTCCAGAGGAGGGCAATGGAGCTGGTGAAGGGTCTAAAGAACAGGGCTTGTGAGGAGTGGCTGAGGGGACTGGGGTCATTTAGTCTGAAGAAAAAGAGGCTGAGTGGTGACTTTCTCAAACTCTACAATTGCCTGCAAGGAGGTTGTACTGATGTGGGGGTTGGTCTCTTCTCCCTGTTAACAACTCACAGGATGAGAAGAAATGGCCTCAGGTTGTGTCAGGGGAGATTTAGGTCTGGCATAGAAGAACCCTCTTCCCTGAAAGGTCTCTCAAAGACTGGAACTGGCTCCCCAGGGGGGTGGTTGAGTCCACATGCCTGGAGGTGTTTAAAAGCAGCAAAGATGTGATGCTGAGGGATATGGTTTAGCACCAGCCTTGGATGAGTTAGTTAACGTTTGGATTCGATGATCTGAAAAGTCTTTCCCAACCCAAACGATTCTGTGCTTCCAAGGACTGCAAGTCTGTAGTTCTTATTCTCTGCAGTGAAGAGTGCACAGGGCTCAGGCACCAGGGAACAACACAAAACAGGTGCCCAGACTTCCTAAAACAGGTTGCCAGACTTCTGTAGTGTGAACGGGAAGATGCTCCCAGTCTGGAAGGGCAGAACGAGTGAGCCACGCTTTGTGTCCCGAGGAGAGCATCCTGCCCGAGGGCTGGGCACCCGGGTGACAGCCTGCCGCCTGCCTCCAGGTCCAGGCCGCTGCCCTCCGTGCCCCGGCTCAGCCGTCGGCAGGCTCGCGAAGCGGCACCCGACTTTCCCTGCGCTACCCACGGCGCCCCGGCCGGAAAGAGGGCTGCCGCGCGCGGCGGGAGCGCGGGCCGCTACCTGCGGGCGCTGCGCGGCGCGGGGCGCGGCCGGGGGGGCCCTCTGCGCCTGGCGTGGCCCTCGGGAGCGGGCCCTGGGGAGCGGCGGAGGCGGCGGGGAGGGCCGGGCCGGGGCCCTGACCAGGGGATTCTCTCTCTCCCCCACCCCCTCCTCCTCTCGCCGCCGGTTCTCCCGTGAGGCTGCAAGTGCCGCCGCGGCAGCTGGGGGGGCCGGCGGGGGATGCTGCTGCTGCCGCTGCCCTGCCCAGCGCTGGAGTACGGGCAGGAGCTGGTGGCGGCGGGACGAGGTGAGCGGGACCGCGGCGGGCAGGTGGCTGGTGGGCCCGGGAGCGGGGCCGGGGGCCGGGAGCGGGGCGGGCGGAGTGCTGCCGCCGCCGGGAGCAGCCCGTCCGCGCCGGGGGAGCGGCGCCGGGACGGAGCGGGGCTCGGAGCCTGCACGGGGAGCGAAGGGAGCCGCCGTGCAGCGCCGCGGTCTGCTTTTAGGGGTGCGGACAGCCGGAGGGGCAGAGACCCCCCGGAGAGGCAGGGTGAGGCGGGGGCAAGCCCTGCGCGCCACGGGGCGGTTAGGGCTGAGTCCAGCCGGCCATGTCGGATGCAGGGACCCTTCGGCCTCCCCTCCCCAAATGTGGCTGCTGGACGCGTGTAGGACAGGGCGAAAGGAGAACTGTGCCATGGAGCTCCAGCCGTGTTTTCTCTGGCTGAAGTTATCCAGGAATAATAGTGAGGGGGGAGAGCAGTAATTCGTAACCAAAGTTGAGGGAGCAACAGGTTGTTTCACTGGAACCGCAAGTGCTGGGGGGAACACAAACCACCTCCAGTGGTCCTGACAGAAACTGGCGAGTAGCAGCCTCCTGCAAAACGATTTAAAACGCAGTTAGGAGTTTTGGGGAGCTCCTATCCCTGCTCAAACCAAATTTCACCGTATGTCTAACGAGAGCATCTAAAAATGAATGAATCTGCCTTTAGGAACACTGGGGATAAAGGAGAGGAACCCTCAAACTACTTTTGTGTGTTTGCTTGAAGTGTTTCCCTTTGTCTGGACGTTTTACCGACTTGGTGGCAGGAAAAACCTGGTCAGTGATGCACATCCCTTCTGCTCACTGCCAATCTGTGCCCCACAAAACCATCTCTCAGAGCAGTCCTGCTGCAAACCACGATATACTGCCTCCAGTTCTGGAGCCCCTATTCCAAGAGGGATCTGGAGGTGCTGGAAGGTGTCCAGAGAAGGGCCAGGAGGATGAGCAGAGGGCTGGAGCACCTCTCCTGTGAGGACAGACTGAAGGAGTTGGGGCTGTTCAGTCTGGAGAAGAGAAGGCTCCCAGGTGACCTCATTGTGGCCTTCCAGGATCTGAAGGGGGCTCCAGGAAGGCTGGGGAGGGACTGCTCAGGATCTCAGGGAGTGATAGGACTAGGGGGAATGGAATGGAGCTGGAGGTGGGGAGATTGAGGCTGGAGGTGAGGAGGAAGTTCTTCCCCATGAGAGTGGTGAAGCCCTGGAATGGGTTGTCCAGGGAGGTGGTTGGGGCCCTGTCCCTGGAGGTGTTTAAGGCCAGGCTGGCTGAGGCTGTGGCCAGGCTGATGTAGTGTGGGGTGTCCCTGGCCATGGCAGGGGAGTTGGAACTGGCTGATCCTTGTGGTCCCTTCCAATCCTGACTGATACTATTATACTATGATACCCTGATATGCTGGGCTGGACTTGGAGGGGTCGGGGAGATGATGACCTACATCTCCCAGCCATGCCCTGTTTGAGCGTGTCATGGGTGGAGGGCAGAGTGTAGCTTTGGAGGCTTCTCCTGTTTCCCCGTTATCGATTGTGTGTCTGTTGCGGTCCTGGCTTTTTTTTGCCTCGCTTGGGTTTCACCACCCAGTGTCAGTGCAGTGGGGATGTGCCGGGAGGGGCAAGGTCAGGGGAGTATTAGTGAGGCGTTGCTAAGGCTGTTTCTCAGGCAGTGCAGTGTCCCTGGAAGTGTTTATGCTAATTGTGGAAATTAGAGTCCTTAACTCACGTTCTTGATTCAGGCTGGGAAACTGCAGAGTCTTTGCACTGACTGTCCTGTGCTTCTCGCCTCACCACGCTGCAGGGCAAAGGTCTTCTTTCTCTGAGAAATGCAAGATCCAGCCTTGGGGATAGCATCCACTTCTGTTCCCTGTAGCTTCCCTGAGGTCTGGTCATGGATCCCAGTGCTGTGTAATCTGGATCCACACATCCTGGTTGTGAGAGTGGAAAAAGCGAGCAGGGTGGTGGCTAGGGTTATTTTTGCTGAGGAGTGCTGAGTGGTGGTGAAGGGATCTGGGGGCTGTTCAGGTAAAGCACCATTTCAATGACTAGATTACATTAAATTGATGTAACTGAAGCTGTTGAACTATAGATAGTTTTAAAGCAGATTGATGGCTGTTGATGGGAAGGCATACAGAGCATCCCAAAGTAATTTCATTTCATTCTGGGACATGACTTGGCTGATGCTGGGGGGGTCATCTGTAAAATGATTAGGGTGATCCCAACTCTGTACCAAGTATGTGAAATCTCATCACAGACACCAGACTGTCCTACCTGTGACCTCCCAGTGAGGCTGATGATGGAGTGGGAGACATGCAGGCAGAATTTTGACATAATTCTTGAAGTAGCAATAAAGAGGTATGCACAGACTAGGCTGTAGTTAGTTCCTGTGCTAAACTTCATGGCTTGGTGACAGAATTCAGGCTCTGGGTCTCTCAGTCTGACACCCTTTGCACTGTTCTCAAACCTCAATGCTTTCTGGACACCTGAGAAGCTTGTTTGGATTGTCTTCTGAAATACAAGCAAAACCACCAAGTGAGACAGGGGGAGCTTTTCAGTCTGCTCCTATTCCATCTTCATGTTGGTTGCAAAGCACTGCATCTGCTGTTGGTTGCAAACAACCTCATCTGCATAAGTTGGTAGGCTTTCTCAGTAACTTATTAACTGGAAGACTTGTGGAATGCTTTAACTGCACTAATTTGTGCCAGTGATTGTAAGAACATTATTGACACTCAAGCAGGCTGAGGGGGGCATTGATAGACTGGTCTTAGCCTTGGTCTGAGAATCTCTGCTGCTGGATCAAGGCTGGTTCTGTATAAGCACATTTTCTGTTCTGCTGAGGAAGATAGGATGGAAGGACTGATCTAAGTCCACTTTGGAATTGGAGGGAAAACTTTGTGCTACTGAACTTGATAGTTTATTGATAGGTTGGGGCACTTGGGGGTGGCATATTAATCTATCTCTGTCTACAGTGCCTTGCACTGGGACAGAGACTACTGGTGCTGAGTACTTTGGGTGGGCAAGATATACCCTGTGTGATTGCCTCATCTGGGCATGGCAGTAAGTGCTGATTGCTGTTACCTGAAGACTGAGAGGGTGTGTTAGGCACAACTGTGACACTGCTGAGACAGATCTCCACTATTCTCTTGTGCAGAAAGGTGAGGGCTGTCATGCTGTGCCTGAAGCCTAGAGGTAGCTTTGAACCATTGCTCCTGAGGACTTGTCAGTCTGCAAGCCACAAGGATGATCAGAGGGCTGGAGCACCTCTCCTGTGAGGACAGACTGAAGGAGTTGGGGCTGTTCAGTCTGGAGAAGAGAAGGCTCCCAGGTGACCTCATTGTGGCCTTCCAGGATCTGAAGGGGGCTCCAGGAAGGCTGGGGAGGGACTGCTCAGGATCTCAGGGAGTGCTAGGACTAGGGGGAATGGAATGAAGCTGGAGGTGGGGAGATTGAGGCTGGAGGGGAGGAGGAGTTCTTCCCCATGAGAGTGGTGAAGCCCTGGAATGGGTTGTGCAGGGAGGTGGTTGGGGCCCTGTCCCTGGAGGTGTTTAAGGCCAGGCTGGCTGAGGCTGTGGCCAGGCTGATGTAGTGTGGGGTGTCCCTGCCCATGGCAGGGGAGTTGGAACTGGATGATCCTTGTGGTCCCTTCCAACCCTGACTGATACTATGATACTATGATACTAAGTACTCATGGTCAGTGGTGACAGTGACCATTGCAGCACCTTGCACAGGAAATGAGAATTGGTGAGGACAAGTGCAAAGAGCAGAAACAGAAGGCAGAGAAAAGAAGGACAAGGAAGGAAAAAGAGCAGAGCAAGGGTGGCAATAATCCTAGCAAAGGGAACATTTTCCAGGGAGCAGTTCTGAATGTGATGTCAAAAAATAACAGCTGAAAGTTTTATTTTACTACACTGAGCCCAAATTCTTCCTTTGATCTCTGCACAAGCTTCCTTTTGGCATCTGTGGGAGATCAGTGGAGAGAGGGGAATGTGTAGTCTTGAATTTATGATGCAGCCTGTGAACACTCATGTACTGGAATTCAGTCCTCTCAAGCAAAGGATAACATTGGCCGTAAGGCAACCAGAAAGGTCCATGTATGCTCCTGAAAGCAATGATGCCACTCATTCTGTTCACAGACATCTCACAGCCAAAACAATAGGTGAATCACCTGCATACTCCTTTCATTGCAGCTAAAGTGTTGGCAGCTAAAAATCAGCTCAGTGTATGTGCTACTCTCTGCAGAAATCCCTGCATACACCTGATTTGGGCAATAGTTCACACAAACACTTTCATTTTGAGACTTTTACCAGTATTCAGCAGCTAGAAACAGTTACTTCAGCTTAGTAAGTTAGGAACACATGAAGTGACCTCGAATAAGAGACAACAGATTCTCCACACCACTTCCTTAAATTACAGGATCAGTTTAGTAGATTTTTCCTAGTTAAACTGCAGCAGACAGCTGGAGGGAAGGGATCCATTCAGAGGGACCTGGACAGGCTGCAGAGCTGGGCCCATGGCAACCTCATGAGGTTCAACAAGACCAAGGGCAAGGTCCTGCAGCTGGGTCAGGGCAATCCCAAGCACCAATGTTGGCTGGGCAGGGACTGGCCTGAGAGCAGCCCTGAAGAAAAGGACCTGAGGGTGCTGGTGGAGGAGAAGCTCAACAGGAGCCAGCAGTGAGCACTTGCAGCCCAGAAAGCCAATCAGATCCTGGGCTGCATCAGGAGAAGTGTGGCCAGCAGGGCAAGGGAGGTGATTCTCCCCCTCTGCTCAGCTCTGCTGAGACCCCACCTGGAGTACTGCCTCCAGTTCTGGAGCCCCTATTACAGGAGAGATCTGGAGGTGCTGGAAGGTATCCAGAGAAGGGCCAGGAGGATGAGCAGAGGGCTGGAGCACCTCTGCTGTGAGGACAGACTGAAGGAGTTGGGGCTGTTCAGTCTGGAGGAGAGAAGGCCCTGAGGAGACCTTCTTGTGGCCTTCCAGTATCTGAAGGGTGCTCCAAGAAAGCTGGGGAGGGACTCTTTGGGGTATCAGGGAGTGATAGGACTGGGGGGAATGGAAACAAACGTAGAAATAGAAATGGGTAGATTGAGATTGGATGTTAGGAAGAAGTTCTTCCCCATGAGAGTGGTGAGAGACTGGTACAGGTTGCCCAGGGAGGTGGTGGAGGCCTCATCCCTGGAGGTTTTTAATGCCAGGCTAGATGTGGCTGTGAGCAACCTGGTCTAGTGTGAGGTGTCCCTGCCCATGGCAGGGGGTTGGAACTGGCTGAGACAACCCTGACCATTCTGTGATTACACTGAAACTTACTACTTGAAAGGAGCAATATGTGAGCTTTAAAAGTTAGCTAACAGATGCACTATCCTTTCTGGGCAAACCAAATGCACAAGAATGCATAGAGTTTAATACTTGAGGATTCTTTTTTAGGGGTCTTTATTATGAGTGATAAAGATACAGAGCTATGAATCTACAGAAAGCTCACATTAATGGAAGGAGTTTGATTTATTTAGAATAAACCAAACCTAGTTGGAAGAGACCTTCAAGATCATGGTGTCCAACCCATCAACCAATCCAACCCACCTAAACAACTAACCCATGGCACCAAGCACCCCATCAAGTCTCCTCCTGAACACCTCCAGTGATGGTGACTCCACCACCTCCTCAGGCAGCCCATTCCAATGGGCAGTCACTCTCTCTGTGTAGAACTTCTTCCTAACATCAAGCCTAAACCTTCCCTGGCACAGCTTGAGACTGTGTCCTCTTGCTCTGGTGCTGGCTGCCTGGGAGAAGAGACCAACATCCTCCTGGCTACAACCTCCCTTCAGGGAGTTGTAGAGAGCAAGAAGGTCACCCCTGAGTCTCTTCCTCTACAGGCTAAGCAACCCCAGCTCCCTCAGCCTCTCCTCACAGGGCTGTGTTCCAAGCCCCTCACCAACTTTGTTGCCCTTCTCTGGACACCTTCCAGCAACTCAACCTCCTTCCTGAACTGAGGAGCCCAGAACTGGACACAGGACTCAAGGTGTGGCCTAACCAGTGCAGTGTACAGGGGCAGAATGACCTCCCTGCTCCTGCTGGCCACACTGTTCCTGATGCAGGCCAGGATGCCATTGGCCCTCTTGGCTGCCTGGGCACACTGCAGGCTCATGTTCAGCCTACCATCAACCAGCACCCCCAGGTCCCTCTCTACCTGGCTGCTCTCAGCCACTCTGACCCCAGCCTGTAGCACTGCCTGGGGTTGTTGTGGCCAATGTGTAGATCCTGGCACTTGGATGTGTTCAATCTCCTGCCCTTGGACTCTGCCCATCTGTCCAACCTGTCCAGGTCCCTCTGCAGAGCCTCTCTACCCTCCAGCAGATCAACTCCTGCCCCCAGCTTGCTGTCATCTGCAAATTTACTGATGACTGACTCAATGCCCTCATCCAGATCATCAATGAAGATGTTAAAGAGCACAGGGCCCAGCACTGATCCCTGGGGCACACCCCTGGTGCCTGGCTGCCAGCTGGCTATGGCACCATTCACCACCACTCTCTGGGCTCAGCCTCCAGCCAGTTCCTAACCCAGCACAGAGTGCTGCTGTCCAAGCCAGGGGCTGACAGCTTGGCCAGGAGTTTGCTATGGGGGACAGTGTCAAAGGCCTTGCTGAAGTCCAGGCAGACCACATCCACAGCCTGCCCCATATCCACCAGGCAGTCACCTGATCATAGAAGGAGATCAGGTTGGTCAGGTAGGACCTGCCCTTCCTAAATCCATGCTGGCTGGGCCTGATCCCTTGGCCATCCTCTAAGTGCTGTGTTATTGCACTCAGGATGACCTGTTCCATCATCTTGCCTGGCACTGAGGTCAGGCTGACAGGCCTATAATTCCCTGGCTCATCCAACTGGCCCTTCTTGTGGATGGGCACCACGCTGGCAGCTTCCAGTCCTCTGGGACCTCTCCAGTGAGCCAGGACTGCTGAAAAATGATGGAGAGTGGCTTGGCCAGCTCCTCTGCCAGCTCTCTCAGCACCCTGGGATGGATCCCATCTGGTCCATCTGATCCTTCTGTTTGTCTGTAGTGCCACCCCCATGTTTGGACACTGCGTATCTTGAAAGTTTGGACCTTGGTTTCCTTTACATGCATCTTAGGAGAGACAGCACTTAAGAGCAACTCAGAGCAGCATCTGAAATCACTATGGCTCACTGCTGCTGTCAGAAGCTCTGCCTGCTGCCTTGTCTTCAGCCAGCAAGTCCTTATGTGTTCAAGTGGGAATTGGACGTGGCACTTGGTGCCATGGTTTAGTCATGAGGTCTGTGGTGACAGGTTGGAGTTGATCTTCTTGGAGGTCTCTTCCACCCTTGGTGATTCTGTGACACTGCTCAGAGCACATTGCTGCCCTTTGCAAGCAGTAGAGCTGCTGGCCTGGGAGGACATCTCATAAAGAGTAGCAGTCTACAGTATGCTTTGTTTTGTTTGTCTGGTCCCTTCCACGCAGTGCTGGAGTTGTCTCAGCACAATTAGGTTAGGGAGATGGAAGACATTTCATCTTTCCATTTCCTGTCATCATCTCCTGAAGGTAGAGCTTAACAGCTGGTTTCCTTTTCCCCAAGAAGTATCATCTGCCCTGTGTTTTCTGTTCTCTGTGCTTGCTTTGTACCTTGGAACCTTTATATTCTTGAAGAGGGGATATTCAGTTCCCATTGGTGTCTCTCTGCTCTTGGGCTTGCTGCTGGCCTGGCACAATTAATTAAGCATTTGCTTATGAATTTTCAATCTGTGCCAGGGGAAGTTTAGGCTGGAGGTGAGGAGAAAGTTCTTCATTGAGAGAGTTGTTAGCCATTGGAATGTGCTGTCCAGGGAGGTGGTGGGGTCAGCATCCCTGGAGGTGTTGAAGAGGGGATTGGATGTGGCACTTGGTGCCATGGTTTAGTCATGAGGTCTGTGGTGACAGGTTGGACTTGATGATCCTTGAGGTCTTTTCCAACCTTGGTGATACTGTGACACTGTGACACTTTGGAAAGAGCAGGAGACAACAGTCTGCTAAAAGGACAACTAATCTACTCCACATTTAAGTCCCACAGATAGTTTATGTCTCCTACACACACACATATTTTTCAACACTTGTATTCTTGTGCAAATGATAAAATGCCAAACTCTGCTGGGGAGATTCCTCTGTGCTTGTTTTGTACCTTGGAACCTTTATGTTCTTGAAGAGGGGATATTCAGTTCCCCTTGGTGTCTCTCTGCTCTTGGGCTTGCTGCTGGCCTGGCACAATTAATTAAGCATTTGCTTATGAATTTTCTTGCTTTGAGAACTTGAGCACCACTGAAGACAAGCTGATGGAGGAGCATGATATTATGGGGAGGTTTCCTCCAGCCCCATTGCTTCTGACTCCTGTAGTACTGGAGGCATCAGGAGGGAATGGGCATGGCAGCAGACTGACCACTTCAGTGAATGTGTGACAGATCTGCCTCTCTGGCTGTTAGTGCCAAAGTATTCAGCAAACTCAGGAGCTCTCCAGGAGCATCCACTCATGGCTGTGTTCATGTGGTCCCTGGCACAAAACTCTCTATAGGGGCACATTAGTCTCTTCTCACCAGTAACTAGTTGATAGGACAAGAGGCAATGACCTGAAGCTGTGCCAGAGGAGGTTTAGATTGAATATGAGGAAGAATTTCTTTCCTGAAAGAGTGGTCAGGCATTGGAACAGGCTGCTCAGTGACATGGTGGAGTCCCCATCCCCAAAGGTGTTCAAAAAGCTTGTAGACATGGCACTTTGGAACATGGGTTTCTTTACATGCATCTTATGAGAAACAACACTGAAGAGCAACTCAAAGCAGCATCTGAAGTCACTGTCGATCACCTCTGCTGGAGGAAGCTCTGCCTGCTGCCTTGTCTGCAGCCAGCAAGTCCTTACAGCAGCATGACACTGCTCAGAGCACGGTGCTGCCCTTTGCAAACAGCTCATGCTAGTGTTGGGTTGATGGTTGGACTTAATGATCTTAGAGATCTCCTATAACCTCAATGGTTGTTTTAGTCTATGAAAACAAAAGGGGAAGCTCAGGATTGGGGGTGATGGGGTTCAACCAGTGAATTTAAGGATTAGGAATTGAGGTAGAGGACACAGTCTCAAGCTGTACCAGGGGAGGTTTAGGCTCAATGTGAGGAAGAAGTTCTTCCCAGCAAGAGAGATTGGCCATTGGAATGTGCTGCCCAGGGAGGTGGTGGAGTCACCATCCCTGGAGGTGTTTAGGAGGAGCCTGGATGAGGCACTTGGTGCCATGGTTTAGTTGATTAGGTGGTGTTGGGTGATAGGTTGGACTTGATGATCTCTGAGGTCTCTTCCAACCTGGTCTATTCTATTCTATTCTATTCTATTCTATTCTATTCTATTCTATTCTATTCTATTCTATTCTATTCCATTCCATTCCATTCCATTCCATTCCATTCCATTCCATTCCATTCCATTCCATTCCATTCCATTCCATTCTTCTGCCTTTTAGCTCATAGCAGTCTTTGCTACATGCAGCACCCATTTCTGCTCAGTGCTTCGGGATCATGCAGACCCCCATTGTGGGAGGCCATGACTGGATGGGGCCACATGTGCCATGATGAGTCTGCTGCAGTGGCTGCTTTCCAGATGACTTATGTAGCCCTGTATGATTTAAAATGTTTTGAACATATCATAATTGGTGCTCACCATGAGCTTCTGCCTAACTCGGAGCCACCCAACTGCCCAGGCCTTGCAACAGCAATCCAATTCTCAGATCTCTCTCCTGGTTTACATTTTGCCATTGAGGAGAAACTTGACTAAACTCTACTCAGTCTGGACCAAGCATCCCACTCCACATCATGCAATGGTGCAGCTGTCTAGATGTCATTCTTTCTACACAAGTGTTTGTAAGTAGTTTGGGGTTGTGGAGGTGGTTCCATCTAGGAGACTGGCCTGTATCAAGAATAGTGTGGCCAGCAGGAGCAGGGAAGTCATTGTACCCCTGAACTCTGCACTGGTTAGGCCACACCTTGAGTCCTGTGTCCAGCTCTGGGCCCCTCAGTTTAAGAAGGACATCGAACCACTTGAAGGTGTCCAGAGAAGGGCAACAAGGCTGGGGAGAGGCCTTGAGCACAGCCCTGTGAGGAGAGGCTGAGGGAGCTGGGGTTGCTTAGCCTGGAGAAGAGGAGGCTCAGGAGAGACCTCATCGCTCTCTCCAACTCCCTGAAGGGAGGTTGTAGCCAGGTGGGGTTGGTCTCTTCTCCCAGGCAACCAGCACCAGAGCAAGAGGACACAGTCTCAAGCTGCACCAGGGGAAGTTTAGGCTGGAGGTGAGGAGAAAGTTCTTCACTGAGAGAGTCATTCACCATTGGAATGTGCTGCCCTGGGAGGTGGTGGAGTCCCCATCCCTGGAGGTGTTCAAGAGGGGATTGGATGTGGCACTTGGTGCCATGGTCTAGTCATGAGGTCTGTGGTGACAGGTTGGACTTGATGATCTTTGAGGTCTCTTCCAACCATGGTGATACTGTGACACTGTGACACTTTGGAGCAAGCAGGAGACAACAGTCTGCTAAAAGGACAACTGATCTGCTCCACATTTAAGTCCCACAGATAGTTTATGTCTTCTACACACACACATATTTTTCAACACTTGTATTCTTGTGCATATGTTAAAATGCCAAACTCTGCTGGGGAGATTCCTCCCATTCAGGGAAGATGCACAGATGTATAAACTGAGCTGTAATCCTACATCTTCTGCTGCCTGTAGTTATTAGTTCAGGAAGATCTGCCTTTAGTCCTTAGCTTGCCTTAGTGAGGCCACTGAAATTCACCTGGTTCATGCATTAGAGATTGAAAGGACTGGGCCTGCTTAGTGAATGCAATCAGGATCCAGAAGTCTGCTTGCTAAACAACAGAAGCTTCACCTCTTGTACCACATTCTTTCAATGCATTACTCCAGATGATACCCTTGACCCATCATAACAAGGATGAAAACATTAGTATCAACAGTGGCATGTGAATGGATCTATCTGAATGCTTGATATGCTTTAGGCTCTGTCTGTAACAAATATGCCAATGGCAGAGATTGTGCTGCTTTTTCCTTCCCAGATACCAGAGGATGGGGAAGGGAAGGGAGGGGAAGGGAGGGGAAGGGAAGGGAAGGGAAGGGAAGGGAAGGGAAGGGAAGGGAAGGGAAGGGGAAGGAAGGGAAGGGAAGGGAAGGGGGAAGGGAAGGGAAGGGAAGGGGGAAGGGGGAAGGGAAGGGAAGGGAAGGGAAGGGAAGGGAAGGGAAGGGAAGGGAATAATAGCATAGGATAGAATAGAATAGAATTAGCCAGGTTGGAAAAGATCTTTGAGATCATCAGGTCCAACCCATCACCTAACACCATCTATGCACCTTGCATATGCTGCTTGGGGGCTTCCAGTTGAGAGCTCTGAGCAGTGAAGTGGTACAGGAGGCACAGTGTCAGTGTGTTGGTTTGCAGAGATGAGATATCAATCCTGCAGGCTTAAGCAGCAGCTGGATGAAACTTTTGAGGGAGGAAAAATCTCAGTGCCTAAAGTGGGTGATGAATATCTCAAGAACCTTTTGAGGACCTGAGCTTTAGTTTCTCCATGTTAGTTACTGCCATCTCTTCCTCTTTTGGAGCATCTGTGATAACTGTATTTGTTTTGCTGTATTTGTTTCACTCTGCTGAAGTTTTGAAGTTGTGGTTCACAGGCCTGAGAGCTGGAAGTGTTTGGTTTTAATTGAATCATAGAATCATTCAGGTTGGAAAAGAAGTCTAAGGTCATCAAGCCCAACCATCAACCCAGTGCCAGCATGCCCACTAAACCATGTCCTAACATGCTATAACATCTTCAGAGATGGTGACTCCACCACTTCCTTGGGCAACCTGTTCCAATGCTTGACCGTTCTTTCAGTAGGGAAAATTGATGTCCACATGAAACCCCATGGCCAAAGTCATTCTTGCTGGCAGCCATTCTTGCTGAGTTTGTGCTCTGACCACAGATGGCAACAGGAACTCTGTGGCTGGAATTTTACACAGGGAGGCTTTGTCACTGTCCATTGGAAACAGCCACAATGAAGCAGACTGAGGACTTGGTTTGCTGTAGCTGTTTGCATTGCTTTCAGAATCTCTGTTTCACTTTTCATTTGGGGCAGGTGTTTTCTGAACAAAGAGCAACAAGAATTGGACACAAGGCACTCTGTTCACTACAACCAGAAATACACACACACACCGGTTGGTGAACAATATCTTCCTTGTTGCACTTCCTGTGTGCAATGGTAAAGCTGCACAGGCAGGATCCTGTGCAGGTACTTGGCCAAACTGGAACTGCTGTGGCTGAAGTAGAACATGTCTGAAGCTGTGTCAGCAGCACTGCACAAGGTAGCTGGCAGAGAAATGCAATGAGATCCTGCAGTGGTGGCACTGAAACCAGCAGTCATGAGCAGTTGGTAGTGCATCAGACCCTTCATGGGAAGGTCGTGAGTTCATAGTATCATAGTATCAGTCAGGGTTGGAAGGGACCACAAGGATCATCTAGTTCCAAACCCCCTGCCATGGGCAGGGACACCCCACACTACATCAGCCTGGCCACAGCCTCAGCCAGCCTGGGCTTAAACACCTCCAGGGACAGGGCCTCAACCACCTCCCTGCACAACCCATTCCAGGGCTTCACCACTCTCATGGGGAACAACTTCCTCCTCCCCTCCAGCCTCAATCTCCCCACCTCCAGCTTCATTCCATTCCCCCTAGTCCTATCACTCCCTGAGATCCTGAGCAGTCCCTCCCCAGCCTTCCTGGAGCCCCCTTCAGATCCTGGAAGGCCACAATGAGGTCACCTGGGAGCCTTCTCTTCTCCAGACTGAACAGCCCCAACTCCTTCAGTCTGTCCTCACAGGAGAGGTGCTCCAGCCCTCTGCTCATCCTCCTGGCTCTTCTCTGGACACCTTCCAGCACCTCCAGATCCCTCTTGCAATAGGGGCTCCAGACCTGGAGGCAGTACTCCAGGTGGGGTCTCCCCAGAGCTGAGTGGAGGGGGAGAATCACCTCCCTTGCCCTGCTGGCCACACTTCTCCTGCTGCAGCCCAGGATCTGATTGGCTTTCTGGGCTGCAAGTGCACACTGAGAGCTCCTGTTGAGCTTTTTGTCCACCAGCATCAGCACCAGCAGAGTTCAAGCCTGCAGTGGGCAGTAGTGTCCTCCCTACTCTAGTCATGAGGTCTGTGGTGACAGGTTGGACTTGATGATCTTTGAGGTCTCTTCCAACCTTAGTGATACTGAATACTGAATATTTGACCAGGTGTGGAGACCTGGCAAGGGGCAGTGGTGGGGTGGGAGCTGAGTCATGTACAGCACTGGTACTGTCCACTCTCTTACAGACATGCCTAAATGTAGTAAGAGCATCATCATCATTATGTGGCTGTGGGAGTGAAAAGGGTCACTGATGTGAAACTAGGGATTGCAAGGCTGAGTGTGCCACATTTGCTATTTGAATGAGCATGATACACTTGTTATATCCAATGTTTGGTTCCTTTCTCTCCTAACAAACTCTTCCTTGCTTGTACACCAACATCCTGGGTTCAGTGTTGCAGCCCTCGCTGCAAGAAAGACGTTGAGGTGCTGGAGCAGGTCCAGAGAAGGGCAATGAAGCTGGGGAAGGGTCTGGAGAGCAGGTCTGGTGAGGAGCAGCTAGGGAACTGGGATGTTTAGTCTGGAGAAAAGGAGGCTGAGGGGAGACCTTATACAGCTCCTGAAAGGAGATTGAAACAAAGTGAGGGGCAGTCTCTGCTCCCTAGTAAGAATGGAATGGAATGGAATGGAATGGAACGGAACGGAACAGAACAGAATAGACTAGACTAGACTAGAATAGAATAGACCAGGTTGGAAGAGACCTTCAAGATCACTGCGTCCAACCTATCATCCAACACCACCCAACCAACTAACCCATGGCACCAAGCACCCTGTCAAGTCTCCTCCTGAACACCTCCAGTGATGGTGACTCCACCACCTCCTCGGGCAGCCCATTCCAATGGGCAATCACTCTCTCTGTGTAAAACTTCCTCCTGACCTCCAGCCTGAACCTTCCCTGGCACAGCCTGAGACTGTGTCCTCTTGTTCTGGTGCTGGGTGCCTAGGAGAAGAGACCAATCCCCTCCTGGCTACAACCTCCCTTCAGGTAGTTGTAGACAGCAATGAGGTCCCCCCTGAGTCTCCTCTTCTCCAGGCTAAGCAACCCCAGCTCCCTCAGCAGTGACAAGATGATAGGAAATAACCTCAAGTTGCACCAGGGGAGGTCTAGCTTGGCTATTAGAAGAAACTTCTTCCCTGAAAGGGTTCTGAAAGCTTGGAGCAGACTCCCCAGGAGGTGGCTGACTCCCTCTCTCTGGAGGTGTTTCCCTGTCTCTGGTGACAGCTGCAGAGATGTGGCACTGAACAGCATGGTTTAGCACCAGGCTTGGTTGAGTTAGATAATGATTGGAATCAATGACCTTAAAGGCCTTTCCATCCAAGAGATCCCATGGTTTTGTGTTATTTGTAGAGATAGAGTTACTGCCTGTTAGTGGCACAGAGGCACAGGACTTCATTTGTGTGATTCCAGATGAGGGCTGTTGCTACTGAGAGCTATATTTCATGATGGTTTTTTAGAGCCTTTAGATTGGTGACAGTTGCTGGCAAATAAGCCTGGTGATCCAAAACCATTCTGCAAGAGGTTACTGTCATCAAAGATTATTATGGAGGGACAGGTTGCTTTAATTTCAGCACTTCAGGCTAAGTTATATTACTTATTCTGGAGCTATTCCCTTTTTGTCCTGGAAGCATTGTAGCTTTGCCAGCATACCTTTGCTGTAAGCAATGCCAGGCTTTTGTGGAATCACAGGATCACCAAGGCTGGAAGAGACCTCAAAGATCATCAAGTCCAACCTGTCACCACAGACCTCATGACTAGACCATGGCACCAAATGCCACATCCAATCCCCTCTCGAACACCTCCAGGGATGCTGACTCCACCACCTCCCTGGGCAGCACATTCCAATGGTGAATGACTCTCAGAGAAGAACTTTCTCCTCACCTCCAGCCTAAACCTCCCCTGGCACAGCTTGAGACTGTGTCCTCTTATTCTGGTGCTGGTTGCTTCAGAGAAGAGACCTCCTGGCTACAACCTCCCTTCAGGTAGTTGTAGAGAGCAATGAGGTCACCCCTCAGCCTCCTCTTCTCCAGGCTAAGCAACCCCAGCTCCCTCAACCTCTCCTCACAGGGCTGTGCTCAAGGCCTCTCCCCAGCCTTGTTGCCCTTCTCTGGACACCTTCAAGTGTCTCAGTGTCCTTCAAAGGACATAGAATGATTTTGTTTGGAAAAGACCTTTAATATCATTGAGCCCAACCATTATCCAAGTGCTAAACCATGTCCCTCAGCACCACATCTCTGTGTCTTTTAAACATCTGAGGGTGGGATTTGGTTAATGTTTATAGTAGTGTGGTGGGTTAATGCCCTTTTCTGAAATCAAAACAAAGCAGGGTGGAGGGCCTGCAGGTACTTTACCCTCCCTGCAGGGCATTTCCCCCTGGGAAAGCTGAGTCTGTTCCACTCCCCCTTCCCTGCCCAGCTAGGGTATAAAAAGCAGGACATCACAGCTATTGGATCTCCTTTTGGCTCCTGCCTCTGCTGGATGAGAGCTACTGCAGCTGCCCTCCTGCTCCTCAGCCACGTGGCCAGACCTGATCCTTTTCCCTGCTGCCTCTGCACCTCCTCAGAGAAAGACTGGTTTTGTATTATTCTTTTCTGTCCCCCTCCCATGCACTCTTGTTCCTTGCCCTTGTGAACTTTTCCTGTTATTGTCATATATATATATAGTTTAAAGAAAAATTCTTTGCCTCTCTACTTCCAAGCTGACTCCAGATTGTTGTTTAGTGGATTTGCTCCTTACCCCTTTTTCTTTCCCTCTCTGTTTGGAGGGAGGAGGTGAGGGGGGAGTGGGGAAGAGATTGTCAGCCTTTTCCCCATTTGGGCTTTTAACTCCCCATTAAGGCTCAAACCACTACAAGTAGTTAAGCTGAAATTTTGTTCTGGGATGTGTCTCAGTTTCTTACTTGATACAACTCCCTGAAGGGAGGCGGTAGCCAGGTGGGGGTTGGTCTCTTCTCCCAGGCAGCCAGCACCAGAACAAGAGGACATAGTCTCAAGCTGTGCCAGGGGAAGTTTAGGCTGGAGGTGAGGAGAAAGCTCTTCCCAGAGAGAGTTGTTCGCCATTGGGATGTGCTGCCCAGGGAGGTGGTGGAGTCCCCATCCCTGGAGGTGTTCAAGAGGGGATTGGATGTGGCACTTGAAGCCATGGTTTAGTTAGTCAGGAGGTGTTGGGTGACAGGTTGGACTTGGTGATGTCTGAGGTCTTTTCCAACCTTCCTGATTCCATGATTCTATGGTTTTGTCATGTTTCTGAAGGTGAGAGCTGCAGTCTCTGATGACTAAAGGCAGTCTCGGGCGCTGTGGTTTCTGATAGCGATGCAAACCTGGGGTTGCTGCAGCGGTTTGTGTGCACTGCCTGGAGAATTACTGATGGGCACTTGAGAATTGGTGACAGTTGGGCCAACAAACTGGGGACAGAGGAGAGTGTGGGTGATGCTGAGGGCACAGCTTGTTCTGATGGCTTTATGTTGCTGTTGGCAGTTTGCAAACTGGCAGGTAGCCTTGGAGGGGTGGCCAGGGAAAACACAGGCGTCTTGTCAGTAAATACTACATGGCAAGAAGACATCTGCACATGTGGAGCATTGAGGTTTTGTTTTTCTGGGCACTTCTGGAAACAGCCCTGTATTGCATGGCTTTGTTTGAAAGCTCTGCTTGGAAGTAAGTCAGAGCACACTGCAATAGCTGTCTCACAAATAAGAGATGGACAAAAAGCTCAACAGGAGCTCTCAGTGTGCACTTGCAGCCCGCAAAGCCAATCAGATCCTGGGCTGCATCAGGAGAAGTGTGGCCAGCAGGGCAAGGGAGGTGATTCTCCCCCTCTGCTCAGCTCTGCTGAGACCCCACCTGGAGTCCTGCCTCCAGTTCTGGAGCCCCTATTCCAAGAGGGATGTGGAGGGGCTGGAAGGTGTCCAGAGCAGGGCCAGGAGGATGTGCAGAGGGCTGGAGCACCTCTCCTGTGAGGACAGACTGCAGGAGTTGGGGCTGTTCAATCTGGAGAAGAGAAGGCTCCCAGGTGACCTCATTGTAGCCTTCCAGTATCTGAAGGGGGCCTACAAGAAGGCTGGGGAGGGACTGCTCAGGATCTCAGACAGTGATAGGAGTAGGGCGAATGGAATGAAGCTGGAGGTGGGGAGATTGAGGCTAGATGTGAGGAGGAAGTTCTTCCCCATGAGAGTGGAGAAGCCCTGGAATGGGTTGTCCAGGGAGGTGTTTGAGGCCCCATCCCTGGAGGTGTTTAAGCCCAGACTGGATGAATCTCTGGGCAGCCTGATCTAGTGTGGGGTGTCCCTGCCCATGGCAGGGGGGTTGGAGCTAGCTGATCCTTGTGGTCCCTTCCAACCCTGACTGATACTATGATACTATGATACTATGATAAGAGAAGCTGGCTGGATTGAGGCAGGCTTTGAATGCACAGTTCCAAGCAGTGAAAACAGTTGACAACAGCTTGGCATTCAGATACTGTCTTTCATCCAAAGCTCTAGAAGAGCTTTGTAAAATGTCTAATTACAGCATGATAGCTTCCCATTTTGGACCAAGGAAGATCAAAGTAGTAGCAGTACAGCTATAATTTGCAGGTTCAGGTTTCTTTTGTTGGGTGCTTACATTCATTTCACACTTCCTGTCCCTGATCTAAATACAGGTCTGGGTGGCAGCTTGCATTCAAGTTTGCAAATCGTCTGCTCTCCAGGCTTGGTGATGAAAGGGGGGAGTTTTTGATGAGCATTGAAAACATTTGAAAGCCTAAATGGTGCTGCTTGTCACTGGAATTTGTACTTTTAAATGTCTTTGTTTGTTTGTTTGTTGTGCTTTGTTTTGAGACTTTGTCTCTGACTTCAGCCTCTGGTTGCTGGCCAACTTAGCTCCATGATAGAATAGAATAGAATAGAATAGAATAGAATAGAATAGAATAGAATAGAATAGACCAGACCAGGTTGGAAGAGACCTTCAAGATCATCAAGTCCAACCTATCATCCAACACCACCTAATCAACTAAACCATGGCACCAAGTGCCTCATCCAGGCTCTTCCTAAACACCTCCAGGGATGGTGACTCCACCACCTCCCTGGGCAGCACATTCCAATGCCCAATCTCTCTCTCTGTATTGAACTTCTTCCTAACATCCAACCTAAACCTCCTCTGGTGCAGCCTGAGACTGTGTGCTCTTGTTCTGGTCTGGTGGTGGTTGCCTGGGAGAAGAGACCAACCCCCTCCTGGCTACAACCTCCCTTCAGGTAGTTGTAGAGAGTGATAAGGTCACCCCTGAGTCTCCTCTTCTCCAGGCTAAGCAACCCCAGCTCCCTCAGCCTCTCTTCACAGGACTGTGCTCCAGACCCCTCCCCAGCCTTGTTGCCCTTCTCTGGACACCTTCCCATAACTATATGTTATGGGATTATCCTGGTGGCAATAACTGCGCACCTGAAGGATGGCCAGGGGCTCAGGTCCAGCCAACATGGATTCAGGAAGGGCAGATCCTGCCTCTCCAACCTGATCTCTTTCTATGATCAGGTGACCCATCTGGTGGATGTGGGGAGGCCTGTGGATGTGGTCTGCCTGGACTTCAGCAAGGCCTTTGACACCATACCCCACAGCAAACTGCTGACTAAGCTGTCAGCCCGTGGATTGGACCATTACACTCTGTGCTGGGTTAGGAACTGGCTGGAGGGCCGGGCCCAGAGAGTGGTAGTGAACGGTGCCACATCCAGCTGGAGGCCAGTCACCAGTGGTGTCCCCCAGGGATCAGTGCTGGGCCCTGTCCTCTTCAACATATTCATTGATGATCTGGATGAAGGGGTAGAGTCAGTCATCAGCAAGTTTGCAGATGACACCAAGTTAGGGGCAGATGTTAGTCAGTTAGAGGGTAGAAAGGCTCTGCAGAGGGACCTCGACTGACTGGACAGATGGGCAGAGTCCAATGGGATGGCATTCAACAAGTCCAAGTGCCAGGGGCTGCACTTTGGCTATGGCAATCCCATGCAGAGCTACAGGCTGGGGTTGGAGTGGCTGAGAGCTGCGAAACAGAGAGGGACCTGGGGGTGCTGATCGACAGACACCTGAATATGAGCCAGCAGTGTGCCCAGGTGGCCAGGAGGGCCAATGGCATCCTGGCCTGCATTAGGAATAGTGTGGCCAGCAGGAGCAGGGAGGTCATAGTGCCCCTGTACTCTGCTTTGGTTAGGCCACACCTTGAGTCCTGTGTCCAGTTCTGGGCCCCTCAGTTTAAGAAGGACATTGAGAGACTTGAAGGTGTCCAGAGAAGGGCAACAAGGCTGGGGAGAGGCCTTGAACACAAGCCCTATGAGGAGAGGCTGAGGGAGCTGGGATTGTTTAGCCTGGAGAAGAGGAGGCTCAGGGGTGACCTCATTGCTCTCTACAACTACCTGAAGGGAGGTTGTAGCCAGGAGAGGGTTGGCCTCTTCTCCCAGGCAAGCAGCACCAGAACAAGAGGACACAGTCTCAAGCTGCGCCAGGGGAGGTTCAGACTCGAGGTGAGGAGGAGGTTCTTCACCGAGCGAGTCATTCATCATTGGAACCGGTTGCCCAGGGAGGTGGTGGAGTCATCGACCCTGGAGGCGTTCAAGGGGAGATTGGACGTGGCACTTGGTGCCATGGTCTAGGCATGGGGTCTGTGTTGATAGGTTGGACTCGATGATCCCCGAGGTCCTTTCCAACCTAAGTGATACTGTGATACTGTGATACTGTGATATCAACACCTTTCCTAAACAGAGAGGCCCAGAACTGGACACAGTACTCAAGGTGTGGCCTAACCAGTGCAGTGCACAGGGCAGAATGACCTCCCTGCTCCTGCTGGCCACACTGTTCCTAATGCAGGCCAGGATGCCATTGGCCCTCTTGGCTGCCTGGGCACACTGCAGGCTCATGTTCAGCCTACCATCAACCAGCACCCCCAGGTCCCTCTCTGCCTGGCTGCTCTCAGCCACTCTGCCCCCAGCCTGTAGCACTGCATGGGGTTGTTGTGGCCAATGTGCAGAACCTGGCACTTGGATGTGTTCAATCTCCTGCCCTTGGACTCTGCCCATCTGTCCAGCCTGTCCAGGTCCCTCTGCAGAGCCTCTCTACCCTCCAGCAGATCAACTCTTGCCCCCAGCTTGGTATCATCTGCAAATTTGCTGATGATGGACTCAATGCCCTCATCCAGATCATCAATGAAGATGTTAAAGAGCACAGGGCCCAGCACTGATCCCTGGGGCACACCCCTGGTGCCTGGCTGCCAGCTGGCTGTGGCACCATTCACCACCACTCTCTGGGCTCAGCCTCCAGCCAGTTCCTAACCCAGCTCAGAGTGCTGCTGTCCAAGCCAGGGGCTGACAGCTTGGCCAGGAGTTGGATGATGCTCACACTAATATTATGTCACCTTCTTCAGAAGCAAAGCATCTGCAAAAACTATACAGTGAACATCACAAGAACAATTGCTTGGAATTAATTCTTAGTTAAGCATGGCAGCAGTGCTGGTGTGTGCCTAATGATGCACATTTCCTCCTCAATGAAGTATTTGAGATGATCAGGAGTTTGCATCCTGTTGGGGAAAGGGATTATGATATCTGTATTTCTTCATTAAGGAAACAGAGTTTCACTACTCCTGCTGGCAATGGGGTTATGGAACTCAAGGCTCTAACATTTTCCTTTTGATTTTGGTCAGTGAGAGGGCAGAAGGGCTCTGCAGAGGGACCTCGACCAACTGGACAGATGGGCAGAGTCCAACAGGATGGCATTCAACAGGTCCAAGTGCCAGGGGCTGCACTTTGGCCACAACAACCCCATGCAGAGCTACAGGCTGGGGTCAGAGTGGCTGAGAGCTGCCAAACAGAGAGGGACCTGGGGGTGCTGATTGACAGCTGCCTAAACATGAGCCAGCAGTGTGCCCAGGTGGCCAAGAAGGCCAATGGCATCCTGGCCTGCATCAAGAACAGTGTGGCCAGCAGGAGCAGGGAGGTCATTGTGCCCTGTAGTCTGCATTGGTTAGGCCACACCTTGAGTCCTGCATCCAGTTCTGGGCCCCTCAGTTTAAGAAGGACATTGAGACTCTTGAGTTGGGGTTGCTTAGCCTGGAGAAGAGGCGGCTCAGGGGTGACCTCATTGCTCTCTACAACTCCCTGAAGGGAGGTTGTAGCCAGGAAGGGGTTGGCCTCTTCTCCCAGGCACCCAGCACCAGAACAAGAGGACACAGTCTCAAGCTGTGCCAGGGGAAGTTTAGGCTGGAGGTGAGGAGAAAGTTCTTCACTGAGAGAGGTTTTTGGGCATTGGAATGTGCTGCCCAGGGAGGTGGTGGAGTGCCCATCCCTGGAGGTGTTCAAGAGGGGATTGGATGTGGCACTTGGTGCCATGGTTTAGTCATGAGGTCTGTGGTGACAGGTTGGACTTGATGATCTTTGAGGTCTCTTCCAGCCTTGGTGATACTGTGAGACTGTGGGCTGATAGAAATTGAAGATGAACATAGTGCCCTGTGGCATCTCTCTGCTTGACCTGTGTATTTTTTCATCCACAAGGTTCCCAGAGTCTGGTTTTTAAATGGAGATATCTCTTAGAAAAGTCTCCTGTTTGGGATATTAAGGTATCTGTCTGTGAAGCATGTTCATACTTTGGGAATGAAATAAATCACACTCTCCCCTCCTTCAGCTCCAAAACTCTTGGCCTCAGCAGCCTTCCTGATGAATGGATCAAACTGGAGTTCAGTGAATGACACATACTGAGCAGCAAACCTGGTGCCATGGTTTAGTCATGAGGTTTGTGGTGACAGGCTGGACTTGGTGGTCTTTCAGGTCTCTTCCAGCCTTGGTGATTCTGTGATGGTCCTGAAGGGTCAACCCCGAAAACATGTCCTAGCCCAGACAACAGCACCTGTGACCTGAGAATAATTTCCTCAGTACCAGCCTGCTGCCTCAGCATTTCCTGTGCCTGAGGAAAAGAGCTGTGGGAATTAACCATCTCCCAGCAGTGCTCATTTATCCAAAGTCCTGTTGGAAGCCCAGGCAGTGGCATGCATGGCTGGGGCTGGCATCCCCCTTCCTTACTGCAGTTGTTGGTCTCTTCTCCCAGGCAAGCAGCCCCAGAACAAGAGGACACAGTCTCAAGCTGCACCAGGGGAGGTTTAGGCTGGAGGTTACAAAGAAGTTCTATACAGGGAGAGTGATTGCCCATTGGAATGTGCTGCCTGGGAGGTGGTGGAGTCACCATCGTTGGAGGGGTTCAGGAGGAGACTTGATGGGGTGCTTGGTGCCATTGTTTAGTTGTTTAGGTGGTGTTGGATGATGAGTTGGATGCAATGATCTTGAAGGTCTCTTCCAACCTGGTCTATTCTATTCTATTCTAGTCTAGTCTAAGATAGCATAAACCTACTTTTGTTTCACCTTCTCTGGTTTCATACCAAAACCTGCCTAGAGAATCAGGGCAGATCTTGTACATCAGCAGTTGCTTGTATATAATTGCACGCTGCAGCACATTGCCTCTTCTCAGTCAGGTGTTTAAGCTATGTATGTTTAGTATCCTAGTATCAGTCAGGGTTGGAAGGGACCACAAGGATCATCTAGTTCCAACCCCCTGCCATGGGCAGGGACACCCCACACTACATCAGCCTGGCCACAGCCTCAGCCAGCCTGGCCTTAAACACCTCCAGGGACAGGGCCTCAACCACCTCCCTGGACAACCCATTCCAGGGCTTCACCACTCTCATGGGGAAGAACTTCCTCCTCCCCTCCAGCCTCAATCTCCGCACCTCCAGCTTCATTCCATTCCCCCTAGTCCTATCACTCCCTGAGATCCTGAGCAGTCCCTCCCCAGCCTTCTTGTAGCCCCCTTCAGATGCTGGAAGGCCACAATGAGGTCACCTGGGAGCCTTCTCTTCTGCAGACTGAACAGCCCCAACTCCTTCAGTCTGTCCTCACAGGAGAGGTGCTCCAGCCCTCTGCTCATCCTCCTGGCCCTTCTCTGGACACCTTCCAGCACCTCCACATCCCTCTTGCAATAGGGGCTCCAGAACTGGAGGCAGTACTCCAGGTGGGGTCTCAGCAGAGCTGAGCAGAGGGGGAGAATCACCTCCCTTGCCCTGCTGGCCACACTTCTCCTGCTGCAGCCCAGGATCTGATTGGCATTCTGGGCTGCAAGTGCACACTGAGAGCTCCTGTTTAGGGATGCCTGGATGCATTGCCTTCTGCTGTCTTTATGTTCTATTAATTAAGGAACAAAATCCCTGATCTGTATAGACTGTGTAAATCTTGGGGAATGAAAACAACCCTCTTCCACTGATCTCAGTCTGGTCTGAGAGGAGACCTCACTTTCTACACCTACCTGAGAGGAGGTACTACCAGGGTGGGGGTTGGTCTCTTCTCCCTAGTAACAAGTGGCAGGACAAGAGGAAATGGCTTCAGGTTGCACCAGGGGAAGTTTAGGTTGGCTATTAGAAGAAACTTCTTCACCAAAAGGGTTCTCAAACCCTGGAATATGCTCCCCTGGAGAAATCTGCATTCCTGGAGGTGGTTAGAAGTGGCAGAATTGTGGTGCTAAGGGACATGTTTTAGCACCAGACTTGGTTGAGACTTGCTGGACTCAATGATCTGAAAGTTCTCTTCCAGACAGAACAATTCAATGATTCTATGACTGTTTAGTTTGCAAACCCCACTGCAGTCCTGACATCTGTTCAACATACTGCATATTCAGAGTGCAGCTTAAATGGCTTAGAGTAATAATTGCATATAAAAATACACAAATGTTCTCACTCTGAATACAGTAGAATAGGATAGGATAGGATAGGATAGGATAGGATAGGATAGGATAGGATAGGATAGGATAGGATAGGATAGGATAGGATAGGATAGGATTAACCAGGTTGGAAAAGACCTTTGAGATCAAGTCCAACCTATCACCCAACACCATCTCATCAACTAAACCATGGCACCAAGCACCCCATCCAGTCTCTTCCTAAACACCTCCACTGATGGTGACTCCACCACCTCCCTGGGCAGCACATTCCAATGGCCAACATCTCTTTCAGGGAAGAATTTCTTCCTAACATCCAGCCTAAACCTCCCCTGGCACAGCTTGAGACTGTGTCCTCTTGTTCTGCTGCTGGTTGCCTGGGAGAAGAGACCAACCCCTTCCTGGCTACAACCTCCCTTCAGGTAGTTGGAGAGAGCAATAAGGTCTCCTCTAAACCTCCTCTTCTCCAGGCTAAGCAACCCCAGCTCCCTCAGCCTCTCCTCACAGGGCTGTGCTCCAGACCCCTCCCCAGCCTTGTTGCCCTTCTCTGGACACTTTTCCATAACTATATCAATTGGAAAACCTTACCCCACCTGTTATTCACTGTACCTCTATTTCTTCCTAAATGCCTGAAGCAAATGAAAGGATCTTGTAGTTAACTCTGCAGACAGCTAAGCAAGCTAGATTCTTCTTCCACTATCTTCCCAGTCTCTGTATTCATACCCATAAAATTACTGTAAGGATCACCTAGGGTGAAGGTTTTCTGCAAACACTGCATGATGATGTGATGATTCTGTGTGATAATGCAATTCTCAGCTGAAAAATCAAAAGGTCATTCCCATTCATTCTATACTGAGCCAGAAATGGGGGGGGGGAGGGGGGAGGGGAAGAAAGGATGAGCAGAGCAACACAAACCTGAGCTACTTCATTTTTGAGCTCTAGTTCAGGTGCTCCCATGACTGAACTTATTTCAGCCCATTTAAACAAAATAATAGTATCATAGTATCATAGTATTAGTCAGGGTTGGAAGGGACCACAAGGATCATCTAGTTCCAACCCCCCTGCCATGGGCAGGGACACCCCACACTACATCAGCCTGGCCACAGCCTCAGCCAGCCTGGCCTTAAACACCTCCAGGGACAGGGCCCCAACCACCTCCCTGGACAACCCATTCCAGGACTTCACCACTCTCATGGGGAAGAACTTCCTCCTCCCCTCCAGCCTCAATCTCCCCACCTCCAGCTTCATTCCATCCCCCCTAGTCCTAGCACTGCCTGAGATCCTGAGCAGTCCCTCCCCAGCCTTCCTGGAGCCCCCTTCAGATCCTGGAAGGCCACAATGAGGTCACCTGGGAGCCTTCTCTTCTGCAGACTGAACAGCCCCAACTCCTTCAGTCTGTCCTCACAGGAGAGGTGCTCCAGCCCTCTGCTCATCCTCCTGGCCCTTCTCTGGGCACCTTCCAGCACCTCCACATCCCTCTTGCAATAGGGGCTCCAGAACTGGAGGCAGTACTCCAGGTGGGGTCTCAGCAGAGCTGAGCAGAGGATCACCTCCCTTGCCCTGCTGGCCACACTTCTCCTGCTGCAGCCCAGGATCTGATTGGCTTTCTGGGCTGCAAGTGCACACTGAGAGCTCCTGGTGAGGTTATTCTTTATAGTGAAGCATTGGGACAGGCTGCCCAGGGAACTGGTGGAGCCACCATCCTTGGAGGTGTTCAAACAACATGGTTTAGTGGCCATGGTGGTGCTGGGTTGATAGTTGGACTTGATGGTCTTAAAGGTCTTTTCCAACCAAAAAGATTCTGTGGTTCATGCTCTGCATGTGAGAGATGTGTGCTCTTCAGCACAAATTATAAGCCCTGCTTCCCAGACCTGAGCTGAGCCTGGATGTGAGCTACCAGCCAGTGTGTGTGTGTTCTCAAACCAAACAGCAGAGTCTTGTGGTTCTGGGCCAATAGGGAAGAGGGAGATTGAGAACAGTTTGGATTAGGTTTCCCTAAAGGAAAAATGAGGATAGAATTTGACAGAGAAAGTAAACTTCTGTAAAATCAAAGAGGGGAAGCAGATAGAAGTTGGATTGGGAAAGTGGGTTTGGTTTTGCAGATTCACTGTGCAATTTGAGGTCAGAAAGAGGGAGCTCCAATTCCTAATTGGGTGACTGTAATCTTATGTGCCATGGTGTGTTGGAATGAGCCATTTCTAGTCTTTCACCTAGATCAGGGCCAAGCAGGCCTGACTGGACTTCAGACTCCTGGAATCATAGAATGGTGGGGGTTGGAAGGGACCTCTGAAGATCATTTAGTCCAACCTCCCTGCTAGAGCAGGATCACCTAGAATAACTGTGTCCAGTTCTGGGCCCCTCAGTTTAAGAAGGACATTGAGAGACTTGAAGGTGTCCAGAGAAGGGCAACAAGGCTGGGGAGAGGCCTTGAGCACAGCCCTGTGAGGAGAGGCTGAGGGAGCTGGGGTTGCTTAGCCTGGAGAAGAGGAGGCTCAGGGGAGACCTCATTGCTCTCTACAACTACCTGAAAGGAGGTTGTAGCCAGGTGGGGATTGGTTTCTTCTCTCTAGCAACCAGCACCAGAACAAGAGGACACAGTCTCAAGCTGTGCCAGAGGAAGTTAAGGCTGGAGGTGAGGAGAAAGTTCCTCCCAGAGAGAGTCATTAGTCATTGGAATGTGCTGCCCATGGAGGTGGTGGAGTCCCCATCCCTGGAGGTGTTCAAGAGGGGACTGGATGTGGCACTTGGTGCCATGGTTTAGTCATGAGGTCTGTGGTGACAGGTTGGACTCGATGATCTTTAATGTCTCTTCCAACCTTGGTGCTGCTGTGATGCTGTGAGAAATCCCACAGGAGCATGTCCTTGTGGGTTTGGAATGCCTCTGGAGATGGAGACTTGTTCCAGTGCTCTGCCACCTGCGAAGGGCAGAATTTTTTCCTTCTGTTTACATGGAAGCTCCTGTGTTCCAGTTTGTGCCTACCACCACCCCTTGCCCTGTCACTGGACACCTCTGAGAAGAGCCTGGCTCCATCCTCCTGACACTTGCCATTTAGCTGTTGGTAAGCATTAATAAGCTCCCCCCTCAGTCTGCTTTGCTCCAGGCTGAACAACAGGTCTCTCCATCTCTTCTCATATGGTTGCAGTCCCCTCAGTATCTTAGTGGCTCTCTGCTGGCCTCTCTCCAGGAGTTCTTTTTTCTTTCTTGAACTGGCAAGCACAGAACTGGACACGGTATTTCAGATGAGTGGGGCTGGGAGACATGGCCTGGGGGGGACACCACAGCTGACACTGTCCCCTGTGGACGTCATCCAGCATGGGTGTTCTGCAGAACAGCTCTTAGCAAGAGCAGCTGAGGGAGCTGGGGTGATTTAGTCTGGAGAAGAGGAGGCTGAGGGCAGACCTCATTGCTCTCTACAGCTCTCTGAAAGGAGGTTGCACTGGGGTGGGGGTTGGTCTCTTCTCCCAGGCACCCAGCACCAGAACAAGAGGACACAGGGGAAGTGCCAGGGGAAGTTTAGGCTGGAGGCGAGGAGAAAATTCTTCCCAGAAAGAGAGTTTGGCCATTGGAATGTGCTGCCCAGGGAGGTGATGGAGTCACCGTCCCTGGAGGTGTTCAAGAGGGGATTGGATGTGGCACTTGGAACCATGGTTTAGTTAGTCCTGAGGTGTTGGGTGACAGGTTGGACTTGGTGATCTCTCAGGTCTTTTCCAACCTCATTGATTCTATGAGGCCTCAGCAGGACAGGGGAGGAGTAGAATGTCCACTGACCTGCTGGCCAGGCTCTTCTGAATGCATCCAGGATGCTGTTGGCTTTCTTGGCCACCATGCTGTGTTTTGCACACAAAGGTCCCCCCCACCAATGGCACTGCTGTTCCTAAACAATGTTTTTGGCTTTGGTGGCTTACAACAGGAAAAGGTCTGGCAGTTCACAGGATTGCAGGATGCTAGGGGTTGCACAGGACTTCTGGAGATCATTGAGCCTCCCCCCCCTGCCAGAGCAGGACCATAGAATCCAGCACAGGTCACACAGGAATGCATCTAGACGGGTCCTGAAAGTCTTCACAGAAGGAGACTCCACAACCTCTCTGGGCAGCCTGCTCCAGTGCTCTGTGACCCTCACAGTGAAGAAGTTCCTCCTCATGTTGAGGTGGAACCTCCTGTGCTGGAGTTCGTATCCATTGCAGGCTGCAAGAGGGCAGAGCCTGTCCCCTCCCTCCTGATCCCCAGCCCTCAGATAGTTATAAACATTGATCAAATCCCCTCTCAGTCTTCTCCAGGCTAAAAAGCCTCAGGGCTCTCAGCCTCTCCTCACAGGGCACGTGCTCCAGTCCCTTAATCAGCCTTGTAGCCCTGTGTTGGACTTGTGAGCAGATCCCTGTCCCTCTTGAACTGGGGAGCCCAGAACTGGAGGCAAAATTCCAGGGGAGGTCTCACCAGGGCAGAGTAGAGGCGGAGGAGAACCTGCCTTGACCTGCTGGACACACTACTCTTAATGCAACCTGGGACAGTTCATCTGATGTGTAATGGGAAAAAATACCATGAGTTGATACCTCTCACTACATGAGGGAACTTCCTTTGGCAGTTGTTTGAGCTGGCTGATGTGTGGGTTTCAAACTCTGAATGACACCTGTGCAGTACACACATACAAACTCCTGAGCCAAACTCCTGCTGCTTTTCAGGACCATTTCAGTTCTTAAGAGGCAGATTTTCTGGCTTAATCAATGTGTAAATGTTGGATGAGTAGCCTCCTGCCTTGTCCCAATGTCTCTGATCACCTAACTCTTTCTGGGCTTTGGCAGCCAAGTCTGGAGTGTCCATTGAAATGGCAAGCAATGGTGGTGTGTTATAAACTAGGGGTGCTGGGGAGGAGAAGCTCACCAGGAGCTCTCAGTGTGCACTTGCAGCCCAGAAAGCCAATCAGCTCCTGGGCTGCATCAGGAGAAATGTGGCCAGCAGGGCAAGGGAGGTGATTCTCCCCCTCTGCTCAGCTCTGGGGAGACCCCACCTGGAGTCCTGCCTCCAGTTCTGGAGCCCCTATTGCAAGAGGGATGTGGAGGTGCTGGAAGGTGTCCAGAGAAGGGCCAGGAGGATGAGCAGAGGGCTGGAGCACCTCTCCTGTGAGGACAGACTGAAGGAGTTGGGGCTGTTCAGTCTGCAGAAGAGAAGGCTCCCAGGTGACCTCATTGTGGCCTTCCAGGATCTGAAGGGGGCTCCAGGAAGGCTGGGGAGGGACTTGTCAGGATCTCAGGGAGTGATAGGACTAGGGGGAATGGAATGAAGCTGGAGGTGGGGAGATTGAGGCTGGAGGGGAGGAGGAAGTTCTTCCCCATGAGAGTGGTGAAGCCCTGGAATGGGTTGTGCAGGGAGGTGGTTGAGGCCCTGTCCCTGGGGGTGTTTAAGGCCAGGCTGGCTGAGGCTGTGGCCAGGCTGATGTAGTGTGGGGTGTCCCTGCCCATGGCAGGGGGTTTGGGACTAGATGATCCTTGTGGTCCCTTCCAACCCTGACTGATACTGTGATAGTATGATTAGTATTTCTTTGAATAAGCTGCAGTGCAATGTTGTGCTCTCACTGCATCTCCAGTTCTACTTTCAGTTGCTGATGTCTTAATTTCTTCTTGTTCCCAGTTGCTGTAGCTGTCTTTATTCAGCAAAGTGCTGTACACAGTCACAGGCTCACAGTCTGGTAGGGATTGGTAGGGGCCTTCAGAGGTCATCTAGTCCAACCCCACTGCTAGAGCAGGGGCAGCTGGATTAGGTTGCACACGTCCAGGTGGGTTTTGAAAGTCTCCAGAGAAGGAGACTCCACAGCCTCTCTGGCCAGCCTGGTTGAGTGCTCTGGCACCTTCACAGGAAACTAAGATTTCCCTTATGTTTAAGTATCACAGTCTCACAGTGTCACTAAGGTTGGAAGAGACCTCGAGGATCATTGAGTCCAACCTGTCACCACAGACCTCATGACTAGACCATGGCACCAAGTGCCACATCCAATCCCCTCTTGAACACCTCCACGGATGGGACTCCACCACCTCCCTGGGCAGCACATTCCAATGGCTAACAACTCTTCTGGGAAGAACTTTCTCCTCACCTCCAGCCTAAACTTCCCATGGCACAGCTTGAGACTGTGTCCTCTTGTTCTGGTGCTGCTTGCCTGGGAGAAAAGACCAACCCCCACCTGGTTACAACCTCCTTTCAGGTAGTTGTAGAGGGCAATGAGGTCTCCCCTGAGCCTCCTCTTCTCCAGGTTATACAACCCCAGCTCCCTCAGCCTCTCCTCTCCTGTGTGCTAGTGTGTGTCTGTTGCCCCTTGTCCTATCACTGGACACCCCTGAAAAGAGCCCAGACCCATCTTCTTGACCTCCACCCATTAGATATGCATATGCATATGTTTTGCAATAGATCTATGTTTTTAGGGGGGGTGTGGGTGTATATATCTCTAAATATGTATATTTACAGTTCTGTGTTGAACACTGCCTTAGGGAAAGCTGAACTACAATGATGGATCCATCTGAACATGCTCTCTACAACTACCTGAAGGGAGGTTGTAGCCAGGTGGGGGTTGGTCTCTTCTCCCAGGCACCCAGCACCAGAACAAGAGGACACAGTCTCAAGTTGCACCAGGGGAAGTTTAGGCTGGAGGTGAGGAGAAAGTTCTCCACAGCAAGAGAGATTGGCCACTGGAATGTGCTGCCCAGGGAGGTGGTGGAGTCACCATCCCTGGAGGTGTTTAGGAAGAGCCTGGCTGAGGCACTTGGTGCCATGGTTTAGTTGATTAGATGGTGCTGGGTGATAGGTTGGACTTGATGATCTCAAAGGTCTTTTCCAACCTGGTCTGGTCTATTCTATTCTATTCTATTCTATTCTATTCTATTCTATTCTATTCTATTCTATTCTATTCTAGTGTTGTCTAGTCTGGTCTAGTCTAGTCTAGTCTAGTCCATTCTATGCTATTCTATACTATTCTATTCTAAAACACCCTGGATTTTTACCAGTCAGTGGAAAATTTAAGCCCTGGAATGCAGGAGGCTTGCAGATCTAGTTCTTTGTTTAAGTAATGATGGATAATCATCAGAGCATGCATTGCTAATGCTGACATTTATTGGAAGAAAGATGAAGACCTTTTTTCTCAGTGTTTTAACAACCTGTAGTACTTGGAGCTGAAGGTTGAAGCTGAGGTGGGAGGTTAATTACCCTCGATCAGTCTGCCTTGTTCTGCAGTGACCAGCAATGACTTCTGCTGGGGAGAGAACTTGGACAAATTGGATAGAGCTGTGAATTCTTGGTATTGTCTGTGTCTGTGCAGCTGCTCTGCTGCTCTTACTGAGATGCTGCTAATAAAAATAACAGGCACTTATGATATTCTTCTCTTACTAATCTCTCTCTAAAATAAATAACCTGAATCTTCTCTGCCTCTCCCTTTGCTGGCTTCCCCTAAGCTCTGAAGACACTTCCTCCCCCTTGGTGCTGGTGTTCCAGACATAGCTATTAGTGCTGAGCCTCCAGACACAGAAATTGAATTTATGGGCTCAGTGGTTTGAGGCTTCAGAGAGCTGAGGGCTTGGGGAAAGGCTAGCATGGAACAGTATCCTTTTCCCAGTTTCACTTTTTGGGGAATGGAAGAAATATTTAGAAATAAAAGACTGAAAGCAGCTGTTTAAATTTGCATGGCTAAGTATTAGCTGCTTGTTGTGTTTTCCCACTTAGAATCACAGAATCAACCCTTACTCCTGATGGAACCTGCTGCCCACAGTCTGAATCATAGAATCAACAAGGTTGGGAAAGTCCTCAGAGATCATCGGGTCCAACCTATTACCCAGCACCTCATGACAACTAAACCATGGCACCAAGTGCCACATCCACAGTATCACAGTACCACTAAGGTTGGAAGAGACCTCAAAGATCATTGAGTCCAACCTGTCACCACAGACCTCATGGCACCAAGTGCCACATCCAATCCCCTCTTGAACACCTCCAGGGATGGGGACTCCACCACCTCCCTGGGCAGCACATTCCAATGATGAACGACTCACTCAGTGAAGAACTTTCTCCTCACCTCCAGCCTAAGCCTCCCCTGGCACAGCTTGAGACTGTGTCCTCTTGTTCTGGTGCTGCTTGCCTGGGAGAAGAGACCAACTCCCTCCTGGCTACAACCTCCCTTCAGGGAGTTGTAGAGAGCAAGAAGGTCTCCCCTGAGCCTCCTCTTCTCCAGGCTAAATTGTAGTGTAGAAGCATTTGTCTTTGGTGGCAAGGCTTAATTGAATGTTTGTTAGGAAGTCATGGGTCCCTGGAGGGAGGCTGAGAGAGGAGAATACGATGCCACTGTGATAATACACTGTGGAAAAATATCTTGGTTTGTTTTGGTGTGAAACAGCAAAGCAGCCTCAGCATGCTCCAGCCTCCACAGAAGGAGTTAAATCATAGTATCATAGTGTCATAGTATCAGTCATGGTTGGAAGGGACCACAAGGATCATCCAGTTCCAACCCCCCTGCCATGGGCAGGGACACCCCACACTACATCAGCCTGGCCACAGCCTCAGCCAGCCTGGCCTTAAACACCTCCAGGGACAGGGCCTCGAACACCTCCCTGCACAACCCATTCCAGGGCTTCACCACTCTCATGGGGAAGAACTTCCTCCTCACCTCCAGCCTCAATCTCCCCACCTCCAGCTTCATTCCATTCCCCCTAGTCCTAGCACTCCCTGAGATCCTGAGCAGTCCCTCCCCAGCCTTCTTGTAGCCCCCTTCAGATCCTGGAAGGCCACAATGAGGTCACCTGGGAGCCTTCTCTTCTCCAGACTGAACAGCCCCAACTCCTTCAGTCTGTCCTCACAGGAGAGGTGCTCCAGCCCTCTGCTTATCCTCCTGGCCCTTCTCTGGACATCTTCCAGCACCTCCAGATCCCTCTTGGAATAGGGGCTCCAGAACTGGAGGCAGTACTCCAGATGGGGTCTCCCCAGAGCTGAGTAGAGAAAGCTTATTGTCAGCTATTTACTGGCTGGGGAAGCAGAGAGTTCTTCTACTGCATTTGACACTGCACAAGAAGTGAGTGACTGAGCAAGAAATGAAGCCAGCAAGAAATCAAACATATAGAGCGAGCACTTGATGTGTTACTGACGCTGATGTTTACTGGATACCTCCTGCAGCTGCTTTCTTAGCAGTGTTTTCATTGCTAATGGGCTGAGCTCAGGAGGTGGTTACAATTGCTAGTTTGAGTTTTGTGCTCTTCTTGATTCCTTACCATAAGACCAATATAGGGGTGCCTTGTTTGGTTGGATTTTCTTTCCTTTATCTTTCCAAAGACTAAGAGGTACAAATAGGTTATCTGCTGTTTCCAAGCAGTCTGCCTTGACAATGCGAGGAGAGGCTGAGGGAGCTGGGGTTGCTTAGCCTGGGGAAGAGGAGGCTCAGAGGAGACCTCATTGCTCTCTACAACTACCTGAAGGGAGGTTGTAGCCAGGTGGGGGTTGGTCTCTTCTCCCAGGCAACCAGCATCAGAACAAGAGGACACAGTCTCAAGCTGTTCCTTGGGAGGTTCAGGCTGGATGTTAGGAAGAAATTCTTCCCAGCAAGAGAGATTGGCCATTGGAATGTGCTGCCCAGGGAGGTGGTGGAGTCACCATCCCTGGAGGTGTTTAGGAAGTGCCTGGATGAGGCACTTGGTGCCATGGTTTAGTTGATTAGATGGTGTTGGTGATAGGTTGGACTTGATGATCTCGAAGGTCTTTTCCAACCTGGTTAATCCTCTCTCCTCTCTCTCTCCTCTCCTCTCCTCTCCTCTCCTCTCCTCTCCTCTCCTCTCTCTCCCTCCTCTCCTCTCCTCTCCCTCTCCTCCCTCTCCTCTCCTCTCCTCTCTCTCCTCTCCTCTCCTCTCCTCTCCTCTCCCTCTCCTCCTCTCCTCTCCTCTCCTCTCCTCTCTCCCTCTCCTCTCCTCTCCTCTCCTCTCCCTCCTCTCCTCTCTCTCCTCTCCTCTCCTCTCCTCTCCTCTCCCCTCTCCTCTCCTCTCCTCTCCTCTCCTCTCCTCTCCCTCTCCTCTCCTCCCCCTCCCCCTCCCCTCCCCCCTCCCTCCCTCCCCTCCCCTGAGTGTGCTGACTCTTCAGCAAGGCTCTTTAGCAATGCTATCAGACATAACAGAACAAAATAAACCACAAGCAATTTCATTAACATTTGGTGCTCCCAGACAGTTTCTACCTGTTTGCTGCTTTGATTCCTGTGGTGCTTTCCCCCTGCCTGTCTGATATTTTCATGGAGGTTTCCAGTTCACAGAAGCCCAGGTTTGCTCAAGTAAATTTTTTCCCATTGAGAGATAACTTTGGTGATTGTTCCCTTTCAATTTGTGTTCTGTTAGCTCTTTTAGCTCAGGCTGTGGCTTAGCAATGGCATACTTTGGGCATTACAGTATCACAGTCTCACAGTATCACTAAGGTTGGAAGAGACCTCGAGGATCATCGAGTCCAACCTGTCACCACAGACCTCATGACTAGACCATGGCACCAAGTGCCACATCCAATCCCCTCTCGAACACCTCCAGGGATGGGGACTCCACCACCTCCCTGGGCAGCACATTCCAATGGCCGATGACTCGCTCGGTGGAGAACTTTCTCCTCACCTCCAGTCTAATCCTCCCCTGGCACAGCTTGAGACTGTGTCCTCTTGTTCTGGTGCTGGTTGCCTGGGAGAACAGACCAACCCCCACCTGGCTACAACCACCTTTCAGGTAGTTGTAGAGGGCAATGAGGTCACCCCTGAGCCTCCGCTTCTCCAGGCTAAGCAACCCCAGCTCCCTCAGCCTCTCCTCACAGGGCTGTGCTCCAGACCTCTCCCCAGCTTTCTTGCCCTTCTCTGGACATGTTCCAGCAACTCAACATATTCCCTAAACTGAGGGGCCCAGAACTGGACACAGGACTCAAGGTGTGGCCTAACCAGTGCTGAGTACAGGGCACAATGACTTCCCTGCTCCTGCTGGCCACACTCTTCCTAATGCAGGCCAGGATGCCATTGGCCTTCTTGGCCACCTGGGCACACTGCTGGCTCATATTCAGGCAGCTGTCAATCAGCACCCCCAGGTCCCTCTCTGTTTGGCAGCTCTCAGCCACTCTGATCCCAGCCTGTAGCTCTGCATGGGATTGCCATAGCCAAAGTGCAGCACCTGGCACTTGGACTTGTTGAATGCCATCCTGTTGGACTCTGCCCATCTGTCCAGTCAGTCGAGGTCCCTCTGCAGAGCCCTTCTGTCCTCTAACTGACCAACATCTGCTCCCAGCTTGGTGTCATCTGCAAACTTGCTGATGACTGGACTCAATGCCCTCATCCAGATCATCAATGAAGATGTTAAAGGGGATGGGGCCCAGCACTGATCCCTGGGGGAAATTGAACTGGTACAATTGAATTGAATTGGTACATTGGTACAATTGAATTGAATTGGTACCATTGAATTGTTACAATCCAAGAGAGGAGAAAAGAAGAGATGAGAAGTAGTTCTTCAAGAGCAGTGTTTGCATTTCCCTTTCTAAGTGTCAGTAGTTCTCCTAAAAGTGAGCTCTCAGTGAAATGACCTCTTGTTCATCTCTATTTATTCTCCTTTGGGCTTTTGTCTTTGCTCTGTTCAGTGTGTAAGTCAAAACAAAGGATCACACACACTGCTAACACTGCAGGTTTTGCCTGCTATCTGAACATCGAGCCAGCCTTGTTCTGCTTCACTACAGTAGCACCCACAGGAAAGGAGCTCTGGATCTGGAACTTATCAAAGTGTTTTGTTTATGCTCAAGACAAGTATCCATGTGACCCAGGCTTCAACTTCTACAGTGCTGACATGACAGGAAACACTTCCCTCTTCAGTAAATTGATATGTCAACACCAAAAGTACTTATAGCAGCTACAAGTAGTGGCTTGGGTTTCAGATGGTTTTGTGGTGGTTTTTTAGGTGCTCTAAGAGGACTCACCATCCCTGGAGGTGTTTGAAAGACACAGAGATGTGGTGCTGAGGGACACTGGTTAACACCAGACTTGGAGGAGTTAGATAATGATTGGGCTTGGTGGTCATTTCTAACCAGATGTTGAGTTGCTGGAAGGTGTCCAGAGAAGGGCAACGAAGCTGGGGAGGGGTCTGGGAGCACAGCCCTGTGAGGAGAGGCTGAGGGAGCTGGGGTTGCTTATCCTGGAGGAGAGGAGGTTTAGAGGAGACCTTACTGGTCTCTCCAACTACCTGAAGGGAGGTTGTAGCCAGGTGGGGGTTGGTCTCTTCTCCCAGGCACCCAGCACCAGGACAAGAGGACACAGTCTCAAGCTGTGCCAGGGGAGGTTTTAGGCTGGAGGTTAGGAGGAAGTTCTCCCCAGAAAGAGAGATTGGCCATTGGAATGTGCTGCCCAGGGAGGTGGTGGAGTCACCATCCCTGGAGGTGTTTAGGAAGAGCCTGGATGAGGCACTTGGTGCCATGGTTTAGTTGATTAGATGGTGTTGGGTGATAGGTTGGACTTGATGATCTCAAAGGTGTTTTCCAACCTGGTCTATCCTATCCTATCCTATCCTATCCTATCCTATCCTATCCTATCCTATCCTATCCCATCCCATTCCATTCTATGATTCTCTGTCTGCCTAAACAACTGAGAGGTGACAGCTCTGCTAAGTGAGTTCATTCCTCATCCACCCAAGTTTAGTTAACCTGCAGCAGAATTCAGTATTACACCATTCTCATTTCATGTCAGTGATACATCTGTAGCTCTCTGAACATGTTTGCTGTCAGCATGTTTGCTGAGTACAGACTGAAGGAGTTGGGGCTGTTCAGTCTGGAGAAGAGAAGGCTCCCAGGTGACCTCATTGTGGTCTTCCAGGATCTGAAGGGGGCTACAGGAAGGCTGGGGAAGGACTTCTGAGGAACTCAGGTAGTGATAGGACTAGGGGGAATGGAATGAAGCTGGAGGTGGGGAGATTGAGGCTGGAGGGGAGGAGGAAGTTCTTCCCCATGAGAGTGGTGAAGCCCTGGAATGGGTTGTCCAGGGAGGTGGTTGGGGCCCTGTCCCTGGAGGTGTTTAAGGCCAGGCTAGATGAGGCTGTGGCCAGGCTGATGTAGTGTGGGGTGTCCCTGCCCATGGCAGGGGAGTTGGAACTGGATGATCCTTGTGGTCCCTTCCAACCCTGACTGATACTATGATACTATGATACTATTGTGCCCCAGGGAGCTTGCAGTGCAACTGTGCTGATACATACAACATCACTTTTCCCCTTCCATTCCCCAAAGGCTGTGCATCTTTTGCCCTGCCTTTACTTGGAAGAAACAAGGCTCCTCAAGTCATGCAGTGATTGCATACCCTGAAGAAATAAGGTTTTTTTGGGGGTTTTGTTTGTTTTTTTCCCATGAGTTTTGAAATCTCTTCAATCTCTGGGTTGCAGTTTGTCATTTGCAGCTCCCTGTGCCAGTCTGGGGAGCTGAGAAAACAGTGAGCTAGTTGCACTTGGGATTCTCGCCAGTCTTCCTGAGATGGAAAATTCCTTCCTAATTCCATATCTGACTTTAAATTTGACCCTCAGCATGTGAGCAAGATAGACCAACACACACTCTTCAGAAAAAAAAGATCCTTTGTGTCCTAGCAGGACACTGCTGCAGCTTTTTCCAGAGTTGCAGTCTGGCTGCTGCCAATCAGTGAGGCTTTGTCTTCCCTCGAGCATCCTGGAGGGTGAGGGTAAAGTGGGATCAAAAAAAAAAGGGAAAAGAATTGTCCCTTCCCTCCTGCAGGCTGTCAACAGAAGCCTTGAAACATGAGATTTGGTTATAGAGTTCATCTCAATGCAGAGCTCCCAGAAAGATGAGTATGGTGAGGACAATGCAGAAGAGAAAGCACTGGTCTGCAGGGGAAGAGATGGCACTTTGTGTATCTCAATTTAGGGATCATTTACACATTCAAACCCTTCTCCCTGGGAGCTTGCCTGCTCTTGGCTGGTTCTAACAAATGCAGTTTCATTTTACTGTCTAGAGGACTCTCTGTAGGAATTGCTCTGCTCATTGATGTCATCTCTTCTGCAAAATCTGGGAAAGCTATCCACAAACTAGTTGTGAATCTCCCTGCTCACTACCATTTTAATGCCTTAGATGCCTGCATCAATTCAGCTTCTCATGGAAAGAACAATGGAGTTTTTGGACAAGATAGAATAGAATATAAGACCCTTAACGGGAAGGTGGTGAGTTCAAGCCTGCAGTGGGCAGTAGTGTCCTCCCTACTCTAGTCATGAGGTCTGTGGTGACAGGTTGGACTCGATGATCTTTGAGGTCTCTTCCAACCTTAGTGATACTGAATACTGAATAGCATAGCATAGCATGGAATAGCATAGCATGGAATAGAATAGAATAGAATAGAATAGAATAGAATAGAATAGAATAGAATAGAATAGAATAGAATAGAATAGAATAGAATAGAATAGAATGCATAGCATAGCATAAAATAGAATAGAATGCATAGCATAGCATAGCATAGCATAGCACAGAATAGAATAGAATTAACCTGGTTGGAACAGACCTTTGAGCTCATTGAGTCCAACCCATCACCCAACACCATCTCAGCAACTAAACCATGGCACCAAGTGCCTCATCTAGTCTCTTCCAGCCTCCAGGGATGGTGACTCCACCACCTCCCTGGGCAGCACATTCCAATGGCCAATCTCTCTTGCTGGGAAGAACTTCTTCCTAACATCCAGCCTGAACCTCCCCTAGCACAGCTTGAGACTGTGTCCTCTTGTTCTGGTGCTGCTTGCCTGGGAGAAGAGACCAACCCCCACCTGGCTACAACCTCCCTGCAGGTAGCTGTAGACAGTAGTAAGATCTCCTCTGAACCTCCTCCCCTCCAGGCTAAGCAACCCCAGCTCCCTCAGCCTCTCCTCACAGGGCTGTGCTCCAGACCCCTCCCCAGCTTTGTTGCCCTTCTCTGGACAGGCTCCAGCAAGTCAACCTCTTTCCTGAGCTGCGGGGCCCAGCAGGTGGTTCACATTGTGTTTTATTATTGTTGATTTGGAGAGAGAAAGCTGCCTTATTTTATTGCTGTGTCCAGATTGATCCTGTGGTGTGGCACCTGTGCCGTGCTGGGCCTCCCTTCCTCAGCAGCAGCTGCACACCTCGGTCCCCGCGCAGCTCTCCAGCCCTGCGGAATGTTCTCCTTTTTCCATGAGTTGTTCAGCATCAACACCGCTGGTCCGGAGAACTCCTCAGTCAGTTTAGATAAGACTCCAGGCCTGTTGATTTGAAAACATTTAATTTTAGCAGCTCTGGTCTCACATCTCCTTTTATTACCTCCAGTGGATTGTGTTGTGCTGACGTAATATGGGATGGTACATTCTCCAGCTCCATCCCAAGGACACAACAAGGGGCGAAGGACAAAATGTTTATTGGACATTTCCGCCTCTCTTTGGACTGCCACGCACAATTTGATCAGCCACATCGAGCAGTGGGCTGCTGGCCAGTCTCCACCACACTAATACTTACAAAGATACCTTTTTTGCTTCCTCCCCCCTCTCAACTGTGAGTACTTCCTTGACTGTGTTAATGGCAACACCAAGCTGGGGGCAGGAGTTGGTCTGCTGGAGGGTAGAGAGGCTCTGCAGAAGGACCTGGACAGGCTGGACAGATGGGCAGAGGCCAAGGGCAGGAGATTGAACACATCCAAGTGCCAGGTGCTGCACTTTGGCCACAGCAACCCCATGCAGTGCTACAGGCTGGGGTCAGAGTGGCTGAGAGCAGCCAGGCAGAGAGGGACCTGGGGGTGCTGGTTGATGGTAGGCTGAACATGAGCCTGCAGTGTGCCTGCACTGCCAAGAAAGCCAATGGCATCCTGGCCTGGATCAGGAACAGTGTGGCCAGCAGGAGCAGGGAGGTCATTGTGCCCTCAACTTAGCACTGATTAGGCTGCATTTTGAGTCCTGTGTCCAGCTCTGGGCTCCTCAGTTTAGGAAGGAGGTTGAGTTGCTGGAAGGTGTCCAGAGAAGGGCAGTGAAGGCTGGTGAGGGGTCTGGAGCACAGCCCTGTGAGAAGAGGCTGAGGGAGCTGGGGTTGCTTAGCCTGGAGAAGAGGAGGCTCAGGGAGACCTTCTTGCTCTCTACAGCTATCTGAAGGGAGGTTGTAGCCAGGTGGGGGTTGGTCTCTTCTCCCAGGCAAGCAGCACCAGAACAAGAGGACACAGTCCCAAGCTGTGCCAGGGGAGGTTTAGGCTGGATGTTAGGAAGAAGTTCTTCACAAAAAGAGAGACTGCCCATTGGAATGGGCTGCCCAGGGAGGTGGTGAAGTCACCATCACTGGAGGTGTTCAGGAGGAGACTTGATGGGGTGCTTGGTTGCATAGTTTAGTTGGTTGGGTGGTCTTGGATGATAGGTTGGACGTGATGGTCTTGAAGGTCTCTTCCAACCTGGTCTATTCTATTTTCTATTCTATTCTATTCTATTCTATTCTATTCTATTCTATTCTATTCTACTTGTAACCACAGCACCACTCTCAGTGCCTGTGCCATTGCCAGTCTGAGGCAAGCACTTAAAATTTCTAGTCCATCAGACTAGACAGCATTTACAGGACAACCAGGTGAGAAGGCTCAGTCAGCATGGATTCATGAAGGGCAGGTTCTGTTTAATGAACCTCATCTCCTTCTATGACAAGGTGACCCACTTGATGGATGAGAGAAAGGCTGTGGATGTTGTTTACCTAGACTTCTGTAAAGCATTTGATACAGTTCCCTGCAACATTGTCATGAAAAAACTGTCTGCCCTGGACCTGGATGGGTGTACACTGTACTGGACTGAACACTGGCTGGATGGCCTGGCCTAGAGACTGGTAGTGAATGGAGTTAAATCCAGTTGTTGGCTGGTGACTGAGAATGGAATGGAATGGAATGGAATGGAATGGAATGGAATGGAATGGAATGGAATGGAATGGAATGGAATGGACCAGGTTGGAAGAGACCTTCAAGATCATTGCATCCAACTCATCATCCAACACCACCTAATCAACTAAACCATACAACCAAGCACCTCATCAATTCTCCTAAACACCTCCAATGATGGTGACTCCACCACCTCCCCAGGCAGCCCATTCCAATGGGCAATCACTCTCTCTGTATAGAACTTCTTCCTAACCTCCAGCCTGAACCTCTCCTGGCACAACCTGAGATTGTGTCCTCTTGTTCTGGTGCTGGTTGCCTGAGACAAGACACCAATCCCTTCCTGGCTACAACCTCCCTTCAGGTAGTTGTAGAGAGTGATAAGGTCACCCCTGAGCCTCCTCTTCTCCAGGCTAAGCAACCCCAGCTCCCTCAGCCTCTCCTCACAGGGCTGTGCTCCAGACCCCTCCCCAGCCTTGTTGCCCTTCTCTGGACACATTACCCAGGGCTTGGTGCTGGAGCCAATTCTCTTTAATATCTTGATCAATTAACTTGATGAGGAGATCAGTAAGTTTGCAGAGAACACCAAAGTAGGTGTGAGAGTGGAAGGTTCTTCAAAGGGCCCTGGACAGGTTGGATTGATGGGCTTCAACAAGGCCAAGTTCCAAGACCTGCACTTAAGTCACAACAACCCCATGCAGCACTGCAGGTTTGGAGAAGAGTGGCTGGGAAGTTGCTCAGTGGAGAAAAGACCTGAGAGTATTGATGAGGAGCTGGCTGAACATGAGCCAGCATGTGTCAAGGTGGCCAAGAATGCCACCAGCATCCTGACCTGCATCAGGAATAGTGTGACCAGCAGGACTAGCAAGGTGATTTTATCTTACTGTACTTGGCACTGGGGTGACCACACCTTAAGTCCTGGGTTCAGTTTTGGGTCCTTCATTACAAGAGATACATTGAGGTCCTGGAGCAGGTCTAAAGAGGAGCAAAGCAGCTGGTGAGGAGTGTGGAGAATAAGTCTTACGAGGAGCAGCTGAGGGAGCTGGGGTTGTTTAGCCTGGAGAAAAGGAGGTTGAGAGACCTCATTGCTCTCTACAACTCCCTGAGAGGAGGTTGTAGTGGGTGTGTGCTGGTCTCTTCTCCTTAGGAGTAAGTGACAGGACGAGAGGAAATGGCATCAGGTTACAGCAGGGGAAGTTTACACAGTATCACAGTATCACCAAGGTTGGAAGAGATCTCAAGGATCATCAAGTCCAACCTGTCACCACAGACCTCATGACTAAACCATGGCACCAAGTGCCACATCCAATCCCCTCTTGAACACTTCCAGGGATGGGGACTCCACCAGCTCCCTTAGATGTCAGTAAAAACTTCTGTACCAGAAGGGTTAGCAAAGAGTGCAACAGGCTACCAGGGAAGTGGTTAAATTGCCATCCCTGCCTGTATTTAAAATTTGCCTAGATCTGGTGCTCAAGGATATGGTGCAGTAGTGACCCTGGCCAAGATGGCTAAAGGTTGGAACTGGTGATCTTAAAGGTCTTTTCCAACCGTTGTGGGTTCTGTGTAAGAAAGGACCATTAAAAGAGAGGTCTGTCCTTTGCACCCTGAAGTGCATCCAGTTCAGGAGCCCCTATTGCAAGAGGGATGTGGAGGTGCTGGAAGGTGTCCAGAGAAGGGCCAGGAGGATGAGCAGAGGGCTGGAGCACCTCTCCTGTGAGGACAGACTGAAGGAGTTGGGGCTGTTCAGTCTGCAGAAGAGAAGGCTCCCAGGTGACCTCATTGTGGCCTTCCAGGATCTGAAGGGGGCTCCAGGAAGGCTGGGGAGGGACTGCTCAGGATCTCAGGGAGTGCTAGGACTAGGGGGAATGGAATGAAGCTGGAGGTGGGGAGATTGAGGCTGGAGGGGAGAAGGAAGTTCTTCCCCATGAGAGTGGTGAAGCCCTGGAATGGGTTGTCCAGGGAGGTGGTTGAGGCTCTGTCCCTGGAGGTGTTTAAGGCCAGGCTGGCTGAGGCTGTGGCCAGGCTGATGTAGTGTGGGGTGTCCCTGCCCATGGCAGGGGGGTTGGAACTGGATGATCCTTGTGGTCCCTTCCAACCCTGACTGATACTATGATACTATGATACTATGATGCTAAGTACATTTTGGGTCTCTATTGTGGTGAAGGGGAACCTAGTTCATCTCTTTGTCCTGTACTCATGTCATTGCTGGAAAATAACACCTTAGAATCATAGATCATCAAGTCCAACCATTATCTAACTGTACCAAGTCTGGTGCTAAACAATGGTCCTGAGCACTGAATCTTTGCCTCTTTTAAGCACCTCCAGGGATGGGGATTCAACCACCAGCTGGGGAGCCTGTCCCAGTCTTTGAGGTACGCAGTTATCTTGGCGGCACCTGAAGGATGGCCAAGGGATCAGCCAGCATGGATTTAGGAAGGGCAGGTCCTGCCTGACCAACCTGATCTCCTTCTATGATCAGGTGACTGTCTGGTGGATGTGGGGCAGGCTGTGGATGTGGTCTGCCTGGACTTCAGCAAGGCCTTTGACACCGTCCCCCATAACAAACTCCTGGCCAAGCTGTCAGCCCCTGGGAGCACTCTGAGCTGGGTTAGGAACTGGCTGGAGGCTGGGCCCAGAGAGTGGTGGTGAATGGTGCCACAGCCAGCTGGCAGCCAGGCACCAGTGGTGTGCCCCAGGGATCAGTGCTGGGCCCTGTGCTCTTTAACATCTTTATTGATGATCTGGATGAGGGCATTGAGTCCATCATCAGTAAATTTGCTGATGACACCACGTTGGGAGCAGATGTTGGTCAGTTAGAGGACAGAAGGGCTCTGCAGAGGGACCTGGACAGGCTGGACAGGTGGGCAGAGTCCAACAGGATGGCATTCAGCAATTCCAAGTGCCAGGGGCTGCATTTTGGCCACAGCAACCCCATGCAGAGCTACAGGCTGGGGTCAGAGTGGCTGAGAGCAGCCAGGCAGAGAGGGACCTGGGGGTGCTGGTTGACAGCTGGCTGAATATGAGCCAGCAGTGTGCCCAGGTGGCCAAGAAGGCCAAGGGCATCCTGGCCTGTATTAGGAACAGTGTGGCCAGCAGGAGCAGGGAAGTCATTGTGCCCTGTACTCTGCACTGGTTAGGCCACACCTTGAGTCCTGTGTCCAGTTCTGGGCCCCTCAGTTTAAGAAGGACATTGAGAGACTTGAAGGTGTCCAGAGAAGGGCAACAAGGCTGGGGAGGGGTCTGGAGCACAGCCCTGTGAGGAGAGGCTGAGGGAGCTGGGGTTGTTTAGCCTGGAGAAGAGGAGGCTCAGAGGAGACCTTCTTGCGGTCTCTAACTCCCTGAAGGGAGGTTGTAGCCAGGAAGGGGTTGGTCTCTTCTCTCTAGCAACCAGCACCAGAACAAGAGGACACAGTCTCAGGCTGTGCCAGGGGAAGTTTAGGCTGGGGGTGAGGAGAAAGTTCTTCACAGACTGAGTTGTTCAACATTGGAATGTGCTGCCCAGGGAGGTGTTGGAGTCCCCATCCCTGGAGGTGTTCAAGAGGGGATTGGATGTGGCACTTGGTGCCATGGTCTGGTCATGAGGTGACAGGCTGGACTTGATCATCTTTGAGGTCTCTTCCAATGTTGGTGATTCTGTGGTTCTGTGATACTGTGAGATCCCTTTCAGGGAAGACCTAGGAGGAGACATGATGTGGTGCTTGGTGCCATGGTTTTGTTGATCAGATGGTGTTGGATGATGGGTTGGACTCAATGATCTCGAAGGTCACTTCCAACTGGCTAATTCTAAATTCTCATACAGAATGTCAAGCAGCCCTGCTGCACCTTCAGGCCATTTCCTCTCCTCCTATCATTTGTTACTAGGGAGGAGAGACTGACCCCCAGCCTACTTTCAGGGAGTTGTGGAGTGATAGCCTCCTTTTCTTCAGGCAAAACAACCTCAGTTCCCTCAGCTGCTCCTCACATGACCTTCACTGGCTTCCTTCTCTGGACCTGCTCCACCACATCAATGTCTTTCTTGTAGTGAGGGCCCCAAAACTGAACCCAGTACTGAAGCTGTGCCTGTGCACTCATGTCATTGCCAGACAACAGAGCCCTGAATGAAGAGACTCTTCATCTTTTGAAATGTAAAAATGGTCTCTCTTACCTACCTCCAGTTCTCTTTCTGCCCTTTCCCAGGGCAGAGGTAGCATTTCCTGCTGTGGCAGTCATAGACTTCTGGCCAAAATTACAGGAGTAGCTCAGGAGAGGGCAGGATGGTTTTCCTGTGGCAGGCAGCAAAGTTCCTCCCAGGGGAGGGGTAAGAATAGTTAAGAAATGGTAAATGCATATTTGGTTAACTCCCCATGCCTGGAATAGTGTCTGCTCACTTGCCTTTCCTCCCATTCACCTTTCCCCTCCCATGGAGATAATGAAAGCACCTTTCACTCTGCCCCTACTGAGAGCCATGTGGAGGTGGAGTGAAGCCCTGCAGAGGGGGGCCTGGATCCCATGGAAAACGTTACTGGAAGTGAAACAGCCATCCACACCTGGCCCTGTGCTGGCATTCATTCACTTGCCACATTAATCCAGATAGCAGCACAGTCCCTCAGCATCATGCCCCCAGAGATGCAAGCACAGACACCCAGTCCAGGCAGCCAGTCTGGGTTTGGTCTGGGGGTTGGCTTTGGTTTTGCTTTTTCCTTTCCCCACTTGCACAGCAGAGCTGGTTTGTTGGTTTGGCTTTGGGGTGGGTGTTTTCTGGTGGTGTTTTTAATCCTGCTCCTGCATTTTTACAGCCCCATTAGGTGATTAGCAGGGCTAAATGAGGCGTGGAGCCTCCAAAAGTCACACTGCTGGCCCGGAGCTGGAGCGCAGAGCTGCGGAGCTGCCTGGGGCTCACCGGAGTGTGACCCCGGCTGTTTTGCTGCTCCACAAAGATCACCTTCAGAAAGGAAGGGGGGGAGGGGGGAGGGGAATTAAAAACTATTATTTGAAAAAGCACTGGGTAATGAGGCATTGCCATGTTAGGGTCAGCTAACACACCTGGGTGTTCATAGAGATACACAGAGAAAGGGGAATTCTTCTGTCCTCCCCTCAGCCTCCTCTTCTCCAGGCTAAGCAACCCCAGCTCCCTCAGCCTCTCCTCACAGGGCTGTGCTCCAGACCTCTCCCCAGCTTTCTTGCCCTTCTCTGGACACCTTCCAGCAACTCAACATCTTTCCTAACATGAGGAGCCCAGAACGGGACACAAGACTCAAGGTGTGGCCTAACCAGTGCTGAGCACAGGGCACAATGACCTCCCTGATGCTGCTGGCCACACTGTTCCTGATCCAGGCCAGGATGCCATTGGCCCTCTTGGCCACCTGGGCACCCTGCTGGCTCAAGTTCAGCCTATTATCAACCAGTACCCCCAGGTCCCTTTCTGCCTGGCTGCTCTCAGCCACTCTGACCCCAGCCTGTAGCACTGCATGGGGTTGCTGTGGCCAATGTGCAGAACCTGGCACTTGGACATGTTTAATCTCCTGCCCTTGGACTCTGCCCATCTGTCCAGCCTGTCCAGGTCCTCTGCAGAGCTCTCCAACCCTCTAACAGATCAACTCCTGCCCCCAGCTTGCTGTCATCTGAAAATTTACTGATGATGGACTCAATGCCCTCATCCAGATCATCAATGAAGATGTTAAAGAGGATGGGGCCCAGCACTGATCCCTGGGGCACCCCACTGGTGCCTGGCTGCCAGCTGGCTGTGGCACCATTCACCACCACTCTCTGGGCTCAGCCTCCAGCCAGTTCCTAACCCAGCTCAGAGTGCTGCTGTCCAGGCCAGGGGCTGACAGCTTGGCCAGGAGTTTGCTGTGGGGGATGGTGTCAAAGACCTTGCTGAAGTCCAGGTAGAATGTCCAACCTGCTATCAACCTGTGATTCTGTATGATTCTGTGGTTCACTGCTGCCTTCTGTAACAGGAGGCTTGCACATAGTGCACAAGCAAAAGAAACATAAAAGGGGTTTTGGTATTAGAGGGAAGGGAAGAGATAGAAGACAGATGGAAATGAATCAATTATTATTCCCTTCAGAAAATCACAGGGAAGAGAAAATATGGAATGGAAAAACAGGAGAAGAAATCATCCTGGAACAGCAGAGAACCAGAAATGTGAGAGAAAGGGTAGATGAAAAAAGAAAACACCACCCACCAAACCCAGAAGGATTCATTAATGAGTCATGCTGGACATGATGTCAGCATAAACCATACCTGGGTTGTTTTGGTAATAATATCAATGCAATTGGAAGAGCCAACTAGGGGCTGTTTCAGTCTGTGATTCAGCATACCACATGTTAAGCCTTCAGAATTTACTGCACTTCATTAAAGTCAAGTCTTGCTGAAGCTGAGCACATCCTTCTTCTTTCTGAACTGGTTTATCATAGTATAGTATCATAGTATCAGTCAGGTTTGGAAGGGACCACAAGGATCAGCTAGTTCCAACCCCCCTGCCATGGGCAGGGACACCCCACACTACATCAGCCTGGCCACAGCCTCAGCCAGCCTGGCCTTAAACACCTCCAGGGACAGGGCCTCAACCACCTCCCTGGACAACCCATTCCAGGGCTTCACCACTCTCATGGGGAAGAACTTCCTCCTCACCTCCAGCCTCAATCTCCCCACCTCCAGCTTCATTCCATTCCCCCTAGTCCTATCACTCCCTGAGATCCTGAGCAGTCCCTCCCCAGCCTTCCTGGAGCCCCCTTCAGATCCTGGAAGGCCACAATGAGGTCACCTGGGAGCCTTCTCTTCTCCAGACTGAACAGCCCCAACTCCTTCAGTCTGTCCTCACAGGAGAGGTGCTCCACCCCTCTGATCATCCTCCTGGCCCTTCTCTGGACACCTTCCAGCACCTCCACATCCCTCTTGGAATAGGGGCTCCAGAACTGGAGGCAGTACTCCAGGTGGGGTCTCAGCAGAGCTGAGCAGAGGGGGAGAATCACCTCCCTTGCCCTGCTGGCCACACTTCTCCTGCTGCAGCCCAGGATCTGATTGGCTTTCTGGGCTGCAAGTGCACACTGAGAGCTCCTGTTGAGCTTCTCCTCCCCCAGCACCCCCAAGTCTCTCTCCTCAGGGCTGCCAGTCCCTGCCCAGCCTGGATTTGTGCCTGGGGTTGCCTCCACCCAGCTGCAGGACCCTGCACTTGGTCTTGTTGAAGCTCATGAGGTTGGCTTGTGCCCACCTCTCCAGCCTGTCCAGGTCCCTCTGGATGGCCTCCCTTCCCTCCAGCTGTCTGCTGCACCACACAGCTTGGTGTCATCAGCAAACCTGCTGAGGGTGCACTCAATGCCACTGTCCATGTCACCCACAAAGATGTTGAACAAGCCTGGTCCCAGGACTGATCCCTGAGGGACTCTGCTTGTCCCTGGCCTCCCCTGGGCCATGGAGCCATTGACAGCCACTCTCTGGGTGCAGCCATCAAGCCAGTTCCTTATCCATCTAGTGGTCACCCATCACACCCATGTGTCACCAGCCTGGAGACCAGGATGTGGTGTGGGACAGTGTGGAAGGCTTTGCTCAGGTCCAGATAAACGACATCAGCTGCTCTCCCCTCAGCTATTCATGTTGTCACCTGCTCATAGAAGGCAACCAGGTTGGTCAGGCAGGATTTGCCCTTATGTTGAGATTGGCTCAGAATGACACTTGTCCTTTTTGTATGGTTCACTGAGGATTCTGTAGGGGGAAAAAAAAAGGGCTCAAAGAGGGTTTACTTCAGGCACAGAGGTTTAAAGAGCTAACTAAATAAATCAAGGAAAATTGAAGGAAATTACTAACCAGGTCTGTTCTCATTGTGAGCAGTTTGAGAGAGTTGCATTGGAAGAGGTGCTCAGCTCCCAGGTCTGTATTTTGTTGGCTATGTTTTCAAGAGGCAAGGCTGAATGGGTGTTGCCTCAGCCCATGCTCAGTTTGACATCTGTTGACAGGGGTGAAGCATAGCTGCAGTACATTTCTGAAATTGTTTCAGGAGCTATGAAGACAAGCTCCAGATAGTGTCCAGGTCTGGGCCCCTCAGTTTAGGAAGGACATTGAGAGACTTGAAGGTGTCCAGAGAAGGGCAACAAGGCTGGGGAGAGGCCTTGAGCACAGCCCTGTGAGGAGAGGCTGAGGGAGCTGGGGTTGTTTAGCCTGGAGAAGAGGAGGCTCAGGGGTGACCTCATTGCCCTCTACTACTACCTGAAGGGAGGCTGTAGCCAGGTGGGGGTTGGTCTCTTCTCCTAGGCACCCAGCACCATCACAAGAGGACACAGTCTCAAGCTGTGCCAGGGGAGGTTTAGACTCGAGGTGAGGAGAAAGTTCTTCCCAGAGAGAGTCGTTCGTCATTGGGATGTACTGCCCAGGGAGGTGGTGGAGTCCCCATCCCTGGAGGTGTTGAAGAGGGATTGGATGTGGCACTTGGTGCCATGGTCTAGTCATGAGGTCTGTGGTGACAGGTTGGACTCGATGGTCCTCGAGATCTCTTCAACCTTAGTGATACTGTGATATTGTGATACAAAAGAAATGATTGACATGGAATCATAGAATGCTAGGGGTTGGAATGGACCTCCAGAGATCTTAGGGTCCAAGCCTCCTGCAAAGCACTACCACTTAGGGCAGGTCATGCAGGGATGTGTCCAGGCAGGTCTTGAAGATCTGTAGAGAAGGAGACTCCACAACTTCTCAGAACCACAGAATCACCAAGGTTGGAAGAGACCTCAAAGATCATCAAGTCCAACCTGTCACCACAGACCTCATGACTAAACCATGGCACCAAGTGCCAAGTCCAATCCCCTCTTGAACACCTCCAGGGATGGGGACTCCACCACCTCCCTGGGCAGCACATTCCAGTGGCTAACAACTCTCTCAATGAAGAACTTTCTCCTCACCTCCAGCCTAAACTTCCCCTGGCACAGCTTGAGACTGTGTCCTCTTGTTCTGGTGCTTAGTGCCTGGGAAAAGAGACCAACCCCTTCCTGGCTACAACCTCCTTTCAGGTAGTTGTAGAGAGCAAGAAGGTCTCCCCTGAGCCTCCTCTTCTCCAGGCTAAACAACCCCAGCTCCCTCAGCCTCTCCTCACAGGGCTGTGCTCCAGACCCCTCCCCAGCCTTGTTGCCCTTCTCTGGACACCTTCAAGTGTCTCAATGCCCTTCTTAAACTGAAGGGCCCAGCACTGGACACATGCACCATGCCATAAGGATGTAGAGTTGTCTTCACTCTGCAGAGCATCCTCCCAGGCTTTTGTTGTCCATCCCTCTAGGAAGGTTTGGTTTCTCTCCAGAAACATGAAGTGAGGTAAAATAGCGGTGACTGGAATGCACATTTGTGAGTATGGTTGGTGAGACTTCAGTTAGAAGTAGGGAAAGTTAGGGGAGCCAATGCTATAAAATATGGTGCTTTAGCAAAATATTTTGTCTCCTGTTTCACTGCAGTTCTGCAGTGTCCTAATCTCAGCCTGTATGTGAAGACCTAAACTGTAGAATCATAGCATGGTTTCAGCTGGGAAAGACCTATATGATCATCAAACTCCACAAAGTACTGGAAACTACAGAGAAGACTTAGCCTGGCATTGCATCTAAGGCATCTGTTCACCCACTTTAAAGCACTGTTAAGACTGTGAGCTTTTAACAGGAGGGGTAGGATTCAACCAAGTTAGTAAACCCTAAGACAGCAAGAGAAGGTCAGAGTCTGGAAGACAGAGAGGCATCTACAACTTTAAGGTATAGACCAGATGTACCCTGTACCTGTATCCCCTAAATCTGAGGTTGTTTGAGAGTCCAGTGCAGGTCCCAGCATAAATCAGGGTGGTTAGTAACTGCTGGGCTTGTGGTGACTTCCCAAAAGCCTTGCAGATGGGCTGCTTCTTTCCCTCTGGAGCACCAGGACTTGGAAATCTCTCAAGCTCTTCTGTTCTGCCACAGCTCCTGCGCAGTGCTGTGCCTCCTCTCAGCATTGCTTAGCAGTTCATTAAGCAATCTAATGACTTTGTCATATGTTGGTTTCTGTCTGCTGTTTTGTCAGGGAGTGCTGGGGGTGCAACAGAATGTTTTGCTTGGTAGGGTTCCTGATGACCTCAGGAATTTCAGTGCTCATGTATATACATAGGCACTTCTGCTGCACTTGTACTGAAGAAGGCAGAGGGCTGCACAGAGGAGAAGTTGCAGAATTGTTGATCTGCTTGAGGTCAGGAAGCTTGTGCAGAGAGACCTGAACAGGCTGGGTTGATGGGCCCAGGTCAGATTCAAGAAGGACAAGTGCCAGGTCCTGCGACTGGGTCACAAAACCCCTAAGCAACACCCCAGGCTTGGTGAGGAGTGGCTGGAGAGCTGCCCAGAAGAGAAGGACATGGCAGTGTTAATTGACAGTTGACGGAGCACAGCATCTGCCCAGGTGGCTGTGAAGGCAAACAGCCTTTGACACTGTGCCCCACAGCAACCTCCTGGCCAAGCTGTCAGCCCCTGGCTTGGACAGCAGCACTCTGAGCTGGGTTAGGAACTGGCTGGAGGCTGAGCCCAGAGAGTGGTGGTGAATGGTGCCACAGCCAGCTGGCAGCCAGGCACCAGTGGTGTGCCCCAGGGATCAGTGCTGGGCCCTGTGCTCTTTAACATCTTTATTGATGATCTGGATGAGGGCATTGAGTCCATCATCAGTAAATTTTCAGATGACACCAAGCTGGGGGCAGGAGTTGATCTGCTGGAGGGTAGAGAGGCTCTGCAGAGGGACCTGGACAGGCTGGAGAGATGGGCAGAGTCCAAGGGCAGGAGACAGAACACATCCAAGTGCCAGGTTCTGCACATTGGCCACAACAACCCCAGGCAGAGCTACAGGCTGGGGTCAGAGTGGCTGAGAGTTGCCAGGCAGAGAGGGACCTGGGGGTGCAGGTTGATGGTAGGCTGAACATGAGCCTGCAGTGTGCCCAGGCAGCCAAGAGGGCCAATGGCATGCTGGCCTGGATCAGGAAGAGTGTGGCCAGCAGGAGCAGGGAGGTCATTCTGCCCTGTACACTGCAGTGGTTAGGCCACACCTTGAGTCCTGTGTCCAGTTCTGGGCCCCTCAGTTTAGGAAGGAGGTTGAGTTGCTGGAAGGTGTCCAGAGAAGGGCAATGAAGTTGGTGAGGGGTCTGGAGCACAGCCCTGTGAGGAGAGGCTGAGGGAGCTGGGGTTGCTTAGCCTGGAGAAGAGGAGACTCAGGGGTGACCTTATCACTCTCTACAACTCCCTGAAGGGAGGTTGTAGACAGGCAGAGGTTGGTCTCTTCTCTCAGGCAGCCAGCACCAGAACAAGAGGACACAGTCTCAGGCTGTGCCAGGGGAGGTTTAGGTTGGATGTTAGGAAGAAGTTCTACACAGAGAGAGAGATTGCCCATTGGAATGTGCTGCCCAGGGAGGTGGTGGAGTCACCATCATTGGAGGTGTTTTTGAGGAGACTTGATGGGGTGCTTGGTGCCATGGGTTAGTTGTTTTGGTGGGTTGGATTGGTTGATGGGTTGGACACGATGATCTTGAAGGTCTCTTCCAACCTGATTTATTCTAAATAAGCATCCTGGCATCGGGAACAGTGTGGCCAGCAGGAGCAGGAAAGTGATTGTCCCCCTGTACTCAGCACTGGTGAGGCCACACCTTGAGTCCTGTGTTCAGTTTTGGGCACCACAGCGTAAGAGACGTTGAGTTGCTGGAGCGGGTCCAGGGAAGGGCAGTGAAGCTGATGGATCGGAGAACAGGTCGTGTGAGGAGTGGCTGATGCAACTGAGATTGTTTAGCCTGGAGAAAAGGAGGCTCAGGAGGGACGTTCTTTAGCTCTCCACTCCCTGAAAGGAGGTTGTAGTGAGGTGGGTATTGGTCTCTTCTCACAACTAACAAGTGCTGGGACAAGAGGAAATGGCTTCAGGCTGCATCAGGGAAAGTTTAGCTTGGCTGGAAAAGGTTTGCAAAGTCTGGAACAGGCTCCTCAGGGAGTTGATTGAATCCAGAATCCAGAATCCAGAATATAGAATAGAATATAGAATCAACCAGGTTGGAAAAGACTCTTGAGATCATCGAGTCCAACCCATCACCCAACACCACCTCATCAACTAAACCATGGCACCAAGTGCTTCATCCAGGCTCTTCCTAAACACCTCCAGGGATGGTGACTCCACCACCTCCCTGGGCAGCACATTCCAATGGCCAATCTCTCTCTCTAGGAAGAACTTCTCCCTGACATCCAGCCTAAATGTCCCCTGGAGCATCTTGAGACTGTGTCCTCTTGTTCTGTCACAGGCTGCCTGGCAGAAGAGACAAACCCCCACCTGGCTGCAACCTCCCTTCAGGTAGTTGTAGACAGCAATCAGGTCTCCTCTGAGCCTCTTCCCCATCCCTGGAGGTGTTTCAGAGATGCAGAGATGTTGTGCTGAGGGACATGGTCTAACACCAGACCAGGCAGAGTTAGGTAATGGTGGTTTTCAATGATCTTAACAATCTTTTCTAACCCAGCACAACTCTGTGTTGCTGTGATCGTTGTCTGCTTCCTTTCTGGTATTTGTTTCTGAGCTGTGTAGAAATGGCTCCAAAGACATACATCACCTTCCACATAGATTGCCACCACACACTGGCTACTCAGAAACCACTTACAGCTCTGTGCCTGCCAACAGCCCCTGTACCTGCTAATGGGGTTCACTGAGTGCATTCAATGTGTCTCCAGAGTGTTTTCTATGACCACTTTTTTGCTTCCTGACTTCAGCAAACAGAGTTATTTACACAAAGGGAAAGCAGTTCCCAGGACCCAACATAATACTGATGCAAGCTACTTGAGAAGTGTTGTGTGAATCCCAGTGTAAGGTGCAGTACTGATGGAAAAGTGAATGCCCTAAACCCATGCTGCATGGCTTGTCATGTGAACTTAGGAGCCAGTGCTGAGGTGGGAGGAAGATCAGGAGCCTCATAACCCCACGTTAAACCCACATATGGTAAATGCTGCACATGGGCAGGCTTGGATTTGTACCTGGTTGTGCAGGAGCCAGGAGCTGATGCTCTTTTGACTGCTGTTAAATCACTGAATCATAGGGGTTGGAAGGGGCCTCCACAGACCATCTAGTCCAGCAGATGACTGGATCAGGATCACCTAGAATAGGTTGCATAGGAACATATCTGGCTGGGTTTTGAATGCCTCCAGAGAAGGAGACTACACAACCTCTTTGCAGTCTGTTCCAGGAGAGAAGTGTTTCCTTAAGTTCAAGTGAAACCTCCTGTGTTCCAGTTTGTGCTCCTTGCTTCTTGTCCTAACCACTGGAAAGAGCCCAGCCCCATCCTCCCTTCAGATATTCGATCTCCACACTTTAGCTGTTGATACGCATTGGTAAGATCCACTCTCAGCCTCTTCTGTAGGCTAAAGAGCAGCAGTTCTCTCATCCTCTCCTCATAACAGAGATGCTCCAGTCTCCTCATCATCACATCTGAAGGGGGCTACAGGAAGGCTGGGGAGGGACTGCTCAGGATCTCAGGGAGTGCTAGGACTAGGGGGAATGGAATGAAGCTGGAGGTGGGGAGATTGAGGCTGGAGGTGAGGAGGAAGTTCTTCCCCATGAGAGTGGTGAAGCCCTGGAATGGGTTGTGCAGGGAGGTGGTTGAGGCCCTGTCCCTGGAGGTGTTTAAGGCCAGGCTGGCTGAGGCTGTGGCCAGGCTGATGTAGTGTGGGGTGTCCCTGCCCATGGCAGGGGGGTTGGAACTAGATGATCCTTGTGGTCCCTTCCATACCTGATTGATTCTATGATACCTTAGTGACCCTCTGTTGGACTCTGTAAAGAAAAGTGTTCTGATTAGTCCTAGATCCTTTCCCCTAGCTTCAGTTCCCTAGAAGCTCAGGCCTCAGCCTCTCAGTTCAGGCTTCCTGGTTGTGAAGTTGCTCTGTTGGGCAGAGTATCACCAGTGCTAGCCTAGGCATGTTTCTGCAGGCTGCTGTTTTGTAGTGCTAAACATGGATCACAGTGTTACTCCACACTCTGTCAGAGGACCATAGAATCCTTTCAGTTGGAAAAGACCTTTAAGATCATTGAGTCCAGCCTTTATCCTTCAGAACTACATCTCTGTATCTCTTAAAGACCTCCAGGGATGGGGATTCAACCAGCTCCCCAGGCAGCCTGTTAACAGTGTTTGAAAACCCTTTCTGTGAAGTAGTTTCTTCTAATAGCCAACCTAAATCTTCCCTGGTGCAACTTGAGGCCATTTCCCCTCATCCTGTCACCTTTTACTAAGGAAAGGTGACCAACTCCCACCTAGCTCACTACAACTTTTGCTGCCTTGCTCTGGACCCTCTCTGGTGCCTTAATGTCTCTCTTGTACTGCTGTGCCTAAAACTGAAGGCAGTGCTCACGGTGTGGCCTCACCATTGCTGAGTATAGGGGGATGATCATTTCCCTACTCCTGCTGGTCACACTGTTGCTGATACAGGCCAGGATGCTGTTGGCCTTCATAGCCCTGTGGGCACACAGTGGCTCATGTTCAGCCAAAACCCTCAGGTCCTTTTCTACTGGGCAGCTTTCAGCCACTCTTCCCTAAGCCTGGGGCATCCACGGGGCTGTTGTGACCAAAGTGAAGGGCCAAGCACTTGGCCTTGTTGAATCTCATGGAATTGGCCTTTGCCCATAACTCTTTATCTCTTGGACACCAGTACATGATGTGTGGAGTAAAGAAAGATTCACAGTATAGCTGTGACATGAAAATATAGTATCATAGTATCATAGTATCAGTCAGGGTTGGAAGGGACCACAAGGATCATCTAGTTCCAACCCCCCTGCCATGGGCAGGGACACCCCACACTACATCAGCCTGGCCACAGCCTCAGCCAGCCTGGCCTTAAACACCTCCAGGGACAGGGCCCCAACCACCTCCCTGCACAACCCATTCCAGGGCTTCACCACTCTCATGGGGAAGAACTTCCTCCTCCCCTCCAGCCTCAATCTCCCCACCTCCAGCTTCATTCCATTCCCCCTAGTCCTAGCACTCCCTGAGATCCTGAGCAGTCCCTCCCCAGCCTTCCTGGAGCCCCCTTCAGATCCTGGAAGGCCACAATGAGGTCACCTGGGAGCCTTCTCTTCTCCAGACTGAACAGCCCCAACTCCTTCAGTCTGTCCTCACAGGAGAGGTGCTCCAGCCCTCTGCTCATCCTCCTGGCCCTTCCTGGACACCTTCCAGCCCCTCCAGATCCCTCTTGCAATAGGGGCTCCAGAACTGGAGGCAGTACTCCGGGTGGGGTCTCAGCAGAGCTGAGCAGAGGGGGAGAATCCCCTCCCTTGCCCTGCTGGCCACACTTCTCCTGCTGCAGCCCAGGATCTGATTGGCTTTCTGGGCTGCAAGTGCACACTGAGAGCTCCTGCTGAGCTTCTCCTCCCCCAGCAGCCCCAAGTCTCTCTCCTCAGGGCTGCTTTCCAGCCAGTCCCTGCCCAGCCTGCATTTGTGCCTGGGATTGCCTCCACCCAGATGCAGGACAGAAGTTACAAAAGTTCTAGTAACTGAAAGGGCAACTTACTGGCAGGAATATTTGGCATTTCAGATGTTGCAGAAGTAAATGTGCCTGGTTTACTTTATTAGTAGTATTATTATTGTATTAAAAAAGTACTGTATCTTGGAGAATTGAGTATGTTACTCTAGGACATGTGCTGAAGTTTTTTGTGGCAAACCATGGTGGGTTGAGATTTCCCCCCTGCCCCCTAGCATTAACTTTGCCAGACCATCTGAGGTGGAAACAAATGGAAGCTGTGTTTACAAGCAAGATCTGCACTCTACAATGGAATGCAATGAGTGTGTACAAAATACTCAGGAGTTACAAGATTTACAATTAACAAGCAACACAAAAAGCTGATCAAGAAGACCAGGGAAGCCATTCCTCTGCCTCCCCACCCCCCGTCCAAAAGGGAGAAAGGAACAGAGAGAAAGCAGTGGTTAGACTTAACCAAAATAATGCAGCCATGGTCAGCCAAAAGAATTTAATCTCTCCCAAGTGAAGCAAGCAGAGAAGAGCTCCTCAGTTCAAAAAGGATATCGAGACTCTTGAACTGTTCAGAGAAGGGCAACAAGGCTGGGAAGAGGTCTGGAGCACAGCCCTGTGAGGAGAGGCTGAGGGAGCTGGGGTTGCTTAGCCTGGAGAAGAGGAGGCTCAGGGGAGACCTTCTTGCTGTCTCCAACTCCCTGAAGGGAGGTTGTAGCCAGGTGGGGGTTGGTCTCTTCTCCTGGGCACCCAGCACCAACTCAAGAGGACACAGTCTCAAGCTGTGCCAGGGGAAGTTTAGGCTGGAGGTGAGGAAAAAGTTCTTCCCAGAGAGAGTCATTGGTCATTGGAATGTGCTGCCCAGGGAGGTGGTGGAGTCACCATCACTGGAGGTGTTTAAGAAGAGACTGGATGAGGCATCCAACACCACCAGATCAACTAAACCATGGCACCAAGTGCCTCAGCCAGGCTCTTCCTAAACATCTCCAGTGATGGTTTCTCCACCTCCTCCCTGGGCAGCACATTCCAATGGCCAATCTCTTTTTCTGGGAGCAATTTCTTCCTCACCTCCAGCCTAAACCTCCCCTGGCACAGCTTGAGACTGTGGCCTCTTGTGTTGGTGCTGGGCGCCCAGGAGAAGAGACCAACCCCCACCTGGCTACAACCTCCCTTCAGGGAGTTGGAGACAGCAATGAGGTCTCCCCTGAGCCTCCTCTTCTCCAGGCTAAGCAACCCCAGCTCCCTCAACCTCTCCTCACAGGGCTGTGCTCCAAACCCTTCCCCAGCCTTGTTGCCCTTCTCTGGACACCTTCAAGTGTCTCAATGGCCTTCCTAAACTGAGGAGCCCAGAACTGGACACAGGACTCAAGGTGTGGCCTAACCAGTGCAGAGTACAGGGCAGAATGACCTCCCTGCTCCTGCTGGCCACACTGTTCCTGATACAGGCCTGGATGAAGAAGTGACACAGTTCCAATTACTTCAGAAGCAGCTTTTATTCCTTTATAGGCAGCTAGAATCTCTTTCTCTGTTGGAGTATAATTTGCCTCTGAGCCTCTGTAGCCACAACTGCACAAACCAAGTGGATGTCTGCATGTCTCACCTGGAGCTGTTTGCCACAAGCACCAGGCTGGACCATTGTCACTTGCAGTCCTGTACAGAATGTTCTCAATGTCTGGACCACCTCAGACAGGTCCCAGACCCATTGCTAGGACGACTACTTCCTTTATCTGGTCAAAGGCTGCTTGTTGTTCAGGACCCCACTGAAAATGTGTTCTTAGGCCTACTTTTCTTCCTGCAAGCTATTCCTCAAAGTGCTAAGGATATAGCTTTCTCTATTTGCACTGGCCAGATCTTGTTATACATGAGCTTCAGCAGTTTCTTCACTACCATGACTGATGCCTATGCAGCATTTTTGTCCTACTTTTAGCTTTTCCAATCCCAAGTGTGACTGTAATGTGTCTTTTTTTAGCATGCTTTTTTTTCTGTATTGTAATAGGATATCAGCATCCTCATCCCTGCCATGCCATCTATAACAGATAATACCCACTTAAGATAACAGCAGGGCATGGAAATACTACACTGATGATCTTGATGATCTTCATAGGTCCATAGAATGCTTTGGGTTGGAAGGAACCTTGAAGATCATCTAGTTGCAACCCCTCTGTCATGGGCAGGGACACCTTCTAGTATCGCAGTATCACAGTTTAACAGTGAAACTAAGGGTGGAAGAGACCTGGAGGACCATCGAGTCCAACCTGTCACCACAGACCTCATGACTAGACCATGGCACCAAGTGCCACATCCAATCCCCTCTTGAACGCCTCCACGGATGGGGACTCCACCACCTCCCTGGGCAGCACATTCCAGTGGTGAATGACTCGCTTGGTAAAGAACTTTCTCCTCACCTCGAGTCTAAACCTCCCCTGGCACAGCTTGAGACTGTGTCCTCTTGTTCTGGTGCTGCTTGCCTGGGAGAAGAGGCCAACCCCTTCCTGGCTACAGCCACCCCTCAGGTAGTTGTAGAGGGCAATGAGGTCTCCCCTGAGCCTCCTCTTCTCCAGGCTAAGCAACCCCGGCTCCCTCAGCCTCTCCTCACAGGGCTGTGCTCAAGGCCTCTCCCCAGCCTTGTTGCCCTTCTCTAGACACCTTCAAGTCTCTCAATGTCCTTCTTAAACTGAGGGGCCCAGAACTGGACACAGGACTCAAGGTGTGGCCTAACCAGTGCAGAGCACAGGGCACAATGACTTCCCTGCTCCTGCTGGCCACACTCTTCCTAATGTAGGCCAGGATGCCATTGGCCTTCTTGGCCACCTGGGCACACTGCTGGCTCATGTTTAGGTGGCTGTCAATCAGCATCCCCAGGTCCCTCTCTGTCTGGCAGCTCTCAGCCACTCTGACCCCAGCCTGTAGCTCTGCATGGGGTTGTAGTAGATCAAGTTTCTCATGGCCCCTTCCAGCCTGGCCTTTTGCACCTCCAGGGAAGGGGTATCCATGATCTGGCCTGTGTGCTCTCATTCTCAGTAAAAGCTCTGCCATTCACTTTTTGTATTTAATACAAATCCAAGTGGACACATACTGCTTTAAAACCAGAGTCATTCTTCCAGATCTGAATTTTGCTCTACCCTCCTCTTGTCTCTGATGTTTCCACACTTTTCTAAGGCTAAAGATGGTGTTTCCCAATCATGCTCTTTGTCTGGACAAAATTTTCTGTCTTTTGTGAGCATGGTGTGTAGGAATTTGGCACTGGGGGAAGTGCTTCATAGTAAATTTCTGTTAATTTGTGCATTCTTTAGAGAGAGAAAAGTTTCATTCCTCAGACAAGAGCCAAAACACAGCTCCTCCATTTGAGCACACTAGTAGTCTGGTTTTGAATATGTCTTTGGTGAGCACATCCCTCATTGTGACCAAAGAAATGCAAGAAGGCTGGGCTAGTGCCTGCCCTAGTGACACAGAATGGAATCATAGATTGTTGTTGTTGTTGTTGTTGGAAAAGACCTTTGTGATCACTGAGTTCAACCATTATCTAACTCTGTGGCACTGGGTGCCATGGTCTAGTTGTGGGGTCTGTGGTGACAGGTTGGACTCCATGATCTTTGGGGTCTCTTCCAACCTTAGTGATACTGTGAGGCTGTGATACTAAATCTGATGCTAAACCATAGAATCATAGAATCAATAAGTCCAACCTGTCACCCAGCACCTCCTGACAACTAAACCATGGCTCCAAGGGCCACAGCCAAGCCTTTTCTGAACACCTGGAAGACCAAGGATGGGTCACCTGCCAACTGGAAGCAGAGGCAAGGTGCAGAAAGTCACCTGCCCTGCCCACCCCAGGCAGCAGCTTGGGAGGGAGCAGCCCAAAGTGAAGCCACAACTGTCCTGAGCTTCAGCTTGACCCAAACCCTCCTCTCATCTCCTCCTTGGCCAAAACCCTCCTGAGCTCCTCCCTGGCCCAAAGCCTCCTCAGCCATCCTCACTGAAGTTGTGTTCTGAAGAAATCTGGGGCCACTGATGAAGATGACACCTCCAGGTGAGACAGAGAGAGGCCACAGCAGGCACTCCAGCACAGCTAGACCATGGCCCTCAGCCCTGCATCTCTGCATCACTTAAACACCTCCAGGGATGGGGATTCTACCACCTCCCTGGGGAGCCTATTCCAGTGTTTGAGAACTGTTTCACTGAAGAAGTTTCCTATAATGTCCCATCTAAACCTCCTCTGGTGCAACTTGAGAGCTTTTCCTCTTGGCCTATCACTTGCTCCTAGGGACAAGAGACTGACAGCCACCTCCCTCCAACCTCCCCTTTCAGGGAGTTGTAGAGAGCAAGAAGGTCTCTCCTCAACCTCTCTTCCTCCAGACTGAAAAACTCCAGCTCCTTCAGCTGCTCCTCATATGTCTTGTGAGACAGACATGAACAACTTCTTTTTTTGTCTTATTGCTGTGGTACCTCAGCAGTTGGAAGTCTTGTCTGGTGTCAGAATTATGAAGACTTGTGTGCTGTGGTTATTGTCCCCTTCACAGAAGTATCCTCCTTTAGCCACCTTTAGCAATGAGATTGGGAACAAAGTTGCCTTGTCTGAGAATGGAATGGAATGGAATGGAATGGAATAGAATAGAATAGAATAGAATAGAATAGAATAGAATAGAATAGAATAGAATAGAATAGAATAGAATAGAATAGAATAGATCTGCCCTGTGGAGGGCAGATGTGTTGCTTGTGGCTTCAGCCTTACCATGATCTAACCTTTGCCTTGCATTAGTAAGAGAATTTCAATGTCCTACAGGGATATCTGCTGAGGAGTTTCTATCACTTTATCAAATGACAACTTTCCACTAGAATAAAGCTTAATGAATCCCAGATTTAAAAGCCACAAAAAACCCCTAATGAATTATTCTGGTGCCTGCACTACACAAGCTCTCCAGGCACTAATCATTTTGTTGGATGCACAGCTCCTGACTGAGCTATGTTGGACCTTCTAGAAATGTATAGAAACTTTGAAGCTTGAACAAGCCAACACTGAGCAGGGAGTGCTCAAGCATTTTCTGACAAAGCAGCATTTAACCTTCATCTAAAGGAAGAAGGTCTGCAGAAGTGAGCAGCTTGGCTCCTCCAAACTACCCAACAGGGTAGGATGTTAGGAAGAACTGGGTGTTAGGCTGGATGTTAGGAAGAAGTTAGGCTGGATGTTAGGAAGAAGTTCTATATAGAGAGAGTGATTGGCCATTGGAATGGGCTGCCCAGTGAGGTGGTGGAGTCACCATCCCTGGAGGTGTTCAGGAGACTTGATATGGGGTGCTTGGTGCCATGGGTTAGTTGTTTAGGTGGTGTTGGATTGGTTGATAGGTTGGACACGATGATCTTGAAGGTCTCTTCCAACCTGGTCTATTCTATTCTATTCTATTCTATTCTATTCTATTCTATTCTATTCTATTCTATTCTATTCTATTCTATTCCATTCCATTCCATTCCATTCCATTCCATTCCATTCCATTCCATTCCATTCCATTCCAACATTGTGGTACCAGGGCAATCTTACTTTCAGGCCGTGCTGCCCATGGGACATCCTGTCCTCTCAGAAGTGGGAAAATCTCTGAATAAGCTATGTGGAAGTCCAGAATTGTTTGGAGTTTGGGACAGCCCAGTTGCTGTGGGTAGGATCAGGAGTCATTCCCAGCTCTTGGCTTTAAAAAGGTCCTGAGAGCCTGCATTAAGAACAGTGTGGCCAGCAGGAGCAGGGAAGTCATTGTGCCCTGTACTCTGCATTGGTTAGGCCACACCTTGAGTCCTGTGCCCAGTTCTGGGCCCCTCAGTTTAAGAAGGATGTTGAGAGACTTGAAGGTGTCCAGAGAAGGGCAACAAGGCTGGGGAGAGGCCTTGAGCACAGCCCTGTGAGGAGAGGCTGAGGGAGCTGGGGTTGCTTAGCCTGGAGAAGAGGAGGCTCAGGGAGACCTCATTGCTCTCTACAACTCCCTGAAGGTAGGCTGTAGCCAGGAAGGGGTTGGTCTCTTCTCCCAGGCAACCAGCACCAGAACAAGAGGACACAGTCTCAAGCTGTGCCAGGGGAGGTTTAGGCTGGAGGTGAGGAGAAAGTTCTTCCCAGAGAGAGTCATTCGCCATTGGAATGTGCTGCCCAGGGAGGTGGTGGAGTCCCCATCCCTGGAGGTGTTCAAGAGGGGATTGGATGTGGCACTTGGTGCCATGGTCTAGTCATGAGGTCAGTGGTGACAGGTTGGACTCGATGATCCTCAAGGTCTCTTCCACCCTTAGTTATACTGTGATACTGTGATACTGTGAAAGTGAGCCCAGAATTCAGGGTGTGGCCTCTTCAGTGCCAAGCACCTGGGGACAATCACCTATTCCCATACTATCCTCAAACCTGGTGGCACTTAAACAATAATGCTCTCCCCTATTCCAACTGCTCTGCTCCCTTTGTTCCCTAGCAGATGTGGGCAGAGGGCTTCCCACAAGAAGTGACCTCTGGATAAAGCTCCAGGTTGCTCTTTTTTCTCTTTGGTTAAAAACTTCACCCATGAGCTCTTGCTGGCCACATCAGGCTCCATCTCTGTTCAGCATTTCTGATCTTTTCTCCTCTTCCTTTCCATCATATCCTCTCTTGATTTAAACTGTGGCAGTTTTTCTAACCATGAAATTGCTCCCAGATATGCAATGCCTCTGCTGGCCTTCTGAGCTGCTTTCCTGTGCTAGGCTGGGCCAGGTTCATCTGAGGCAGCACTGGCCACAAGAATGTTTAAATTGCCTTTACTAATAATGCTGCCACACTGCTTCCTAGTTTTTAACCTCACTTTGCTAGCCAGGAGAGCATGTTACTTATTTTTTGGCTGCTATTTCTTGCTGGCTTGTCCAGGGAGGACCCAGTTTTCGCCTCCTGTTGAGGGCTTTCTTGTGACTGCTCATTCTGGAATGAGAGCAGGTCTTGTGGGGAGCAGCTGAGGGAAGAGAGGCTGAGGAGATTATAGCTAGGTAACAAGGGGTAGGATGAGAGGAAATGGCCTCAAGTTGTACCAGGGGAGATTTAGGTTGGACATTAGAAGAAGCTTCTTCTCTGAAAGGGTTCTCAAACACTGAAATAGGTTTCCCCTGGGAGGTGGTTAAGTGCCCATCCTTGGCTGTGTTTTGAAGAGGCAGAGATGTGGTGCTGAGGCACATGGTTGAGCACCAGCCTTGGTAGAGTTAGAGAGTGGTTGAATCTCAGAGGTCTTTTTTCCCTACTGAGATGTTTCCATGCACAGAAGCTAATCAAGATGAGTGTAGAAATATTTTGTTCAACTCACAATGGCTCAGCACAGCTTCTCATGCCTGTGCCAGGTAGAAAGGGTGTTTATGCATCTCATCAGAGAGATGAATGAAGCAGGCAAGGAGACAAGTGCACTTAGCTTCACCAAAGGTAGAGTACCTGGCTCTACTGGACCTGAGCAAAGCCTTCCACACTGTCCCGCACCACATCCTGGTCTCCAGGCTGGTGACACATGGGTGTGATGGGTGACCACTGGATGGATAAGGAACTGGCTTGATGGCTGCACCCAAAGAGTGACTGTCAATGGCTCCATGTCCCAGTGGAGGCCAGTGACAAACAGAGTCCCTCAGGGATCAGTCCTGGGACCAGGCTTGTTCAACATCTTTGTGGGTGCCATGGACAGTGGCATTGAGTGCACCCTCAGCAAGTTTGCTGATGACACCAAGCTGTGTGGTGCAGCAGACAGCTGGAGGGAAGTGATCCATCCAGAGGGACCTGGACAGGCTGGAGAGGTGAGCACAAGCCAACCTCATGAGCTTCAACAAGACCAAGGGCAGGGTCCTGCATCTGGGTCGAGGCAATCCCAGGCACAAATGCAGGCTGGGCAGGGACTGGCTGGAAAGCAGCCCTGAGGAGAGAGCCTTGGGGGTGCTGGGGGAGGAGAAGCTCAACATGAGCTCTCAGTGTGCACTTGCAGCCCAGAAAGCCAATCAGATCCTGGGCTGCATCAGGAGAAGTGTGGCCAGCAGGGCAAGGGAGGTGATTCTCCCCCTCTGCTCAGCTCTGGGGAGACCCCACCTGGAGTACTGCCTCCAGTTCTGGAGCCCCTATTGCCAAGAGGGATGTGGAGGTGCTGGAAGGTGTGCAGAGAAGGGCCAGGAGGATGAGCAGAGGGCTGGAGCACCTCTCCTGTGAGGACAGACTGAAGGAGTTGGGGCTGTTCAGTCTGGAGAAGAGAAGGCTCCCAGGTGACCTCATTGTGGCCTTCCAGGATCTGAAGGGGGCTCCAGGAAGGCTGGGGAGGGACTGCTCAGGATCTCAGGGAGTGCTAGGACTAGGAGGAATGGAATGAAGCTGGAGGTGGGGAGATTGAGGCTGGAGGTGAGGAGGAAGTTCTTCCCCATGAGAGTGGTGAAGCCCTGGAATGGGTTGTGCAGGGAGGTGGTTGAAGCCCTGTCCCTGGAGGTGTTTAAGGCCAGGCTGGGATGAGGCTGTGGCCAGGCTGATGTAGTGTGGGGTGTCCCTGCCCATGGCAGGGGGGTTGGAACTAGATGATCCTTGTGGTCCCTTCCAACCCTGACTGATACTATGATACTATGATACTGGGATGTGAAGGTTGGCTGAAGCCAGAGCTCATGTGATGGACCTTACTTGTCAGACCCAGTCACTCGTGAACTATTTTGCAGGCCTCAGAGCACCTTTGAATGTGTTTGAAGAGCAGCTGTGAAACAGGGAAGTGGTTCAGCTGCAGGACAGGCTGCTTTTTCTCAGGGATCTCATGCTGTTATTTCCTTCAGCACTGGAAGAGCATCCTCAGAAAGGCAACAGCAAGGCACAGACTGACGATACTAGAACTGATTCTGTGATGTGTCTGCTTACTACCTGATCTGAGCAGTTCTTGTGAACAAGGGCAGGCATGCTTCTCCATGTGGGTGGAAACTTTCCTACATAGTTCTTACACTGGGGTAGGGAGTGGGCTGTGAGCAGATGCAGATGGCATGCATGATATACTTGACTTCCTCTTCTGCAGTAACTGTGATGCTCTGCTAAAGCACTGAGCTTGCTGCACCATCTGTCTGGCTGTAGGCACAGAAAAGCTAGACATGTGTCAAGGCAGTGGGTCATGCTTTAAAGCACTCTTCTCAGCTGGCAGACTACATCTCTCTTCCTGTCACAAGACCAGGCACCCGTTCTGTCAGTGCTTGTAGATACCTCCATAGAGCAGCAGGCAGCAGGAGTGTGTCACCAACCAGGACAGAATAAAGAGGAGGTTGCAGCAAGGTGGGTGTTGGTCTCTGCTCCTTAGTAACAAGATAGAGGTGAGAGGAAATGGCCTCAGGTTGCACCAGCAGAGATTCAGATTGGTTATGTTGTCAAACACTTGGAATAGGCTCCCCAGGCTGATGGTTGAATCCTCATTCCTGAGGGTGTTTCAAAGATGCAGAAATGTGGTGTCAAGAGACATGGTTTAGCAGCCAGACTTCACAGAGTTAGAGCATGGTTGAACTTGGTAGTCTTAAGGGTCCTTTCCAGCTGAAAGGGTTCTATGGTTCTATGAAAGTGTCTGCAGCTGGCTGCTGTAACTGTTTGCCATTCAGTAATTCATCACACAGGACCTGGCAGACTTAGTCTCAGCCAGGTGGAGAGAGAGAGCATCAGCCTAGAATATGTCTGATATGGTTTTTTCCATATCTTTTCTGATTCCATGAGTGGTGGAAGGAAGAGAGGCTGGAATGGGTTGTCCAGGGAGGTGGTTGAGGCCCTGTCCCTGGAGGTGTTTAAGGCCAGGCTGGCTGAGGCTGTGGCCAGGCTGATGTAGTGTGGGGTGTCCCTGCCCATGGCAGGGGGCTTGGAACTAGATGATCCTTGTGGTCCCTTCCAACCCTGACTGATACTAAGATGACCTTTCCCTAGCTGAAGTGTGGCAAAGTGTTTCCTCCCTTCCTGTTGGACCCTGATGAAGCAAGAACCTCTGTCCATCTGCTAACAGAAATGTGAACCCAAAGCCTTTGCTGCATTGCTCTGTCACCTCCTACCCCTAGCTCTGGCTCAAGTTCTGTCACCCTGCTGGCAAAGGGCCACAGGGCAATATCAGAGGTACCAGTCACAGAATCATAGAATCAATAAGGTTGGAAAAGTCCTCAGAGATCATCAAGTCCAACCTGTCACCCAACACCTCAGGACTAACTCTTTGAACACCTCCAGGGATGGTGACTCCACCGCCTCCCTGGCCAGCACATTCCAATGGCTAACAACTCTCTCTGGGAGGAACTTTCTCCTCACCTCCAGCCTAAACCTCCCCTGGCGCAGCTTGAGACTGTGTCTTCTTGTTCTGGTGCTGCTTGCCTGGGAGAAGAGACCAACCCCCACCTGGCTACAACCTCCCTTCAGGTAGTTGCAGGCAGCAATAAGGTCTCCCCTGAGCCTTCTCTTCCCCAGGCTAAGGGTTTCTTGTGAGCAGAGTCATGCAGAACCATGGGAGGATTTAGTAAGCTACCCCACAGGTGTGACAGAAAATGAGGAGCTGTGGTTGGCTTTGCTGGAGTGCTTGGCTTACTGTCAATGCTGGTGTTGATAGGTTGGACTCGCTGATCCTCGAGGTCATTTCCAGCCTTAGTTATACTGTGTGATACTGTGATACTGTGTGGTACCAGGAGGGCTGTTGAGCCCTGGGGGCACACTGAGGGGTTGATCTGACAAAGCAGAACCACCAAAGAAGCAGGGAGCTCTGGTGTATAGCTGCTCTCACTTTCATGTCTTTCTCTTACAGTTCTCAGAGATGGGCTCTCCATGATGGTTACAGAGAGAGAAGGACTGCTGAATTGTTGGGTTGCAATGGAGAAGAGAGAGGGAGAAATATCAGCGCTGTGGCTCCCATCTTGTGGCTTGTCTCCCTGCAGCCATGTGGCCCCAACCTTCTCTGTGCTGTACTAAGGAAAGGAAAAGCTTCAGCATTGCAGCATTTGCTTTCTTACATCACCTTTTCCAATTTTGCATCCTCTAACCCCCGGTGAAAAGAGGAACAATGACTTTGTATAGCTGCTGCTGCCTCAGCCTCATCCTTTTGCTGTTCCCCTGGACTGCTGCTGCCTACGGGCCGAACCAACGGGCACAGAAGAAGGGAGACATTATTCTTGGAGGATTGTTCCCCATCCATTTTGGAGTGGCAGCTAAAGACCAGGATCTAAAATCAAGACCAGAATCAGTGGAGTGTATAAGGTAAGACCCAAAAAGGGCAAGTGAGAAGTTCTGGTGGGGAATTCTGGACTTTCCCAGCTCCAGGCAGTGTTCTACACAGTGTGTGAGGATGGTCTGTGGTTGGATGCTTGCAGACACAGGTGTGAATGACAGTAAAAACAAGTGTGTAAAGACAGGAGGTGCATAGGTAAAGGACACTAAGCTGGGGAGCAGTGTTGGTTGAAGAAAGGCTCTAGAGATGGACCTGGACAAGCACCACTTCTATGAAGACAGGCTGAAAGCATTGGAGCTGCTCAGCCTAAAGAAGAGAAGGCTCCAGTGAGATCTTTTAACTTCATTTCAGTATGTGAAGGGACTTGTAGTGATAGGATGAAGGGCAGTGGTTTTAAACTGGAGCAGGGTAGGTTTGGGCTGGACCTAAGGAAGTAGTTCTTTACAATGAGAGTGGTAAAATACTGGAACAGGTTGCCAGGAATGTGGTTGAGGACCTGTCCCTGGAGACACTCAAGATCGAATTTGATGTGGCCATGGGGTTCCAGGTTACACCCAGCCCAGGAGGGGTTGGGCTGAAAAGAACCTAGCCCCCAGGTGGACAAAGAAACCTGACTGAGGTGGGCAGAGAGCTTGGTTCCCCCTCCCAGGGGGAGGGGTCCTCGGGCCAAAGTCTGTTCCACCCCCACTTCCTCTCCACCAAGCCTGCTTAAGGGGAGGCATTTTCCTGCCTCCCTGCTCTTGCTCCTGTCCTTGTCTGTGTGAGATACTGTTCCTGCTGTCCCTGCTGCTCCTGCTGCTTCTGCTGTTCCTGCTGTTGTAGCTACATGATGGGGCCTGTTCCATGCTTCACCCAAACTCCTAAGGACTGCATCTAGAGAGAATCCACATGGCATCCCTAGAACCCTTTGCCAGCTGTGCCAGCTGTATGTGTTTTTATTTACCCTTTTCCCCTTATACCTTTGTAACCTTTCTTTTACTCAAATGCCTTTTATATTTTGTCAAACTTAGCTTTTTGCTTCCAAATCCATTCAAGACTGTTTCTTTCACAATTTCACCTCTCCTTTCTCCTGTCTAATTTGTCTTCCCCTACCAGGAAAAATAAAAGGAGAGGGGAGGCAATCTAAATCTGTTCCATTTGGGCTTTTTGGACTCTGGGAAAGCTTATCATAGAATCAATAAGGTTGGAAGAGACCTCAAAGATCATCAAGTCCAACCTGTCACCCAGGACCTCATGACTACTAAACCATGGCACCTCCAGTCCCCTCTTGAACACCTCCAGGGGTGGTGACTCCACCACCTCCCTGGGCTGCCCAAAGAAAACCAGCATTATTGCTTCTGACATCACATGTGTATTAAACTACTTCAAGCAAGTCATTTCAGGGTATCTAAATGCAGTTTAACTACACCAAATACTATATACTTTTCACATAAACCCCCTAAGTGCTACCAAAGCATTGCCAGGTTAGTCTACTTGTTTGTTATATTGACTCTCAAGTCTCCCTTGCCCTTTCATGTCTATTTTTTATTCAGAGGATCAGAGGAACAAACCTCTCCTGCTCCATCAGCTCTCAATACACATTCTTTTTGAATGAGTTGGTTGAATATACCATGTTCATTTCAGCTTGTTCCACAAGCAGGGAAAGGCAGCCACAGGTTATTTTAGGACCTCTGATTATTAGGCAGCTGCTTCTACCAACTCAAACATTTAGCTCAAAGTAGTAAATTACATGACTGCTTGTCTCATTCTTTTATCAGAATGAGCTGGTATACCTTAATTTCTTATCCTAAACAGTACTTTCTGCACTGTTCATCATTTGAAAACTACACACAGGGAACAATCACATATCTAAGTATCCCAGATAAGTTTTGAAGTGTGTTCAGAACATTATCAGAGTCTGAAAAACAAAACCCCAACCAAACAACAGCTTTTCACAGTATCACAGTATCACAGTATCACTTAGGTTGGACAGGACCTCGAGGATCATCGAGTCCAACCTATCAACACAGACCCCATGACTAGACCATGGCACCAAGTGCCACATCCAATCCCCTCTTGAATGCCTCCAGGGTTGATGACTCCACCACCTCCCTGGGCAACCCGTTCCAATGCCGAATGACTCACTCGGTGAAGAACTTCCTCCTCACCTCGAGTCTGAACCTCCCCTGGCACAGCTTGAGACTGTGTCCTCTTGTTCTGGTGCTGGTTGCCTGGGAGAAGAGGCCAACCCCTTCCTGGCTACAACCTCCCTTCAGGTAGTTGTAGAGGGCAATGAGGTCTCCCCTGAGCCTCCTCTTCTCTAGTCCAACAGCATGAAATTTAACGCATCCAAGTGCCAGGTTCTGCACATTGGCCACAACAACCCCATGCAGTGCTACAGGCTGGGGTCAGAGTGGCTGAGAGCAGCCAGGCAGAGAGGGACCTGGGAGTGCTGGTTGATGGTAGGCTGAACATGAGCCTGCAGTGTGCCCAGGCAGCCAAGAGGGCCAATGGCATCCTGGCCTGCATTAAGAACAGTGTGGCCAGCAGGAGCAGGGAGGTCATTCTGCCCCTGTACACTGCACTGGTTAGGCCACACCTCGAGTCCTGTGTCCAGTTCTGGGCCCCTCAGTTTAGGAAGGAGGTTGACTTGCTGGAACGAGTCCAGAGAAGGGCAACAAAGTTAGTGAGGGGCTTGGAACACAGCCCTGTGAGGAGAGACTGAGGGAGCTGGGGCTGCTTAGCCTGGAGGGGAGGAGACTCAGGGGTGACCTTATTGCTCTCTACAACTCCCTGAAGGGGGGTTGTAAACAGGCAGAGGTTGGTCTCTTCTCCCAGGCAGCCAGCACCAGAACAAGAGGACACAGTCTCAGGCTGCGCCAGGGGAGGTTCAGGCTGGAGGTCAGGAGGAAGTTTTACACGGAGAGAGTGATTGCCCATTGGAATGTGCTGCCTGGGGAGGTGGTGGAGTCACCATCACTGGAGGTGTTCAGGAGGAGACTTGACAGGGTGCTTGGTTACATGGGTTAGTTGATTGGGTGGTGCTGGGTGATAGGTTGGACACGATGATCTTGAAGGTCTCTTCCAACCTGGTCTATTCTATTCTATTCTATTCTATTCTATTCTATTCTATTCTATTCTATTCTATTCTATTCTATTCTATTCTATTCTCCAGGCTAAACAATCCCAGCTCTCTCAGCCTCTCCTCACAGGGCTGTGCTCAAGGCCTCTCCCCAGCCTTGTTGCCCTTCTCTGGACACCTTCAAGTCTCTCAATGTCCTTCTTAAACTGAGGGGCCCAGAACTGGACACAGGACTCAAGGTGCGGCCTAACCAATGCAGAGTACAGAGCACAATGACTTCCCTGCTCCTGCTGGCCACACTGTTCCTAATGCAGGCCAGGATGCCATTGGCCTTCTTGGCCACCTGGGCACACTGCTGGCTCATATTCAGGCGGCTGTCGATCAGCACCCCCAGGTCCCTCTCTGTTTGGCAGCTCTCAGCCACTCTGACCCCAGCCTGTAGCTCTGCCTGGCGTTGTTGTGGCCAAAGTGCAGCACCTGGCACTTGGACTTGTTGAATGCCATCCCATTGGACTCTGCCCATCTGTCCAGTCGGTCGAGGTCCCTCTGCAGAGCCTTTCTACCCTCTAACTGACCAACATCTGCCCCTAACTTTGTGTCATCTGCAAACTTGCTGATGACTGACTCTACCCCTTCATCCAGATCATCAATGAATATGTTGAAGAGGACAGGGCCCAGCACTGATCCCTGGGGGAACACCACTGGTGACTGGCTGCTAGCTGGCTGTGGCACCGTTCACTACCACTCTCTGGGCCCGGCCCTCCAGCCAGTTCCTAACCCAGCACAGAGTGTAATGGTCCAATCCACGGGCTGACAGCTTGGCCAGGAGTTTGCTGTGGGGTATGGTGTCAAAGGCCTTGCTGAAGTCCAGGCAGACCACATCCACAGCCTGCCCCACAGCCACCAGATGGGTGGCCTTGCAGGAAATACCAAAACACAACTACAGCTTCTTTTCATTAATAAAAATATACACTTGATGCTTCTGATGCTTGCAGCCATGTGTGCAGAGCTAGACACAACTACACTTACAGTCTAATATAAACCTGCTGCCCCTTTAAAGACATACAGCAAATTTCTAGCTACCACCAAAAAGCCACTGAGCTCTTAATCTACAATGTACAATTCTACAAGGTTATTCCTCAAAACACTTAAACCACAACATATGGGCAGCCTGATCTAGTTGGAGGTGTCCCTGCTTGCAGCAAGGGGCTGGGACTGGATGACCTTTGAGGGACCCTTCCAACCCCATGCAGTCTGTGAATCTCTCAATCTGTGGAAACCGAGGCTGGTGGTGTGAGAGTCAACAAGGCCAAGTGCTGGCTCCTGCACTTGGGTCACAACAACTACATGAACACTCCAGACATAGGGAAGAGTGGCTGGAAAGCTGCCCATGGGAGAAACCCCTGGGGGTGCTATTGACAGCCAGCTGAACAGGAGCCAGCACCTGCCCAGGTGGCCATGAAGGCCAACAGCATCAGGCCTGTATCAGGAATAGTGTGACCAGGGCAGTGATTGTCCCCCTGTACCCAGCACTGCTGATGACACACTTCCAGTACTGGGTTCAGTTTTGGGGCCCTCATTGTAGGAAAGACTTTGAGGTGCCATAATGTGCCCAGAAAAGGACAGCAAAGCTGGTGAAGAGTCTGGAGAACCGGCTTTGTGAGGAGTGTCTGAGGGAACTGGGGTTACTTAAGGGGCTAAGAAGAGGAGGCTGAGGGGAGATCTCATATCCTTAACTCAAAAAGAGGTTGTAGTGAGGTGGGTATCAGTCTCTTCCTAAACACCTTCTCCTCTCTCCTCTCCTCTCCTCTCCTCTCCTCTCCTCTCTCCTCTCTCCTCTCCTCTCCTCCCTCTCCTCTCCTCTCCCTCTCCTCTCCTCTCTCCTCTCCTCTCCTCTCCTCTCCTCTCCCTCTCCTCTCCTCTCCTCTCCTCTCCTCTCCTCTCCTCTCCTCTCCTCTCCTCTCCTCTCCTCTCCTCTCCTCTCTCCTCTCCTCCCTCCCCCCTCCCCTCCTCCCTCCAAACCTCTCCTCTCCAAACCTCTCCTCTCCTCCCCTCCCCTCTCTTCTCCTCTCCAAACCTCTCCTCTCCTCTCCTCTCCTCTCCTCTCCTCTCCGAACCTCTCCGAACCTCTCCGAACCTCTCCGAACCTCTCCGAACCTCTCCGAACCTCTCCTCTCCGAACCTCTCCTCATCACATGGATGTCTCTTTAGGACCTTTACAAAGTTTTGTCTTAAGTCTTTGGGAGTTAAGCCTGGAGGGAGAAATGCACATGAAAACAGCTTCCTTTTGTTATTGAGGTGTAGCCATTGTTATGGTGAAACAAGGAATTTTTAACCTCAAACCCTGCCTATACTCTACCTGATAAGTGTGAAGTGAAATGGAAACTGATTGCAACTAAGAGGTCATAGAACCAAAATACAAGAAATTGATGTGGAGTTTTGCCATAACCATGCACAGGAAAACAGTTCAGTGTTACAGGACCCCTCCTGCACTGACAAGAGAAGAACTGTGTACCTGGAAGTTTTTGGACCTCTTATTCTAGACTGGGGCTCTATTACTGTTTTGTTGCAGGTGGCAGCGAGGAATGGCTGACAGCACTGCTGCTATGCTGAGGGATTTAGGGTGCAGCTGCCCACTAAGGCACTGAGCAAGATACATCCATCTAGAGTGTGAGATCATCCTCAGATGCTCCCATAGAGAGCACTCGGAATGGAATGGAATGGAATGGAATGGAATGGAATGGAATGGAATGGAATGGAATAGAATAGAATAGAATAGAATAGAATAGAATAGAATAGAATAGAATAGACAAGGTTGGAAAAGACCTCTGAGACCATCAAGTCCAACCTATCACCCAACACCATCTGATCAACTAAACCATGGCACCAAGCACCCCATCCAGGCTCTTCCTAAACACCTCCAGGGATGGTGACTGCACCACCTCCCTGGGCAGCACATTCCAGTGGCCAATCTCTCTCTCTATGAAGAATTTCTTCCTGACATCTAGCCTGAACCTCCCCTGGCGCAGCTTGAGACTGTGTCCTCTTGTTCTGGTGCTGCTTGCCTGGGAGAAGAGACCAACCCCCACCTGGCTACAACCTCCCTTCAGGGAGTTGGAGAGAGCAAGAAGGTCTCAACTGAGCCTCCTCTTCTCCAGGCTAAGCAACCCCAGCTCCCTCAGCCTCTCCTCACAGGGCTGTGCTCCAAACCCCTCCCCTCCACCAGGGGAGGTTCAGGCTGGATATCAGGAAGAAGTTCTTCCCAGAAAGAGAGATTGGCCATTGGAATGTGCTGCCCAGGGAGGTGGTGGAGTCACCATCACTGGAGGTGTTTAGGAAGAGACTGGATGGGGCTCTTGGTGCTGTGGTTTAATTGATTGGATGGTGTTGGATGATAGGTTGGACTTGATCTCACAGGTCTTTTCCAACTTATTTCCTATTCTATTCTATTCTATTCTATTCTATTCTATTCTATTCTATTCTATTCTATTCTATTCTATTCTATTCTATTCTATTCTATTCTATTCTATTCTATTCTATTCTATTCTAAACCAGATCAGGTTTATGGCTGTCCACATTTTAGATGGATGAGTACAACTTTTAGTCTCTTCATTCCCTATGGAAATGTGTCTCATCTTACATAACTGACAGCCAGCTGAACATGCACTGGCATGTGCCCAGGTGGCCAGGAAAGCCACCAGCATTAGGTGTGTAGCAGGGGGAGTGTGAGCAGCAGGACCAGGGCAGGTATTGTTCCCCTGGACTCAGCATGCACCTTCAGTACTGGATTCAGTTTTGGGGTCTTCACTATAAGACAGACATTGAGGTGCCAGAGTAGGCAGCAAAGCTGATGGGATACAGGTCATATGAGGGCTGGCTGAGGGACATGGGGTTGTTTAGTCTGGCAAAAAGGAGGCTGAGGGGAGATAGTCTTGCTCTCTCCAACTCCCTGAAAGGAGGTTACAGCAAGGTGGGTGTTGGACTCTTCTCCCTAGCAATAACATTAGGACAAGAGGAAATGGCCTCAAGTTGCACCAGGGAAGGTTTGGAAGACTCTTCTTTGCTGGCAGGGTTCTCAAACACTGGCACAGGCTCTGCAGGTGGTGGTTGAATCCCCATCCCTGGAAGTGTTTCAGAGGCACAGAGATGTGGTGCTGAGGGGCACGGTTTGGCACCAGACTTGGCAGAGTTCTGTAATGGCTGGACTCAGTGATCTTAGAGGTCTTTTCCAACAAAACAGTTCTATGATTCTGTGATTCATATCTGTGAGACTGTATCTAAGTGCAGTAAAAGCAGATCCCCGTGGCAAGTGGTTCATTGCAGTAAGAGGAATGCTCGAGCACGGCCTGTCTGTGCAATAACGCTGACAGGAGCACCAACAGTGCCATCGCCACCACTGCTGCTAATCTGCCTGAAATCAAGGAAGGGTGGAGAAATCAGTTTACAAATAGGCCTCTGTGGGTGCTGACAGGGAATGTGAATCAGTGATTGCCTGTGCCTCTGCCTCAGCTGCAGGCATCAGATATGCATCAGCACATGCTGTAAGGAAAGTTGCTGCAACAGCACCTGAGGCACACAGAGACAGAGAGAGTGTTTCTAGCAAATGGGGGACACCTGATTGCTTAAGCAATGCACAGGGAACAAAACTGCCCTCAGTTTCTGTTCTCCTGTGCGACATTGGTGTGGCAAAATCATGAGTGACGTGTTCATTGTGGAGTCCACAGCTCAGTGCTGGCAGCGTCGAGGTGCATGGTAGAGTATAAGCAGCAGCACACAGTCGCTTCAGACTGGTGACGTGTGCTGAGCTGGGCTGGAGAGCAAGGTGCTCTGCCACAGGAGTGGCACATCCAGACAGGCCTCAAAAGAAAGGAAAGCCATAGTATCTTAAATTGTTTGATGCTGAGGCCCAGGAGAGACTGACACAAACCACCACAGGCTTTCTGTGGCCCACTTCCATCTTGTCTTGGTTTCAAAGCAAGGAGTTTTTTGTGTGATCCGATTCCTGCATCAGGAAGAGTGTGGCCAGCAGGAGCAGGGAAGTCATTGTGCCCTGTGCTCAGCACTGGTTAGGCCACACCTTGAGTCCTGTGTCCAGTTCTGGGCTCCTCAGTTTAGGAAAGATGTTGAGTTGCTGGAAGGTGTCCAGAGAAGGGCAACAAGGCTCGGGAGGGGTCTGGAGCACAGCCCTGTGAGGAGAGGCTGAGGGAGCTGGGGTTGCTTAGCCTGGAGAAGAGGAGGCTCAGGGGAGACCTCATTACTCTCTACAGCTATCTGAAGAGAGGTTGTAGCCAGGTGGGGGTTGGTCTCTTCTCCCAGGCAAGCAGCACCAGAACAAGAGGACACAGTCTCAAGCTGTGCCAGGGGAGGTTTAGGCTGGAGGTGAGGAGAAAGTTCTTCACGGAGAGAGTAATTGGCCATTGGAATGTGCTGCCTGGGGAGGTGGTGGAGGTCCATCCCTGGAGGTGTTTAGGAAGAGCCTGGTTGAGGTGCTTGGTGCCATGGTTTAGTTGATTAGATGGTGTTGGGTGATAGGTTGGACTCAGTGATCTCAAAGGTCTTTTCCAACCTGGTTTATTCTATTCTATTCTATTCTATTCTATTCTATTCTATTCTATTCTATTCTATTCTATTCCATTCCATTCCATTCCATTCCATTCCATTCCATTCCAAGTGTCTGAAGTGATCATGACATCTTGCTTCATTTAGACTAGTTTGGGGGCACTGCCTTCACCTGACCACATCTGTGTTGAAGTACTGATGCAGCACTTAACAAAATGAGACCTCATCTGAATCTCTGTCAAGCATGAGAGAAAACAGAGCAAGATATGTTTGTCTCCATTTCCTCTGCTGACCTGCTGATGCTGCTATCAGCAGAGGTGCAGCTGAGGAGAGCTTCAGGTCTGCTGCTCAGGCTGGTTTGAGGTAAATCATCAAAAGCATTTCAAAGATATTTTGGATAAAATAAATCCCATTGGCTTGACAATTGGACTTAAGTTCTTAGAGGCATTTTCCAACCTTCATGATTCTGTGTTAAATTACTTTGAATGTTAACTCCCACTCCTGTGTTCTAAAGAGTGTCCAGTGTCTCAAGAGTGATCTCAAAATAGCTTTAGTCATAAGTTATACCTAAGGATTTTTATTAGCCTCAGACCTGCTGACTTGCAGAGCTCTGTTCTGAAATCATGCTGTCTGGTCTTTGAGGGACAGCCTCAGAGCACAACTTCACTTGGAAGCTGGCCAAAGCTGGCCAGAGTGGGTGAAATCAAATGGAATAAATGCAAGCTTTTAAGACTTAAAGCTAAACCTTAGATGTGATATCTTCAGAACTTCTGATCCCAGATGAGTCAGCTAGGACTGATGGATTGGTAGTAATGTGGCTGTGCTCACTCAGCTTTGAAGAAGGCAGGCTTTGGAAGCAATTCATCTAATCCAGCAACTGAAAAATACTCGGGTTATACATCGCAGAGTTTGAAAGTTTGTGCTGTCATGAAGCTTATCTTTAGGAATCTTCACCTTGCTAATGGAAATATCTCTCAGAGTGGCTCTCATTGAAATCTGAAATGTACCATTCTGAGCATCTGTTCCTGTGCAGGCTGTTTCTCCAGGCTGTCACTCCAGGCTGTGTCTCCAGGCTGTCACTCCAGGCTGTGTCTCCAGGCTGTCACTCCAGGCTGTGTCTCCAGGCTGTCACTCCAGGCTGTTTCTCCAGGCTGTCACTCCAGGCTGTGTCTCCAGGCGGTCACTCCAGGCTGTGTCTCCAGGCTGTCTCTCCAGGCTGTTTCTCCAGGCTGTTTCTCCAGGCTGTCTCTCCAGGCTGTCACTCCAGGCTGTCTCTCCAGGCTGTCACTCCAGGCTGTGTCTCCAGGCTGTCTCTCCAGGCTGTCACTCCAGGCTGTCTCTCCAGGCTGTGTCTCCAGGCTGTCACTCCAGGCTGTCTCTCCAGGCTGTGTCTCCAGGCTGTCACTCCAGGCTGTGTCTCCAGGCTGTCACTCCAGGCTGTCACTCCAGGCTGTGTCTCCAGGCTGTCACTCCAGGCTGTGTCTCCAGGCTGTCTCTCCAGGCTGTTTCTCCAGGCTGTTTCTCCAGGCTGTCTCTCCAGGCTGTCACTCCAGGCTGTGTCTCCAGGCTGTCTCTCCAGGCTGTCACTCCAGGCTGTCTCTCCAGGCTGTGTCTCCAGGCTGTCACTCCAGGCTGTCTCTCCAGGCTGTGTCTCCAGGCTGTCACTCCAGGCTGTGTCTCCAGGCTGTCACTCCAGGCTGTCACCCAGGCTGTGTCTCCAGGCTGTCACTCCAGGCTGTGTCTCCAGGCTGTCTCTCCAGGCTGTCACTCCAGGCTGTGTCTCCAGGCTGTCTCTCCAGGCTGTCACTCCAGGCTGTGTCTCCAGGCTGTCTCTCCAGGCTGTTTCTCCAGGCTGTTTCTCCAGGCTGTCACTCCAGGCTGTCTCTCCAGGCTGTCACTCCAGGCTGTGTCTCCAGGCTGTCTCTCCAGGCTGTTTCTCCAGGCTGTTTCTCCAGGCTGTGTCTCCAGGCTGTCTCTCCAGGCTGTCACTCCAGGCTGTGTCTCCAGGCTGTTTCTCCAGGCTGTCACTCCAGGCTGTCTCTCCAGGCTGTCTCTCCAGGCTGTGTCTCCAGGCTGTCTCTCCAGGCTGTTTCTCCAGGCTGTGTCTCCAGGCTGTCTCTCCAGGCTGTCACTCCAGGCTGTCTCTCCAGGCTGTGTCTCCAGGCTGTCTCTCCAGGCTGTTTCTCCAGGCTGTGTCTCCAGGCTGTCTCTCCAGGCTGTCACTCCAGGCTGTCTCTCCAGGCTGTGTCTCCAGGCTGTCTCTCCAGGCTGTTTCTCCAGGCTGTTTCTCCAGGCTGTCACTCCAGGCTGTCACTCCAGGCGGTCACTCCAGGCTGTGTCTCCAGGCTGTGTCTCCAGGCTGTCTCTCCAGGCTGTTTCTCCAGGCTGTCTCTCCAGGCTGTCACTCCAGGCTGTCTCTCCAGGCTGTGTCTCCAGGCTGTCTCTCCAGGCTGTTTCTCCAGGCTGTCACTCCAGGCTGTCTCTCCAGGCTGTGTCTCCAGGCTGTCTCTCCAGGCTGTCACTCCAGGCTGTCTCTCCAGGCTGTGTCTCCAGGCTGTCACTCCAGGCTGTCACTCCAGGCTGTGTCTCCAGGCTGTCACTCCAGGCTGTGTCTCCAGGCTGTCTCTCCAGGCTGTTTCTCCAGGCTGTTTCTCCAGGCTGTCTCTCCAGGCTGTCACTCCAGGCTGTCTCTCCAGGCTGTCACTCCAGGCTGTGTCTCCAGGCTGTCTCTCCAGGCTGTCACTCCAGGCTGTGTCTCCAGGCTGTCTCTCCAGGCTGTTTCTCCAGGCTGTTTCTCCAGGCTGTCACTCCAGGCTGTCTTCTCCAGGCTGTCACCCAGGCTGTGTCTCCAGGCTGTCTCTCCAGGCTGTTTCTCCAGGCTGTTTCTCCAGGCTGTGTCTCCAGGCTGTCTCTCCAGGCTGTCACTCCAGGCTGTGTCTCCAGGCTGTTTCTCCAGGCTGTCACTCCAGGCTGTCTCTCCAGGCTGTCTCTCCAGGCTGTGTCTCCAGGCTGTCTCTCCAGGCTGTTTCTCCAGGCTGTCTCTCCAGGCTGTCACTCCAGGCTGTCTCTCCAGGCTGTGTCTCCAGGCTGTCTCTCCAGGCTGTTTCTCCAGGCTGTGTCTCCAGGCTGTCTCTCCAGGCTGTGTCTCCAGGCTGTCTCTCCAGGCTGTGTCTCCAGGCTGTTTCTCCAGGCTGTGTCTCCAGGCTGTCTCTCCAGGCTGTCACTCCAGGCTGTGTCTCCAGGCTGTCTCTCCAGGCTGTGTCTCCAGGCTGTCTCTCCAGGCTGTCACTCCAGGCTGTCTCTCCAGGCTGTCTCTCCAGGCTGTCACTCCAGGCTGTGTCTCCAGGCTGTCTCTCCAGGCTGTCACTCCAGGCTGTCTCTCCAGGCTGTGTCTCCAGGCGGTCACTCCAGGCTGTCTCTCCAGGCTGTGTCTCCAGGCTGTCTCTCCAGGCAGTTTCTCCAGGCTGTCTCTCCAGGCTGTCACTCCAGGCTGTGTCTCCAGGCTGTCTCTCCAGGCTGTGTCTCCAGGCTGTCACTCCAGGCTGTCTCTCCAGGCTGTCTCTCCAGGCGGTCACTCCAGGCTGTGTCTCCAGGCTGTCACTCCAGGCTGTTTCTCCAGGCTGTGTCTCCAGGCTGTTTCTCCAGGCTGTCTCTCCAGGCTGTGTCTCCAGGCTGTTTCTCCAGGCTGTCTCTCCAGGCTGTCTCTCCAGGCTGTTTCTCCAGGCTGTCTCTCCAGGCTGTCTCTCCAGGCTGTCTCTCCAGGCTGTCTCTCCAGGCTGTTTCTCCAGGCTGTCTCTCCAGGCTGTCTCTCCAGGCTGTGTCTCCAGGCGGTCACTCCAGGCTGTGTCTCCAGGCTGTCTCTCCAGGCTGTCTCTCCAGGCTGTCTCTCCAGGCTGTGTCTCCAGGCTGTCTCTCCAGGCTGTCACTCCAGGCTGTTTCTCCAGGCTGTCTCTCCAGGCTGTCTCTCCAGGCTCTTCCATGTGAGAGGCCTTGAGCACAGCCCTGTGAGGAGAGGCTGAGGGAGCTGGGGTTGCTTAGCCTGGAGATGAGGAGGCTCAGGAGAGACCGCATTACTCTCCACAACTACCTGAAGGGAGGTTGTAGCCAGGTGGGGGTTGGTCTCTTCTCCCAGGCAACCAGCACCAGAACAAGAGGACACAGTCTCAAGCTGCACCAGGGGAGGTTTAGGCTGCAGGAGAGGAGAAAGTTCTACACTGAGAGAGTAATTTGCCATTGGAATGTGCTGCCCAGGGAGGTGGTGGAGTCACCATCCCTGGAGGTGTTCAAAAAGAGATTGGATGTGGCACTTGGTGCCATGGTTGTTAGTCCTGAGGTGTTGGGTGACAGGTTGGACTTGATGATCTTTGAGGTCTTTTCCAACTGTACTGATTCTATGATTCTGGGGCCAATCAGGTTCCTCAGTGGATCTCAAGCATAGCAGATTTGGTGCTTCTCTCTTGTCACCTGCAGCTGAACACAAACCTGCAAGCTAACTGCTCTCCTGCCCCACACTGTGTCGGAAGCAATGGCATGCTTTTCAGGGCATGAAAGATCCTGCTGTTCCAGCTGAATTACCCTGAAATGCAGGGGCTTCACAAGCATACAACTGGTAGCTTGTGCAGGTGTTGTGGAAGGAAACACAGTGAATGAAATTTGAGAGCAGTATGTTTCAAAGCCACTTTCTTCCTGCTGCTTTCCTTGCAGCCCAAAAAGCCAATCAGATCCTGGGCTGCATCAGGAGAAGTGTGGCCAGCAGGGCAAGGGAGGTGATTCTCCCTCTGCTCAGCTCTGCTGAGACCCCACCTGGAGTACTGCCTCCAGTTCTGGAGCCCCTATTGCAAGAGGGATGTGGAGGTGCTGGAAGGTGTCCAGAGAAGGGCCAGGAGGATGAGCAGAGGGCTGGAGCACCTCTCCTGTGAGGACAGACTGAAGGAGTTGGGGCTGTTCAGTCTGGAGAAGAGAAGGCTCCCAGGTGACCTCATTGTGGCCTTCCAGGATCTGAAGGGGGCTCCAGGAAGGCTGGGGAGGGACTGCTCAGGATCTCAGGTAGTGATAGGACTAGGGGGAATGGAATGAAGCTGGAGGTGGGGAGATTGAGGCTGGAGGGGAGGAGGAAGTTCTTCCCCATGAGAGTGGTGAAGCCCTGGAATGGGTTGTGCAGGGAGGTGGTTGGGGCCCTGTCCCTGGAGGTGTTTAAGGCCAGGCTGGCTGAGGCTGTGGCCAGGCTGATGTAGTGTGGGGTGTCCCTGCCCATGGCAGGGGGGTTGGAACTAGATGATCCTTGTGGTCCCTTCCAACCCTGACTGATACTGTGATACTGTGATACTATGTTCTCCGGACTCCTCACCAGAGCAGACCCTTCAGCTGGTGTTTTCCAGCTGAAACAATTCAGCTTCTTTTACTGTCAGCTCATGGTGATGCTCTAAAGAGGGACTCCTGGGTCCTGCAGCACACTTGCCACAGCTCCCCAGCTCTGGGTTAGCTCCATGCACAGCTGAGAGAGAGTCAGAAAGTGCAGCTGCTCCATTTTAGAGAGCAGAGAGTGCTTCAGAAAAGAGAGTTGCAATGTCATAGGCCAGGTCTGATGGCAAATGCATGAGAACACTAGACAATGAGAAGAGCTATTCCTTCCATCAAAGCACCAAAGCATCTACTTAACAGGTTGGTAATTCAACTAGGATTTACCTTTATTTCCTGTCTCTGTTCTCTGCTATGCCCAGGCTGATGATGCTCTCTCTCACAATGTGAAGTGTGCAACGGGAAGCCAAATTTCCCTGAGCAGTGCACGTGTATGTCCAGCAGGGATGTCTCAGCTTGCTCTGCCTGCCTAAAGCCTTTAGGAGATGACACACCAAGTATCCCTGAGCCAAGTCCTTGGCAGCATCATGCTCAGTGCAGGCTTAGCAGACACTGCCATCTGGATTCAGAAACGAGTCAGAGGAGCCTGGAAGGAAGCATGGTAGATTTAGCTTTGTGTCATGCATTTGCTCAGGAATCACAAGATCCAGGTTTTTAAGGACCTGAGCAGAAGGGGCAGGACAGAGCTGCTCTCCCATTGGAGGTGTTCAGGAGGAGACTTGATGGGGTGCTTGGTGCCATGGGTTAGTTGTTTAGGTGGGTTGGATTGGTTGGTGGGTTGGACGCAATGACCTTGAAGGTCTCTTCCAACCTAGTCTGGTCTGGTCTGGGGTTGGTCTCTTCTCCCAGGCAACCAGCACCAGAACAAGAGGACACAGTCTCAAGCTGTGCCAGGGGAAGTTTAGGCTGGATGTTAGGAAGAAATCCTTCCCAGCAAGAGAGATTGGCCATTGGGATGTGCTGCCCAGGGAGGTGGTGGAGGCCCCATCCCTGGAGGTGTTTAGGAAGAGACTGGGTGAGGCACTTGGTGCCATGGCTTAGTTGATCAGATGGTGTTGGGTGATAGGTTGGACTCAATGATCTGGAAGGTCTTTTCCAACCTGGTCTATTCTATTCTATTCTATTCTATTCTATTCTATTCTATTCTATTCTATTCTATTCTACTCTACTCCATTCCATTCCATTCCATTCCATTCCATTCCATTCCATTCCATTCCATTCCATTCCACTCTACTCTACTCTACTCTACTCTATTCCATTCCATTCCATTCCATTCCATTCCATTCCATTCCATTCCATTCCATTCCATTCCACTCTACTCTACTCTACTCTATTCCATTCTATTCCATTCCATTCCATTCCATTCCATTCCATTCCATTCCATTCCATTCCATTCCATTCCACTCTACTCTACTCTACTCTACTCTATTCCATTCCATTCCATTCCATTCCATTCCATTCCATTCCATTCCATTCCATTCCATTCCATTCCATTCCCCAGGCATGCTCTCTTTCAGCTTTCCCAATCTTTGGAGGACTTAGAGAAGTTCATTTCATCCTCACAACCTTCCAAGTGAGCTCTTAAGCAGAGGAGCTGTAAAGCAGGTAAAACCCTTTTAGCACGGGCACGCCTCTTCTGTAACCACTGGAGACAAACCCCCAAGTTCTTCAGTTTTAGTAGGATGTAAGATGCCTTTTGTATCTGGAATTCTTTGCTCTTTGTCTCAGTCCTGGTCTCCTCTCTCTGTTTTCCTCATCCTCACTGTGTTTTGGTTTTGTCTTTGCTCCCCCAGGTATAACTTCCGAGGCTTCCGCTGGCTCCAGGCTATGATCTTTGCCATAGAAGAAATAAACAGTAGCCCAACTCTGCTTCCCAACATGACTCTGGGATACAGGATATTTGACACTTGCAATACAGTCTCAAAAGCCCTGGAGGCCACCCTGAGTTTTGTGGCCCAGAACAAGATAGATTCCCTGAACCTGGACGAGTTTTGCAACTGCTCAGAACATATCCCTTCCACGATTGCAGTCGTGGGGGCAACTGGCTCTGGCATCTCCACCGCGGTGGCCAATCTGCTGGGACTCTTTTACATACCTCAGGTATGCTTTCCCCTCTCTTGGTTGGGTTGCAGAAGCAGCTGGATTCTCTGAGATCAAACAAAGATTGTTCAGCCTTTGCCATTTCCCACAGAATTTCAAGGAGAGGAACAGTGTGGAGGGTTTCTTACGTCAGAAGCGTCTCTTGCTAGCAGTTTGCAGTCCCCAGGCATGAAGGTTATAAAGCAGCCAACAGCAACATAGTCTAGGAGAATTAGAATCCTCTAGAATGGTCTAATCCATAAAATGGGTATTTTAGGTCACCCATTGGCAGTTGTCAGCCTGGACAGGTCAGTTGTGATGTCAGTTCACCATGGTCACTGTCTAGTCATGCCCAACTCCCACAGAGCCCACTTAAGGCTGAGTTCAGTCATTGCTGGCTGCTTTTAGGTCTCTCAGCAGCTCTGATCATTCAAGTAGGTGACCTGTAAAGTTGTTGCTTGTGCTGATGAGGTGCTGAGAGAGTTTCTTCTGGGCTCACCTGCCTTTCTGTTGCCCTAGGGCCTCCAAAATAGGGTTTACGAAAGCCCGAGGATGGGGGTCACCTGTGTTGTGCCATTTCCTGTGTCTCAGCATCCAGCTCCTGTGTCTCAGCATCCTTCTTGCTGTATGCTGATTGTGCTGGGGCCAGAGCAAGAATCCATGGTCCAATCCCTTTTGTTAACAAGCTGTGACCAACAGGAGCAGGGAAGTCATTGTGCCCCTGTACTCTGCATTGATTAGGCCACACCTTGAGTCCTGTGTCCAGTTCTGGGCCCCTCAGTTTAGGAAGGACATCGAGACACTTGAACGTGTCCACAGAAGGGCAATAAGGCTGGGGAGAGGCCTGGAGCAGAGCCCTGTGAGGAGAGGCTGAGGGAGCTGGGGTTGCTTAGCCTGGAGAAGAGGAGACTCAGGGGAGACCTCATTGCTCTCTACAACTGCCTGAAAGTTGGTTGTAGCCAGGTGGGGGTTGGTCTCTTCTCTCAGGCAACCAGCGCCAGAACAATAGGACACAGACTCAGGCTGCACCAGGGGAGGTTTAGGCTGGAGATGAGGAGAAAGTCCTTCACTGAGAGAGTTGTTGGCCATTGGAATGTGCTGCCCAGGGAGGTGGTGGAGTCCCCATCCCTGGAGGTGTTCAAGAGGGGATTGGATGTGGCACTTGGTGCCATGGTCTAGTCATGAGGTCTGTGGTGACAGGTTGGACTTGGTGATCTTTGAGGTCTCTTCCAACCTTAGTGATACTGTGACACTGTGATACTTGTTGCACTGTCAAGACCCTAAGCAAAGTATGTGGCTGGCATGTTACAGCTGAATTTGTTGCTCTCGATTTTGGGTTTCCATAGTGAAGATAACTTTGGGAGAACGTGCTTGGTCTTGTCCATTTGTGGCTTGCCTTGCAGAGCCTAAAACTGCTAATTAACTGCTCTTCTAAAACTAATACAGGTACCAGGGCTTGTAAGAGTCCTTCTTAACAAGATTGTGTCACACTGCACTTTCAGTCTGTCCTGAGAGGACATTTTACTTCAGCCAGGGCTCCGATTCTCATCTGCACCACATCTTTGTGGGTGCCATGGACAGTGGCACTGAGTGCACCCTCAGCAGGTTTGCTGATGACACCAAGCTGTGTGGTGCAGTAGACAGCTGGAGGGAAGGGAGGCCATCCAGAGGGACCTGGACAGGCTGGAGAGGTGGGCACAAGCCAACCTCATGAAGTTCAATGAGAACAAGGGCAGGGTCCTGCATCTGGGTCGAGGCAACCGCAGGCACAAATCCAGACTGGGCAGGGACTGGCTGGAAAGCAGCCCTGAGGAGAGAGCCTTGGGGGTGCTGGTGGACAAAAAGCTCAACAGGAGCTCTCAGTGTGCACTTGCAGCCCAGAAAGCCAATCAGATCCTGGGCTGCAGCAGGAGAAGTGTGGCCAGCAGGTCGAGGGAGGTGATTCTCCCCCTCTGCTCAGCTCTGCTGAGACCCCACCTGGAGTACTGCCTCCAGTTCTGGAGCCCCTATTCCAAGAGGGATCTGGAGGTGCTGGAAGGTGTCCAGAGAAGGGCCAGGAGGATGAGCAGAGGGCTGGAGCACCTCTCCTGTGAGGACAGACTGAAGGAGTTGGGGCTGTTCAGTCTGGAGAAGAGAAGGCTCCCAGGTGACCTCATTGTGGCCTTCCAGGATCTGAAGGGGGCTCCAGGAAGGCTGGGGAGGGACTGCTCAGGATCTCAGGGAGTGCTAGGACTAGGGGGAATGGAATGAAGCTGGAGGTGGGGAGATTCAGGCTGGAGGGGAGGAGGAAGTTGTTCCCCATGAGAGTGGTGAAGCCCTGGAATGGGTTGTGCAGGGAGGTGGTTGGGGCCCTGTCCCTGGAGGTGTTTAAGGCCAGGCTGGCTGAGGCTGTGGCCAGGCTGATGTAGTGTGGGGTGTCCCTGGCCATGGCAGGGGGCTGGAACTAGATGATGCTTGTGGTCCCTTCCAACCCTGACTGATACTGTGATACTATGAAATGAATCATAGTCGGAAAAGACCTCTTCAGATCATCAAGTCCAAACATCAGCCCAACACCACTGTGCCCCCTAATCCATGTCCCAAAGTGCCATGCAAACACACTTTTTTTAGCACCTCCAGGGCTGGTGACTGCTTCTGAGCCACCTGCTGTGTTGTTGACTTGCACATCACATTAGCAGGTGAACAAAGGCAGCCAAGAAGGGCTGGTTGGTTGGGCTGAACCGAAGAGCTGTTTGCAGTTCTCGTTTGTCCCCTTTGAGCAGGGAGTGCTGTTTGTGCTGTGGGGCTGCAGTCTTGTCTAGGGGGTGCAGAAATGGGAGGGTGTCAGGAGGTTCAGTTTGGGAACAAAATCTTAGCCAGCTGGTTGAGTCTGGCAACTGAAAGCATGCTTTTAAATTGGGAGTTGTTGGGCAGCATTAGAAGAGACATTATCAGTGCCATTTAGAGGCAGGCCATTAGCAGAGCCATGCTTAATAAAGCCTACCTCTCAGCAGAAGATGAGGCTATCTTTTACAGTTAATGTAAGGCTCATTACTCATGCTGCTGACACAGAAATGGAAAATGTTACGACTTCTGCTCTGTTTCTTGGTGTCTCATCTCAGTCTACCCTTGCAGCACATGTGGGAGTGGGGTACCTTGGCTGTCCCTCCTGGCAATAGGTTGTAGGAGATACGAATAGCACTGGGTAAGAACCGGTCTGAGGGAGAGAGTAGCTCTGTGAAGGGAGGATTTGCCCCTATGGCCCTTGAAACTGCACCAGGAGACTTCCTCTTCTTTCTTAGTATCATTAGTATCCTTAGTATCAGTCAGGGTTGGAAGGGACCACAAGGATCATCTAGTTCCAACCCCCCTGCCATGGGCAGGGACACCCCACACTACATCAGCCTGGCCACAGCCTCAGCCAGCCTGGCCTTAAACACCTCCAGGGACAGGGCCCCAACCACCTCCCTGGACAACCCATTCCAGGGTTTCACCACTCTCATGGTGAAGAACTTCCTCCTCACATCTAGCCTGAATCTCCCCACCTCCAGCTTCATTCCATTCCCCCTAGTCCTATCACTCCCTGAGATCCTGAGCAGTCCCTCCCCAGCCTTCCTGGAGCCCCCTTCAGATCCTGGAAGGCCACAATGAGGTCACCTGGGAGCCTTCTCTTCTCCAGACTGAACAGCCCCAACTCCTTCAGTCTGTCCTCACAGGAGAGGTGCTCCAGCCCTCTGATCATCCTCCTGGCCCTTCTCTGGACACCTTCCAGCACCTCCACATCCCTCTTGGAATAGGGGCTCCAGAACTGGAGGCAGTACTCCGGGTGGGGTCTCAGCAGGGCTGAGCAGAGGGGGAGAATCACCTCCCTTGCCCTGCTGGCCACACTTGTCCTGATGCAGCCCAGGATCTGATTGGCTTTCTGGGCTGCAAGTGCACACTGAGAGCTCCTGTTGAGCTTCTCCTCCCCCAGCACCCCCAAGGCTCTCTCCTCAGGGCTGCTTTCCAGCCAGTCCCTGCCCAGCCTGCATTTGTGCCTGGGATTGCCTCCACCCAGCTGCAGGACCCTGCCCTTGGTCTTATTGAAGCTCATGAGGTTGGCTTGTGCCCACCTCTCCAGCCTGTCCAGCTCCCTCTGGATGGATCCCTTCCCTCCAGCTGTCTGCTGCACCACACAGCTTGGTGTCATCAGCAAACTTGCTGAGGGTGCACTCAATGCCACTGTCCATGTCCCCCACAAAGATGTTGAACAAGCCTGGTCCCAGGACTGATCCCTGAGGGACTCTGCTTGTCCCTGGCCTCCCCTGGGCCATGGAGCCATGGACAGCCACTCTTTGGGTGCAGCCATGAAGCCAGTTCCTTATCCATCTAGTGGTCACCCATCACACCCATGTGTCACCAGCCTGGAGACCAGGATGTGGTGTGGGACAGTGTGGAAGGCTTTGCTCAGCTCCAGGCAAACGACATCAGCTGCTCTCCCCTCAGCTATTGATGTTGTCACCTGTGCAGAGAAGGCCACCAAGTTGGTCAGGCAGGATTTGCCCTTGGCAAAGCCATGCTGACTGTTCCAAATCACCTCTTCACTATTCTTCTGAGCCAGCAGTGCCTCCAGGAGGATCTGCTCCATGATCTTTCTGGGCACAGAGGTGAGACTGCCTGGCCTGGAGTTCCCTGGTTCCTCCTTCTTACCCTGGTTGCAAATGGGGATGATGTTTCCCCTTTTCCAGTCCGTGAGGACTGCCCCAGACTGCCAGGATTTTTGAAATATAATAGAGAGGGGTTTAGCAACCTCATCTGCCATCTCTTCTTGCAGAAGCATTAAATGCCAGAGTTTAAGGATGAGCTAAGGTATTCTGTGAATTTCCACTTTGTACAGAGTGAACTATTTATAGAAGACTTTCAGAGGAGAGCTGATCTTGAGGAGTTCAGACACCAATCTCAACATGCAAAGATCAGGGAGTTTTAAAAGTTCTCTGAGTACTTAAACTATTCTCTTCTGGGGTTTATGCTTTTCTTCCTACTTGTAGAAACTACAAATTATACCTTAAGAGTGTTAGGGCACTTGCTCTGATTAGGGGGAAAAATGAAAGTGTTTCTTGATAGCTATGGAAAAGGCAATAAAATCCTGCTTTAACCCTAAGATGTGATGGCTCTTGGAGTGTGAAATGCTTACTGGCTTCTTTGCTGATTCTGGCCAGCAGTCAGGAAGTACTGCAAAGGTAGTATTCATAGTATCATAGTATCAGTCAGGGTTGGAAGGGACCACAAGGATCATCTAGTTCCAACCCCCCTGCCATGGGCAGGGACACCCCACACTACATCAGCCTGGCCACAGCCTCAGCCAGCCTGGCCTTAAACACCTCCAGGGATGGGGCCTCAACCACCTACCTGGACAACCCATTCCAGGGTTTCACCACTCTCATGGGGAAGAACTTCCTTCTCCCCTCCAGCCTCAATCTCCCCACCTCCAGCTTCATTCCATTCCCCCTAGTCCTAGCACTGTCTGAGATCCTGAGCAGTCCCTCCCCAGCCTTCCTGGAGCCCCCTTCAGATCCTGGAAGGCCACAATGAGGTCACCTGGGAGCCTTCTCTTCTCCAGACTGAACAGCCCCAACTCCTTCAGTCTGTCCTCACAGGAGAGGTGCTCCAGCCCTCTGCTCATCCTCCTGGCCCTTCTCTGGGCACCTTCCAGCACCTCCAGATCCCTCTTGCAATAGGGGCTCCAGAACTGGAGGCAGTACTCCAGGTGGGGTCTCCCCAGAGCTGAGCAGAGGGGGAGAATCACCTCCCTTGCCCTGCTGGCCACACTTCTCCTGATGCAGCCCAGGATCTGATTGGCTTTCTGGGCTGCAAGTGCACACTGAGAGCTCCTGGTGAGCTTCTCCTCCCCCAGCACCCCCAAGGCTCTCTCCTCAGGGCTGCTTTCCAGCCAGTCCCTGCCCAGCCTGCATTTGTGCCTGGGATTGCCTCCACCCAGCTGCAGGACCCTGCCCTTGGTCTTGTTGAAGCTCATGAGGTTGGCTTGTGCCCACCTCTCCAGCCTGTCCAGGTCCCACTGGATGGCAGTCAAGGCAACTGATGTACAACACATTCTTGCTACTTCAGGGAATTGTTTTGCTTGGAAAATACCTTAGAGGTCACTGAAATCGATCATCATCTAACTCTACCAAGCCTGGTGCTAAACCTGCACCACATCTCTGCTCTTTTAAACACCTCCAGGCACAGGGATTCAACCACCTCCCTGGGGAGCCTGTTGAAGTGTTTGAGAACCCTTTCAGTGAATCATTTTCTTCTAATATCCAACCTAAACCTCCCCTGGAGCAACTTGAGGCCATTTTCTCTTGACCTATCGCTTGTAGCAAGGGAGAAGAGACCTACATCCTCCTTGTTCCAGCCTCCTTTCAGAGTCTTGAAGAGAGTGAGAAGGTCTCTCCTGAGTCTCCCTTCCTCACCTGGCAGGGATTGTGTGTAACACATAAGGTGCCTGATTAAGAGTGGGGACAGAGGTGTGAGGCAAGGAGAGACAGAGTGTGCTCAGGATTGCAGTGCCAGCCTGCTGTCTCCTGTCTGGTTCAGGATTGAGGAAGCCTGCATTTTGTCTGAATGATGTGCATTGCCCTCATTTAGCTAGAAGATATGTTCTTCATGCTTCTTGATTTGGTAGGAAACGCAGCGAGGTGTGCGGAGGCCACCCTTGCCGCACCTCTTTGCCATTCTTCCAAGTCATTGTCTGTGTCTCTCTCTCTCAGTTTCATTACAAGTGGACATGAGCTTGCTCCAGCCTTTTGGGTCCAAGCAGCTGCTCCTGTATGTATGCCTCTGTTAGTCACAGCAGGAAGAGCATACAGACTCTCAGAGTGGATCATGTGCAGCTGCAGGCTAAGAGTACCTGGCCTCTGGTGTGGTGCTCACCTCTTTCTTCATCCCAGCTGAGGTTGGTCTCTTCTCCCAGGCAGCCTGCACAGAACAAGAGGACACAGTCTCAGGCTGCACCAGGGGAGGTTCAGGCTGGAGGTCAGGAGGAAGTTTTACACAGAGAGAGTGATTGCCCATTGGAATGGGCTGCCTGGGGAGGTGGTGGAGTCACCATCCTGGAGGTGTTCAGGAAGAGACTGGATGGGGTGCTTGGTGCCATGGGTTAGTTGATTAGGTGGTGTTGGATGATAGGTTGGACGTGGTGATCTTGAAGGTCTCTTCCAACCTGGTCTATTCTATTCTATTCTATTCTATTCTATTCTATTCTATTCTATTCTATTCTATTCTGTTCTGTTCTATTCTATTCTATTCTATTCTATTCTATTCTATTCTATTCTATTCTATTCTGTTCTGTTCTATTCTATTCTGTTCTATTCTATTCTATTCTATTCTATTCTATTCTATTTGTTCTATTCTATTCTATTCTTCTATTCTATTCTATTCTATTCTATTCTATTCTATTCTATTCTATTCTATTCTCCACAGCAGCTGGCTTCATGCTGTGTTTTGCTTGTTTGCTGTGCTCTCACAGGTCAGCTACGCCTCATCCAGTCGACTCTTGAGCAACAAGAACCAGTTCAAGTCCTTCCTCCGCACGATCCCCAACGACGAGCACCAGGCCACGGCGATGGCAGACATCATCGAGTACTTCCGCTGGAACTGGGTGGGGACGATCGCAGCCGACGATGACTACGGCCGGCCGGGGATCGAAAAGTTCCGGGAGGAGGCGGAGGAGAGAGATATCTGCATCGACTTCAGCGAGCTCATCTCCCAGTACTCAGACGAAGAGGAGATCCAGCAGGTGGTGGAGGTCATCCAGAACTCCACAGCAAGGGTGATTGTGGTTTTCTCCAGCGGCCCAGACCTGGAGCCTCTCATCAAGGAAATAGTCAGGCGGAATATCACCGGGAAGATCTGGCTGGCGAGCGAGGCCTGGGCCAGCTCCTCCCTGATCGCTATGCCGGAGTTCTTCCGCGTCATCGGCAGCACCATCGGGTTCGCGCTGAAGGCGGGACAGATCCCGGGCTTCCGTGAGTTCCTGCAGAAGGTGCATCCCAGGAAGTCCAGCAACAACGGCTTTGCCAAGGAGTTCTGGGAGGAGACCTTTAACTGCTACCTCCCCGACGGCTCCAAAACTTCCCCAGCTTCCACCGCCTTCCACAAGGGCCATGAGGAAGGCCTGGGGTCTGGAAATGGAACAGCTGCCTTCCGACCTCCCTGCACAGGGGATGAGAACATCACCAGTGTGGAGACACCCTACATGGACTACACACACTTGAGGATATCCTATAATGTGTACTTGGCAGTGTATTCTATTGCCCACGCCTTGCAGGATATATATACCTGTACCCCTGGGAAAGGACTCTTCACCAATGGATCCTGTGCAGACATTAAGAAGGTTGAGGCGTGGCAGGTAAGTCCTTCAGTTGTGTGCCTGTCTAACCTGTTTGCAGACAAAAGACGTGATGGTCAGGGGCCTTTTGTAATCCTGCATCTCAGACATGGCTTAAGGCTCCTGGGTGTGAGTTAGGTAAATGCTCCCACCCCACAGAGAGGGCCAGGTGTGTTAGGCTTGTCTGCAAGGAAAGGGGCTTAGGACACAGTCTCAAGCTGTGCCAGGGGAGGTTTAGGCTGGAGGTTAGGAAGAAATTCTACACTGAGAGATTGGCCTTTGGAATGTGCTGCCCAGGGAGGTGGTGGAGTCACCATCCCTGGAGGTGTTTAGGTGCTTGGTTGCATGGTTTAGTTGATTAGGTGGTGTTGGATGATAGGTTGGATTTGATGATCTTGAAGGTCTCTTCCAACCTGGTCTATTCTTTCTATTCTATTCTATTCTATTCTATTCTATTCTATTCTATTCTATTCTATTCTATTCTATTCTATTCTATTCTATTCTATCCTATCCCATTCTACTTCTATCCTATCCCATTCTACTTCTATCCTATCCTATCCTATTCTATTCTATCTCTACTCTACTCTACTCTACTCTACTCTACTCTACTCTACTCTACTCTATTCTATTCAAAGCTGAATTTTCATATAATCACAGAATCATTTTGGTTGAAAAAGATCTTTAAGATCACTGAGTCCAACCATTTTCTAACTCTGCTGTGGCTGGTGCTGACCCATGCTCCTCAGCACCACATCTCTGTGTCTTTGAAACACCTCCAGCCATGGGCATTCAAGCACTTCCTGGGGAACCTGTTCCAGTGTTTGAGAACCCTTTCAGTGAAGAAGTTTCTTCTAGTAGGCAACTTAAACTTCCCCATGTGCAATTTGGGGTCATTTCCTTTCCTCCTATCACTTGTTACTAGGGGGAAGAGACCAGCTCCCAGCTCTCTACAACCTTCTTTTCTTGCATTGTCTCCAGGCCAAAAGCGCACACACAGACTCTTATCAAATCCTGGCTGACACAAGGTAACTTGATCATGTGTTGAGCCCTTACATAAACAAGAGGGCCTGGAGACAGCACATAAACAAGGAAAACAGTTTCTGAAGTTCATTTTCTTTGGCAAGCTCCAGATCTTTTGCAATCCTGCAGCAATTTTCCATACAGGCTATACTGACCCCCCCCTAGTCTTACTCTTATATAGGATCATACTAAAGCAGGTTGGGTAATGGAGGGCAACAATGTGTGCCTCCTGGGCAAATAATAGACAGCTGCTTTGATTTGGCAGTGACATTTGTGAGCTGATAATCTGATACTAATGACTTAATCACATGTGCTGTGTTCTGAGCACTGGCACATGGATGGTATTGTGGAGTCCTGGCAGACAACAGGCTGATTATGAACCATCAACTTTCCCTTGGGGCCAAGTAGGCCAATGGAATCCTGGGGTGCATTCAGAAGACCGTGGCCAGCAGGCTGAGGGAGGTTTTCCTCCCCCTCTACTCCTTCTCTGGAGACATTCAATACCCACCTGGATGTGTTCCTGTGTGACCTGCTCTAGATGGTGCTGCTCTGGCACGGGGGTTGGACTAGATGATCTTTCAAGGTCCCTTCCAACCCCTAATGTTCTGCGATGCTGTGTGACATGCTGGCCTAGTGAGGCCACATCTGGAATGCTACACCCAACTCTGGGATCTCCAGTTCAAGGGAGACAAGGAACTATTGGAGAGAGTCCAGTGGAGAGCCACTAAGATGAAGGGATTGGAGCATCTTTCCTAGGAGGAAAGGCTGAGAGATGTGGGGCTGTTTGGCCTGGAGAAGAGGAGACTGAGGGTGGGTCTCACAAATGCTTAATCAATATCTAAAGGGAGAGTATCATAGAATCATGGAATCAATAAGGGTGGAAGAGACCTGAAAGATCATCAAGTCCAACCTGTCACCCAACACCTCAGGACTACTAAACCATGGCACTAAGTGCCACGTCCAATGCCCTCTTGAACACCTCCAGGGAGGGTGACTCCACCACCTCCCTGGGCAGCACATTGCAAGGGCTAACGACTCAGTCTGTGAAGAACTTTCTCCTCTCCTGCAGCCTAAACCTCCCCTGGCACAGCCTGAGACTGAGTCCCCTTGTTCTGGTGCTGGTTGCCTGGGAGAAGAGACCAACCCCACCTGGCTACAACCTCCCTTCAGGTGTTGGAGAGAGCAATGAGGTCTCCCCTGAGCCTCCTCTTCTCCAGGCTAAGCAACCCCAGCTCCCTCAGCCTCTCCTCACAGGGCTGTGCTCCAGGCCTCTCCCCAGCCTTGTTGCCCTTCTCTGGACATGTTCAAGTGTCTTGATGTCCTGGCCACACTATTCCTAATGCAGGCCAGGATGCCATTGGCCTTCTTGGCCACCTGGGCACACTGCTGGCTCATGTTTAGGCAGCTGTCAATCAGCACCCCCAGGTCCCTCTCTGTTTGGCAGCTCTCAGCCACTCTGACCCCAGCCTGTAGCTCTGCATGGGGTTGTTGTGACCAAAGTGCAGCCCCTGGCACTTGGACTTGTTGAATGCCATCCTGTTGGCCTCTGCCCATCTGTCCAGTCGGTCGAGGTCCCTCTGTAGAGCCCTTCTGTCCTCTAACTGACCAACATCTGCTCCCAGCTTGGTGTCATCTGCAAACTTGCTGATGACTGACTCAATCCCCTCATCCAGATCATCAATGAAGTCATGAGGTGCTGGGTGATAGGTTGGACTTGATGATCTTTGAGGTCTTTTCTAAACTTATTGATTGTATGAAACACATCACTGGAGGTGTTCAGGAGGAGACTTGATGGGGTGCTTGGTGCCATGGGTTAGTTGATTAGGTGGTGTTGGATGATAGGTTGCATGCAATGATCTCAAAGGTCTCTTCCAACTTGGTCTGGTCTATTCTATTCTTTCTATTCTATTCTATTCTATTCTATTCTATTCTATTCTATTCTATTCTATTCTATTCTATTCTATTCTATTCTATTCCATTTCATTCTATTCTATTCCATTCCATTCCTATTCTATTCTATTCTATTCTATTCTATTCTATTCTATTCCATGATTCCATGACTGGGAAAGGTTACCCATTTTGGTGTTGTGTGTCTGGTGCTCTGAAGGATGGCTACATCAAAATGTAATGCATCCTGCTGATCTGGGCTTTTGGGTGTCACAGAATCACCGAACAGTAGGGGTTGGAAATGACCTCCAGAGATCATCTGGTCCATCCCCCCGTGCCAGAGGGGGTTCCCATAGACCAGGTTGTGCGGGAACACGTCCAGGTGGGTTTTGAAAGCCTCCAGAGAAGGAGACTCCACAGCCTCTCTGGGCAGCCAGCTCCAGTGCTCTGGCACCCTCACAGGAAAGAAATTTTCCCTCATGTTGAAGTGAAACCTCCTGTGTTGGAGTTTGTGGCAGGTGCCTGCTGCTCTGTGAGGGCACATCGGTGGTTCTCGCTGAGCTTGCTGTTCACCAGCACTCCCAGGCTCTTCTCTGCAGGAACAGCAGGAACTGTACTTGAAATGATGACCATTATGTGTTGTTTGCTCTTAAGCATATTTGTACATTTTTTCACTTCATTTCAAACTCAAACACATGAATGGCAGTTAAATGCTAAATCTGTGTGCACACCCACTTCATATCAGGCACTGCAGCTCATTACCCTCAGGAAGCTTACCTCAGCCCTGGAGGCAATGAGTTCACCTCACAAACCTGTGTCCTCCAGCATCTCCAGAGAGTGGGTCTCTGACAACCAGACAGAATGAAATCTTTCCACTCAAGTCAATCTCATGTGCAGCAGGACTAATGCCAGTGGTCAGTGCTGGCTTCCTCTTCTCACAGGCAGCTCAAGGGTTTCTTCAGCAACCCAAGAGAGAGAGGATGGTGTTAGAAACCTCCACCCCAAGACTGGAGGCAGCAGCTGCTAACAGTGTCTGCAGCCACTGATTGGGTGGTTTGTAGGACAGATAAGGCAAACCTGGTGAACTCCTGGCAGTGTGCCCAGGCAGCCAAGAGGGCCAATGGCATCCTGACCTGCATCAGGAACAGTGTGGCCAGCAGGAGCAGGGAGGTCATTCTGCCCCTGTACACTGCACTGGTTAGGCCACACCTTGAGTCCTGTGTCCAGTTCTGGGCCCCTCAGTTTAGGAAGGAGGTTGAGTTGCTGGAAGGTGTCCAGAGAAGGGCAACAAAGCTGAGGAGGGGTCTGCAGCACAGCCCTGTGAGGAGAGGCTGAGGGAGCTGGGGTTGCTTAGCCTGGAGAAGAGGAGACTCAGGGGTGACCTTATTGCTCTCTACAACTGCCTGGAGGGAGGTTGTAGCCAGGAGGATGTTGGTCTCATCTCCCAGGCAGCCAGTACCAGAACAAGAGGACACAGTCTCAGGCTGAGCCAGGGGAGGTTCAGGCTGGAGGTCAGGAGGAAGTTCTACACAGAGAGAGTGATTGCCCATTGGAATGGGCTGCCCAGGGAGGTAGTGGAGTCACCATTGGAGGTGTTCAGGAAGAGACTGGATGGGGTGCTTGGTGCCATGGGTTAGTTGATTAGGTGGTGTTGGATGATAGGTTGGACTTGATGATCTTGAAGGTCTCTTCCAACCTGGTCTCTTCTCTTCTCTTCTTCTCTTCTATTCTCTTCTATTCTCTTCTATTCTATTCTCTTCTTCTCTTCTCTTCTGTCTCTCTTCTCTTCTTTCTCTTCTCTTCTCTTCTGTTCTGTTCTGTTCTGTTCTATTCTATTCTATTCTATTCTATTCTATTCTATTCTATTCTATTCTATTCAATCAGTCCAAGCTTCAGTCCAGAGCAGCCCTTGCCTGTGGGGTCAGTGACTGGGGAGTATAAATGGTGCATTCCACAACTGAATTATCCACCATCTAATTCTGTTGGCTTTCAGTGGTGTTAGCCCACTAACACATAGGAGTTATTATGGGGTTGTGGGATTGTTTAGCCTGGAGAAAAGGAAGCTGAGGGGAGACCTTCTTGCTCTCTACAACTCCCTGCAAGGGAGTTGAATCAAGGTGAGTTTGAGCCTCTTCTCCCTAGTAACAAGAGGTAGGATGAGAAGAAATGGCCTGAAGTTGCACCAGGGGAGGTTTAGATTGGATATTTGATTGGCTTTCCTGACTGAAAGTGTTCTCTAACACTGCAACAGATTCCCCAGGGAGGTGCTTGAATCCCTATCCCTGGAGGCACTTCAAGGTGCTGAGGGACATGGTTTAGCACCAGATTTGGTAGAGCTAGAGAATGCCTCCTTATGTGCGCTGATGCTGCTCAGAAGATGGAGCTGCTGACAAAAGGCACTTTGAAAGCTCTGCTCAGAAAGTGAGGTGAGGAAACAAGTAGAGTTACCAAAAACTCAATGACCTTAAAGGCCTTTTCCAACCAAAACTGTTCTGAGATTCAGATACAGTTGAAGCTGTGCTTCTGCCCATTCGTCTTCTTCATGGTTGCCAACAAGCAACTGGTGGGCCTCTCTGTCTCACAGTAGAAGCATTGCAATTGAATGGGGAAGACAGGCTCCTGTGGCTCTGAGAGGGTAAAAGTGTGCAGTCACAGGGTCATGGAGCAAAGCATCCTTAGGTTACTCCTAGACAGTTTGCAGGTTGTGCTTACACTGGAGGCTGTGAACCTCATCAGGTTCATGAATGAAAACTGAGGTAGAGGTGGGCACAAGCCAACCTCATGAGCTTCAACAAGACCAAGGGCAGGTTCCTGCAGCTGGGTGGAGGCAATCCCAGGCACAAATCCAGGCTGGGCAGGGACTGGCTGGAAAGCAGCCCTGGGGAGAGAGACTTGGGGGTGCTGGTGGAGGAGAAGCTCACCAGGAGCTCTCAGTGTGCACTTGCAGCCCAGAAAGCCAAGCAGATCCTGGGCTGCATCAGGAGAAGTGTGGCCAGCAGGTCAAGGGAGGTGATTCTCCCCCTCTACTCAGCCCTGGTGAGACCACATCTGGAGTCCTGCCTCCAGTTCTGGAGCCCCTATTGCAAGAGGGATGTGGAGGTGCTGGAAGGTGTCCAGAGCAGGGCCAGGAGGATGAGCAGAGGGCTGGAGCACCTCTCCTGTGAGGACAGACTGAAGGAGTTGGGGCTGTTCAGTCTGCAGAAGAGAAGGCTCCCAGGTGACCTCATTGTGGCCTTCCAGGATCTGAAGGGGGCTCAGGAAGGCTGGGGAGGGACTGCTCAGGATCTCAGGGAGTGATAGGGCTAGGGGGAATGGAATGAAGCTGGAGGTGGGGAGATTGAGGCTGGAGGTGAGGAGGAAGTTGTTCCCCATGAGAGTGGTGAAGCCCTGGAATGGGTTGTCCAGGGAGGTGGTTGAGGCCCTGTCCCTGGAGGTGTTTAAGGCCAGGCTGGCTGAGGCTGTGGCCAGGCTGATGTAGTGTGGGGTGTCCCTGGCCATGGCAGGGGGGTTGGAACTGGCTGATCCTTGTGGTCCCTTCCAACCCTGACTGATACTATGATACTATGATAGGTCTTCTAAGCACTAGTGCAACGTGTATTGCACAGGCTGACAAATGTGCTGTTCCAGTGATCAGCAGGTTAAAGCTGTGCTCCTGTCAGTTACTGCATGCCTAGAAATCTGACTGAGCTCAGACTTGGTGAAAAGCTGCCATATGCTCTTCCACAAAATCAAAGCAAACACAAATAGGCTTCACCTAGCAACAGTGAAAGTTGTTTATTACACCTGTGCACCTCACAGCCAACAGTTCCTTCCTCAGTGCTGGTGATACCTGTTAGGAAGAGGTAAAAATAGATTGGTGCCTTCTACAGCTTCACATTTTAGTGTGTCTGGCTGGCTGGAAATTGATTTGGCAGGGCATTAAAGAAGTAAATGATACCTTAGATGACAGGTGTTTCCAGACCTTTGAGCCTAATGGCTTCTCTAATCAATTTTTTTCCTGTTGAACTATATGGGCCTGTCTGAACAATTCAAATAGTGTTTGGAGAGCAGCTGCTTTGTGGTACAGAGAATGACTGCAGAGGGACCTCGACCAACTGGACAGATGGGCAGAGTCCAACAGGATGGCATTCAACAAGTCCAAGTGCCAGGGGCTGCACTTTGGCCACAACAACCCCATGCAGAGCTACAGGCTGGGGTCAGAGTGGCTGAGAGCTGCCAAACAGAGAGGGACCTGGGGGTGCTGATTGACAGCTGCCTAAACATGAGCCAGCAGTGTGCCCAGGCAGCCAAGAAGGCCAATGGCATCCTGGCCTGCATCAGGAACAGTGTGGCCAGCAGGAGCAGGGAGGTCATTGTGCCCTGTACTCAGCACTGGTTAGGCCACACCTTGAGTCCTGTGTCCAGTTCTGGGCCTCTCAGTTTAAGAAGGACATTGAGAGACTTGAAGGTGTCCAGAGAAGGGCAACAAAGGCTGGGGAGAGGCCTTGAGCACAGCCCTGTGAGGAGAGGCTGAGGGAGCTGGGGTTGCTTAGCCTGGAGAAGAGGAGGCTCAGGGGAAAACTCATTGCTCTCTACAACTCCCTGAAGGGAGGTTGTAGCCAGGAAGGGAGTTGGTCTCTTCTCTCTAGCAACCAGCACCAGAACAAGAGGACACAGTCTCAAGCTGTGCCAGGGGAAGTTTAGGCTGGAGGTGAGGAGAAAGTTCTTCACAGACTGAGTCATTCGTCATTGGAATGTGCTGCCCAGGGAGGTGGTGGAGTCCCCATCCCTGGAGGTGTTCAAGAGGGGATTGGATGTGGCACTTGGTGCCATGGTCTAGTCATGAGGTCTGTGGTGACAGGTTGGACTCGATGATCTTTGAGGTCTCTTCCCAACCTTGGTGATTCTGTGATGACCGGTGTTAACTAGTGTGAAAAGCAGTCGTTTGGGAAGAGCTGTGATGGAGACAAAGGAAGACATAAGGAAGAAGTTCTTCACAATGAGAGTGGTAAAATACTGGAACAGGTTGCCAGGAATATAGTTGAGACCAGAACTGATGTGGCCCTGGGCAGCCTGGGCAGTTGGAGGTGTCCCTGCTCACTGCAGGGGGGCCGGGCAAGATGACCTTTGGGAGTCCCTTCCAACCCAATGCAGTCTGTGACTCTGAAGCTTCTGAGTATCAGCACACAGCAAAATCTCCCCTAGTCTGCATTATAAATGCACTGGAGATAACATTTAGCATAGAGGGAGACCAATTACATCACCAGTGTGACTTTGTTGTGGGAGACCAAATTGAGAGGCAGACATTGTCAGCCGCACACAGAAACGTGCGAGTCAAAAGGCTTGGGGAAGAGTGGCTGAAAGCTGCTGAGCAGAGAAAGACTAAGGGCTGCTGACAGGCATCTGAAGGAGATCCAGCAGGTGCCAAGAAGGCCATGAGCATCCTGGCCTTATCAGGAACAGTGTGACAAGCAGGACCAGGGAAGTGATTGTGCTCTTGTGGCAAGGCCACACCTTCTAGGGCAGGCTCCACGAGAACCTTGTATGACTTCCCTCTCTGAAGTGACTTCAGAGAGTAATTATCACTTCAGTTCTCAAGACATCAGTATCTTTTACCAAGACACACTGGGTCTTTCTTGCACAGAACTTATGCCTACTGAGGCTACTCAGGACATGGAGCTGCTGACAAAAGGCACCTTGAAAGCTCTGCTCAGGATGTGAGGCGAGGAAACAAGTGGAGTTATCAGAAACTGCTTTTATGTTGTAATAATTCCTCTGACTTGGCTGGTTTCCTTTTTTTTTTCCAAGGTAGGGTTGAAGCTACCTTCAGAGGCATGATAATCATAGCATAGCTTGTTTAGAATAGAATAGAATTAACCAGGTTGGAAGAGACCTTCCAGATCATCAAGTCCAACCTATCACCCAACACCATCTGATCAACTAAACCATGGCACCAAGTGCCTCAGCCAGGCTCTTCCTAAACAACTCCAGGATGGTGACTCCACCACCTCCCTGGGCAGCACATTCCAATGACCAATCTCTCTTGCTGGGAAGAACTTCTTCCTAACATCCAGCCTAAACCTCCCCTGGCACAGGTTGAGGCTGTGTCCTCTTGTTCTGGTGCTGCTTGCCTGGGAGAAGAGACCAACCCCCACCTGGCTACATCCTCCCTTCAGGGAGTTGTAGAGAGCAAAAAGGTCTCCCCTGAGCCTCTTCTTCTCCAGGCTAAACAACCCCAGCTCCCTCAGCCTCTCCTCACAGGGCTGTGCTCCAGACCTCTCCCCAGCTTTGTTGCCCTTCTCTGGACACCTTCCAGCATCTCAACATCTTTCCTAACCTGAGGAGCCCAGAACTGGACACAGGATTCAAAGTGTGGCCTAACCAGTGCAGTGTACAGGGGCAGCATGACCTCCCTGCTCCTGCTGGCCACACTGTTCCTGATGCAGGCCAGGATGCCATTGGCCCTCTTGGCCACCTGGGCACACTGATGGCTCATGTTTAGCCTGCCATCAACCAAGTGCCACATCCAATCCCCTCTGGAACACCTCCAGGGATGGGGACTCCACCACCTCCCTGGGCAGCACATTCCAATGACAAATGACTCTCTCAGTGAAGAACTTTCTCCTTACCTCGAGTCTAAACCTCCCCTGGCATCTTGAGACTGTGTCCTCTTGTTCTGGTGCTGGGTGCCTGGGAGAAGAGCCCAACACCCACCTGGCTACAACCCCCCTTCAGGTAGTTGTTTCTTTTCTTTCTGGAAGGATGCTCAGCCATCTTCACAGATACTGTGCTGACCAGGCCCATGGTTTTATCCCCAAGGGGAACTGTCAGGCAGTACAAAGTGTCTCTACAGAGCAGGTGAAATTTGGAGGAAGGAGAACAAATTACCTCTTATGGCATATAAAGGAACCTTTTGCCCTGTAGAATAGTGAGAATGATCTCCTCACTAGACCAGAAGCACTGCTTCCCTCAGTAAGGACTTTGATCTGCATCACTGTGAGGAATCACATGAAAGTTAAACAGGAACTCAAGGGGCTGGGCTGTTTTCAGTGGTACCCAGTGACAGGCACAAACTAGGACACAGGGGATTTCACTGAAATGTAAGGAAAGAAATTCTCTCTTGTGAGGCTGGCAGAGCACTGGCCAAGCTTCTCAGAGAGGTTCTGGAGTATCCTTCCCTGGGGACTTTCAAAACTCACCTGCATGTCATCCTATGCAACCTGATCAGGGCAAAAGTGTTTAGGAGGAGGGTTGGACTAGATGATCTGCAGGGGTCCCTTCACTGTTCTGTGGTTCTGTGTTTGTACCCAAAGGATTTCTCCACTTTACATTTCCCACAGGTGAAAACCAAAGCAATTATAGCATTAACTCCATCATCAGTAAATTTGCTGACAACACCAAGCTGGGGGAGGGAGTTGATCTGCTGGAGGGTAGAGAGGCTCTGCAGAGGGACCTGGACAGGCTGGACAGATGGGCAGAGTCCAAGGGCAGGAGATTGAACACATCCAAGTGCCAGGTGCTGCACATTGACCACAGCAACCCCAGGCAGTGGTACAGGCTGGGGTCAGAGTGGCTGAGAGCAGCCAGGCAGAGAGGGACCTGGGGATGCTGGTTGACAATAGGCTGAACATGAGCCTGCAGTGTGCCCAGGCAGCCAGGAGGGCCAATGGCATCCTGGCCTGCATCAGGAAGAGTGTGGCCAGCAGGAGCAGGAAGGTCATTGTGCCCTGTACTCTGCACTGGTTAGGCCACACCTTGAGTCCTGTGTCCAGTTCTGGGCCCCTCAGTTTAGGAAGGAGGTTGAGCTGCTGGAAGGTGTCCAGAGAAGGGCAAGGAGGCTGGGGAGGGGTTTGGAGCACAGCCCTGTGAGGAGAGGCTGAGGGAGCTGGGGTTGCTTAGCCTGGAGAAGAGGAGGCTCAGGGGTGACCTTATCACTTTCTACAACTACCTGAAGGGAGGTTGTAGCCAGGCAGGTGTTGGTCTCTTCTCCCAGGCAGCCAGCACCAGAACAAGAGGACACAGTCTCAGGCTGCGCCAGGGGAGGTTTAGGTTGGATGTTAGGAAGAAGTTCTACACAGAGAGTGATTGCCCATTGGAATGTGCTGCCTGGGGAGGTGGTGGAGTCACCATCACTGGAGGTGTTCAGGAGGAGACTTGATGGGGTGCTTGGTGCCATGGGTTAGTTGTTTAGGTGGGTTGGATTGGTTGATGGGTTGGACATGATGATCTTGAAGGTCTCTTCAACCTGGTTTGTTTATTCTCATTTATTAAGTCTAGACTGGGTGGCTGTGGTGGCTCTTTCATACTGCAGCTGCAGGCAGAGACAGCAGCAGAGACCACAGGACAAAATGCCATCTAACAGCACTGACGATTAGCTCTCACTATACCTGCACCATTACCTCTGTCTGTCCAGAGATCATCTCTCCCCACAAAGCCTCAGCAAGAATCCAAAACACATTCCAGTGGGGTCACTTTCCAAATGATCCTGCAGTTTGAAATCCTTTATATAATAAACCATGAAAATTTATGCCACGTTCCAGAAAGTAATCTTGATCCATCTGAGAGATAGCCCACAGCAGATGCAAAGCCTGGACACTGCCCTGCTGAAGGCCTGTGTTTACCAGGCAAACTTGGGTTTCATAGTTTCATAGTTTCATTCAGGGTTGGAAGGGACCACAAGGATCATCCAGTTCCAACCCCCCTGCCATGGGCAGGGACACCCCACACTAGATCAGCCTGGCCAGAGCCTCATCCAGCCTGGCCTTAAACACCTCCAGGGACAGGGCCCCAACCACCTCCCTGCACAACCCATTCCAGGGCTTCACCACTCTCATGGGGAAGAACTTCCTCCTCCCCTCCAGCCTCAATCTCCCCACCTCCAGCTTCATTCCATTTCCCCTAGTCCTATCACTCCCTGAGATCCTGAGCAGTCCCTCCCCAGCCTTCCTGGAGCCCCCTTCAGATCCTGGAAGGCCACAATGAGGTCACCTGGGAGCCTTCTCTTCTGCAGACTGAACAGCCCCAACTCCTTCAGTCTGTCCTCATAGGAGAGGTGCTCCAGCCCTCTGCTCATCCTCCTGATCCTTCTCTGGACACCTTCCAGCCCCTCCACATCCCTCTTGCAATAGGGGCTCCAGAACTGGAGGCAGTACTCCAGGTGGGGTCTCAGCAGAGCTGAGCAGAGGGGGAGAATCACCTCCCTTGCCCTGCTGGCCACACTTCTCCTGCTGCAGCCCAGGATCTGATTGGCTTTGTGGGCTGCAAGTGCACACTGAGAGCTCCTGTTGAGCTTCTCCTCCCCCAGCACCCCCAAGTCTCTCTCCTCAGGGCTGCTTTCCAGCCAGTCTTTCCAGCAAGGTCTGTTTTCCCCAAAGACATGCTGACTAGGAGACCTTTTTCCTTCATTAGAATGATCCATGCCAGGTCAAGGCTGTTGTCACAGATTGTGTCTTATTTCTTGTCGGGGTTTAAATGAGCTTTGGTTTCACTGGCCCTTACTTGGCCTTGCTCTATTAGATTTAAAAGTCCAGATGAAACACTCAAGAGTTTTTCTCCACAAGGTATTTTTGTACATTGATGAAATTATTCCTAGGTCTGATCATGATAGCTTGGACAGAGTGGGGAGTTAGTCATAAGATATGTTTATTTTTGGTGGATTGAGAACTCTTTGAAGGACAGAGCACAGAGGGTTGTGAGCAATAGTGCAGGGCCTACTTGGAGGCCTGTGGCTAATGGAAGTTCCCCAGGGGTCAGTACCACATCCAGTCTTCTTCACTATCTTCAACAACAACCAATGAAGGGACAGAGTCTACTCTCAGCAAGTCTGCTGATGATACAGAGCTGGGTGGCTTGGCTGACGCTCCCCAGGCTGTGCTGTCAACCAGTGAGACCTGGACAGGCTGAAGAGCTGGGCAGAGGGGAGCCTCATGAAGTTCAGTAAGGGCAAGTGTAGAGTCCTGCACCTGGGGAGGACTAACCCCCTGCACCAGTACAGGTTATGGGCTGAGCAGCTCTGTGGGTAAGGACCTGGGAGTGTTGGTGGACAAGTTCAGCAGGAGCCAGCAATGTGCCTTCATGGCCAGGAAGGCAAATGTTGTTCTAGGGTCTGGCCAGCAGGTTGAGGGAGATTCTTCTCCCCCTCTACTCTGACTTGGTGATGCTGTTCCTGGAGTATTGTGTGCAGTTCTGTGCTCCCCAGTTCAAGAAGAGCAAAGAACTACTGGAGAGAATGCATTGGAGAGTCCCTAAGATGCTAAGGGGACCTGCAAGGAAAAGCTGAGACTTGTGACTGCTTAGTCTGGACAAGAGCAGACTGAGAGGGGGTCTTACCACTGCTTATCACTATGTAATGGGTAGAGGTCAAAGGGTTGGGGCTGGGCTACTGTCAGTGGTGCCCAGTGGTAGGACAAGGGGTAACAAGCACAAACTAGGACACAGGAGGTTTCACTGAAACACTGAAACTTGCTGCCATGGTTTAGTTGATTGGATGGTGCTGGGTGATAGGTTGGACTTGATGATCTGGAAGGTCTTTTCCAATCTGGTTAATTCTTCTCCTCCTTCTCCTTCTCCTTCTCCTTCTCCTTCTCCTTCTCCTTCTCCTTCTCCTTCTCCTTCTCCTTCTCCTTCTCCTTCTCCTTCTCCTTCTCCTTCTCCTTCTCCTTCTCCTTCTCCTTCTCCTTCTCCTTCTCCTTCTCCTTCTCCTTCCCCTTCCCCTTCCCCTTCTCCTCCTTCTTCTCCTTCTTCTCCTCCTCCTCCTCCTCCTTCTTCTCCTCCTTCTCCTCCTTCTTCTCCTTCTTCTCCTCCTTCTCCTCCTTCTCCTCCTTCTCCTCCTTCTTCTCCTCCTTCTCCTTCTCCTTCTCCTTCTCCTTCTCCTTCTCCTTCTCCTTCTCCTTCTCCTTCTCCTTCTCCTTCTCCTTCTCCTTCTCCTTCTCCTTCTCCTTCTCCTTCTCCTTCTCCTTCTCCTTCTCCCTTCTCCTTCTCCTTCTCCTTCTCCTTCTCCTTCCCCTTCCCCTTCCCCTTCTCCTCCTTCTTCTCCTTCTTCTCCTCCTCCTCCTCCTTCTTCTCCTCCTTCTCCTCCTTCTTCTCCTTCTTCTCCTCCTTCTCCTCCTTCTCCTCCTTCTTCTCCTCCTTCTCCTTCTCCTTCTCCTTCTCCTTCTCCTTCTCCTTCTCCTTCTCCTTCTCCTTCTCCTTCTCCTTCTCCTTCTCCTTCTCCTTCTCCTTCTCCTTCTCCTTCTCCTTCTCCTTCTCCTTCTCCTTCTCCTTCCCCTTCCCCTTCCCCTTCCCCTTCCCCTTCCCCTTCCCCTTCCCCTTCTTCTCCTCCTTCTCCTCCTCCTCCTTCTCCTCCTCCTCCTCCTCCTCCTCCTTCTTCTCCTCCTTCTTCTCCTTCTTCTCCTCCTTCTCCTCCTTCTTCTCCTTCTCTTCTTTCCTGTGAGGATATCAGAGCACTGGACCAGATTGTCCAGAGAGGTTGTGGAGTCTCTTTCTCTGGTGGCTTTTAAAACCCTCCTGGACATGTTCCTATGCAGCCTGCTCTAAATGCTCCTGCTTTAGCAGAAGGGCCGTCTGTGGACATCCCTTCCAACCCCTGCAGTTCTGTGATTCTCTATCTTGTCCATTTGCTCACCCACCCTTTTGGCATACATTCAGTCTTGCTTAGCCTCAGCACAGCCAGACAGTGAAAAAAACTAATCCCACCTTTACATACTCTTTATGACTTCCTCGTTTACACATGCACAGGGTTTATTGGCCCTCCTTGCCACAGCATGCAATGGAAAGGTCAGGTTAAGTTGCCAGTAATGGGCTGCAGGAGGTGGCACCCATTCTGTGCCTAAGGCTTGAATTGCTAATGCCTTGATGCCTGAGTTTCACTGCTTTGGCTTGAGAGGAAATGGTCTCAAATTGCACCAGGGGAGGTTTAGGTTGACCATTAGAAGAAACTTCATCACTGAAAGGGTTCTCAAACCCTGGAGCAGGCTCACTGGGTGTAGCGGTGTGATGGTTTAATCCAGCAACATAAAGCACAGCTAAACTCAGCTGGGGAAGTGAATGGGAGGCTGTATTGTACAAGCAATGATGAAATGCAATGGATATGTACAAAACATACAGCATTTACAGTGTCATACAAGAACTTACAGGAAGGAACACAGCACAGATCCTCCTGAGGAGCATTTCACCTTGGGTTCCCCCCAGCCTCTCCCCCGCTTCCCTTTCTGTCTAGATGAAGAAGGAGAAAGAGAGAAGGATATTTAGAATAAACCTTTATTTAGAATAAACCACACCAGGTTGGAAGAGACCTTCAAGATCATCGTGTCCAACCCATCAACCAACCCAACCCACCCAAACAACTAACCCATGGCACCAAGCACCCCATCATGTCTCCTCCTGAACACCTCCAATGATGGGGACTCCACCACCTCCCTGGGCAGCACATTCCAATGGGCAATCACTCTCTCTGTGTAGAACTTCTTCCTAACATCCAACCTAAACTTCCCCTGGCACAGCCTGAGACTGTGTCCTCTTGTTCTGGTGCTGGCTGCCTGGGAGAAGAGACCATCATCCACCTGTCTACAACCTCCCTTCAGGTAGTTGTAGAGAGTGATAAGGTCACCCCTGAGTCTCCTCTTCTCCAGGCTGTTAAGGGAAATTCATTAGCTCAAAGCAGTTGTTAAGAACAGTTAGCTGCTTATCTTATCAGTTTCAGTCCAGGGTCAGCAGCATGCATTCTGGCCAAGAAATGAAAGGCAGACTGAGACAGAATGTGATATTCCTAAAGCTACATCCCAGTCACCTACCAATGAAACTCGTTCAGAATTAACCTTTGTTTTCCTTTTCACACCAAACCTTCAGCTAGAGAGTTCTGCAGCTCTCCTCTGGAAGGCACAGCTGAGAGGGAATTTAACAAATGTTTATAAAAGTCTGAGTTCTGGGGGTCAAAAGGGAGGCTCTGCTCACTTGCACCCTAGGATAGGACAAGGGGCAATAGATAGAAACTACAGCACAGGAGGTTCCACCTCACCATGAGGAGGAACATCTTCACTGTGAGAGTCACAGAACACTGGAACAGGCTCCCCAGAGAGGTTGTGGAGTCTCTTTCCCTGGAGACTATCACAACCCATCTGGATGTGTTCCTGTCTGACCTGTGCTGGGTTCTATGATCCTGCTCTGGCAGGGGGGTTGGACACAATGATCTTTGCAGGCCCCTTCCAACCCCTAACATCCTGTGATCCTGTGACCCTGGGGCAGTGCTTGAATCATAGTATCACAGTATCATTCAGGGTTGGAAGGGACCACAAGGATCATCTAGTTCCAACCCCTGCCATGGCCAGGGACACCCCACACTAGGTCAACCTGGCCACAGCCTCAGCCAGCCTGGCCTTAAACACCTCCAGGGACAGGGCCCCAACCACCTCCCTGGACAACCCATTCCAGGGCTTCACCACTCTCATGGGGAAGAACTTCCTCCTCACCTCCAGCCTCAATCTCCCACCTCCAGCTTCATTCAGATGCTGGAGGTGTTTCAGGGATGCAGAGATGTGGTGCTGAGGGACGTGGTTCAGCACCAGCCTTGGCAGCGTTGGAGAATGGTTAGATCTGATGATCTTAAAGGGTCTTTTCCCCCAGAAGTGATTCCCTGGCTGTGTGGTTGGTTACCTTTGCCACAATCCCTGCATTCTCTGCAGCTTTCCCCAGCGGCGCTCTGGGTATTTGCTGCCGCCTAGTGCTGAGCATTGCAGGTGACAGGGAGCTGGTGACCGAGGCTGGAGGAGTTCCCAGTGAGATGATCCTTCCTCTTTGTTGAACCCTGGCTTTACTCGTCTCTTGGGCAGTTCTGGATCCGTGAATGCATGCCCTGCGTGGGCTGCCGTGGAGGAAACTCCAGGCAGGCTATGGGGAGTGCATTACTTGTGCATGTCTCCTAGCAAGGTGCAGAGGGATTGCTGTGCAATAATATTACAATATTGATGATCTGGATGAGGGCACTGAGTCCATCATCAGGAAATTTGCAGATGACACCAAGCTGGGGGCAGGAGTTGATCTGTTAGAGGGTTGGAGAGCTCTGCAGAGGGACCTGGACAGGTTGGACAGATGGGCAGAGTCCAAGGGCAGGAGATTGAACGCATCCAAGTGCCAGGGGCTGCACATTGGCCACAGCAACCCCAGGCAGTGCTACAGGCTGGGATCAGAGTGGCTGAGAGCAGCCAGGCAGAGAGGGACCTGGGGGTGCTGGTTGGTGGTAGGCTGAACATGAGCCTGCAGTGTGCCCAGGCAGCCAAGAGGGCCAATGGCATCCTGGCCTGCATCAGGAACAGTGTGGCCAGCAGGAGCAGGGAGGTCATTCTGCCCCTGTACACTGCACTGGTTAGGCCACACCTTGAGTCCTGTGTCCAGTTCTGGGCTCCTCAGGTTAGGAAAGATGTTTAGATGCTGGAAGGTGTCCAGAGAAGGGCAAGAAAGCTGGGGAGGGGTCTGGAGCACAGCTCTGTGAGGAGAGGCTGAGGGAGCTGGGGTTGCTTAGCCTGGAGAAGAGGAGGCTCAGGGGAGACCTTATTGCTGTCTACAACTACCTAAAGGGAGGTTGTAGCCAGGTGGGGGTTGGTCTCTTCTCCGAGGCAACCAGCACCAGAACAAGAGGACACAGTCTCAGGCTGTGCCAGGGAGGTTCAGGCTGGATGTTAGGAAGAAGTTCTTCCCAGCAAGAGAGATTGGCCTTTGGAATGTGCTGCCCAGGGAGGTGGTGGAGTCACCATTGCTGGAGGTGTTTAGGAAGAGCCTGGATGAGGCACTTGGTTTCATGGTTTAGTTGTTTAGATGGTGTTGGGTGATAGGTTGGTCTTGATGATCTCAAAGGTCTCTTCCAACCTGGTTAATTCTATTCTATTCTACTCTATTCTATTCTATTCCTATTTCTATTTCTATTCTAAATTCTTAAACACACTCAAATTGAAAGGTGTCATGTATGCCAGATCCTCATGGCATTACATTGTAGGAGACAGCCAAAGAGGACTGAAGGAGCTAAGGAGGCCCAGGAATGCTAAATGAATTGTATGCTATTGACCTTGCTACCAGAAGAAAAATAATAACCCTGGACATATCCCAGGGGTGCCTGTTTTAGAGCTATAATGTGACATTAGCAGAAGTAGAATATCCTTAAAAAGAGATTAGAGAACAGCCTAAGCAATTTAAATTGGATCTAAAAGGATGACAGGACCAGACAATTCATCACTGCACTCCACAAGCTGAGACAGTAGGCTGGTGATATATGCATCAAAGTGTCACTGGCTTTGAATGACAAATTCAATAGAGAATAGAATAGAGTAGAGTAGAGTAGAGTAGAGTAGAATAGAATAGAATAGAATAGAATAGAATAGAATAGAATAGAATAGAATAGAATAGAATAGAATAGAACAGAACAGGTTGGAAGAAACCTTCAAGATATTCAAGTCCAAGCTATCATCCAACACCACCTTAACAACTACACCATGGCACCAAGCACCCCATCAAGTCTCCTCCTGAACACCTCCAGGGATGGTGACTCCAACACCTCCCCAGGCAGCCCATTCCAATGGGCAATCACTCTCTCTGTATAGAACTTCTTCCTAACCTCCAGCCTAAACCTCCCCTGGCACAGCTTGAGACTGTGTCCTCTTGTTCTGGTGCTGCTTGCCTGGGAGAAGAGACCAACCCCCACCTGGCTACAACCTCCCTTCAGGGAGTTGGAGACAGCAATGAGGTCTCCCCTGAGCCTCCTCTTCTCCAGGCTAAGCAACCCCAGCTCCCTCAGCCTCTCCTCACAGGGCTGTGCTCAACGCCTCTCCCCAGCCTTGTTGCCCTTCTCTGGACACCTTCAAGTCTCTCAATGTCCTTCCTAAACTGAGGGGCCCAGAACTGGACACAGGACTCAAGGTGTGGCCTAACCAGTGCTGAGCACAGGGCACAATGACTTCCCTGCTCCTGCTGGCCACACTGCTCCTGATGCAGGCCAGGATGCCATTGGCCCTCTTGGCCACCTGGGCACCCTGCTGGCTCCTGTTCAACCCACTTTCAATCAGTACCCCCAGTTCCCTCTGTGCCTGGCCACTCAGTATGTAGCCTAATGATTTCTTAGCCTGGTATTATGTAGCTTGGTATTTCTTAGTGTGTAGCCTGGTGATTTTTTTCCCTTCTGTGTTCTTCAGGGGTTTTTGTGTGTTCTGCTTTCCATTAATATTAATACTTGTGTTTCACAGCCCTGTCTGAATGGTCTGGGCTGGATTAGTGCTTTGAGAGCACACCATAATAAATTCTGCTCCTTAAGCTTTATTTGTATGCTGAGGATGGCAATGCATCATTACCCCTTAATTAATTGATGAGCTTTCATTTGAATTAACATGGCCAAAAATCCTGAACTGAGAATGGGTTTATCATGCATGGGGTACAGTGATTCACTCCTTTTCCCTACCTTATCCATGGATGTTCTCCATGCTGTTGGGTACAGGGACCTCTGTCCTCACTGACTTATGCTTGTACATGGTTTAGCACCAGACCTGGTAGAGTTAGACAGCAGTTGGATTCCAGGACCATATAGGTCTTTTCCAACCAAACCAATTTTATCAGTCTGTTCTGTGATCAGTGGGGCAGAGACTGGTCAGAAGCCTGCTTCATTTGGAGCAGGTCTGGGTCTCTTCCATCCTGGTCTATTCTTTCTATTCTACTCTATTCTATTCTATTCTGTTCTGTTCTGTCCTATCCTATCCTAGAGGAGGGCCATGAAGATGATCAGAGTGCTGGAGCACCTCCCCTATGTGGACAGGCTATGAGAGTTGGGGCTGGGATCAGAGTGGCTGGAGAGCAGCCAGGCAGAAAGGGACCTGGGGGTGCGGGTTGATGGTAGCCTGAACATGAGCCTGCAGTGTGCCCAGGTGGCCAAGAAGGCCAATGGCATCCTGGCCTGCATCAGGAGCAGTGTGGCCAGCAGGAGCAGGGAAGTCATTCTGCCCCTGTACACTGCACTGGTTAGGCCACACCTGGAGTCCTGTGTCCAGTTCTGGGCTCCTCAGTTTAGGAAGGAGGTTGAGTTGCTGGAAGGTGTCCAGAGAAGGGCAACAAAGCTGGGGAGGGGTTTGGAGCACAGCCCTGTGAGGGAAGGCTGAGGGAGCTGGGGTTGCTTAGCCTGGAGAAGAGGAGGCTCAGGGGAGACCTTATTGCTGTCTACAACTACCTGAAGGGAGGTTGTAGACAGGCAGAGGTTGGTCTCTTCTCCCAGGCAACCAGCACCAGAACAAGAGGACACAGTCTCAGGCTGCGCCAGGGGAGGTTCAGGCTGGAGGTCAGGAGGAAGTTCTACACAGGGAGAGTGATTGCCCATTGGAATGTGCTGCCTGGAGAGGTGGTGGAGTCGCCATCCCTGGAGGTGTTCAGGAGGAGACTTGACAGGGTGCTTGGTGCCATGGGTTAGTTGTTTAGGTGGTGTTGGATGATAGGTTGGACGTGATGATCTTGAAGGTCTCTTCCAACCTGGTCTATTCTATTCCATTCCATTCCATTCCATTCCATTCCATTCCATTCCATTCCATTCCATTCCATTCTACTACCACCTCCAAGATTGCAGCTTCACTGCAGAGGAGGCCAAAGGGAGCTGACCCAGTACAAACATCACTGTGGATCTGCAAAACCCATGTCACCCATTCTGACCTCAGAGCTGCTTCTGCTCCGTTCTATCTATTCCCTGATGGAGCTGAAAAGCGTTACTAAACACTGGAACCATGTCCCCAGTGGGGTGGTTGCATCCTCATCCCTGGAGGTGCCCCCAAAATGCAGAGCTGTGGTGCTGTGGAGTATCATTTGGCACCAGACTTGGTAGAGTTAGATGATTTTTGGACTTGATCTTAAAGGTCTTTTCCAACCAAAACAGTTCTGTGGCTTTGTAAGCCTGGGAGCTGCTGCCCTGGGTTAACACAGCCTGCTCTCACAAGCCCCTCTCCCCCCACACAGATGGGAGGGAAAACAACACAAAACCCCCTCTGGGTTGAGATAAGGAACTTACTGAGATGATGCAGTGCGCCATCACCTTAGGCTGTTTGCAGAAAAGCACAGCAAAATGCAGAAGCAGCAGCAGCAGAAGCCAGAGACCTCCCTGCACAACCCACAGCCTGCCCAGTGGACCAGACCAGCACCCCAAACTGGAAACCAGCAGCTGGAAACAGCAGCCTCTCGTGCTGCAATCTGAACTTCAAGCCCCCTCATACTTTGCTCCAGCCAGCACTTTGAGTTTGAAGCTGGCATGGTGGCAGCATGGCAGAGAATGTCTGCAGCCTGTTCAACTCAACCCATGACAACTGGACAAGGGGCATCTTACTGGGTGACCCTCCTGGATGAGGGGGAGCAGAAGGGAACAGTCTTGTCTTTTCTTCCCTGCAGCAGGCAATGCTCACCACAGCCATGTCCATCAGAGGGTGAGGCCTTCCAGGGCCAAGTCCTGGCTCTTCAGTGAGATTATTTGGGACCAGATGGGATCCATCCTAGGGTGCTGAGAGAGCTGGCAGATGAGCTGCCAAGCTGCTCTCCATCATTTTCCTCCAGTCCTGGCTCACTGGAGAGGTCCCAGGTGACTGAAACTGGCCAGTGTGGTCCCCATCCACCAGAAGGGTCGGATGGAGGAACCTGGAAACTCCAGGCCTGGCAGCCTGACCTCAGTGCCAGGGAAAGTGATGGAGCAGATTATCCTGGGGGCAATAACTGCGCACCTGAAGGATGGCCAAGGGCTCAGGTCCAGCCAGCATGGATTTAGGAAGGGCAGGTCCTGCCTCTCCAACCTGATCTCCTTCTATGCCCAGGTGACTGCCTGGTGGATGTGGAGAGGCTGTGGATGTGGTCTGCCTGGACTTCAGCAAGGCCTTTGACACTGTACCCCACAGCAAACTGCTGGCTAAGATGTCAGCCCCTGGCTTGGACAGCAGCACTCTGAGCTGGGTTAGGAACTGGCTGGAGGCTGAGCCCAGAGAGTGGTGGTGAATGGTGCCACAGCCAGCTGGCAGCCAGGCACCAGTGGTGTGCCCCAGGGATCATTGCAGGGCCCTGTCCTCTTCAACATCTTCCTTGATGATCTGGATGAGGGCATTGAGTCAGTCATCGGCAAGTTTGCAGATGACACCAAGCTGGGAGCAGATGTTGGTCAGTTAGAGGACAGAAGGGCTCTGCAGAGGGACCTCGACCGACTGGACAGATGGGCAGAGTCCAACAGGATGGCATTCAACAAGTCCAAGTGCCAGGGGCTGCACTTTGGCCACAGCAACCCCATGCAGAGCTACAGGCTGGGGTCAGAGTGGCTGAGAGCTGCCAAACAGAGAGGGACCTGGGGGTGCTGATCGACAGCCACCTGAACATGAGCCAGCAGTGTGCCCAGGTGGCCAGGAGGGCCAATGGCATCCTGGCCTGCATCAGGAACAGTGTGGCCAGCAGGAGCAGGGAAGTCATTCTGCCCTGTACTCTGCACTGTTTAGGCCACACCTTGAGTCCTGTGTCCAGTTCTGGGCCCCTCAGTTTAGGAAGGACATTGAGAGACTTGAAGGTGTCCAGAGAAGGGCAACAAGGCTGGGGAGAGGCCTTGAGCACAGCCCTGTGAGGAGAGGCTGAGGGAGCTGGGGTTGCTTAGCCTGGAGAAGAGGAGGCTCAGGGGAGACCTCATTGCCCTCTACAACTACCTGAAGGGAGGTTGTAGCCAGGTGGGGGTTGGTCTCTTCTCCCAGGCACCCAGCACCAGCACAAGAGGACACAGTCTCAAGCTGTGCCAGGGGAGGTTCAGACTCGAGGTGAGGAGGAAGTTCTTCACCGAGCGAGTCATTCGTCATTGGAACGGGTTGCCCAGGGAGGTGGTGGAGTCATCCAACCTGAAGGTGTTCAAGAGGAGACTGGACGTGGCACTTGGTGCCATGGTCTAGTCATGGGGTCTGTGTTGATAGGTTGGACTTGATGATCCTCGAGGTCCTTTCCAACCTAAGTTATACTGTGATACTGTGATACTCTGATATTTCAGCTGCATACCTCAAAGGGGAGCTGATCTACTGAGGAGGGCCAGCAGGGATGAGGAGGAAAAAAATCCTGCCTCTGCCCTCTCACCCATTATTCAAAGCCTGGGTACTGTGGTGATAGTTTTATGTTCTTCCATCCACATTCCATGACTTTGCAAAGACATCAGTGGCCTCATCATGCATAATTCCACAGTGATTCTTCTAGACTCTCTCAGGCTGCTGTTGATAGAGGCAGTGAGAGGAGGGTATCTCTGTAGCTCTGGGGATTTTAGCTTGATAAGGAGGAAGAAAACTGAGAAAAATGAGGCACCAGAGCAAAACTGACAGGAATTGATGAAGGGATTCTGTTCCCCTGTCCCTATGTTTCCTGGGGAAAAGGTTTCATCAGAACCATGCTGTCTGTTCTGTGTCTGTGGGGTGAGGAGGCCTCTGCCTGCTCAGACAAACTGATTTAAGCTTGTTTCTTCTCACATTTTGCCATCCAGGGTTCTGTGTTTGGGCACTATGAGGTGAGAAAGGGAGGACTGGGCTTACAAGCTAGCAGCAACACATAGCAGCAACTACATCATGGTGGTCTAAGGCCAGCTGACAGCCAGGTGCCCTCAGAGTCCCCTCAGCTTACCACAGATGAGGTCTACAGAGAAACTAAGAACACCATTAAAGGAAGGAGAGAACCCAATCTGATAAGTGCATAAAGCAGCAACTCACTTTTTAAGACAAACAGGATGTGGATGACAGCTGCCAGTACAGGCTTTCTATCACTAAGGTTAGAAAAGACCTCTAACATCAAGCCCAACCATCTGCCCAAGGCCACCATGCCTCCCAGACCATGTCCCCAAGTGCCACAGCTGCACATTTCTTTGAACCACCCCCAGCTGTTGGTGCTGCAGGTTCTTTGTTCCACCCTGTCAGGCTATCTAGGTCCCAAATGTTACAGCTACAGTTGTCCCTAGGATTAATTGCACTTGTCCAGAGCATGGGACTGGTTAAGGCATGAGGTGGAAATGACAGGAGCAAATCTGTAGGGGTGGGCACACTGTGATTACCTGAGACTATGCAACCAGGAGACAAAACCAAACAAAAACAGTGATCTGGAGGCTTCAGGCCTGCCATGTAGCAAGTGAGCTCCAAGTGTTGCTTCTTAGTGGCCAGCAGGAGCAGGGAAGTCATTGTGCCCCTGTACTCAGCACTGGTTAGGCCACACCTTGAGTCCTGTGTCCAGTTCTGGGCTCCTCAGTTTAGGAAAGATGTTGAGATGCTGGAAGGTGTCCAGAGAAGGGCAATAAGGCTGGGGAGGGGTCTGGAGCACAGCCCTGTGAGGAGAGGCTGAGGGAGCTGGGGTTGCTTAGCCTGGAGAAGAGGAGGCTCAGGGGAGACCTCATTGCTGTCTACAACTCCCTGCAGGGAGGTTGTAGCCAGGTGGGGGTTGGTCTCTTCTCCCAGGCAGCCAGCACCAGAACAAGAGGACACAGTCTCAGGCCGCACCAGGGGAAGTTTAGGCTGGATGTTAGGAAGAAATTCTTCCCAGCAAGAGAGATTGGCCATTGGAATGTGATTGCAAGAGCAGGGTGAGAGGGATGCATGGTTGATGGAACTGCTTCAATGGCTGCCCAGAGAAGACTCAGTCTCTCTCATTCCAAACCCACCTTGATGTGTTTCTGGGTAATTTAGGTGATCCTGCTCCAGTGGAGGGGGTTGGGCTAAATGACCTTCAGAGGTCCCTTCCAACCCCTCCCACTGTGTGACGGGGTGAGATGTTGACGAAAGCCTGGCACTGCTGTGATTGATTGATTGATTGACTTTTAAGAGTTTCAGGACTGTAGTAATGTGATTGTTTCAGTCCTATCCCCAAAGCAGATGTGTGCTGTGGTAGGGCTGTGGCACTCAGGCATTGATGGTGCCTCTCTCTCTCTCTCCCTCTAGGTTCTCAAGCACTTGAGACACTTGAATTTCACCAACAACATGGGGGAGCAAGTGGATTTTGATGAGTTTGGGGACCTGGTAGGGAATTACTCAATCATCAATTGGCATCTCTCTCCAGAGGATGGCTCAGTTGTCTTTGAAGAGGTTGGGCACTACAATGTTTATGCCAAGAAAGGGGAGAGGCTCTTTATCAACGAAAACAAGATCCTGTGGAGCGGATTCTCTAAGGAGGTAAGTGCTGCAGGCCTCACAACAATGGTTCCCAGGCCTCTGCAAGCTGAAATTTGAACTCACATTCCTTGCATTGTGGCTCCCTGTCTCATGAGAAGATCCATTCATCTTGCTGTCTGCATGCTCTGTGCCATAGTCCTTCAGACACATAGTCTTCACACACTCCTGGGCAATAACAGACAGCTGCTGCTCCCCTCCTACACACTTGGTAAGCTGGAGTGTTAATGGTTTAAAGAATGACTTCTTTTCTGGCCCAAGCACATAGCTTGGAATTTTGCAGTGCTATTTCCACATGAGAAATTCATTACCCAGGCTGGGTTGTTGGCTAAGTCAAGCCTTCCTGAGCTCAGTAGTTTCACTGCTGCCAACAGACATCTTTTCCCCAATCACTATCTGTGTATCAAGAAATATCTCTACCTGCTCTTGGTTAGATTTGCAACTCTTTCTGCTGGCTTCACCCTCCAAGTCCCACAGCCTTCTTCACATCCTTGCCTTGCAGAATGAACACAAGCAGCCCTGTCAGTCTGCCCAGGTAGACTTGGACATGGGTCTCAAAGAGTGAGAGATGTCAGTACCTGCTGCCTGGTTGAGTTTACCAGCAGATGCTTGTGCAGTCTCAAAAGTACCTGATGCAGCCATCAACGGTAGTCAGGCCTAAGTCCTTCTCCACTTTCTTGCATATCTTAGATCTTCTCAGTGTAACTGCACTGTCACCAATAGCCAGGGCTGTATCTCCCCTGGTGTGATGGAAATGTGGTGCAGGCAAGAGCCAGCTGAGCTGCCATCTTAGCCAGAAGCAGTCCACTCCAAACTAGACATAAATCCCTATGCCAGGAGTGGATCCTGAGCAGGCTTCTGCCTTGTGGCCTGGAGGGTGACACAGGGAGCATTAGCTTAGCAGTGTTGCTGCCAGGTCTCTGCTGCCATGGTCAGATATGTTAAATCAGCACCTGACTAATCAACAAGGCAATGCACCAGGTGGGTGGCAGATCAGGTAACTGCTTCTGGAGCAGGAACACTTCCCTGATATGTTCACAGCAGCAGTTAAGCCTCACCTTTATGACAGGGCCCCCTGCTGCACTTAGGGTTTAAACACAGAGCTCTCTGAAGGTTTGTCAGTTTTGAGGCTGTCTCCCACAGCATCCTCCTGGAGAAACTGGTTGCTCCTGCTTATGGCTTGGGCAAAAACTGGCTGGATGGCCAAGCCCAAAGGGTGGTGGGGAATGGAATTAAATCCAGCTGGAGGCCAGTCACAAGTGGTGTTAGAATAGAATAGAATAGAATAGAATAGAATAGAATAGACCAGGTTGGAAGAGACCTTCAAGATCATCATGTCCAACCTATCACCCAACACCACCCAATCAACTAACCCATGGCACCAAGCACCCTGTCAAGTCTCCTCCTGAACACCTCCAGTGACGGCGACTCCACCACCTCCCCAGGCAGCCCATTCCAATGGGCAATCACTCTCTCCGTGTAAAACTTCCTCCTGACCTCCAGCCTGAACTTCCCCTGGCGCAGCCTGAGACTGTGTCCTCTTGTTCTGGTGCTGGCTGCCTGGGAGAAGAGACCAACCTCTGCCTGTTTACAACTCCCCTTCAGGTAGTTGTGGAGAGCAATGAGGTCACCCCTAAGTCTCCTCCTCTCCAGGCTAAGCAACCCCAGCTCCCTCAGTCTCTCCTCACAGGGCTGTGTTCCAAGCCCCTCACTAACTTCGTTGCCCTTCTCTGGACTCGTTCCAGCAAGTCAACCTCCTTCCTAAACTGAGGGGCCCAGAACTGGACACAGTACTTGAGGTGTGGCCTAACCAGTGCAGTGTACAGGGGCAGAATGACCTCCCTGCTCCTGCTGGCCACACTGTTCTTAATGCAGGCCAGGATGCCATTGGCCCTCCTGGCTGCCTGGGCACACTGCAGGCTCATGTTCATCCTACCATCAACCAGCACTCCCAGGTCCCTCTCTGCCTGGCTGCTCTCCAGCCACTCTGACCCCAGCCTGTAGCACTGCATGGGGTTGTTGTGGCCAATGTGCAGAACCCGGCACTTGGATGCATTAAATCTCATGCCATTGGACTCTGCCCATCTGTCCAGCCTGTCGAGGTCTCTCTGCAAAGCCTCTCTACCCTCTAGCAGATCAACTCCTGTCCCCAGCTTGGTGTCATCAGCAAGTTTACTGATGATAGACTCAATGCCCTCAGTGTGTTCTCCAGGGATCAGTACTGGGGTCAGTTCTCTTCAACGTCTTTATCAGTGGTCTGGACAAGAGGATTGTGTGCACCCTCAGTGACTCTGCAGATGCCTCTAAGCTAGGGAGAGTGTTGATTTGCTTGAGTCCCCTCAGGTGGCTCAGTTGGTAGCGCATCAGACCCTTAATGGGAAGGTGGTGAGTTCAAGCCTGCAGTGGGCAGTAGTGTCCTCCCTACTCTAGTCATGAGGTCTGTGGTGACAGGTTGGACTCGATGATCTTTGAGGTCCCTTCCAACCTTAGGAATACTGAAATACTGAATGTAGGAAGGCTCTGCAGAGCGATGTAGGTAGGCTGGATCAATGAGCTGAGGCCACTTGTATGAGATTCAACAAGGCCAGGTTCTGAGCCCTGCACTACTTGGGTCACAACAACCCCATGAACTTTCCAGGATTAAGACAGAGAGGCTGAAAAGTTGCTCAGCAGAGAAAGACCCAGGGGTCAACAGTGAGCTGAACATGAGCCAGCAGTATGCCCAGGAGGCCGAGAAGGTCACACAGGGATAGTGTGACCAGCAGGATCAGGGAAGATATGCCCCTGTACTCAGCACTGGTGAAATCATACCTTGAGTCCTGGGTTCAGTTTTGGGGCCCTCACTATCAGAAAGACATTGAGGTGCCATAGCAGGTCCAGAGAAGGGCAATGAAGCTGGGGAAGGGTCTGGAGAACAGGTCTGGTGAGGAGCAGCTGAGGGGATTGACATTGTTTACCCTGGGGAAAAGGAGGCTGAGGGGAGATCCTCACACCCTCCACTACTCCCTGAAAGGTACAAGGTGGGTGTTGATCTCTTCTGCCTAGTAACCAGCGATAGGATGAGAGAAAGTGTCCTCAGGTTGCACCAGGGAAGCTTTGGGTTGACTATTAGAAGAAAATTCTCCACTGAAAGAGTTCTCAAATGCTCCCCAGGGAGGTGGTTGAATCCCTGTCCAGGGAGGTGTTGCAGAAATGTGGTGCTGAGGGACATGCTTTAGTGCCAGACTTGGTAGAGTTAGAGAATGGTTGGACTCAATGATCCTAAAGGTCTTTTCCTGGCATAACCATTCTGTGCTTCTGCTTAGAGCATGCTGCCACCCAAATGCTGAGCTTTTCTAGGCCCAGCTGGAGCCTCTGAGGGAAAAAACCCAAACAAGTGGGATTAAAATCCCTGCTAGTCTAACCCCTCCTTCTGATCACTGCAAACTCCACTGGCACAGTTTCCAACAGGGAGGATTTCATTGGATTTTCACTTAAGCTGAGTAGTTTTGTTCCCTTGGTCTAAATTCCTCCAACAGTTCAGTATTTCTCTTTGTCCTAAACTGCTAGAAACATGAGTGGATGTGGCCCAGTGTCATGCCAGGGCATGCAATGTGTGAGCTAGCTGAGGAGGCTGTGATGTCTGTGTCTGCTGCAGCCTCTTTTTGTTCAGTTTATAGAGTTTGAATTTCTTCCAGACAAAAGTCTTTGCTCAATGACTTCACTCACTGAAGCCTTTTGTGCTTCTGTCATACTCAAAAAGAGATTAAGTGCAGTTAAAATGAACGCAGCAGCTCCAGCACTGGCCAGAACTGCAAAAGACCAAGTTGAAGAGCAGGTCAGAGAGATTCATTTGGGCAGAACTTGATGAAATTCCCCCCAGACATCTTAAGAAGACAGCCAAAGCAATCTCCAAAAGCACTGGCAATTGACCTTGGAGACATGTGGGGGATGGGGGATGTCCCAGAGGATGAGAGGAGGATAATCATAATACCTGGTTTTAAAAGCAGATGCAGGAGCCAAGGGAATTGCACAGAGCTGAGCTGAGCTTCAGTAACAGAAAAGACTTGATAAAGGAAAAAGAAATGAAACAGTTTGTAAACACTGGGAGGATAATAAAGTGATAAGCAAAAGCCAGGATGAATTTGTCAAGATGCAGTCATGGCAAACCAATTTCATTTTCCTCCTTGGAAGCTAAAGCAACTTAGTAGATAATGGGGCAGCAGTGCATGGCTTCACTTGGGTCTTTCACTCAGCCTTGTTCACAATCATCAGTGGTAACCTAGGGAGAGGCAGTCTGGTCTCATCAAGTCCTGGGGGCTGCATTACCTGCTGAATGGAGGTACCTCTCCCAAGAAGCAGGTAGTAACAGGAAGGAGTTCTTCAAGTGTGAAGCTCCTAGGATTTGCCCTGGATACCTGTTCATCCAATTAATCATGCAGTCCTGGTTAGGAGCTCAGGAATGGCATTCCCAAAGTGTGCTTCAGCTGTACTTCAGACAGGCAACAGTGACTGCTCCCAGCTGTGGATGAATACTAAATAGGATAGGATAGGATAGGATAGGATAGGATAGGATAGGATAGGATAGGATAGGATAGGATAGGGTAGGATAGGATAGGATAGGATTAACCAGGTTGGAGAAGACCTTCGAGATCATCAAGTGCAACCTACCACCCAACACCATCTGATCAACTAAACCATGGCACCAAGTGCCTCATCAAGTCTCCTCTTAAATACCTCCAGGGATGGTGACTCCACCACCTCCCTGGGCAGCACATTCCATTGGCCAATCTCCCTTTCTGGGAAGAATTTCTTCCTAACATCCAGTCTGAACCTCCCCTGGTGCAGCTTGAGACTGTGTCCTCTTGTCCTGGTGCTGGTTGCCTGGGAGAAGAGACCAACCCCCACCTGGCTACAACCTCCCTTCAGGTAGTTGTAGACAACAGTAAGGTCTCCCCTGAGCCTCCTCTTCTCCAGGCTAAACAACCCCAGCTCCCTCAGCCTCTCCTCACAGGGCTGTGCTCCAGACCCCTCCCCAGCATCTCAACATCTTTCCTAACATGAGGAGCCCAGAACTGGACACAGGACTCCAGGTGTGGCCTCAGCAGTGCTGAGTACAGGGACAGAATGACCTCCCTGCTCCTGCTGGCCACACTGTTCCTGATGCAGGCCAGGATGCCACTGGCCTTGCTGGCCACCTGGGCACACTGCTGGCTCATGTTCAGGCTACTATCAACCAGTACCCCCAGATCCCTTTCTGCCTGGCTGCTCTCAGCCACTCTGACCCCAGCCTGTAGCACTGCCTGGGGTTGCTGTGGCCAATGTGCAGAACCTGGCACTTGGATGTGTTCAGTCTCCTGCCCTTGGACCTTCCAAGGTCCAGGTCCTTCTGCAGATCTCTCCTACCCTCTAACAGATCAGCTCCTGCCCCCACCTTGCTGTCATCTGCAAACTTACTGCTGATGGACTCAATGCCCTCATCCAGATCATCAATAAAGATATTGAACAGGCTGGGGCCCAGCACTGATCCCTGGGGCACACCACTGGTGCCTGGCTGCCAGCTGGCTGTGGCACCATTCACCACCACTCTCTGGGCTCAGCCTCCAGCCAGTTCCTAACCCAGCTCAGAGTGCTGCTGTCCAGGCCAGGGGCTGACAACTTGGCCAGGAGTTTGCTCAAGCCACAAAATGCTCAAGCCACAAAATGCTGGACACCTAGAATCATTTGGGTTAGAAAAGACTTTAAAGATCATCAAATCCAACCATTCTCTAAGTCTACCAAGTCTGGTGCTAAAGCAGGTCATTCAGCACCACATCTTTGCCTCTTCAAAACACCTCCAGGGATGGGGATTCAACTGTCTCCCTGGAGAGCCTATTCCAGGGTTTGAGAGAGGTCATTTCATCTTGTCCTTTCACTGATTCCTAAGGAGAAGAGACTGAGTGCCAGCTGGCTCCAGCCTCCTTTCAGACAGCTGTAGAGGGTGAGCAGGTCTGCCCTCAGCCTCATTTTCTGCAGGCTAACCCCAGTTCCCTCAGCTGCTCGTCACAAGACCTGGTTGACTCAAATTCCTACTGTCCTTTTTTCTGAAGTGCCTGATGGCTGTTCTCTGCTGTGTGTATCATGGGTCACATACCAGTCTGCAGTGCCCACAGCACAGCAGGGATTACTAGGATCTGCTGCTCTTCCTTGCCATCCCTCGATTTGTCCTTTCAACCAAATACAAATGCAGGGGGTTGAGGAAAGACTAATTGTGCAACATGTGTCTGTCCTGTGGAGGGAAGAAGTGAGCCTCTGAGGGTCTCCATCCAGCATGCTAACCAAAGGACACCACCCTTGGAGGAAGCCCAAGCTAGAAAGTAGAGACTACAAAGTAGAAAGGCAACACAGAACAGAATCACAGAATCATTAAGGTTGAAAAAGACCTCTAAGCTCCTGCTGGGCATTGCCACCCTCGGGCATTAACCCTCCTCGGGCTCTTTTCTTGCAGGTGCCTTTCTCCAACTGCAGCAGGGATTGCCTCCCAGGCACAAGGAAGGGCATTATTGAGGGAGAGCCCACCTGCTGCTTTGAGTGTGTGGACTGCCCTGATGGGGAGTACAGTGATGAAACAGGTAAATATGGAGCTGCTTTGGGGGTTGCAGAGGACCATGCCAGCCCTCTGGGCAGCATTTGCAGTTGCTGCTGATACTGCTTCCCTGCAGGTGCTGAGCTGGAGGCTGCTGTGCCAGGGAGCTTCAGAGAAAACTCTGCAGGGAGTTGGTCAAAGCTTATGGGATGAGTCCTATAGTCCTCAGGTCTTCTGATAAGCCCTGTCATCCCTTCTGCCCTGAGTTAGGACAATTAAGGCAGACAACATGAAAAAGGAGTTGCATAGAAAGGCCTCCCAGGCACCCAGAAGCCAACTCCATTGCACTGTAGCAATAGCTTTTGTTCCTACAGAAGCTGGGAGAAGACAACACTGCCTACCCTAACCCTGAATCCTGTAGTTATCTGTCTGGTTTTCCTCATGTTGTCAGGGTTTCATTGCATGCTTTACAAAGAAATACATTCCATTCCATCCCTGACTCCACAGGTAGAGAGAGATACTTCCTTTTATGGGGGGTCACCAACCACAGCTTTTGTGTGGAGCATTGTAACTAAAAGACATCAGAATCTCTGTCTCTTACCAAACATCGGTGGATATCTGTCTTACTGGTTTCAATGGGAGCTTGGATCAAGCCACTTGGGTTGGGCACTGGAAGGAGAAGGTCACCTCAGTTTAGAGCTGGCTGAAAAAGCACATATTTCCAACACCAGTAGTGCTCCCCCAGTGCTGGGCCTCCCTGAGGTACCAAAAGCAAGTAAATCCTTTCAGAACTCAGCACTGCAGAGTGCTCAGGTCCTCCTGCACCCGTTGTAGTTGTGTTCCTTTGGGACAGTCCAGTTTGCATGCAGTGGATAGGGATGATTGGTTTTTATCATGAACATACAGCAGCACAGGGTGCATTTCCAAATCAGACAGAAGCAGTTCTGCTCATGTGTAATAGAGGGCTTTTGGGGTGTTTGTCATGGGACTTGGAAAGCTGGCACTGGTGTGTTAGTGAAATTTGTGGGACTGATGGGGTGGCCGTGTTCTGACTCCACAGTTTCCTGCTCCTGTTTCAGCTGACAGCAATGTTTTTTATTTCCCCTGCTTGCCAGCTTTATGTAGCTTTAAGTGCAGAGAGCAGTTTTACTACCAGTCTCATCCAGATGAGACACTGGTACTACTAAAAGAGACAGTCTGTCACGTTCTCTCCCAGCTCTTTGTCTGGCAGCAGTGTTGGTGTTCCGTAGAGTGAGCTGGATCGGGTCTCTGCTCATCCTGAAAACAAACTCTTGCCAGGTTGAGTTTCCAGGTAGAATGAGAAGCTGTGTGACCTCTAATCTTAACATAAGGGAGGGGACAGGAATGAGCAGCCCTGGGAGAGCAGGGTTTACTCCTTTCAGTGGCAGTGTGGTCTCTAAGTCAACAGTGAAAGCACATCTTTAGGATGCAGTGCTAAATGCTGCTTCTACCCTGCTTCAGCTGCTTCTACCCTAACTCTGGTGGAAGCAGTTGAATTCCATGGGATTGTGAAGTTAGCTCTGCCTTGCCTGCAGTTTGCAATTGGCCTTCAGATAAAAGGCACAAGAAAGATAAAAGTGATCATCTGAATACATCCTGAAGGCTGAGGCAGGTGGTGGCTTCCAGCTCACTGCTCTCAATCCCTTTCCACTGCCATCAAGGGAGTCATGACCCTCCTCAGTGGAGCACAAGATCCATTTAGGTGAAAGAAGAGCAGAAGCTTCAGGTCCTTTGCCTTTTGATTATGGCAGCCATTGGAGACATACATTGCCATCCCAGTAGACACTAGTTTCATGCAGAGGAAAGAGATGGAGTCATCAGATTTCCCTTGGCAAGTATCAAAGGATGCTGTGTTGGGTGTGGGGAGAATGATATCCCTAAGACACATCTCCTGATGTTCCAACATGAAAAGAGTGTGCTGGGAGTCAAGGGCATTGTCTGCCTTCAGGGAAGAGCAATTTAAACACTGCTAAGACTCAGCTCTGTGGAATATGAAATAGGTTCTGAAAGCACTTAAGGGGGCAAGCACGTTTTTAATTTCCTCTGCAATGGAGGCAGGCAGGATGTTGCAAATGAGGTGAGTGTGAGAGGGGTGAAGGCAGACAGAAGTAGATGATAAAAGTGAAGAAAGAGAAGGACAGAGTCTGTGTAACAACAGCTGACAGCAATCAAAGTTGGCAAAGTGTTGCTGCAGAATGGATTCCAGAAACACAAGTGCAGGGGCAGGGCTTCTAATCAGCTGCAGCTAAGCCCCCGTGGGGCTGGTTGTTCCAGTGTCAAACTCCTTTTAGACACCAGCCTATGAGCCTGGGCACCTGCAGACACCTCAAGGCAACTCCCCATGTATTCCAGGTGAAGGCAGGTGCGTAGTTGCTGTGCATGCCATCCCACATCTCAGCTTCTTATTGTGACAGACCTCTCCCCATCGCTTGTCTTTCAGATGCAAGTGCCTGCGACAAGTGCCCTGAGGATTACTGGTCCAATGAGAACCACACATCCTGCATCCCCAAGCAGATAGAGTTTCTGTCCTGGACCGAGCCCTTTGGGATTGCTCTGACTCTCTTTGCTGTGCTGGGGATTTTCCTGACTTCCTTTGTCCTGGGAGTCTTCACCAAATTTCGCAACACACCCATTGTGAAGGCCACAAACAGGGAGCTGTCCTACCTCCTCCTCTTCTCCTTGCTCTGCTGTTTCTCCAGCTCGTTGTTCTTCATTGGCGAGCCCCAGAACTGGACTTGTCGTCTGCGGCAGCCAGCTTTTGGCATCAGCTTTGTTCTCTGCATCTCTTGCATCCTGGTAAAAACCAACCGCGTCCTGCTTGTCTTTGAGGCAAAGATCCCCACCAGCCTCCACCGGAAGTGGTGGGGCCTCAACCTCCAGTTCCTCCTGGTCTTTCTGTGCACGTTCGTGCAGATCGTCATCTGCGTGATTTGGCTCTACACGGCCCCGCCATCCAGCTACCGCAACCATGAGCTGGAGGATGAGATCATCTTCATCACCTGCCACGAGGGCTCCCTGATGGCCCTCGGCTTCCTCATCGGCTACACCTGCCTCCTGGCTGCCATTTGCTTCTTCTTCGCCTTCAAGTCTCGGAAGCTGCCGGAGAACTTCAACGAGGCCAAGTTCATCACCTTCAGCATGCTGATATTCTTCATCGTGTGGATCTCCTTCATCCCTGCTTACGCCAGCACGTACGGCAAGTTCGTCTCCGCCGTGGAGGTGATAGCGATACTGGCTGCCAGCTTTGGGCTCCTGGCCTGCATCTTCTTCAACAAAGTCTACATCATCCTCTTCAAGCCCTCCCGCAACACGATTGAGGAGGTGCGCTGCAGCACCGCCGCCCACGCTTTCAAGGTGGCCGCCAGGGCCACGCTGAGGCGCAGCAACGTGTCCCGCAAACGCTCCAACAGCCTGGGGGGCTCCACCGGCTCCACACCTTCCTCCTCCATCAGCAGCAAGAGCAACCACGAGGACCCTTTTCCTCTACCGGCCTCCGCTGAGCGGCAGCGGCAGTGGCAGCAGCAGCGTGGATGCAAGCAAAAGGTCAGCTTTGGGAGCGGCACGGTCACTCTCTCGCTGAGCTTTGAGGAGCCACAGAAGAATGCCATGGCCAACAGGAATGCCAAGCACAGGAACTCCCTGGAGGCCCAGAACAGCGACGATAGCCTGATGCGGCACCGAGCCCTGCTTCCGCTGCAGAATAACGAGCCGCTCGGCACCGAGCCCAGCTTCCAGGCAGCTTCCAGCCCAGAGACCAGTTCACAGGAGTCAGTGGTAGGAGACACCAAAGAAGAGGTGCCAGGCCCTGAGGCAGAGCCTTCCCTGCCTTCGGCTAACTCCCGAAATTTTCTAGGCCCTGGAGGCGGCTCGGTCACAGAGCACACGGTACCTTCCTAACGAAAGATCTGAGAAGCACAGCAGCTCCAGGGGGAACTTGCTCACCTCTTGCTTCTGAATGGGAACGACAACAATGACACACTTCTGTGACACAGCCCTGCCACGCCGTACTGCCAGTAACGCCCGTGCCTCTGGAGGAAGGACTGTGTCTGGGGAGCCTTGGACTGGATGTGTAGTCACTCTGTTGGCACCAGGACATCTCAGAAGGACAAGTGAAGATCACCTCTGGTGGGGCTTAAGCAGAAGTCTGCATGCCGCCTTGCCTCCCTAAGCTTTTCCTGCCAGACTGCAGCTCAGCTGACTATGGGAGGCACTGGGCAACTCCACTATACTCTGCTTTTACGTTTATGTATGATATTCCTCTTTCCCACTATGTATAATATCCCCTCTTTATCCAGTATATGTGATCTGTAACCACGTGCATCAGGACTCCCAGCTCTACAAAAGCAAGGTACAAGGTTTCACTTGGGGAAAGCACAGTCGTGGGGAACAATAAAGAAGCCCCCAACATCCTGCATGCTGTGGTCAGCCAAGGGTGTGAACATGTAAAGTATTTAATGTGACAGAGCGCCCTGCTATTTATATGTAGTAATGTCTCAGTCTTCTCCTTTCCGCCCAGCAGGAAACACTGGACAATACTCTTCACAGACTCCATTGCACTAGACCAAGCTACTAGGTTCCTACTGGTTTTCTCTCCAGCTGAGGTGGCTTTACCTCCAGCCTACCTGCTTTGGTGAAGGGGGAGAACAGCTTGTAATTCCCCCCCTGCCTCCCAACAGAGACAGCTGTGAGAGCACAATGAGATGTATCCACGATTGATTATGTCGCTAGTAGTTGTATGCTTAACAAAGTGTTGCTGCTGTACTATTCCACATGGCATACATGGCTAACCCCTTCACACCATAGTCAGTGTTGTGCTTTGCCTCAAACCTACACAGAGCATTGCGCTCGTCGTGACCCCGCTGGCGGGCCTGGTAGAAAGCAAACAAAGTGAAATGGAGGAGTTAGGGATGGAGAGAGAGCTCCCAGGTGTGGTAAATACCATTGCAGGAGTGGTGAGCATCTGAAGTGCGTGTGCTGGTAGATGACTGGGTGAGGAAGACATACAGGCCTTCAGCTCTGAGACACACACTAAGACAAATGGATAAATTGGAGGTGTTTGGGCTCCCAGAGGGCACCTGCTAAGTTATTTCTGTCATTTCCATTTTCTTTAATGTCTTTGTCAGTGATGCAGAGGAGGGCATTGAGTGTGCCCTCAGTAATTTTGCAGATGACACTACACTGGGAAGAAGAGTTGAAGAGGGTAGTAGTAGAAGGCTCTAGTGAGGGACATGGACAGGCTGAATCCATGGCCTAAGGCAGATTATGTGAGATGATTCAACAAAGCCAGGTGCCAGGTCCTGCGTTTGGATCATAAGAACCTCATGAACATTCCAGGTTTGGGTGCAGAGTGTCTGGAAGAGAAAGACCTGGGGGTGTTGAATGACAGACAGCTGAAGATGAGCCAGCATATGCCCAGGTGGCCAAGAAGGCCAACAGCATCCTGGCCTGTATCAGGAACAGTGTGATCAGCAGGACCGGGGAGGTGAGGCCAGACCTTGAGTCCTGGGTTGTTTTGGGGGCCTTGCTACAAGAAAGACATTGAGGTTCTGAAGGGGATCCAGAGAAGGACAGGAAAGCTGGTGAAGGGTCTGGAGAACAGGTCTTGTGAGAAACAGCTGAGGGAACTGAGATTGTTTAAGATGGAGGCAAGGAGGCTGAGGGGAGACCTTCTAGCTCTTTACTACTACCTGAAAGGAGGTTGTAGTGAGGCAGGTGTTCGTCTCCTCTCCCTAATAACAAGTGACAGGCCAAGAGGAAATGGCCTTGAGTTGCACCAGGGAAGGTTTAGGTTGGATATTAGAAGAAAATTCTTGACTGGAAGGGTTCTCCAACACTGGAACAGGCTCCCCAGGGAAGTGGTTGAATCCATCCATGGAGGTGTTTCAAAGATGCAGAGGTGTTGTGCTGAGAGACATGGTTTAGCACCAGGTAATGGTTGGACTTGCTGACTTGAAGCCATGGTTTAGTTAGTCAGGAGGTGTTGGGTGACAGGTTGGACTTGTTGATCTCTGAGGTCTTTCCCAACCTTATTGATTCTGTGATTCTATGATCTTAAACATCTCTTCCAACCTAAACAATTCTATGGTTCTATGATTATTTCCCTCCTGGCCCATCTTGAAGAGAAGGCACCTAGCACAAAGACCATACCTGAAGACAAATGGTAAAGACTTCAGCAAAGCATAGAAGAACTTCATTACTCTTGACACTTGTCCCTCTTCCCCATAAGCAGATAGAATGGTAAGGGTTGGAAGTGACCTCAGAAAATCATCTAGTCCAACCCTCCTGCTACAGCAGGATCACTCAGGAACACATCCAGGTCAGTTTAGAATGCCTCCAGAGATGGAGACTCCACAATGTCTCTGGGCAGCCTGGTGCAGTGCTCTGCCACCCTCAAAGTGAAGAATGTTTTTCCTTCTGTTTTCGTGGAGCCTCCTGTGTTCCATATTGTGCTCATTGCCTCTTGTTTTTCAAGGCATGCCTAGTTCTTCTCCATCCATACTGGAAAGGTTGAAGCAAGACAGTCACTAGAAGAGAGATTTGTTGCAGCCTGATGAGAGTTAAAAAGCATTCCTTGACAGCCTGGTAGGAGGGAGTGGGATTATGTCAGAGAATTTATTTCCCTCTTCTCACATCCCGTGTGACAGCAAAAAGCATGTGGTGTGGAGATGTCTGTACCCTCATGAGAGTGGACTGGGTCACCATAGAAAGGTCCTGCAGCTCAGTTATGAGCAGACACCAGAGGAGTGTGTGAGTGCACTGGGGAAAACACCCCAGCTTGTCTTCTGGCTGTTTAGACTTGAGGTGAGGAGAAAGTTCTTCACCGAGCAAGTCATTCGGCATTGGAATGTGCTGCCCAGGGAGGTGGTTGAGTCATCGACCCTGGAGGCCTTCAGGAGGAGATTGGACGTGGCACTTGGTGCCATGGTCTAGTCATGGGGTCTGTGTTGATAGGTTGGACTCGATGATCCTCGAGGTCCTTTCCAACCTAAGTTACACTGTGATACTGTGTTTCCTCTAGGTTGCTCTTTCACTGGGCCCGGCAGGTGACATTACTGCAGCAAAGCTTTGTTTTGCCACCTCCACTTGTTGCTGACAAGGAAAAGGAGGTTTGGCTTCTGAAAGCAAAATGCAGAGCTCCAAGGAGCATGCTATTCAGATATTTTAACCCTTTTTTTAAGCTGTGGTGTTCTCCTCAAAGTGGTCTCAGATGTTCATCGTGCCATGTAAGAACCAGTCTGGCTGCAGGGCCTGCAGACTCCAGTGTTTGATCCAGGCTGTGGCATGGGTGGTTAAAAGAGAGCAAAGAGTTTGAAAACACAAATCCTTGTGGGCAGCGTTTTGCAAACCACCCCTGGTTTCTACCCCTAGACCCACTGAGAGCTGCTCGCTGATTCTGAAGAAAGAGGTCCTTGCTGGCAGCCTCTGGGCTTTGTGAGGAGCACGGAATTGAGGCCGTGGTGTCCCGAGTCTAAAGGCACGACCGGAGATGGGCACTAGATGGCAGAATGGGCTTGAGAATGTGCTTCGGCTACGGCTCTCGCTTCCGAGCGCCTCCCTAGCTGGCTGTCACGGCTCTGAGTCATTCCTATGGGCCCAACCCAGGCAGGTAGCCCCCGAAACAGAGCCGACAGCACTGACAGCAATGAAGAGCTCAAAGAATGACATGAAAATGGCACGAGATGCAAACCAAAGTGTGTGCATGAGCATGAGGAACAGAAATTCACCATCTGCTGCCTTGTTGGGAGAACATCCTCAGTGGCTGTGCACTGCTGACATTCAGGTGTTCATTCTTTGGGTGGATTTCATTCTTTACATGTTTTGGGTTTGTGGGGTTTGGGGTTTTTTTGGTGGGGGGAGGGGAGTTGTTTTCTTTACATCTATTTATAAGGAATTTGTACCCTTGTATGTGGTACAGCTGCCATGATTTTATGCAACAGACTAACCTGATCAGCCTGCTGGGGAACCCCCATCCAGCCTCACTCCACACAAACCTGGAGCTCTAAGCCTCCAGCTCCACACCATGTCTGAGAGCTGTATTGTAGTGATGCACACATGAGAGGCAAAGCATGTTTGCTTAACAAAAGGCCCTCTTCAGGAAGGTGATTTGCACCCACAGCCATTTTCCCATGTTCTCATCTGGCCAAGTCCAGAAGAGGAGGTTTGCTCAGACACCTCTCTGTGTGTCATACAAGACTAATTGGGTAACATTCTCTGTTGAATGCCTGGGAATGCCCACTGGCAGGGCCCAGTAGAGGTTGCACACACAAATGGCTGCTCCCTCCCACCTCCCACAGCTCAAAAAGCTACTAGAAAGGTTGTGCCAATTTTGGCAAGGCATCTGGTAGTGAGGCAACAGCCATGGGAACAGAAGAAAGGAGTCTGGTGAGATTTCCATTGGTAAACTTGGCTGATGGGCAGGGAACCAAGGCAACAAAGAGCTCAGTTCTTCACCCTCACTCTGCTCACTGACCCAGCACAACTCTAGCAGCCCCAAGTTCCAGCAGAGCATGTATTTGTTCTCCACAGAGGAGTGAGGATGATACAAGGGGAAAGAAATGGTTTTTCCTGGTTCTGTTGCATGTTTCTCACCGTGTCCTCTTCCCCACCAGTGCTGGAGGTCCATTCCGTACACCATAGCCTCTGCTGTTAAATTTAGAGTTTACCAAATGTGCCAAGGGATGACAGAACTGTAAAATTGTTTCTGTTGGAAAAGACCTCCAAGATCATCAAGTGCAAGGATCCTCTAACTAGTAAGCCTAGCATGGCTTGGAAGCTGGATGAGGAAGGTAGGTTTTGGTTGTTGTTTTTCCAAAGAATCTGGGTGTTTAAACTGGGGGAAATTCAGCTAAAGATCTGAACATTCTGGGTGAAGTCCTACCAGGGTATTTCTCAAAGGCTGGGTGATTCACCACAGCCTTTAGGTTGCTGGCTGAGGAACAAACTACATCAGCCTGAAGGAGGGAACGATGCACATGGTGAATGAGGGAGTCCTGGGCATCACAGACTGGCAGAGGTTGGAAGGTGTCTCCAGAGATCATCTAGTCCAAGCCCTCTGCTGGAGCAGGTTCACCTAGATCAGGTTGCACAGGAATGTGTCTAGGCTGCTTTTGAAAGTCTCACTCCACAACCTGGTTAGGCCACACCTGGAGTCCTGTGTCCAGTTCTGGGCCCCTCAATTTAAGAAGGACATTGAGACTCTTGAACATGTCCAGAGAAGGGCAACAAAGGTGGGGAGAGGCCTTGAGCACAGCCCTGTGAGGAGAGGCTGAGGGAGCTGGGGTTGCTTAGCCTGGAGAAGAGGAGGCTCAGGGGAGACCTTCTTGCTCTCTACAACTCCCTGAAGGGAGTTTGTAGCGAGGTGGGGGTTGGTCTCTTCTCCCAGGCAACCAGCACCAGAACAAGAGGACACAGTCTCAAGCTGCGCCAGGGGAGGTTTAGGCTGGAGGTGAGGAGAAAGTTCCTCACCAAGTGAGTCATTCATCATTGGAATGTGCTGCCCAGGGAGGTGGTGGGGTCCCCATCCCTGGAGGTGTTGAAGAGGGGATTGGATGTGGCACTTGGTGCCATGGTCTAGTCATGAGGTCTGTGGTGACAGGTTGGACTCGATGATCCTTGAGGTCTCTTCCAACCTTGGTGATACTGTGATACTGTGATTTCTCCAGGGAGGAGAGGCTGAGAGATGTGAGGCTCTTCAGCTTGGAGGAGGCTGGGGGGAGAATCTTAGTAGTGCTTCTCAATAGTGCTTAGTAGTGCTTATCAATATCTGAAGGGGGATTATCAGGAGGATGGGGACAGACTCTTCTCAGCGATGTCCAGGGACAGGACAAGGGGCCCTGGCCACAAAGTGGAACACAGGAGGGCAGAAGGAAAAAACTTCTCTTTGCGGGTGGCAGAGCACTGGAGCAGGCTGGCCAGAGAGGTTGTGGAGTCTCCGCAGGCATTGCAAAGGCATTTGAGAGCCTTCCTGTGTGATTTGCTCTGGCTGAGCCTGCTCTGGCAGGCGGGGGTTGAGCCTGACGTTCTTCGCATGCGCGTTCCAGCCGCTACCAAACCACGGCTCAGTGATTCCCCGGCGCTGGGCCCAGCCCCAGGCCCGGCCCGCGGCACCGCCCCGCCCGCGGCACCGCCCCCGCCCGCGGCACGACCCCGCCCCACAGCACGGCCCCGCCCGCGGGCACGGCCCGGCGCTGGCAGCGGGGCGGAAGGCAGCAGCTGCGGCATGTTGTGCGGCGGTGCCTCGGCGGCTCGGGCCGCCACCGACGAGACACAGCGCATCGCCGACGAGGTGAGGGCGCCGTGCCGCGCCGCGCCGCGCCGCGGGATGATCACGGGAGAAAGGCAGCCCCGGGAGGAAGCCGCGGGGCCTGGAAGGGCCGGGTGGGGAGCGCTGGCCGCAGCGGGAGCAAGACGCAGGTCCCGGTCCCGGGCCTCTCCCGCCGGTCCTCCCGGGGCCCGTCCCGCTGGTCCCGGTGAGGGGCTGCTGGATCTCGGCCCGGGCCTGCCGGCCCTGGGGAGTGTAGCCGCGGTTGGTCTGCTTGAGCTCTGTCCCCCGCCGGGAGGGGCTGGTGGGGACCCAGGGTATTCGGCCACGGCTGTACACTGCTTGAAGGCGGAGGCGACTTTACACCATCCTCCTCTCCCCCACACACCCCAGGCCGGTTTAAAAGCACCAAGACCGACACACTGTGGAAAAGCACTGAGCAGTCAGTGCCTTTCTGGAGCCCTCCCTGTGCCTGCTTGGCCCTGCGGAGTTTTCTGGAGTGCGGGCAGAGCGGGTTCACCATTTGACAAAGTGATTTTGGAGAGATGCAGAGAGGCAGCGTTGAGTCCCCAGGGAGAGCCGGGGTGCTTCCAGCTCCCGTCCTGGCCGTGCAGCTGCTGTGATCCCCGCCAGGGAGGAGGTACAGCCACCCCCCTGTACATCCCAGCTCTGAAAAGTGCTTTCTCTCGAGCTTCAGCAAGGAGCTCAGGTCACAGAATGATAGAATCGTTTGGGTTGGGAAAGATCTTGAAGAGCATCGAGCCAACCGTTACCGAACTCTGCCAAGTCTGATGCTAAACCATGAGCCTTACCAGCACATCTCTGCATCTTTGAAACACCTCCAGGGCTGGGGGTTCAACCCCCTGTCTGGGGAGCATGTGCCAGCGCTTGAGAGACCCTTCCAGTGAAGAAGTGAAGTCTAATATCCAGCCTAAGCCCCCTGGTGCAGCTTGAGGCCACTGCCACTTGTTACCAGGGACAAGAGGCTGATCCCCACCCCACTCCAACCTCCAGAGTTCCCTCCAGACCCTTCACCACTTCCACTGCCCTTCTGTGGACTCACTCCAGCTCCTTTTCATTCTTTTCTCTTTTCCAGCACTCTTTCTTGTAGTGAGTGCCCCAAAACTGAACGCAGCACTCACGGTGTGGCCTCACCCATGCTGAGTGCAAAGGCACAATCACTTCCCTGCTTCTGCTGCTCCCACTACTCCTGATACAGGCCAGGAGGCTGTTGGTCTTTGTGGTCACCTGTGCAGAGCCTGCCTCGTGTACAGCCTGTGATGGTTGTTACAAAATCTGAATGTTTGCTGAGACCTTGTGAGGGGAATAAGCAAGAAAACTTCTCTGCTGCTTCTGCTATTCCCTGCTGCAAAATGCAGCTCTGACCACTGCCGGTTCCAAATCCTGCTGCTACTGACAGTAACTTGACTTACTGCCTGTGCTCCTGAAGGGCAGGCTCTTGCTCCAAGAATGCCATTGCACAGCCAGGGTCTGTCAAAGCACACGGGCTTGTTTCAGTCAGGGCACCTTCACTTCCTTCTGCTTTTTGGTTTTAGCAGCCAGGCTGTGTCAGGCTGGTGAAGAAAGATGAAGTTGGAGTTCCAGCTTCTTAGGCTTTGTCACAGGCCAGATTTGCTCCCCGAGCTGCAGCAGTTCCTGACCAGGTACAGAGCACCCACAGGCACAGCGGTGGCTGACATTAATGCACAGCTTCCAGAATCTGATGATTCTGCATTTAAGAAAGAGAGATGTGCATCTCCTCAGCACCAGCCTCTGTGTGCAGTCATAAGAACATCACTGAGAATTGCTGAGGAAGTCACAGGTCGTGTTTTGACCTGAAAAGGCCTCCCTGTCATGTTGTGGAGAGCAGTCTGGGGAGGAGTGGCTGAGGGAACTGAGGTTGTTTAGCCTGGAGAAGAGGAGGCTGAAGGGAGACCTGGCTCTCTACAGCTCCTTGGAAGGACCTTGGAGAGAGGTAGATGTTGGTCTCATCTCTCTAGGAACGAGTGAGGAGGTTTAGGTTGGATATTGGAAGAAACTTCTTCAGTATTCTCACTGGAACAGTCCCTAGGAGTGTTGTTGAATCCCCATGCCTGGAGGTGTTCAAAAGCTGCAGAGATGTGGTGCTGAGAGGCATGGCTTAGCACCAGGCCATTAGACTTGGAATTGATGATCTTAAAGTCTTTCCCAACCAAAGCAACTACATGCTCCTGTGGTTCTGGAAAACCTTCCTCAGAGCTTCTCCAGGCTGAGCAAGATTTCTTTTTCATTCCTCTCCTTGCAGCAGGAATGCTCCAGCCATCTGGTTTCCTGGTGGCCCTCTGCCACCTCGGGAGTTTGTTGACATCTCTCCTGTATTTGGGGCCCAAAACCAAGCACAGCATTCCAGTGCTCTTTCACCAGGGCAGCACTCACTTGTCTCTCTCTTCTGGCTGGGCTCCTGCTGACACAGCCCAGTGTGCTGTTACCTTTCTGTCACAGTGCTGGCTCCTGTGTCCACCAGGACCCCAGGTCTAGCCTAAGCTCATGAATTAGCAAGGTGGGCTGGTAGGCCAGAGACTCTCTGGGCTCTCCCTCCAGGTACTCTGATCTGGCTGCCCATTCACCACGTGCTGTGGTGAGTCACTGCCACAGTAACTCCCTTACAAGCTTGCAGCTGCACATGACTCTGAGCTGGCCACAGTCACAGAGCCCAGGCTTCAGCTTCCTGGTGGAGTTTCCCAATGTGCTGAGCTGGGGTGATTTCGAGACTTAAGAAACCAACCTTCCACAGTGCCTAGGATTGATAAGGGAGCATGGGGCAGGATAGGGTCAGTGGGACAATACATGTCTGCCCTCTGCCCTGCTTAGTAGCTCCAGTGATGGAAACTGAAATCCCTTGACTTGAGAAGCAGAGGAGGGATAAGGGAATCACTGCACTTTCTGGGGCTGTGCCCTTCCTTGCACCTTAGAATGCAAAGCTGCTGGGTGCACTTTGATTTCCATATGGTAAAAACCCCACACATGCAGAAAAGCAGCCAACCATCACTGTCTTACTTTTGATGTACTACTTGTAGCCTGGAAGAATCCTAGAGGTGTGACCTCTGAGAGAAGATGTATAGTCACAGCTCTCAGGGACAGGATGGTCACTGATGAGCTGCCCTGGAAAGGCACTGGAGTTGGTTCTGTGCCTTCTCAGTGCTGGGGAGGTGGGAGGAAATACCCTGCTGCAGGAGCTGTTTCTGTTCATGCTTTACCTGCAGTGCCTGAACAGCAGCAAGCAGACACTTGTTTTGCCCCAGGGAAGCAGTTGGGATTCAGGCAGGAGACCAAATGTCTATTTATTCCCCTTGAATTCAGGGAGAAGGGGAAGCACACCACAGAGCTGGAGGGAGACCATCTGACCACTGCTGTTGCAGTGGGAGGGAGGGAAGGCTACCTAACGATGCAGGCAGGATGTAGACCTGTAGGCCGGGGTAGAACTATGACTGCAGCAAGGACTGCCAAGACTAATTCCTGTTGTCCTTGTAAACAAAGCCTGAGCAAGAATTTGATGTTCTGTAATGACTTCTTCTGAATTTGAAAGGGAACTTGTGCCAAAGACCACCCTTCCTCTTCTGGGGAGTCTGATGTAAATGAAACTCTTCTGGAGTCTCGTGCCTGTAGCTACTGAGCCGCTCCACACTGCTGCTTAGATGTGCAGGGCAGAAGGGGAAGTGGATGCATGCATAGAGGAGAGCCTTTGTCACAGTAAATCTTCCAGCAGACCCCACAGTTCTCCTGTGGAGGCTCCAGGCTGGTGTCATAGTATCACAGTATCAGTCAGGGTTGGAAGGGACCACAAGGATCACCTAGTTCCAACCCCCTGCCATGGGCAGGGACACCCCACACTACATCAGCCTGGCCACAGCCTCAGCCAGCCTGGCCTTAAACACCTCCAGGGACAGGGCCTCAACCACCTCCCTGGACAACCCATTCCAGGGCTTCACCACTCTCATGGGGAAGAACTTCCTTCTCCCCTCCAGCCTCAATCTCCCCACCTCCAGCTTCATTCCATTCCCCCTAGTCCTATCACTACCTGAGATCCTGAGAAGTCCCTCCCCAGCCTTCCTGGAGCCCCCTTCAGATACTGGAAGGCCACAATGAGGTCACCTGGGAGCCTTCTGCAGGCTGAACAGCCCCAACTCCTTCAGTCTGTCCTCACAGGAGAGGTGCTCCAGCCCTCTGCTCATCCTCCTGGCCCTTTTCTGGACACCTTCCAGCACCTCCACATCCCTCTTGCAATAGGGGCTCCAGAACTGGAGGCAGTACTCCAGGTGGGGTCTCAGCAGAGCTGAGCAGAGGGGGAGAATCACCTCCCTTGCCCTGCTGGCCACACTTCTCCTGATGCAGCTCAGGATCTGATTGGCTTTCTGGGCTGCAAGTGCACATTGAGAGCTCCTGGTGAGCTTCTTGTCCACCAGCAACCCCAAGTCTCTCTCCTCAGGGCTGTTTTCCAGCCAGTCCCTGCCCAGCCTGTATTTGTGCCTGGGGTTGCCTCGACCCAGCTGCAGGACCCTGCCCTTGGTCTTGTTGAACCTCCTGAGGTTGGCTTGTGCCCACCTCTCCAGCCTGTCCAGGTCCCTCTGGATGGATCCCTTCCCTCCAGCTGTCTGCTGCACCACACAGCTTGGTGTCATCAGCAAACCTGCTGAGGCTGCACTCAGTGCCACTGTCCATGGCACCCACAAAGATGTTGAACAAGCCTGGTCCCAGGACTGATCCTTGAGGGACTCTGCTTGTCCCTGGCCTCCCCTGGGACATGGAGCCATTGCCAGCCACTCTTTGGGTGCAGCCATCAAGCCAGTTCCTTATCCATCTAGTGGTCACCCATCACACCCATGTGTCACCAGCCTGGAGACCAGGACAGTGTGGAAGGCTTTGCTCAGGTCAGGCTGTGGTGACTGAGCCACACTCTGCCTGTCTTGGCTTTGCTGCCTGTGTGGCAGCAGCAAGATTTTTGCTCTTGCTTCACCACAGAGCATTACTGATGTTAATGTTTTGGTAAGTGAGAGAGCAGGGAACTGCCCTCTGCCTGGCAATGCAGCAGCAGGCAGCTGGAGGGTACCAAGGCATGCTGAGAGTGTAGGCCTTAAGTCCTAAATACTTGAACCTTGCTTCAGTCTTAAGCAGCCTGTTGTTTCCTTCAGGTGAAGCCTCAGCTGGAAGAAAAAGAAGGGAAAACATTTGATGTCTTCACTGCAGTGGAGTTTAAAACTCAGGTGGTTGCTGGAACCAACTACTTCATCAAGGTAGAGGACACTGGGCAATGGGGTTTGTTTCATGTACATAGTTTTAATTAGGATGTGTATTATTTGGAAGGGGGGGGTTGGGTTTTTCCTTGCCTGCAGAGGGATGCCTATGATTTGTCCTTAATAAGAAAACAATCTGAACATTAGAAAGGCAAACCTCCCCCCTCCACCTCCCAGCCTGTATGAAATGGAGAGAAAAGTTCTGCACAGAACTGCAGCATGCTAGTGGTTGGAAGTGACCTCTGAAGATCATCTAATCCAAACCCCCTGCTAGAGCAGGATCACCTGGAATAAATCCCACAGGAGCATGTCCAGCTGGGTTTGGAATGCCTCCAGAGATGAAGACTCTCTCCTGGTTTGATAATACTTCCCTGTTCTCACTGTGAGTTTTACTTGTCAGTTATTTTGTTGAAACTTGGGTTTGGGGCTGATTACACATCTGTGATGTTGAGCACTAACCACATGAAGTGAAGTCCAGATGTGGAATGAGACAGTGAAGTATCAAACCTGCTCTGTCTCTGCCTGTGGGGATGCCACACACAAACCTCAAGCAGCTGTAATCAGAGCTCTGAAGTGCTGGTTGGGCCAGGTGAGATTAGAGCATTGGGCATGTGCTCAAGGTATTAATCACTTCTCTGCAACTCCAGTTCCCCACCTGCACATTGCCTGTCTCAGGCACAGGCAGGATTAGCAAGCATAGAATATTCAGAATCACAGAATGACCTTTAAGATCATCAAGCCCAACCATTACCTAACTCTACCAAGGCTGGTGCCAAACCATGTTCCTCAGTGCCACATCTCTGTGTCTTTTGAACACCTCCAGGGATGGGGATTCAGTCACCTCAGGGAAAGCCTATTTCCACTGTTCAGTTTCTTCTAACAACCAACCTAAATCTACCCTGGTGCAACTCGAGGCCATTTTCTGTCATCCTATCACCTGTTCCTAGGGAGGAGAGACCAACACCCACCTCACTACAACCTCCTTTCAGGGAGTTGGAGGGACAGATGAAGGTTCTCCCCTCAGCCTCCTTTTCACCAGACTAAACAACCCCAGTTCCCTCACTTGCTTCTCACAAGACCTGGTCTCCAGACCCTTCTCTGGACCTGCTCCAGCACCTTAGTGTCTTTCTTATAGTGAGGTGCCTAAAACTGAACCCAGTGCTCAAGATATGGTCTCACCAGTGTGAGGTACAAGTGGACCATACCTCCCTTAGTCCTTCTAGTCACACTGTCCCTGATACAGGCCAAGTCTCACAGTATCACCAAGGCTGGAAGAGACCTCAAAGATCATCCAGTCCAACCTGTCACCACAGACCTCATGAAGTATTTCCATGAAGTAAGGACTCTCATTCTGGTTTAGAACAAGACTCCATCTTCAGAGGTGATGGAGGTTTTTACTGCCTGTTCAATATCTTTATTAATGAGGGGATTGAGTCCATCACCAGTAAATCTGCAGATGACACCAAGCTGGAGGCAGGAATTGATCTGTTAGAGGGCAGAAGGGCTCTGCAGAGAGACCTTGACAGGCTGGACAGATGGGCAGAGTCCAAGGGCATGAGACTGAACACATCCAAGTGCCAGGTTCTACACATTGGCCACAACAACCCCATGCAGTGCTACAGGCTGGGGTCAGAGTGGCTGAGAGCAGTCAGGCAGAAAGGGACCTGGGGGTACTGGTGGATAGTAGGCTGAACATGAGCCAACAGTGTGCCCAGGCGGCCAAGAGGGCCAATGGCATCCTGGCCTGCATCAGGAAGAGTGTGGCCAGCAGGAGCAGGGAGGTCACTGTGCCCTGTGCTCAGCACTGGTTAGACCACACCTTGAGTCCTGTGTTCAGTTCTGGGCCCCTCAGTTTAAGGACATTGAGAGACTTGAAGGTGTCCAGAGAAGGGCAAGAAAGCTGGGGAGAGGCCTTGAGCACAGCCCTGTGAGGAGAGGCTGAGGGAGCTGGGGTTGCTTAGCCTGGAGAAGAGGAGGCTCAGGGAAGACCTTACTGTTGTTTCCAACTCCCTGAAGGGAGGTTGTGGCCAGGTGGGGGTTGGTCTCTTCTCCCAGGCAAGCAGCACCAGAACAAGAGGACACAGTCTCAAGCTGTGCCAGGGAAGGATTCGGGTCGAGTAAGGAGAAAGTTCTTCACAGAAAGAGTTGTTAGCCATTGGAATGTGCTGCCCAGGGAGGTGGTGGAGTCCCTGGAGGTGTTCAAAAAGGGATTGAAGGTGGCACTTGGTTTAGTTAGTCCTGAGGTGTTGGGTGACAGGTTGAGCTTGATGCTCTCTGAGGTCTTTTCCAACCTTATTGATTCTATGATTAAATCTCACTGATCACAGAGTGGTAGGGTTTGGAGGGGACCTCTGAATATCATCTAGACCATCCCTTCCTGCTGAAGGCTTGCTGCTGCTCAGTGGAACTCACTGTTTTTCATGCTTTGCAGGTCCATGTTGGCAATGAGGACTTCGTGCACCTGCGGGTGTTCAAAAGCCTTCCTCACGAGAACAAGCCTCTCAGTCTCCACAGCTATCAGCGCAGCAAGGCGAAGCATGATGAGCTCTCTTATTTCTAGCCAGCTTATCTTCTGGTTTCTGTAATGGTTTCTTGTGTGTGCTTTCTGGAGGCTGCACAGTGTTGATTCCTGTGCCCACAGAGGAGCAAAGAAAGTGTCTCCTTTTAAAACTTAATGCTGGAGGAAATAAAACCCCATTTCTGTTCTGCTATGCCCTGTGCACTGCCTAACCCCTGTGTGGTGAAGAGGTTATTAAATTTATGAATATGCAATATGAATTATGAAAATATTATTTTTATTAATTAAACTATTAATAACCGATGAATCACCAACTTATGTACATGTTCTAGTGCACGTTCGTGAAATACATTCCACAAGTGGCTCAGTGTTATGATTATAACTTAATTGAACTATCTATAAACCCTTTCTGTATTTATATAACGAAGGGTGCAGTTCTGCCGCTTGGCCACTAGATGGAGACTCGGCGGGACGCGGGCGGCTTCTGGCTATACACAGCGATATTACAATCTTTCTATGCATCAGCGCTTACTCTGCTAGACGCGGGTACTTTGAACTGAGTGCTAGTGGGTGGAAAGCACGTGGAAGATATTCAGTCCCCTTCAGACAACAGGGATCGGTCCTGATCGAGGTCAGTCCGTCAGGTCGGCCCTCTAAAGTCAGCTCGCACGGCAGGGCGGGACGACGGTGGCCGGTAGATGGGCTCGAACGACGGGCAGCAGGCAAAGCTACGGGGGTCGGCCCAACCACGATGGCTCTCAGGCTGATGCAAACAGCCTCGGGGAGAGAATGCGGCTGCATTAGGCGGCGGATTCTCGTTTACTGATCTTAAAGGAGCAGCAGGACTCTCGGAGTGGTCCCGGGTTCGGTGCAGTATAGGCACGAACAATGCTTTAGTCTTCCCTGAGGTTCACAGGGCTCAGAGCGGCACTCAGCGGCTTCTCTCCCGCTACGGCAGGGCTAGGCATACGTGGACTCGGTTATCAGTCGAGTCCCTTCTCCCCGGTAACTGGGCAGATCTAACCCTCAGGGGGGTCGGTCCAGTCCTCCAGTGGCACGATGGGCTCTCCCGGTCGGTACAACTGGATGTGGCAACGCTGGATTCCTCAGAAACAGCGGAGGTCCTCCCTCTGGGCTTCTTAACGATGCAGAGGCTTCCAGTATGCGTGCATGTATAACAGAAGCTAACAACAATAAACTCAATGGCAAAGGCTGCAGCTCGAGAGTTGCCCTCTCGAGCAAGCACAGAGACAAAGTGAACGAGGGGGCAATGTGTTTACCAACTGGGGTGATACTTACAGATTCCTCGAGGCTGGGCTTGACCAATGGGCACTCTCATAAGCAACTGGCTTCAGCCTGTAGAAAGCCTGAGGCTAGAATTATGCCCATACTTGGTGTCAGCACGAGCACTGCATACGCTGGGTGCGTGCAAGCCTGGCTAATGCCTTGGCTTTTGTCTTCCTCCAGGAGGAAGGGGAACTTGCCCACATGCTGAGACAAGATTCAGTATCGGGGCATGATGTGCCTTCACCACACCATGGAGGTGCACAGCTCTGCTTTCACCTGCACTAACTCTAACCCACAGAGCTGCACTGCCCTTAGGGCATCTTAACTGGAATTCTGTGGCTGGCTCCTATTGGTGGAGTTGCTTGCTCTGGGAATGGAAGGGGGAGTGACAGTCAGCTCTTCACAGCAAAGAGCAAGAGGAAACCCAGAATCTTTTCTGTGCTGGTTTGCAGCTGTCCCTGTATCTGTAGGTTTAATGTGGACTCTGTGTGTCATTGGCAAGGGCCTGCAGAGGGACTCGAGATGAAGCGTTAGAGGAAGAGGAGGGGGATTAGAGGCTAATGAAACTAACGGTCCCTTGGTAACGGCGTTTAGCCTCTGGGAGCAGGTGCATGCCAAGACCAGCAGAGGGCGCAGGAGCTAAGGCAAACCCCAGCCTCTCCATTCCCTCAGTCCTGAGGGAAGGTGCTGGAAAGGAATTCGAGATGGACAAAGATTTCTGTGCTAATAAATACTCCCCGTGAGCTGCCGTGCTGTAGGTGACTGCTGAGGTCTTCCTCAATGAACAAACACTTCTGTGCTAATAAATACTCCCCGTGAGCTGCCGTGCTGTAGGTGACTGCTGAGGTCTTCCTCAATGAACAAACACTTCTGTGCTAATAAATACTCCCCGTGAGCTGCCGTGCTGTAGGTGACTGCTGAGGTCTTCCTCAATGAACAAACACCTCTGTGCTAATAAATACTCCCCGTGAGCTGCCGTGCTGTAGGTGACTGCTGAGGTCTTCCTCAATGAACAAACACTTCTGTGCTAATAAATACTCCCTGTGAGCTGCCATGCTGTAGGTGACTGCTGAGGTCTTGTTCTTCTTTGTACTGTTTTTTCAGTACTGGTTACTGCCTTGCTCAGAGGTTGTTTTCTATTTCCCCTTTGATGTTCTTTATATTCTGGATAACCTTCTATTTGTTTCATGTTCTGATTAGAAATGCTTTTAATCTGGTGAGAGACATACAAAGCTGACAAGAAAAGCTTGAGCAACAAAGAAATGCTAAGGAAAATGGGAGCCCTCTGTGCTAGGTGCTGCAGGGGACCTGCTGCCAGCAGACACAGAAAAAGTTGAGTACTCAATGCTGCCTTTACCTCAGCCTTTATTGGTAGGAATTGCCTTCAGGAATTTGATGTCCCTAAGATGAGTGGGAAAGTCTGGAGAGAGAAGGACTTCCATCAGCAGAGCTGGCTCAAGCTAGAGGGAACACTTAAGCAAACTGGTCTTAATGCCATGGCACTTGAGGGGTGCACCTATGGATGCTCAGGGAGCTTGGAAAATGTCACTGCAGCACCACACTCAATGTCCTTTGAATGGTCCTGAGCATCAGGGGAGGTTTGTGAGGTGGGAAGAAAGAAAAGTGTCTTTCCTGTGTTCCAGAAGGGGAATCCAGAGTGCTGCAGGGATTGGACATGATGATCTCTGGAGTAGGGGCCTGTCCTCTCACTCCTTCAAACAGCTCATTCCTGACCCCAATTCAGCTCTCCTACAGTGAAGCTGCTCTTATAGAAGGGGCCAAAGTTTGGCTTCTCTCTTCCCTTCTGCCAGAAATCATCTATCCATCCATCCATCCCTCCCTACATTATGTATTCATCCATCCAGCCTTCCCTCCATCCCTCCCTCCCTCCCTACATGTATGTATTTATGTATTCATCCAACCATCCATCCCCCCATCCGTCCATGTCACACACTTTCTAAGGAGTGTGTGTATTTAATGCACTGGGAGCAAGACCAGGGAGCCACCACCTGCTGTGTACACAGCTTGTAGTGCCTGAAGTATCTTCAGGAGGCCCCAGTTTTGTCTTGGATGCCCAAGTGCTTTGGAAAGAGCAGCTGCAGAGGGTGTGCTCTGGCTTACAGCCATGGTACCCTGAGTGGCAGAGACAGCTTTAGTTTCTCAGAGCCTACTCCAGCTTCAGGCAGGCAGCAGACCTGGACACAACAGGCAGCAGATGAATAAAGAGTTTTCCCAACTGGCTTTATTTCCATGCATTCACTAGCACAGGCAGAGCTCCCACACAAGTGAGGCACCAGTTCCTCATGAGCTTGCAAAGTAGGTCAGAGGATCATCTCTGGTTTTGCCAGTCTGAAAAGCGTGAAGGCAAGGACCTTGGTTCTCATGATGAAGGGGCTCAAACACCCTCAAGTGGACATAGTCATCATCAGACACTTGGACCTAGGAGCCAAAGCAGTGGGCAAGTAAGGATCACAGTAGGTTCAAACAGAAGGATGCTCTTACACACTTGGCAGATTATCTTTGCTCAGAAGCTTCATTTTGGGTGCTTCTCCACTTTCACTTCAGCAGCTTTTAACCCAAGGCTGCATAGTAACTGATGTCAGAAACTGCCTACAGCCAGAGCAGAACTGTAACAAACACCTTCAGACTCCAGCAAGTGGAAAATGCACCAGGAGACACAACAGGAGAAAGGAGAGATGCTCTACTCCCCTCAGCATCTTTGAGGCCCTCCATTATACCTCCAGCAGGTCTCTATCTCTCTTGAACTGGGGAGCCCAGAAGTGGACACAGAACTCCAGGTGTGGCCTCACTAGGGCAGAGCAGAGTGGAAGGAGAACCTCTCTTGGCCTGCTCACCCTGCTCTTCTTCATTTATCCCAGAAGAGCATTGGCCTTCTTGCCTACAAAGGCACATTGCTGGCTCATGGGGACCTTGTGTCCCTCAGCATCCACAGGTCCTTCTCCACAGAGCTGCTTTCCAGCAGCATTGAGTATTCCTAAGGTTGGAAGAGACCTCAAAGATCATCGAGTCCAACCTGTCATCACTACAGACCTCATGACTAGAGTGGGGAGGACACTACTGCCCACTGCAGGCTTGAACTCACGACCTTCCCATTAAGGGTCTGAAGCAGGTCAACCCTCTAACAGGTCCTGCTGCAGGGAGCTATTCCTCCCCAAGTGCAGGACTCTACACTTACCCTTCCTTGGTGAACTTCATGAGGTTCCCCTTTGCCCAACTCTCCAACCTCTCCAGGTCTTGCTGAATGGCAGCATAGCCTGATGGGGAGTCAGCTACTCCTGCCAGTTCTGTATCAACAGCAGTGCCAATGAGGGACTTCATAAGCATCTGGAGGTAATGCTTAACTCTAAGAGGCACATCAGATGGTTTCCAACTGCATTTGCTTCTCTGTTTTGCTGTAAGCTGCTCTGCACATCACCTATGCTCTTTAGCTCCAAGTACCTCCTGCTATAATATATACAAACCTTAATGAAGTAGTTGAGCCCAGCAACCACCTGAGTCCTATATACTATGGCTTTGAAGATATCAAATGTCCTGTTCACCCTGCTTTCAAATTGTGGCTTCACCTGCAAAAAAGAAAGGGTAAAAACAGTTGGTGGGTCTCCCTTCAGCCTCCTTTTCTCCAGACTAAACAACTCCAGTCCCCTCAGCCACTCCTCACAAGACCTGTTCTCCAGACCCTTCACCAGCTTCATTGCCCTCCTCTGCACCTGCTCCCTTCACCAGCTTCATTGCCCTCCTCTGCACCTGCTCCCTTCATTGCCCTCCTCTGCACCTGCTCCCTTGCCCTCCTCTGCACCTGCTCCCTTCACCAGCTTCATTGCCCTCCTCTGCACCTGCTCCCTTCACCAGCTCCATTGCCCTCCTCTGCACCTTTCCCAGCACCTCAATGTTTTTCCTGCAGCAAGGGTCCCAAAACAGAACCTCTTACTAAAGGCATGGCCTCACCCACGCTGGGTACAGTGGGACACAAGCTACAGGACTCAGCCCTTTGCACACAGACTTCATCCTTCTACAGGCCACAACTCACCTGGTCAGCAATATGCTGGACTTCTGGAGTAGCAGGCTTGGTCTCAGATAAGCCTCCAGCCACCTTCATGGCAGATAACCTCTCTGAACTGATGACAGTTAAGTAGAGGGAGGCTCAGGGCAGTCTGAGCAGAGTCACCAAGCATCTCATATATAGACAGACAGACGTGTGTCATGCAGTCACATGACCTGGAACATAGGGACCCTACCATTGCTCACCTGGAGAGGAGAGCAATGAGACAGTTGGTTTAGGCTGGAACTTTAGGTTGATTTAGCAAGAACCTCTTGCTTCTTAGGAAGTGGATCAAAGTCACACCCAGTATTTCCCAATACCATTCAAGATAAGAACAATCTTGAGTAATTTTCTCAGTGAAGTTCCTGTTCCACTGAAAATTGCATCATCTCAACACCCTTCCAAGTGGGAAACTGAGCAGCCTGCAGTGTGTTTTCCTTGGGCTTTCCTTCCCTCTTCCTGACCACAATGGGCTCAGGGTAAAGAGCAGAACCATGAAGAGGAAAACATTTCAAAGCCTAGGTTCAGGTAAGTACTGCAGATGTCTGCTCCTTTCCCATCAATCCTGGAGCTGAATCCAGGCAGTGGCAACACCACCTGGTGTACTGCTCCCATTTGAATGGAAACCCTAGTGTCAGCTTTCTGGAAGGCAGAATCCCTCTCCCCACAGCAGTTGTGTGTGCACAAGAGCTGCTCTCCTGTCAAGGTACTAAGAGTTCACACACTGCTGGAATATGTACCATGCAGAATAGATAGCCAGAAGTGTCTATTCTGCAGCTGCAGGCACAGGCATAGCCAATGTTCATGGCCACATAGGAGTTACAAAGCACATGCAGCCTACCAAGGAAGAGCTGGCAGCTGTGAGCAGCCTGAGCTGGTAAGGGAGACCTAACATCTCCAGAGCAGAGGAAAACTACTCCCTTTTGGTATTCTTGCCATCCTCCTCTCCAGCAAATGGGATGAAGGCTGTGCCAGAGCTCAGAGGTTCTAGAGATGCAGGACCAGGCCAGGTGATTATTAGTGCCTAGGGCTGGGTGCAAGGGGGTGGGTGAAAGGAGAGCATGAGCTGCACACAGACAATGGACATTCCTGCTGGAATCAGCAGCAGGGAGCGTGCTAGAAACCAGCCTGCTCATGGCCACAGCAGTGCAGCACAGGCTTACTGCTCTCCTACCCAGCCTGCTCATCCCTCTCACAGGTAAGTGGGAGCAAGCAACTAGCATTTGAGGGAAATCAGCTGTCCTGAGACACTGTCTTTCTTAAGAAAGAGAGACCTGCTCCCAGGTCTTGGAAAGAAAAGGAATGGGATACTTTAAAACAGGAAGTCTGCTTCTTTCTCCAAATTGCCCACTCCAGATGAGGAGTTCCTCACATCCCAACTCGTGGAGCTAAGCACAACTGAAGCTGATGAGCTCAAACACTTTGCATATGGTTTGCACAAGACCATGCCTCAAATGCTGGCCATCTTCCACCAAGTGATGCCTGGAGAGCTGAGCTAAGTAAATGGAAGAGCCACCTCACCCTGCTGAGGCCAGAAGCCACAGAATGCATCCAGCAACAGGCAGCACCAGTGCTAAACCAGGATATTCAAGAAACTTTTCCACTCACCAAGATACACTAATTCCCTTGGGATGCTAGTAGGGTCCCCAAGGCAGCTCTAGATCTCAGGGCACTGATTCTGGTGAACAAAATAGACCAAGCAAAAATACCAGGAAGGTTAATGTCTAACCATGGGAAAACACTAGGTGTGAAGCTAAAGGCATCAATGGTGCATGGAAGCCATTCACCAGACTTCATCTCTCTGGGTTTTCCCTGGTTTGGTTTTGTTTGTTTGTTTGCTTTAATTTCAAAGCACAAGAACTCTTTATTTTTCAATAGAATAGAATAGAATAGAATAGAATAGAATAGACCAGGTTGGAAGAGACCTTCAAGATCATCGTGTCCAACCTATTATCCAACAGCACCTTAACAACTACACCATGGCACCAAGCACCCCATCAAGTCTCCTCCTGAACACCTCCAGGGATGGTGACTCCACCACCTCCCCAGGCAGCCCATTCCAATGGGCAATCACTCTCTCTGTGTAGAACTTCTTCCTAATCTCCAGCCTCAACTTCCCCTGGTGCTGCCTGAGACTGTGTCCTCTTGTTCTGGTGCTGGCTGCCTGGGAGAAGAGACCAACCTCTGCCTGTCTACAACCTCCCTTCAGGGAGTTGTAGAGAGCAACAAAGTCACCCCTGAGTCTCCTCCTCTCCAGGCTAAGCAACCCCAGCTCCCTCTTTATTTTTCCACAGAATGCAGAGTTGTACAGAAAGGAAGGGAAATGAACACTACTTGTCAGCAAGCTGATGCTGCACTTTACACAGGCTAATCAAATCATTCTGTTTCCTTTCCTCAGGGGTGCTAATGGCTGCCCCCAAATCTGGTGATATTTCTAGGAGTGGGCTGTAGTGCTCATCTCACACACAGTTCATGAAGTCATTTTGAAATGCTGGTGTTCCACAGCCCTGCTTTTGATGATGAGAGGGGATTGAATGTAGCACTGTGCCATGGTTTAGTAGTCATGAGGTCTTCAGTGGGAGGTTGGTCTTGGTGATCTCTGAGGTGTTTTCCAACCTTACTGATTCTATGATCAGTGGCAATGGACTATCCTAGGTAACCCTCATCTATACCTCCCTCCCTTATGCTTTGAAGGTAATGAAACACCATTTGGAACATGGCCTTGAGGCCAGCCAGGCCCTGTTGCACCTCTTGCACAACACTGACAAGCTAGTGAGTGTCTCTGCTTTCGTATCTGAGCAGTGTTTGACTCATCGATTCTCAGAAGGGTTTCTGTTGAAAGGGACCTTGAAGATCACGTAGTTACAAACCCTCTGCCATGGGCAGGGACACCTTCCACTAGACCAGGTTGCTCAAGGCCTTGTCCAACCTGGCCTTGAATACCCCAAGGAGCAGGCACTCATGACCACCCTGGACAAACTGTGCCAGTGTCTCAGCACCCTCACTGTAAAGAATTTCTTCCCAATATCTTGTCTAAATACTTGGCACCAGACAGCACTCCAGACTGTGCTTACCCCTTGCACAGATGGCAACTGCTCTTCACATCACTGTGCTGCTGTTTACTTGGAAATCAGCACTACCAATCTTTAGGGTTTAAAACTTGAGTAACATCCTGCACTGTGTCCTACTCCAGTAAGGAAGAAACAAACCTCTACAAGCTTGCAGACCACTACTTTCTGGTGCTGTGTAAGTAATTGCAAGGAGTAGAAGCTATAGTCAATAAAAGCACCAGTACAGTAACAGCAAAACAAAAAAGCTTACCACTTGCATAGATGTGCACCACTGTAGCGCTCAATCTCCCCTGCAGCTGGTGCATAGTGGGGGATGTGGAATATCCGCTCCATGCCTGCTCTTTGGCCCAGCTCTTTACAAGGTTGTTCTTGAAATGAGTTCCGTTGTCTGACTCAATCCTCTCTGGAGTTCCGTGTCTCCACAGGATCTGTCTCTCCAGGCCGAGAATGGTGTTGCGTGCAGTTGCATGTGGAACTGGATAAGTTTCCAACCATCCAGTGTCTGCCTCTACCATAGTAAGCACGTATTGCTTACCAGAACGAGAACGTGGCAGAGTGATGTAGTCAATCTGCCAAGCTTCACCATACTTGTACTTGGACCATCTGTCACCATACCACAAGGGCTTAAGTCGCTTTGCCTGCTTAATAGCAGCACAAATGTCACAGTCATGGATGACTTGTGTGATGGCATCCATGGAAATGTCTATGGATCTGTCACGAGCCCATTGGTATGTTGCATCTCTGCCTTGATGTCCTGACGAATCATGAGCCCACCGAGCTAAGAACATCTCACCTCGGTGTTTCCAGTCGAGATCAAGATTAGAGTCCATGTCTACTTGAGAAACTCTTGCAGCTAGATCTGCCTGATGGTTGTGTTGCTGTTCCTCAGTAGCTTTGCTCTTAGGAATGTGAGCATCGATGTGTCTCACCTTCACTGGAATTCTCTTGACTCGATCAGCAATGTCCTGACACAGGTCCCCCCAAAAACCCCCTTCTCCCCCTTCCTCCTTTTTTTTTCCCAAAAAGGGTGAGAGAGAGAGAGGAAATTAATAAGGAGGAAATTCTGTTAGTTAAAAGTGTAAGCAAGAATTAGTTTCTTACCTGCTCATTTGAAAGGTCAGCACCCGCCAGCACAGACAGAACACAGCTGCTCAGAGAGACTGAAAACAACAGACTGGACTGACTGAGATTCAAACTGAACTAAAGCTAAATTGAAAGTTGCATTCTGCCAATCCACCAATGAAATTCATTGAGAATTATCTTTGTTTTCATTCTTACACCAAAACATTCAGCCAGAGTGTTCCAGTAACTGTCCCTTTCTTAAAGGCATAGCCTAAAACTGTCACACTTGCAGACCTCTACTTTCTGGTCCTGTGTAAGTAGTTTCAAGAAGTAGAAGCTGAAGTCAATCAAAGCACCAGCACAGTAACAACCAAACAAAAAAGCTTACCACTTGCACAGATGGCAACTTCTCTTTTGCAGGTCTGCAAATAAAAGGTTTCCTCTCCAGCTACCCACTCTGACTTTAAAAGGTTTCTGACCCTGTACATCAGCTTGGATTAAGAGAAACACCAAGTTTTATCCTTAAACAAACCATTGCTATGTGATTCACAGATTGCATTGAGTTGGAAGGGACTCTCAAAAGTCATCATGTCCAACCCCCTCCTCACATCCCAACTCGTGGAGCTAAGCACAACTGAAGCTGATGAGCTCAAACACTTTGCATATGGTTTAGCACAAGACCATGCCTCAAATGCTGGCCATCTTCCACCAAGTGATGCCTGGAGAGCTGAGCTAAGTAAATGGAAGAGCCACCTCACCCTGCTGAGGCCAGAAGCCACAGAATGCATCCAGCAACAGGCAGCACCAGTGCTAAACCAGGATATTCAAGAAACTTTTCCACTCACCAAGATACACTAATTCCCTTGGGATGCTAGTAGGGTCCCCAAGGCAGCACTAGATCTCAGGGCACTGATTCTGGTGAACAAAATAGACCAAGCAAAAATACCAGGAAGGTTCATGTCTAATCATGGGAAAACACTAGGTGTGAAGCTAAAGGCATCAATGGTGCATGGAAGCCATTCACCAGACTTCATCTCTCTGGGTTTTCCCTGGTTTGGTTTTGTTTGTTTGTTTGCTTTAATTTCAAAGCACAGGAACTCTTTATTTTTCAATAGAATAGAATAGAATAGAATAGAATAGAATAGAATAGAATAGAATAGACCAGGTTGGAAGAGACCTTCAAGATCATCATGTCCAACCCATCAACCAATCCAACCTACCTTAACAACTAAATCATGGCATCAAGCAGCCCATTAAGTCTCCTCATGAACACCTCCAGGGATGGTGGACTTGCTGAAGTCCAGGTAGACTACATCCACAGGCCTCCCCACATCCACCAGGTGGGTCACCTGATCATAGAAGGAGATCAGGTTGGTCAGGCAGGACCTGCCCTTCCTAAATCCATGCTGGCTAGGCCTGATCCCTTGGCCATCCTCTAAGTGTGGTGTGATTGCACTCAGGATGACCTGTTCCATCATCTTGCCTGGCACTGAGGTCAGGCTGACAGGCCTATAATTCTCTGGCTCATCCAACCGGCCCTTCTTGTGGATGGGCACCACGTTGGCCAGCTTCCAGTCCTCTGGGACCTCTCCAGTGAGCCAGGACTGCTGGAAAATGATGGAGAGTGGCCTGGCCAGCTCACCTGCCAGCTCTCTCAGCACCCTAGGATGGATCCCATCTGGTCCCATGGACTTGTGGGGATCTAAGCGGCTGAGCAGATCACCAACTGCCCCATTCTGGAACAGAGGAAAGCTATACTGCTCCCTGGCTCCTTCTGCCAGCTCTGCAGGCCAGCTGTCTGGAAGACGTTCTGTCCTTCTAGTAAAAATTGAGGCAAAGAAGGTGTTAAGTATCTCTGCCTTTTCCTCATCCTTTGACACATTTCCCTCCATGTCCACCAAGGAGTGGAGGTTGTCCTTGCCCTTCCTCTTGCTGTTAATGTATTTATAGAAGGACTTTTTGTTGTCCTTAACGGCAGAGGCCAGTCTAAGCTCCAAATGTGCTTTTGCCTCCCTAATTTTCTTCCTACATGATTTGGCAACATCCTTAAACTTTTCATGGGTTGCCTCACCTTTCTTCCAAAGGTGATACACCCTCTTTTTTTACCCTAGATGTAGTAAAAGTTCATTGCCCATCCAGGCTGGCCATCTGCCCCGTGTTCACTGGCCCCTAAGCACCCTCCAACCACCACATCGCCCACCAGCCCTTCCCTGTTGGTGAAGAGGAGGTCAAGCAGAGCCTTGCCCCTGGTAGGCTCTCGCAGCACCTGGGATAAGAAACTGTCCTCCATGCACTCTAAGAATCTCCTAGACTGCCTCCTCTCTGCTGTGTTGAGATCCCAGCAGATGTCAGGCAGGTTGAAGTTGCCCATGAGAACAAGGTCAGGCGATCTTGAGACAGCCTTAAGCTGCCTATAGAATGCCTCATCAACATCTTCCTCCTGGTTGGGTGGTCTATAACAGACTCCAACCAGGGTGTCAGCCCTGTTGGCCTTCCCTCTAATTCTTACCCACAGGCACTCAACCTGATGGTCCCTGATCTCCAGCTCAGCATTAACAGCTGCATCTGGAAGCAGTCCTCCATTCACTCCAGGAATCTTCTGGACTGCCTCCTCCCTGCTGAATTAAGTTCCCGGCAGATATCTGGCAGGTTAAAGACACCTACTAGGACAAGATCTGATGATCTTGAGACAGCCTCCAATTGCTTATAGAATGCTTCATCTGCCTCCTCATCCTGCTTGGGTGGTCTATAACAGACTCCAACCAGGATGTCAGATTGATTATGCCTCCCTCTGATTTTCACCCACAGACTCTCAATCCCTTCATTTTCCACCTCAAGTTCTGTGGCAGAGAGTGACTCTCTAATATATAGAGTCACTGCTCTGCCTCATCCAGTTCCAACCCCCCCTGCCATGGGCAGGGACACCTCATACGGGTTGCTCACAGCCACATCCAGCCTGGCCTTCAAAACCTCCAGGGATGGGGCCTCCACCACCTCCCTGGACAACCTATGCCAGTGTCTCACCATCCTCATGGGGAAGAACTTTTTCCTAACCTCCAATCTGAATCTACCCATTTCTAGTTTTGCTCCATCCCCCCCACTCCCTGACACCCTAAAAAGTCCCTCCCCAGCTTTTTTGTAGCCCCCTGCAGATACTGGAAGGCCACAAGACGGTATTCTCGGAGCCTTCACTTCTCCAGACTGAACAGCCCCAACTCCTTTAGTCTGTCCTCATAGCAGAGGAGCTCCAGCCCTCTGCTCATCCTCGTGGCCTCTGGATACCTTCCAGCACCTCCTGTAAGAGGGGCTCCAAATCTGGACACAGAGCTCCAGGTGGGATCTCACCAGAGTGGATTAGAGGGGGAGAATCACCTCCCTCGACCTGCTGGCTGTGCTTCTCTTGATGCAGCCCAGGATGGGATTTGCTCTCTGGGCTGCAAGTGCTCACTGCTGGCTCCTTTTGAGCTTCTCAACCAGCAGCACCCCCAAGTTCTTTTCTCCAGGGCTGCTCTCAAGCCAGTCCCTGCCCAGCCAGTATCGGTGCTTGGGATTGCCTCGACCCAGCTGCAGGACCTTGCATTTGGTCTTGTTGAAATCCTTTCAAGCATGTGCTTATTTCCTTTGGTGAAATAGAAAGAGGTGTGTGTTTTCTGGCACTCTGTGTTGCTGACTTCTGCAGCATGTAGGCACTCAAGACTGATTCAATGGATGAGGCCAGCAGATTGAAAGAGGTGATTCTGCCACTCTGCTCTGATGAGATCTCACCTGGTTGTGCTGTGTACAGCTTTGGGAGCCCCAACACAAGAGAGACTTGGACCTTCTGGAGTGGATCCAGAGGAGGGCCACAAAGATGATCAGAAGGCTGGAATGCCTCTCCTAAAAAGACAGGCTGACAGAATTGGGGCTGTTCACCTTGGGGAAGAGAAGGCTCTGGGGAGACCTTGTGGCTACATTGCAATATCTGAAGGGGACATACAGGGAGGCTGGGCAAGGACTCTGTAGAAGGGCTTGTAGATAAGATGAGGGGCTATGGTTTTAAACTGGAGCAGGGTAGAGTTAAATTGGACCTTAAGGAAAAAGTTCTTTACAATGAGAGAGGTAAAATACTGGAAGAGGTTGCCAGGGATGCAGTTGAGGCCCTGTCCCTGGAAACATTCAAGATCAGACTTGATGCAGCCCTGGGCAGCCTCATCTAGTTGGAGGTGTCCCTGCTCACTGCAGGGGGGTTGGACAAGATGACTTTTGAGAGTCCCTTCCAACTCAATGCAATCTGTGAATCACATAGCAATGGTTTGTTTAAGGATGAAACTTGGTGTTTCTCTTAATCCAAGCTGATGTACAGGGCCAGAAACCTTTTAAAGTCAGAGTGGGTAACTGGAGAGGAAACCTTTTATTTGAAGACATGCAAAAGAGAAGTTGCCATCTGTGCAAGTGGTAAGCTTTTTTGTTTGGTTGTTACTGTGCTGGTGCTTTGATTGACTTCAGCTTCTACTTCTTGAAACTACTTACACAGGACCAGAAAGTAGTGGTCTGCAAGCGTGACAGTTTTAGGCTATGCCTTTAAGAAAGAGACAGTTACTGGAACACTCTGGCTGAATGTTTTGGTGTAAGAATGAAAACAAAGATAATTCTCAATGAATTTCATTGGTAGATTGGCAGAATGCAACTTTCAATTTAGCTTTAGTTCAGTTTGAATCTCAGTCAGTCCAGTCTGTTGTTTTCAGTCTCTCTGAGCAGCTGTGTTCTGTCTGTGCTGGCAGGTGCTGACCTTTCAACTGACCAGATAAGAAACTAATTCTTGCTTACACTTTTAACTAACAGAATTTCCTCCTTATTAATTTCCTCTCTCTCTCTCACCCTTTTTGGGAAAAAAAAAAGGAGGAAGGGGGAGAAGGGGGTTTTTGGGGGGACCTGTGTCAGGACATTGCTGATCGAGTCAAGAGAATTCCAGTGAAGGTGAGACACATCGATGCTCACATTCCTAAGAGCAAAGCTACTGAGGAACAGCAACACAACCATCAGGCAGATCTAGCTGCAAGAGTTTCTCAAGTAGACATGGACTCTAATCTTGATCTCGACTGGAAACACCGAGGTGAGATGTTCTTAGCTCGGTGGGCTCATGATTCGTCAGGACATCAAGGCAGAGATGCAACATACCAATGGGCTCGTGACAGATCCATAGACATTTCCATGGATGCCATCACACAAGTCATCCATGACTGTGACATTTGTGCTGCTATTAAGCAGGCAAAGCGAATTAAGCCCTTGTGGTATGGTGACAGATGGTCCAAGTACAAGTATGGTGAAGCTTGGCAGATTGACTACATCACTCTGCCACATTCTCGTTCTGGTAAGCAATACATGCTTACTATGGTAGAGGCAGACACTGGATGGTTGGAAACTTATCCAGTTCCACATGCAACTGCACGCAACACCATTCTCGGCCTGGAGAGACAGATCCTGTGGAGACACGGAACTCCAGAGAGGATTGAGTCAGACAACGGAACTCATTTCAAGAACAACCTTGTAAAGAGCTGGGCCAAAGAGCAGGCATGGAGCGGATATTCCACATCCCCACTATGCACCAGCTGCAGGGGAGATTGAGCGCTACAGTGGTGCACATCTATGCAAGTGGTAAGCTTTTTGTTTTGCTGTTACTGTACTGGTGCTTTTATTGACTATAGCTTCTACTCCTTGCAATTACTTACACAGCACCAGAAAGTAGTGGTCTGCAAGCTTGTAGAGGTTTGTTTCTTCCTTACTGGAGTAGGACACAGTGCAGGATGTTACTCAAGTTTTAAACCCTAAAGATTGGTAGTGCTGATTTCCAAGTAAACAGCAGCACAGTGATGTGAAGAGCAGTTGCCATCTGTGCAAGGGGTAAGCACAGTCTGGAGTGCTGTCTGGTGCCAAGTATTTAGACAAGATATTGGGAAGAAATTCTTTACAGTGAGGGTGCTGAGACACTGGCACAGTTTGTCCAGGGTGGTCATGAGTGCCTGCTCCTTGGGGTATTCAAGGCCAGGTTGGACAAGGCCTTGAGCAACCTGGTCTAGTGGAAGGTGTCCCTGCCCATGGCAGAGGGTTTGTAACTACGTGATCTTCAAGGTCCCTTTCAACAGAAACCCTTCTGAGAATCGATGAGTCAAACACAGCTCAGATACGAAAGCAGAGACACTCACTAGCTTGTCAGTGTTGTGCAAGAGGTGCAACAGGGCCTGGCTGGCCTCAAGGCCATGTTCCAAATGGTGTTTCATTACCTTCAAAGCCTAAGGGAGGGAGGTATAGATGAGGGTTACCTAGGACAGTCCATTGCCACTGATCATAGAATCAGTAAGGTTGGAAAACACCTCAGAGATCACCAAGACCAACCTCTCACTGAAGACCTCATGACTACTAAACCATGGCACAGTGCTACATTCAATCCCCTCTCATCATCAAAAGCAGGGCTGTGGAACACCAGCATTTCAAAATGACTTCATGAACTGTGTGTGAGATGAGCACTACAGCCCACTCCTAGAAATATCACCAGATTTGGGGGCAGCCATTAGCACCCCTGAGGAAAGGAAACAGAATGATTTGATTAGCCTGTGTAAAGTGCAGCATCAGCTTGCTGACAAGTAGTGTTCATTTCCCTTCCCTTCTGTACAACTCTGCATTCTGTGGAAAAATAAAGAGGGAGCTGGGGTTGCTTAGCCTGGAGAGGAGGAGACTCAGGGGTGACCTTGTTGCTCTCTACAACTCCCTGAAGGGAGGTTGTAGACAGGCAGAGGTTGGTCTCTTCTCCCAGGCAGCCAGCACCAGAACAAGAGGACACAGTCTCAGGCAGCACCAGGGGAAGTTGAGGCTGGAGATTAGGAAGAAGTTCTACACAGAGAGAGAGATTGCCCATTGGAATGGGCTGCCTGGGGAGGTGGTGGAGTCACCATCCCTGGAGGTGTTCAGGAGGAGACTTGATGGGGTGCTTGGTGCCATGGTGTAGTTGTTAAGGTGCTGTTGGATAAAAGGTTGGACATGATGATCTTGAAGGTCTCTTCCAACCTGGTCTATTCTATTCTATTCTATTCTATTCTATTCTATTCTATTGAAAAATAAAGAGTTCCTGTGCTTTGAAATTAAAGCAAACAAACAAACAAAACCAAACCAGGGAAAACCCAGAGAGATGAAGTCTGGTGAATGGCTTCCATGCACCATTGATGCCTTTAGCTTCACACCTAGTGTTTTCCCATGATTAGACATGAACCTTCCTGGTATTTTTGCTTGGTCTATTTTGTTCACCAGAATCAGTGCCCTGAGATCTAGTGCTGCCTTGGGGACCCTACCAGCATCCCAAGGGAATTAGTGTATCTTGGTGAGTGGAAAAGTTTCTTGAATATCCTGGTTTAGCACTGGTGCTGCCTGTTGCTGGATGCATTCTGTGGCTTCTGGCCTCAGCAGGGTGAGGTGGCTCTTCCACTTACTTAGCTCAGCTCTCCAGGCATCACTTGGTGGAAGATGGCCAGCATTTGAGGCATGGTCTTGTGCAAATCCATATGCAAAGTGTTTGAGCTCATCAGCTTCAGTTGTGCTTAGCTCCACGAGTTGGGATGTGAGGAACTCCTCATCTGGAGTGGGCAATTTGGAGAAAGGAGCAGACTTCCTGTTTTAAAGTATCCCATTCCTTTTCTTTCCAAGACCTGGGAGCATGTCTCTCTTAAGAAAGACAGTGTCTCAGGACAGCTGATTTCCCTCAAATGCTAGTTGCTTGCTCCCACTTACCTGTGAGAGGGATCAGCAGGCTGGGTAGGAGAGCAGTAAGCCTGTGCTGCACTGCTGTGGCCATGAGCAGGCTGGTTTCTAGCACGCTCCCTGCTGCTGATTCCAGCAGGAATGTCCATTGTCTGTGTGCAGCTCATGCTCTCCTTTCACCCACCCCCTTGCACCCAGCCCTAGGCACTAATAATCACCTGGCCTGGTCCTGCATCTCTAGAAGCTCTGAGCTCTGGCACAGCCTTCATCCCATTTGCTGGAGAGGAGGATGGCAAGAATACCAAAAGGGAGTAGTTTTCCTCTGCTCTGGAGATGTTAGGTCTCCCTTACCAGCTCAGGCTGCTCACAGCTGCCAGCTCTTCCTTGGTAGGCTGCATGTGCTTTGTAACTCCTATGTGGCCATGAACATTGGCTATGCCTGTGCCTGCAGCTGCAGAATAGACACTTCTGGCTATCTATTCTGCATGGTACATATTCCAGCAGTGTGTGAACTCTTAGTACCTTGACAGGAGAGCAGCTCTTGTGCACACACAACTGCTGTGGGGAGAGGGATTCTGCCTTCCAGAAAGCTGACACTAGGGTTTCCATTCCAATGGGAGCAGTACACCAGGTGGTGTTGCCACTGCCTGGATTCAGCTCCAGGATTGATGGGAAAGGAGCAGACATCTGCAGTACTTACCTGAACCTAGGCTTTGAAATGTTTTCCCTTTATGGTTCTGCTCTTTACCCTGAGCCCATTGTGGTCAGGAAGAGGGAAGGAAAGCCCAAGGAAAACACACTGCAGGCTGCTCAGTTTCCCACTTGGAAGGGTGTTGAGATGATGCAATTTTCAGTGGAACAGGAACTTCACTGAGAAAATTACTCAAGATTGTTCTTATCTTGAATGGTATTGGGAAATACTGGGTGTGACTTTGATCCACTTCCTAAGAAGCAAGAGGTTCTTGCTAAACCAACCTAAAGTTCCAGCCTAAACCAACTGTCTCATTGCTCTCCTCTCCAGGTGAGCAATGGTAGGGTCCCTATGTTCCAGGTCATGTGACTGCATGACACACGTCTGTCTGTCTATATATGAGATGCTTGGTGACTCTGCTCAGACTGCCCTGAGCCTCCCTCTACTTAACTGTCATCAGTTCAGAGAGGTTATCTGCCACGATGATGACTGGAGGCTTATCTGAGACCAAGCCTGCTACTCCAGAAGTCCAGCACATTGCTGACCAGGTGAGTTGTGGCCTGTAGAAGGATGAAGTCTGTGTGCAAAGGGCTGAGTCCTGTAGCTTGTGTCCCACTGTACCCAGCATGGGTGAGGCCATGCCTTTAGTAAGAGGTTCTGTTTTGGGACCCTTGCTGCAGGAAAAACATTGAGGTGCTGGGAAAGGTGCAGAGGAGGGCAATGAAGCTGGTGAAGGGAGCAGGTGCAGAGGAGGGCAATGAAGCTGGTGAAGGGAGCAGGTGCAGAGGAGGGCAATGAAGCTGGTGAAGGGAGCAGGTGCAGAGGAGGGTAATGAAGCTGGTGAAGGGAGCAGGTGCAGAGGAGGGCAATGAAGCTGGTGAAGGGAGCAGGTGCAGAGGAGGGCAATGAAGCTGGTGAAGGGAGCAGGTGCAGAGGAGGGCAATGAAGCTGGTGAAGGGAGCAGGTGCAGAGGAGGGCAATGAAGCTGGTGAAGGGAGCAGGTCCAGGGGAGGGCAATGAAGCTGGTGAAGGGAGCAGGTGCAGAGGAGGGCAATGAAGCTGGTGAAGGGAGCAGGAGCAGAGGAGGGCAGTGAAGCTGGTGAAGGGAGCAGGAGCAGAGGAGGGCAATGAAGCTGGTGAAGGGAGCAGGAGCAGAGGAGGGCAGTGAAGCTGGTGAAGGGAGCAGGTCCAGAGGAGGGCAATGAAGCTGGTGAAGGGAGCAGGAGCAGAGGGAGGGCAATGAAGCTGGTGAAGGAGCAGGAGCAGAGGAGGGCAATGAAGCTGGTGAAGGGAGCAGGAGCAGAGGAGGGCAGTGAAGCTGGTGAAGGGAGCAGGTGCAGAGGAGGGCAATGAAGCTGGTGAAGGGAGCAGGAGCAGAGGAGGGCAGTGAAGCTGGTGAAGGGAGCAGGAGCAGAGGAGGGCAATGAAGCTGGTGAAGGGAGCAGGAGCAGAGGAGGGCAGTGAAGCTGGTGAAGGGAGCAGGTCCAGAGGAGGGCAATGAAGCTGGTGAAGGGAGCAGGAGCAGAGGAGGGCAATGAAGCTGGTGAAGGGAGCAGGTGCAGAGGAGGGCAATGAAGCTGGTGAAGGGAGCAGGTGCAGAGGAGGGCAATGAAGCTGGTGAAGGGTCTGGAGAACAGGTCTTGTGAGGAGCAGCTGAGGGAATTGAGGGTTTTTAGTCTGGAGAAAGGAAGCTGAGGGTCAGAGACCTTCTTGCTTTCTGCAACTGCCTGGAAGGAGATTGTAGTGAGGTGGATTTTTGTCTCTTCTCCCTAGTAACAAGTGATAGGATAAAGGGAAATGGCCTCTGGTTGCACCAGGGGAAGTTTAGATTGAGTATTGGAAGCAACTCTTTCACTGAAGAGAAGAGGCTGCCCTGAGAGGTGGCTGAATCCGCATCTCTGGAGGTGTTTCAAAGGTGCAGAGATGTCCTAGCAAGATGTGGCCAGTGCAGTGCAGTCCAGTCACAATACCAGTGTGAGCTCCCTATCATGTGCTCACTGCCATGCTGCTGGGTAATCCTCAGCCAGGGAGGAGGCTGAGGAGGAAGTGGGTTGAAGTTGGCTCAGCCTGCTGCTCTCTAAAACATTCTTTAGCACATTGTTTGGTTTTGATATTCTGGGTTGGGCAGAGCCCTGTGTCCAGCCCCCCATGCTGACTCAGGGAGGTGTTCTCATTCTAACCACCCTGACAGCTGGTTACCTCAAAGAAACTCCCTCTGCTCCACTCTGTGTTGAGATAAAGCCTCTTTCTTTGCACAAGCTGTGCCCACTCACACCCTGCATTGTCCCCTGAGTTTGATAGGCACATCAGCCTGGCCCAGCTCCTCCCAGCCTCCTGCCATTCATAAGGCATTACTGAGCAGCTGTAGCTGGGATTGCCTGAGTTGGGCATGTACACGTGGGGGAGGGCTGGGGCATGTGTTGGGTGGTGATAAGAGGTCTTCAGAGGGGAGGTAATTGACTGCAGAGCAGTAAGTTGCTTTGGGAACACCAATGGAATCCCTCAGGAACAGTAGCAACTGAGACAAGTTGAAGGAGCAGCATCTTGCCTGTGGAGGGGAGACCCTAAGGAAGGGCTTGTGGCACCTTTGTGGTTACAACTCTTACTTCCTCTTCTGTAAGGCAGGAAGGGCAACATCCCCTGCTGGCTGGGGGCTGTGAAGTTTGACCCATGAGTCTGCCAGGGTAGTGCAGCATGCCAGATACTGAGATGTGTTTGCAATGCCAGGCTGTGTTGCAGGTGAGCAGAAGATCCCAACCCTCTGCAGTGTGTGGCAGAGCTGAAGCACAGAGCCTGAAGTGTAGATGCACAGATGTTCTGTTTGCCTCCCTAGGAGGAGCCTGATCCCAGTTCAGCTCCTAGTTCTTCCATTCTCACTAGCTTCAGGACCATGAAAATAAATCCCTCTTTTGGTGGGTTTGTTTTTTGCAAGGTGAAATTTTTACCTTGTGTTGAGTGCAAGAGAGAGAGAGAGAGAGGTCTCCTTGCTCCTTTGACAAAGCTCAGAGTCCCCCACAGCAGCTTTGCTGTAGTTCTCTAAGGGAAATACTCTCATGGAGAAAAGCCTTGCCCTGGGGCAGTCCTGCTCTGTCTCCAGTCAGATGCCACCCTTTCAGGATGCAGCCCTGTGGGATTCTCTGGGCTGCTAGGCAGAAGAGCAGTTGATGTGAGTGAAGTTGTGAGGAGCACCTGCAGACCTTGGGACATGCAAGGTCTACCTGTGCTTGGGATTACACAATGTGTGCCTTAGCTTCGTGAGCTGGGCAGTGCTGCTTCTGCAGGCTCCTTCTTCTGCAGCAGTTGCTTAAGACTGAGGAATGTTTTAGGTTTAATGAGCTGTTAGGTAAGAGCTTAGGAGTGTTCTGGTTTCCTATCTGAGGATTAAGGAGCTATCTGCCTGCCTGATTTTACTGAAGGCCCTGTCAGTCAGTAACAGATGAGAGACTTAACAGTCAGAGGTTAGCAGACATCATAACACTGGAGTGAGCTGGCTTTTCTTTCTGAGAGAGGAATAATAACCACAAGTTGCCACTTAGGTACAGAGGAATAATATGTATGTGTCCAAAGCTGCCATTTCAGAGCACCCTGGGACCCCCCAGACCAGACAGATGGAAGGGGATTGGAAATTGAGAGTTTCCCTGCTAGAATCAGCAGCTCCCAAGCTGAAAGTACAAGCTGTTGGTTCCCTGCTATAGAAAGCCTGCAGAAGCTGCTCAGAAGAATTGCAGAATTAAGAGATCACGAGGAACCTGAATGTGACAAAGCAGCCTGGCTGCTGAGGATGATCCTAGGGTGCTTCTGGACACATCAGGAAGGAATGCTGTGGGAATGGCAGCCAGCTGTAGGAGGATGTGCTGATGGGTTTGTGTTTGGGGTCCTTACTCTCAGAAAGACATTGAGGTGCCAGAGCAGGTGCAGAGAAGGGCAATGAAGCTGGTGAAGGGAGCAGGTGCAGAGGAGGGCAATGAAGCTGGTGAAGGGAGCAGGTGCAGAGGAGGGCAATGAAGCTGGTGAAGGGAGCAGGTGCAGAGGAGGGCAATGAAGCTGGTGAAGGGAGCAGGTGCAGAGGAGGGCAATGAAGCTGGTGAAGGGAGCAGGTCCACAGGAGGGCAATGAAGCTGGTGAAGGGAGCAGGTGCAGAGGAGGGCAATGAAGCTGGTGAAGGGAGCAGGTCCAGAGGAGGGTAATGAAGCTGGTGAAGGGAGCAGGTGCAGAGGAGGGCAATGAAGCTGGTGAAGGGAGCAGGTGCAGAGGAGGGTAATGAAGCTGGTGAAGGGAGCAGGTGCAGAGGAGGGCAATGAAGCTGGTGAAGGGAGCAGGTCCACAGGAGGGCAATGAAGCTGGTGAAGGGAGCAGGTGCAGAGGAGGGCAATGAAGCTGGTGAAGGGAGCAGGTGCAGAGGAGGGCAATGAAGCTGGTGAAGGGAGCAGGTCCACAGGAGGGCAATGAAGCTGGTGAAGGGAGCAGGTGCAGAGGAGGGCAATGAAGCTGGTGAAGGGAGCAGGTCCAGAGGAGGGTAATGAAGCTGGTGAAGGGAGCAGGTGCAGAGGAGGGCAATGAAGCTGGTGAAGGGAGCAGGCCCAGAGGAGGGCAATGAAGCTGGTGAAGGGAGCAGGCCCAGAGGAGGGCAATGAAGCTGGTGAAGGGTCTGGAGAACAGGTCTTGTGAGGAGTGGCTGAGGGGACTGGAGTTGTTTAGTCTGGAGAAAAGGAGGCTGAAGGGAGACCCATCAACTGTTTTTACCCTTTCTTTTTTGCAGGTGAAGCCACAATTTGAAAGCAGGGTGAACAGGACATTTGGTATCTTCAAAGCCATAGTATATAGGGATCAGGTGGTTGCTGGGCTCAACTACTTCATTAAGGTTTGTATATATTATAGCAGGAGGTACTTGGAGCTAAAGAGCATAGGTGATGTGCAGAGCAGCTTATAGCAAAACAGAGAAGCAAATGCAGTAGGAAACCATCTGATGTGCCTCTTAGAGTTAAGCATTACCTCCAGATGCTTATGAAGTCCCTCATTGGCACTGCTGATGATACAGAACTGGCAGGAGTAGCTGACTCCCCATCAGGCTATGCTGCCATTCAGCAAGACCTGGAGAGGTTGGAGAGTTGGGCAGAGGGGAACCTCATGAAGTTCACCAAGGAAGGGTAGGTGTGGAGTCCTGCACTTGGGGAGGAATAGCTCCCTGCAGCAGGACCTGTTAGAGGGTTGACCTGCTTCAGACCCTTAATGGGAAGGTCATGAGTTCAAGCTTGCAATGGGCAGTAGTGTCCTCCCCACTCTAGTCATGAGGTCTGTAGTGATGACAGGTTGGACTCGATGATCTTTGAGGTCTCTTCCAACCTTAGGAATACTCAATGCTGCTGGAAAGCAGCTCTGTGGAGAAGGACCTGTGGATGCTAAGGGACACAAGGTCCCCATGAGCCAGCAATGTGCCTTTGTAGGCAAGAAGGCCAATGCTCTTCTGGGATAAATGAAGAAGAGTAGGGTGAGCAGGCCAAGAGAGGTTCTCCTTCCACTCTGCTCTGCCCTAGTGAGGCCACACCTGGAGTTCTGTGTCCACTTCTGGGCTGCCCAGTTCAAGAGAGACAGAGACCTGCTGGAGAGAGTCTAATGAGTTCTGCTCTGGCTGTAGGCAGTTTCTGACATCAGTTACTATGCAGCCTTGGGTTAAAAGCTGCTGAAGTGAAAGTGGAGAAGCACCCAAAATGAAGCTTCTGAGCAAAGATAATCTGCCAAGTATGTAAGAGCATCCTTCTGTTTGAACCTACTGTGATCCTTACTTGCCCACTGCTTTGGCTCCTAGGTCCAAGTGTCTGATGATGACTATGTCCACTTGAGGGTGTTTGAGCCCCTTCCTCACGAGAACCAAGGTCCTTGCCTTCACGCTTTTCAGACTGGCAAAACCAGAGATGATCCTCTGACCTACTTTGAGAGCTCATGAGGAACTGGTGCCTCACTTGTGTGGGAGCTCTGCCTGTGCCAGTGAGTGCATGGAAATAAAGCCAGTTGGGAAAACTCTTTATTCATCTGCTGCCTGTTGTGTCCAGGTCTGCTGCCTGCCTGAAGCTGGAGTAGGCTCTGAGAAACTAAAGCTGCCTCTGCCACTCAGAGTACCATGGCTGTAAGACAGAGCACACCCTCTGCAGCTGCTCTTTCCAAAGCACTTGGGCAGCCAAGACAAAACTGGGGCCTCCTGAAGATACTTCAGGCACTACAAGCTGTGTACACAGCAGGTGGTGGCTCCCTGGTCTTGCTCCCAGTGCATTAAATACACACACTCCTTAGAAAGGGTGTGAGATGGATGGATGGATGGATGGATGGATGGATGGGATAACCTAAGAGGATGGATGGATGGAATAATACACAGATGTAGAGGGAGGGAGAGATGGATTGATGGTTGAATACATAGATGTAGAGAGGTAGGGAGGGAGGGAGGGATGGATGGATGGATGAATACATAGATGTAGAGATGGATGGAGCAAGGGAGGGATGGATGGATGGATGGATGGAAGGATGGATGGAGGGATGGATGAATACATAGATGTAGAGAGGGATGGAGCGAGGGAGGGAGGGATGGATGGATGAATGGATGGAAGGATGGATGGATGGATGGATGGATAGATGATTTCTGGCAGAAAGGAAGAGAGAAGCCAAACTTTGCCCCCTTCTATAAGAGCAGCTTCACTGTAGGAGAGCTGAATTGGGGTCAGGCATGAGCTGCTAGAAGGAGTGAGAGGACAGGCCCCTACTTCAGCTGAGACAGCTGAATCCCAGGGCTCAGCCCCTGGAGCAAGGAGTCACTGTGCTACCTGCTGTGCTTTCCTGGAGCCCAGTGGAGCTCTTTCCTTTGGCTGCTTGGGGTTTTGTTTGAATTGATTTTTTTATAGGTAGCAGCACCCACCTGTAAGTGCAGCAGCCTTCAAATGAGCTTGTAGGTGACAAAGGTAGAGAGCAAGGCCAAGCCACAACAAAAATGCTTCCCTGGTTAGCAGCAGCCTTGGCATTACCTGCCAGCGAGCCAGGGCTCAGCTGCAAGCCATGCAATGGGTGTCACAGAATCAGAGAATCACTTTGGTTGGCAAAGACCTTTAAGATCACTGAGCCCAACTAGTATTGAAATCTACCAAGTTTGGCGCTTCACAGCTAGATCAGCAGCACATCTCTGTGTCTCTGAAACACCTTCAGCTTCTTCTAATACCCAATCTAAACCTCCCCTGGTACATCTTGAGGCCATTCACTCTCCTCCTCTCACTTCTTACTAGGGAGAAGAGACTGCCCCCCACCTCACTCCAACCTCACACTATCACAGTGCATTAGAGGTTGGAAGGGACCTCCAGAGATCATCAGGTCCAACCCCCCAAGCTCCCTTCAGGGAGTGGTAGAGAGCAAGAAGGGCTACCCTCAGCCTCCCTTTCTCCCTCTCCTCCTATCACCACTGACATCTTCTCACAAAGCAGCAGCACCTGGAGGCAATGCTCAGCTTTTGAACCAAGGACACACTTCAGGGTGGTCAGCACCAAAACAAGACCCTGTGTCTCTGAAACCACTGTAACAAAATGAGATGTGCTGTAATGAGTCAGACTTAAGCTCTCCCTTTATGGCCAAGAGGGGCACAAGGACTTTTTGGCCTGATTGGAGCAAAAGCATGTGACACCCCCTAATAACCAGCAGACAGAACAAGCTCCTGCTAAGTAGTGCTGGCTACATTCACACAGCACAGCTCTGCAAAACACCCACCCAGAAACACACTTCTGTGTTCAGCAGGCCCTCTCCTGTCAAAGCTGCTGGGGATTTCCTCAGGCTGTGGTCAAGGACATGCAGAGGTATCACCTCACAGTGGGCTGTTTCCCCTCAGACCAGAGTGCAACTCCCAAATCAATTACACAGGGCAAAAGAAAACTTCCAGGCTTGGGTACAAGAGTTCCCAAGGAGGCACAAACAGGGATGGGCTGCACAAGCATCCCAAAACAACAAGAGCAGAAAGAAAAAGCACACCCTGGCTATAGTGGGAAGGCTCTGCTGGAGATCACCTCTGCTCAAAGCCAGGTCAATAAACAGGTGGCTGTGCACCACAGGCAGGCAGAAGTTTGGTGCTTTTCCTCGATGGAGCCACCACAACCTCTCTGGGCCAGCTGGTCTCCCATTTGACCACCTGGCAATGGTTGCAAGGGGCAGAAAGGTGCTGCTGTGGTTCCTCTCTTTACATGGAATGTATTTCATTGTGCAGCTATTGCCTCACAGAATCACCAAGGGTGCAAGAGGCCTCAAAGCTCATCAAGTCCAACCTGTCAGCACGGACCTCATGACTAAACCATGGCACCATGCCCTTTCACTGTACTGAGCACCACTGAGAAGAGCCTGGATCTTCACTGCCTAGCCCTTCCCCTTCTCTCCTAAGGCTGAACAAGCTCAGCTTTCTCAACCTCTCCTTTGAAAAGAAGTTGGCTCTACCAATCACTTAACTCTCTTGGCGGGCCTTTGCTGGACTCTGGGACTGCTTTGCCTCTGACAGGGGGCACAGCACTCCAGATGCAGCCTCACCAAGTGCTGAGCAGTGTATGTGTGGGCAAGACTGGGCTCTCCATCTGCTGGCAATGCTCTTGGACACTGCTGGGCACCTTTGCCACAGGACATCCAACAAGACAGCTCCCTCCCAGGTCTTTTTCTGCAGAGCTGCATTCCAGGCCCCAGCCTGTGTGGGTTATTCCTTCCCAGGTGCAGGACTGTGTAGCTCCCTTTGCTGACAGTTGTGGAACACTCCTCTGCTCATTTCTCCAGCCTGCTGGCAACCCTCTGAACACAGCTACCCAGTATACAGCTGCTCCTCTTGGGTCTGTGGCATCTCTAACCCACTGCAGGTCAGCTTGGTCCCACCAGCCAGGTCATTTGAAGATGTTACACACTCTCCATCCCATTATTGAGTCCCAAGGATGCAACTCCTAGGGTCTGACCTCTAGCTGGACTCTGCACTGTGGAATGTTTGAAGTACAGCAGTTCAGTTCATTTGCAGTCCACTCAGCCAGTGTGTGCTTAGTTCATCCAGGAGGATGTTTTGGAGGACACTATCAAAAGCCTTAGTAAGCTCACAGAAGATCACATTTGTCTTCTCTCCCACATCTCATGCTAGCAGGGTGTCAGGCTGATTAGGCAGGAGCTCCCCTTGGTAGAATCCATGCTGATTACTTTCAATCACCTTCTTGTGCTTCATGTTTGGAAATGACTTCCAGGGACTGAGGTGTGGCTGATGAGCCTGCAGCACTCTGGATTCCCCTTCTGGTACACAGGAGCAACACTTTTCTTTCTTCCCTCCTCAGGAACCTCCCCTGATGCTCAGGACCATTCAAAGGACATTGAGTGTGGTGCTGCAGTGACATTGTCCAGGCTCCCTGAGCATCCATAGGTGCACCCTTCAAGTGCCATGGCATTAAGTCCAGTTTGCTTAAGTGTTCCCTCTAGCCTGGAGAAGTTTTGAGGAAGGTTTTCCAGAATCACAGGAGCATGTAGTTGCTTTGGTTGGAAAAGACCTTTAAGATCATCAATTCCAAGTCTAATGGCCTGGTGCTAAGCCATGTCTCTCAGCACCACATCTCTTGTTCTCATGGGCGACTTCAACCTGCCTGACATCTGCTGGGATCTCAACACAGCAGAGAGGAGACAGTCTAGAAGGTTCTTAGAATGCATGGAGGACAGCTTCTTATCCCAGGTGCTGCGAGAGCCTACCAGGGCCAAGGCTATGCTTGACCTCCTCTTCACCAGCAGGGAAGGACTGGTGGGCGATGTGGTGGTTGGAGGGTGTTTGGGGTCCAGTGACCACGAGATAATTGAATTCTCGGTTTTTGGTCAAGCCAAGAGGGGCTGCAAGAAGACCTCCACTCTGCACTGCCGGAGGGCAGACTTCAGGTTACTCAAGGAACTAATTCAGAGGGTTCCTTGGGATAAAGCCCTTAAAAACAAAGGGGTCCAGGAGAGCTGGACCTACTTCAAGGAAGAATTGTTGAAGGCTCAGGGACAGGCTGTGCCAATGTGCCGGGAGATGAGCCGCCGGGGCAGACAGCCAGCCTGGATGGTTAATGAACTTTTAATGGAACTGAGGAACCTGTGGAAGAGAGGGGAGGCAACCCACAGAATGTTTAAGGATGTTGCTAGGTCTTGTAGGAAGAAAATTAGGGAGGCAAAAGCACATTTGGAGCTTAAACTGGCTTCAAGATCTTTCCCAACCCAAACGATTCTATCATTCTGTGACCTGAGCTCCTTGCTGAAGCTCGAGAGAAAGCACTTTTCAGAGCTGGGATGTACAGGGGGGTGGCTGTACCTCCTCCCTGGTGGGGATCACAGCAGCTGCACGGCCAGGACGGGAGCTGGAAGCACCCCGGCTCTCCCTGGGGACTCAACGCTGCCTCTCTGCGTCTCTCCAAAATCACTTTGTCAAATGGTGAACCTGCTCTGCCCGCACTCCAGAAAACTCCGCAGGGCCAAGCAGGCACAGGGAGGGCTCCAGAAAGGCACTGACTGCTCAGTGCTTTTCCACAGTGTGTCAGTCTTCGTGCTTTTAAACCAGCCTGGGGTGTGTGGGGGAGAGAAGGATGGTGTAAAGTCACCTCCGCCTTCAAGCAGTGTACAGCCGTGGCCGAATACCCTGGGTCCCCACCACCCCCTCCCGGCGGGGGACAGAGCTCAAGCAGACCAACCGCGGCTACACTCCCCAGGGCCGGCAGGCCCGGGCCCAGATCCAGCAGTCCCTCACCGGGACCAGCGGGATGAGCCTCGGCACTGGGACTGGTGCCTTGTCCCCGCTGCCGCCAGCGCTCACCACCAGGCCCTTCCTGGCCCCACGGCTTCCTCCCGTGCTCACCCCACAGGACAGTGTGGTGCCCTCACATCCTCTGCGATGCGCAATGTCTAGATGCTCCTTGCAAACTAGATGATCCTTGTGGTCCCTTCCAATGCTGACTGATACTATGATACTAAGATATGAATAATGACTCCCAGTATTGATCTCTCTTTTGTTATTTGATTACCCATTATGTGTTCATCAAGAGGAGGCACCAAGCCCCAGTTCCCCCAATAGCGAACCTCTGCCCTGCAGAGCCAATTCTTTACTGGGGCACCAACCCTTTATCTCTGGCATACCTCGCCTTATCTTCATCAATATCTGGCATACCTCACCTTATCTTCATCAATATGTGGCGTACCTCACCCTATCTTGGACATATATGGCATCCAGACTAATCAGGGGACGTCACCGGCATAAAAGCGGGTAGATTAATCTCACAGAGACTAACCTAAGAGCCACCGTTAGTGACGCTGACGAACACGAACATCTCCGCAGCCCTTAAAAGCAGAATTTCTCTTGATGGTGCAAGTGGGAGTCGTAATGAAGAGCTGCTCCAGGCGCACGGCTGGGGGCACCATTTGTTGTAGTAGAGATGTTTTATGTACCCTCAGCAATGCTTTCTGGACCAGGTGTAAGCAGGTGAAGACATTTGTTACGTTATACAGCCAAGTTCTCTAGTCTGTCAGCAGACACGTGTCACATCTCAGTTGGTCATTTTCCACTGGCATGTGTGTAATTAAGGCATACAATAGGTCAAAATGCTTGAAGGCTACAATGAGGTCACCTGGGAGCCTTCTCTTCTGCAGACTGAACAGCCCCAACTCTTTCAGTCTGTCCTCACAGGAGAGGTGCTTCAGCCCTCTGCTCATCCTTGTGGCCCTTCTCTGAACACATTCCAGCACCTTCACATCCCTCTTGGAATAGGGGCTCCAGAACTGGACACAGTACTCCAGGTGGGGTCTCACCAGGGCTGAGTAGAGGGGGAGGATCACCTCCCTCGACCTGCTAGCCACACTTCTCCTGCTGCAGCCCAGGATCTGATTGGCTTTCTGGGCTGCAAGTGCACACTGAGAGCTCCTGTTGAGCTTCTTGTCCACCAGCACCCCCACTCGCTTCGTACCAGTGTACATCTCACACAGCAAAACTTCTGCACTCAGCAAGCACACAGTCACAATTCTAATAACTGCTAGTGACTGCTCCCAAACTTCACAAAAATCTCTCCAAAAAGGGCCTGCCCCACACGCCAGACGTCTCTTTGCATCTTATCGGTTAGCCTTACCCCTCATACGTCTTACAGGCTCTCTATATTAGATACATACCGTTTATCTGCACTGCCAACAGGTAATTGTCTGGCCCTGCAGTGAGTGAGCCAAGGCTTGGAGTCCCTCCTGGGAAACTCCCAGGGCGTGCCTAGGGAGTCCATTCCTCAGCCAATCCTGCAGTTGGACAGAGAGTCTCCTGCCTGGCTCGACAAAACGATGTGTGGCAAAACTTCCGCAACGCAAAAGTCGTATAGTAGGTATGTATTTATTCAGCGCTGAGGCACTATTCCTCCAAAGCATGTGCAACTTTAACAACATTCTTTACCCTATTTATTCCCTGGGCCGTTACATATGCAGTGAGTTTCACAATCCGCCCATACAAATTCATTTCCTAACCCCGCCTGCTCTTGCTTCATATTATAATGAGCTTGAAGTTCCTCTGCGCTTGCTCGGCATTCTCTGGGGGTCTTTTGTGGTCTTTTAGGATGATCTTGGAGGTCTCTTCCAACCTGGTTTATCCTATGTATTCTATGTTTTTAGGATGAAGTCCGTAGTCTTCCTCGATGATGAACTTTTCACCCTTCTTCTGTACATGCTGGTTCTGCAAGCAGTTCTTTCCCTATCGCATCAACCTCGTTTCCTGTCCTTCCTTTATCATGCGATAGCCTTGCCCCCTCATTTTCACAAGCAGTCATGCAGGGAGACCTTGCATCTCGAATCCTTTCATCCTGTTCTTCACAAGCAGTGAATGTCACGGATAGGTACTACCCACTCAGCTACTCCTGCTCAAAATCCTTCTTTTAATTTCTAATCCCCTGCATCACAATCACTCAGCCACACATTCAACACATCAACAATGTTTCTAATACTTTAAGTTCTTTAGGGACCCCCTGACCCCACACAGACTTCTATGAGCAGGTGACAAAATTAATAGATGAGGGGTGAGCAACTGATGTCGTTTACCTGGACCTGAGCAAAGCCTTCCACACTGTCCCGCACCACATCCTGGTCTCCAGGCTGGTGACACATGGGTGTGATGGGTGACCACTAGATGGATAAGGAACTGGCTTGATGGCTGCACCCAAAGAGTGGCTGGCAATGGTCCATGTCCCAGGGGAGGCCAGTGACTAAGTGGAGTCCCTCAGGGATCAGTCCTGGGACCTGTCTTGTTCAACATCTTTGTGGGTGACATGGACAGTGGCATTGAGTGCACCCTCAGCAAGTTTGCTGATGACACCAAGCTGTGTGGTGCAGCAGACACGCTGGAGGGAAGGGAGGCCATCCAGAGGGACCTGGACAGGCTGGAGAGGTGGGCACAAGCCAACCTCAGGAGGTTCAACAAGACCAAGGGCAGGGTCCTGCAGCTGGGTCGAGGCAATCCCAGGCACAAATGCAGGCTGGGCAGGGACTGGCTGGAAAGCAGCCCTGAGGAGAGAGCCTTGGGGGTGCTGGGGGAGGAGAAGCTCACCAGGAGCTCTCAGTGTGCACTTGCAGCCCAGAAAGCCAATCAGAGCCTGGGCTGCAGCAGGAGAAGTGTGGCCAGCAGGGCAAGGGAGGTGATTCTCCCCCTCTGCTCAGCTCTGCTGAGACCCCACCTGGAGTACTGCCTCCAGTTCTGGAGCCCCTATTCCAAGAGGGATCTGGAGGTGCTGGAAGGTGTCCAGAGAAGGGCCAGGAGGATGAGCAGAGGGCTGGAGCACCTCTCCTGTGAGGACAGACTGAAGGAGCTGGGGCTGTTCAGTCTGGAGAAGAGAAGGCTCCCAGGTGACCTCATTGTGGCCTTCCAGGATCTGAAGGGGGGCTCCAGGAAGGCTGGGGAGGGACTGCTCAGGATCTCAGGGAGTGCTAGGACTAGGGGGAATGGAATGAAACTGGAGGTGGGGAGATTGAGGCTGGAGGGGAGGAGGAAGTTCTTCCCCATGAGAGTGGTGAAGCCCTGGAATGGGTTGTCCAGGGAGGTGGTTGAGGCCCTGTCCCTGGAGGTGTTTAAGGCCAGGCTGGCTGAGGCTGTGGCCAGGCTGATGTAGTGTGGGGTGTCCCTGCCCATGGCAGGGGGGTTGGAACTAGATGATCCTTGTGGTCCCTTCCAACCCTGACTGACTCTATGATACTATGATACTATGAAATATACACAATGCTTATAGTACCCTTTGAAACCCCCCTGGTCCCGACCCAAGAGCTCTTTTACCTAGGGGTGCAATCAATGGCTCTCGCCCGTGCAGGGCATCCCCTCAAGGCTTATGGAGTTAACCCTTTTGTAGAAGCAAACATTCTCTTTGCCGGCAGCCTCGTCTGTCCCCACAGTGATTTCATGAGTAGGGGAGCGCTCCTTGAGAATATCTTGGGGGCGCCCTGAGAGGTCCCATTCCTCAAAAGGTTCCACAGCTGGACAGAGGTCTCCTGTCTGGCTCACCAAAATTGACTTAGAGAAAGACAAGAGGCTCGGTAAGTTTCTTGTATTAGCCGTCTGTTTTCAGCGCTGGACACAGGTAGAATAACGTCAACAGCCCTGGGTACCCTCAGAGGGTTTCATGCACGCTTACAAACAAAAAGTTAACTGTCTGAAATGACAGAGGTGTGTTGAAATTTCACAGAAAAAGCCCTATCTCTACAAAGCTATCTGTCGAAGAATAACAGATGTATCTTACAGAAATCCTGGTGTTTCTTATCTATGCAAATCCTGTCTCTCTAATCCTTCCCCCACCTCCTACATTCCAGCTAACAATGAGGAGTTCCTGATCAGCTCTGTTACTCTGTTAAACTCGATATGATTTTTAACAGAAATTCCTGCTCATCACCTCTGGCCTAGAACCATCACTGTTGGGGGCTGGGTGCTCCCACCCCCTGCCTCACAATTTAAAAGTACCAAATGCAGATCTGAACCTGCAGCCTAGGTGTGAAAAGGACCTGGGGCTACTGGCAGACAAGAGGCTGACCGTAAGCCAGCAACATGCCCTGGTGGCCAAGAGGGCCAATGGCATCCTGGTGGCCAGCTGGCCAAAGGAGCTTCTCTCCCTTTCTTATGCCCTGCTGAGGCCTCCTCAGAAATGCTGTGCCCAGTTCTGGTCTCCCCAATTTGAGACAGGGAACTGCTGGGGAGAGTCCAGCAGAGAGCCACTAAGAGGAGAGGGCTTGGAGCATCTCTCGAGGGAGGAGAGGCTGAGAGATGTGAGGCTCTTCAGGCTGGAGGAGACTCGAGGGAGAATCTTAGTAGTGCTTTTCAGTTTCTGAGGGGTGAGTATCAGAAGAATGGGGACAGACTCTTCTCAGCGATGTCCAGGGACAGGACAAGGGGCCCGGGCCACAAAGTGGAACGCAGGAGTGGCAGAAGGAAAAAACTTGCCTTTGCGGGTGGCAGAGCACTGGAGCAGGCTGGCCAGAGAGGTTGTGGAGTCTCCGTAGGCATCCAAAGGCGTTTGAGAGCCTTCCTGTGTGGTTTACTCTGGCTGAGCCTGCTCTGGCAGGCGGGGGTTGAGCCTGATGCCCTACACATGCTCGTTCCAGCCGCTACCAAACCGCGGCTGAGTGATTCCCCGGCGCTGGGCCCAGCCCCAGGCCCGGCCCGCGGCACCGCCCGGCCCGCGGCACCGCCCCGCCCGCGGCACCGCCCGCCCGCGGCACCGCCCCGCCCGCGGCACCGCCCCGCCCGCGGCACCGCCCCGCCCGCGGCACCGCCCCGCCCGCGGCACCGCCCCGCCCGCGGCACCGCCCCGCCGGCTCAGCGCTGGGACCCGGGCGGAAAGCAACGGCTGCGGCATGTTGTGCGGCGATGCCTCGCCGGCTCGGGCCCCCACCGACGAGACACAGCGCATCGTGCACGAAGTGAGCGCCCCGCGCTGCGCCGTGGGCTGAGCACGGGAGGAAGGCAGCCCGGGAGGAAGCCGCGGGGCGAGGAAGTACCTGGTGGGGAGCGCTGGCCGCAGCGGGGGCGAGACACAGATCCCGGTGAGGGGCTGCTGGATCTCGGCCCGGGCCTACTGGCCCTGGGGAGTGTAGCCGCGGTTGGTCTGCTTGAGCTCTGTCCCCCGCCGGGAGGGGTGGGACCCAGGGTATTCGGCCACGGCTGTACACTGCTTGAAGGCGGAGGCGACTTTACACCATCCTCCTCTCCCCCACACACCCCAGGCCGGTTTAAAAGCACCAAGACCGACACACTGTGGAAAAGCACTGAGCAGTCAGTGCCTTTCTGGAGCCCTCCCTGTGCCTGCTTGGCCCTGCGGAGTTTTCTGGAGTGCGGGCAGAGCGGGTTCACCATTTGACAAAGTGATTTTGGAGAGATGCAGAGAGGCAGCGTCGAGTCCCCAGGGAGAGCCGGGGTGCTTCCAGCTCCCGTCCTGGCCTTGCAGCTGCTGTGATCCCCACCAGGGAGGAGGTACAGCCACCCCCCTGTACATCCCAGCTCTGAAAAGTGCTTTCTCTCGAGCTTCAGCAAGGAGCTCAGGTCACAGAATGATAGAATCGTTTGGGTTGGGAAAGATCTTGAAGAGCATCGAGCCAACCGTTACCGAACTCTGCCAAGTCTGATGCTAAACCATGAGCCTTACCAGCACATCTCTGCATCTTAGAAACACCTCCAGGGCTGGGGGTTCAACCCCCTGTCTGGGGAGCGTGTGCCAGCGCTTGAGAGACCCTTCCAGTGAAGAAGTGAAGTCTAATATCCAGCCTAAGCCCCCTGGTGCAGCTTGAGGCCACTGCCACTTGTTACTGGGGACAAGAGGCTGATCTCCACCCCACTCCAACCTCCAGAGTTCCCTCCAGACCCTTCACCACTTCCACTGCCCTTCTGTGGACTCACTCCAGCTCCTTTTCATTCTTTCCTCTTTTCCAGCACTCTTTCTTGTAGTGAGTGCCCCAAAACTGAACGCAGCACTCACGGTGTGGCCTCACCCATGCTGAGTGCAAAGGCACAATCACTTCCCTGCTTCTGCTGCTCCCACTACTCCTGATACAGGCCAGGAGGCTGTTGGTCTTTGTGGTCACCTGTGCAGAGCCTGCCTCGTGTACAGCCTGTGATGGTTGTTATAAAATCTGAATGTTTGCTGAGACCTTGTGAGGGGAATAAGCAAGAAAACTTCTCTGCTGCTTCTGCTATTCCCTGCTGCAAAATGCAGCTCTGACCACTGCCGGTTCCAAATCCTGCTGCTACTGACAGTAACTTGACTTACTGCCTGTGCTCCTGAAGGGCAGGCTCTTGCTCCAAGAATGCCATTGCACAGCCAGGGTCTGTCAAAGCACATGGGCTTGTTTCAGTCAGGGCACCTTCACTTCCTTCTGCTTTTTGGTTGTAGCAGCCAGGCTGTGTCAGGCTGGTGAAGAAAGATGAAGCTGGAGTTCCAGCTTCTTAGGCTTTGTCACAGGCCAGATTTGCTCCCCGAGCTGCAGCAGTTTCTGAACAGGTACAGAGCACCCACAGGCACAGCGGTGGCTGACATTAATGCACAGCTTCTAGAATCTGATGATTCTGCATTTAAGAAAGAGAGATGTGCATCTCCTCAGCACCAGCCTCTGTGTGCAGTCATAAGGACATCACTGAGAATTGCTGAGGAAGTCACAGGTCGTGTTTTGACCTGAAAAGGCCTCCCTGTCATGTTGTGGAGAGCAGTCTGGGGAGGAGTGGCTGAGGGAACTGAGGTTGTTTAGCCTGGAGAAGAGGAGGCTGAAGGGAGACCTGGCTCTCTACAGCTCCCTGGAAGGACATTGGAGCGAGGTAGATGTTGGTCTCATCTCTCTAGGAACGAGTGAGGAGGTTTAGGTTGGATATTGGAAGAAACTTCTTCAGTGTTCTCACTGGAACAGTCCCTAGGAGTGTTGTTGAATCCCCATGCCTGGAGGTGTACAAAAGCTGCAGAGATTAGAATAACCCTTATTAGAATAAACCAAACCAGGTTGGAAGAGACCTTCAAGATCATCGTGTCCAACCCATCAACCAATCCAACCCACCCAAACAGCTAACCCATGGCACCAAGCACGCCATCAAGTCTCCTCCTGAACACCTTCAATGACGGCGACTCCACCACCTCCCCAGGCAGCCCATTCCATAGCGCTATCACTCTTTCTGTATAGAACTTCTTCCTAACATCCAGCCTAAACCTCCCCTGCCACAGCTTAAGACTGTGTCCTCTTGTTCTGGTGCTGGCTGCCTGGGAGAAGAGACCAACCCCCACCTGGCTACAACCTCCCTTCAGGTAGTTGTAGAGAGCAATAAGGTCACCCCTGAGTCTCCTCCTCTCCAGGCTAAGCAACCCCAGCTCCCTCAGCCTCTCCTCACAGGGCTGTGCTCCAAACCTCTCACCAACTTTGTTGCTCTTCTCTGGACACCTTCCAGCAAGTCAACGTCTTTCCTAAACTGAGGGGCCCAGAACTGGACACAGGACTCAAGGTGTGGCCTAACCAGTGCAGTGTACAGGGGCACAATGACTTCCCTGCTCCTGCTGGGCACACTCTTCCTGATGCAGGCCAGGATGCCATTGGCCCTCTTGGCTGTCTGGGCACACTGCAGGCCCATGTTCAGCCTCCTATCCACCAGCACCCCCAGGTCCCTCTCTGCCTGGCTGCTCTCCAGCCACTCTGACCCCAGCCTGTAGCACTGCCTGGGGTTGTTGTGGCCAATGTGTAGATCCTGGCACTTGGATGTGTTCAATCTCCTGCCCATGGACTCTGCCCATCTGTCCAGACTGTCCAAGTCCCTCTGCAGAGCTGTCCCACCCTCCAGCAGATCAACTCCTGCCCCCAGCTTGGTGTCATCTGCAAATTTACTGATGATGGACTCAATCCCCTCATCCAGATCATCGATGAAGATGTTAAAGAGGATGGGGCCCAGCACTGATCCCTGGGGCACACCACTGGTGCCTGGCTGCCAGCTGGCTGTGGCACCATTCACCACCACTCTCTGGGCTTGGCCATCCAGCCAGTTCCTAACCCATTGCAGTGTGCTCCCATCCAAGCCAGGGGCTGACAGCTTGGCCAGGAGTTTGCTATGGGGGATGGTGTCAAAGGCCTTGCTGAAGTCCAGGCAGACCACATCCACAGCCTGCCCCATATCCACCAGGTGGGTCACCTGATCATAGAAGGAGATCAGGTTGGTCAGGCAGGACCTGCCCTTCCTAAATCCATGCTGGCTGGGCCTGATCCCTTGGCCATCCTCTAAGTGCTGTGTGATTGCACTCAGGATGACCTGTTCCATCATCTTGCCTGGCACTGAGGTCAGGCTGACAGGCCTATAATTCCCTGGCTCATCCAACTGGCCCTTCTTGTGGATGGGCACCACGTTGGCCAGCTTCCAGTCCTCTGGAACCTCTCTAGTGTGCCAGGACTGCTGGAAAATGATGGAGAGTGGCCTGGCCAGCTCATCTGCCAGCTTTCTCAGCACCCTAGGATGGATCCCATCGAGTCCCATGGACTTGTGGGGATGCAAGCTGCTGAGGAGAGTTCCAACTACCTGCTCATGGAACATAGGGAAACTGTGCAGCTCCCTGACTCCTGCCAGCTCTGCAGGCCAGCTGTCTGGAAGACATTCTGTCCTTCTAGTAAAAATTGAGGCAAAGAGGTTGTCTCTGCCCTTCCTCTTGCTATTAATGTATTTATAGAAGGACTTTTTTGTTGTCCTTCACAGCAGAGGCCAGGCTAAGCTCAGCCTTGTTGGCCTTCCCTCTAATTCTTATCCACAAGCATTCAACCCGATCATCCCTAATCTCCATCTCAATGGCATCTAGTGCCTCCCTGATGTACAGGGCCACCCCTCCACCCCTTCTTCCTTGCCTTTCTCTCCTGAAGAGCCTGTAGCTGTCAATTGCAGCGCTCCAGTCATGTGAGTTGTCCCACCACGTCTCTGTGATGGCAACTACATCATAACTTTCCTGCTGCAGCAAGGCTTCCAGCTCCTCTTGTTTGTTGCCCATGCTGTGTGCATTAGTGTAGATGCACTGCAGCCAGGCTGCTGGTTTCACCTCTGGCTCTAATCTGATCTTTGAGGTCTCTTCCCACCTTGGTGATTCTGTCATTCTGTGAGGCAATAGCTGCACAATGAAATACATTCCATGTAGAGAAACCACAGCAGCACCTTTCTGCCCCTTGTAACCATTGCCAGGTGGTCAAATGGGAGACTAGCTGGCCCAGAGAGGTTGTGGTGGCTCCATCGATGAAAAGCACCAAACCTCTGCCTGCCTGTGGTCCACAGCCACCTGTTTATTGACCTGGCTTTGAGCAGAGGTGATCTCCAGCAGAGCCTTCCCACTATAGCCAGGGTGTGTTTTTTCTTTCTGCTCTTGTTGTTTTGGGATGCTTGTGCAGCCCATCCCTGTTTGTGCCTCCTTGGGAACTCTTGTACCCAAGCCTGGAAGTTTTCTTTTGCCCTGTGTGATTGATTTGGGAGTTGCACTCTGGTCTGAGGGGAAACAGCCCACTGTGAGGTGATACCTCTGCATGTCCTTGGCCACAGCCTGAGGAAATCCCCAGCAGCTTTGACAGGAGAGGGCCTGCTGAACACAGAAGTGTGTTTCTGGGTGGGTGTTTTGCAGAGCTGTGCTGTGTGAATGTAGCCAGCACTACTTAGCAGGAGCTTGTTCTGTCTGCTGGTTATTAGGGGGTGTCACATGCTTTTGCTCCAATCAGGCCAAAAAGTCCTTGTGCCCCTCTTGGCCATAAAGGGAGAGCTTAAGTCTGGCTTATTACAGCACATCTCATTTTGTTACAGTGGTTTCAGAGACACAGGGTCTTGTTTTGGTGCTGACCACCCTGAAGTGTTTCCTTGGTTCAAAAGCTGAGCATTGCCTCCAGGTGCTGCTGCTTTGTGAGAAGATGTCAGTGGTGATAGGAGGAGAGGGAGAAAGGGAGGCTGAGGGTAGCCCTTCTTGCTCTCTACCACTCCCTGAAGGGAGCTTGGGGGGTTGGACCTGATGATCTCTGGAGGTCCCTTCCAACCTCTAATGCACTGTGATAGTGTGAGGTTGGAGTGAGGTGGGGGGCAGTCTCTTCTCCCTAGTAAGAAGTGAGAGGAGGAGAGTGAATGGCCTCAAGATGTACCAGGGAGGTTTAGATTGGGTATTAGAAGAAGCTGAAGGTGTTTCAGAGACACAGAGATGTGCTGCTGATCTAGCTGTGAAGCGCCAAACTTGGTAGATTTCAATACTAGTTGGGCTCAGTGATCTTAAAGGTCTTTGCCAACCAAAGTGATTCTCTGATTCTGTGACACCCATTGCATGGCTTGCAGCTGAGCCCTGGCTCGCTGGCAGGTAATGCCAAGGCTGCTGCTAACCAGGGAAGCATTTTTGTTGTGGCTTGGCCTTGCTCTCTACCTTTGTCACCTACAAGCTCATTTGAAGGCTGCTGCACTTACAGGTGGGTGCTGCTACCTATAAAAAAATCAATTCAAACAAAACCCCAAGCAGCCAAAGGAAAGAGCTCCACTGGGCTCCAGGAAAGCACAGCAGGTAGCACAGTGACTCCTTGCTCCAGGGGCTGAGCCCTGGGATTCAGCTGTCTCAGCTGAAGTAGGGGCCTGTCCTCACACTCCTTCTAGCAGCTCATGCCTGACCCCAATTCAGCTCTCCTACAGTGAAGCTGCTCTTATAGAAGGGGGCAAAGGTTGGCTTCTCTCTTCCCTTCTGCCAGAAATCATCTATCCATCCATCCATCCATCCATCCGTCCATCCATCCATCCATCCCTCCCTTGCTACATCCCTCCCTACATCTATGTATTCATCCATCCGTCCCTCCCTCTACATCTGTGTATTATTCCATCCATCCATCCATCCATCCTCTTAGGTTATCCCACCCATCCATCCATCCGTCCATCCCCCCATCCATCCATCCATCCATCCATCCATCCATCCATCCATCTCACACACTTTCTAAGGAGTGTGTGTATTTAATGCACTGGGAGCAAGACCAGGGAGCCACCACCTGCTGTGTACACAGCTTGTAGTGCCTGAAGTATCTTCAGGAGGCCCCAGTTTTGTCTTGGCTGCCCAAGTGCTTTGGAAAGAGCAGCTGCAGAGGGTGTGCTCTGTCTTACAGCCATGGTACTCTGAGTGGCAGAGGCAGCTTTAGTTTCTCAGAGCCTACTCCAGCTTCAGGCAGGCAGCAGACGTGGACACAACAGGCAGCAGATGAATAAAGAGTTTTCCCAACTGGCTTTATTTCCATGCACTCACTGGCACAGGCAGAGCTCCCACACAAGTGAGGCACCAGTTCCTCATGAGCTCTCAAAGGAGGTCAGAGGATCATCTCTGGTTTTGCCAGTCTGAAAAGCGTGAAGGCAAGGACCTTGGTTCTCGTGAGGAAGGGCCTCAAACACCCTCAAGTGGACATAGTCATCATCAGACACTTGGACCTAGGAGCCAAAGCAGTGGGCAAGTAAGGATCACAGTAGGTTCAAACAGAAGGATGCTCTTACATACTTGGCAGATTATCTTTGCTCAGAAGCTTCATTTTGGGTGCTTCTCCACTTTCACTTCAGCAGCTTTTAACCCAAGGCTGCATAGTAACTGATGTCAGAAACTGCCTACAGCCAGAGCAGAACTCATTAGACTCTCTCCAGCAGGTCTCTGTCTCTCTTGAACTGGGCAGCCCAGAAGTGGACACAGAACTCCAGGTGTGGCCTCACTAGGGCAGAGCAGAGTGGAAGGAGAACCTCTCTTGGCCTGCTCACCCTGCTCTTCTTCATTTATCCCAGAAGAGCATTGGCCTTCTTGCCTACAAAGGCACATTGCTGGCTCATGGGGACCTTGTGTCCCTTAGCATCCACAGGTCCTTCTCCACAGAGCTGCTTTCCAGCAAGTCAGCCCTCTAACAGGTCCTGCTGCAGGGAGCTATTCCTCCCCAAGTGCAGGACTCTACACTTACCCTTCCTTGGTGAACTTCATGAGGTTCCCCTCTGCCCAACTCTCCAACCTCTCCAGGTCTTGCTGAATGGCAGCATAGCCTGATGGGGAGTCAGCTACTCCTGCCAGTTCTGTATCATCAGCAGTGCCAATGAGGGACTTCATAAGCATCTGGAGGTAATGCTTAACTCTAAGAGGCACATCAGATGGTTTCCTACTGCATTTGCTTCTCTGTTTTGCTATAAGCTGCTCTGCACATCACCTATGCTCTTTAGCTCCAAGTACCTCCTGCTATAATATATACAAACCTTAATGAAGTAGTTGAGCCCAGCAACCACCTGAGCCCTATATACTATGGCTTTGAAGATACCAAATGTCCTGTTCACCCTGCTTTCAAATTGTGGCTTCACCTGCAAAAAAGAAAGGGTAAAAACAGTTGATGGGTCTCCCTTCAGCCTCCTTTTCTCCAGACTAAACAACCCCAGTCCCCTCAGCCACTCCTCACAAGACCTGTTCTCCAGACCCTTCACCAGCTTCACTGCCCTCCTCTGGACCTGCTCCCTTCACCAGCTTCACTGCCCTCCTCTGGGCCTGCTCACTTCACCAGCTTCACTGCCCTCCTCTGGGCCTGCTCCCTTCACCAGCTTCATTGCCCTCCTCTGCACCTGCTCCCTTCACCAGCTTCATTGCCCTCCTCTGCACCTGCTCCCTTCACCAGCTCCATTGCCCTCCTCTGCACCTGCTCCCTTCACCAGCTTCATTGCCCTCCTCTGCACCTGCTCCCTTCACCAGCTTCATTGCCCTCCTCTGCACCTGCTCCCTTCACCAGCTCCATTGCTCTCCTCTGCACCTGCTCCCTTCACCAGCTTCATTGCCCTCCTCTGCACCTGCTCCCTTCACCAGCTTCATTGCCCTCCTCTGCACCTGCTCCCTTCACCAGCTCCATTGCCCTCCTCTGCACCTTTCCCAGCACCTCAATGTTTTTCCTGCAGCAAGGGTCCCAAAACAGAACCTCTTACTAAAGGCATGGCCTCACCCATGCTGGGTACAGTGGGACACAAGCTACAGGACTCAGCCCTTTGCACACAGACTTCATCTTTCTACAGGCCACAACTCACCTGGTCAGCAATGTGCTGGACTTCTGGAGTAGCAGGCTTGGTCTCAGATAAGCCTCCAGCCACCTTCATGGCAGATAACCTCTCTGAACTGATGACAGTTAAGTAGAGGGAGGCTCAGGGCAGTCTGAGCAGAGTCACCAAGCATCTCATATATAGACAGACAGACGTGTGTCATGCAGTCACATGACCTGGAACATAGGGACCCTACCATTGCTCACCTGGAGAGGAGAGCAATGAGACAGTTGGTTTAGGCTGGAACTTTAGGTTGATTTAGCAAGAACCTCTTGCTTCTCAGGAAGTGGATCAAAGTCACACCCAGTATTTCCCAATACCATTCAAGATAAGAACAATCTTGAGTAATTTTCTCAGTGAAGTTCCTGTTGCACTGAAAATTGCATCGTCTCAACACCCTTCCAAGTGGGAAACTGAGCAGCCTGCAGTGTGTTTTCCTTGGGCTTTCCTTCCCTCTTCCTGACCACAATGGGCTCAGGGTAAAGAGCAGAACCATGAAGAGGAAAACATTTCAAAGCCTAGGTTCAGGTAAGTACTGCAGATGTCTGCTCCTTTCCCATCAATCCTGGAGCTGAATCCAGGCAGTGGCAACACCACCTGGTGTACTGCTCCCATTTGAATGGAAACCCTAGTGTCAGCTTTCTGGAAGGCAGAATCCCTCTCCCCCACAGCAGTTGTGTGTGCACAAGAGCTGCTCTCCTGTCAAGGTACTAAGAGTTCACACACTGCTGGAATATGTACCATGCAGAATAGATAGCCAGAAGTATCTATTCTGCAGCTGCAGGCACAGGCATAGCCAATGTTCATGGCCACATAGGAGGTTACAAAGGACATGCAGCCTACCAAGGAAGAGCTGGCAGCTGTGAGCAGCCTGAGCTGGTAAGGGAGACCTAACATCTCCAGAGCAGAGGAAAACTACTCCCTTTTGGTATTCTTGCCATCTTCCTCTCCAGCAAATGGGATGAAGGCTGTGCCAGAGCTCAGAGCTTCTAGAGATGCAGGACCAGGCCAGGTGATTATTAGTGCCTAGGGCTGGGTGCAAGGGGGTGGGTGAAAGGAGAGCATGAGCTGCACACAGACAATGGACATTCCTGCTGGAATCAGCAGCAGGGAGCGTGCTAGAAACCAGCCTGCTCATGGCCACAGCAGTGCAGCACAGGCTTACTGCTCTCCTACCCAGCCTGCTGATCCCTCTCACAGGTAAGTGGGAGCAAGCAACTAGCATTTGAGGGAAATCAGCTGTCCTGAGACACTGTCTTTCTTAAGAAAGAGAGACCTGCTCCCAGGTCTTGGAAAGAAAAGGAATGGGATACTTTAAAACAGGAAGTCTGCTCCTTTCTCCAAATTGCCCACTCCAGATGAGGAGTTCCTCACATCCCAACTCGTGGAGCTAAGCACAACTGAAGCTGATGAGCTCAAACACTTTGCATATGGTTTAGCACAAGACCATGCCTCAAATGCTGGCCATCTTCCATCAAGTGATGCCTGGAGAGCTGAGCTAAGTAAATGGAAGAGCCACCTCACCCTGCTGAGGCCAGAAGCCACAGAATGCATCCAGCAACAGGCAGCACCAGTGCTAAACCAGGATATTCAAGAAACTTTTCCACTCACCAAGATACACTAATTCCCTTGGGATGCTGGTAGGGTCCCCAAGGCAGCACTAGATCTCAGGGCACTGATTCTGGTGAACAAAATAGACCAAGCAAAAATACCAGGAAGGTTAATGTCTAATCATGGGAAAACACTAGGTGTGAAACTAAAGGCATCAATGGTGCATGGAAGCCATTCACCAGACTTCATCTCTCTGGGTTTTCCCTGGTTTGGTTTTGTTTGTTTGTTTGCTTTAATTTCAAAGCACAAGAACTCTTTATTTTTCAATAGAATAGAATAGAATAGAATAGAATAGAATAGAATAGAATAGAATAGACCAGGTTGGAAGAGACCTTCAAGATCATCATGTCCAACCCATCAACCAATCCAACCTACCTTAACAACTAAATCATGGCATCAAGCAGCCCATTAAGTCTCCTCATGAACACCTCCAAGGATGGTGGACTTGCTGAAGTCCAGGTAGACTACATCCACAGGCCTCCCCACATCCACCAGGTGGGTCACCTGATCATAGAAGGAGATCAGGTTGGTCAGGCAGGACCTGCCCTTCCTAAATCTGTGCTGGCTAGGCCTGATCCCTTGGCCATCCTCTAAGTGCTGTGTGATTGCACTCAGGATGACCTGTTCCATCATCTTGCCTGGCACTGAGGTCAGGCTGACAGGCCTATAATTCCCCGGCTCATCCAACCGGCCCTTCTTGTGGATGGGCACCACGTTGGCCAGCTTCCAGTCCTCTGGGACCTCTCCAGTGAGCCAGGACTGCTGGAAAATGATGGAGAGTGGCCTGGCCAGCTCACCTGCCAGCTCTCTCAGCACCCTAGGATGGATCCCATCTGGTCCCATGGACTTGTGGGGATCTAAGCGGCTGAGCAGATCACCAACTGCCCCATTCTGGAACAGAGGAAAGCTATACTGCTCCCTGGCTCCTTCTGCCAGCTCTGCAGGCCAGCTGACTGGAAGACGTTCTGTCCTTCTAGTAAAAATTGAGGCAAAGAAGGTGTTAAGTATCTCTGCCTTTTCCTCATCCTTTGACACATTTCCCTCCATGTCCACCAAGGAGTGGAGGTTGTCCTTGCCCTTCCTCTTGCTGTTAATGTATTTATAGAAGGACTTTTTGTTGTCCTTAACGGCAGAGGCCAGTCTAAGCTCCAAATGTGCTTTTGCCTCCCTAATTTTCTTCCTACATGATTTGGCAACATCCTTAAACTTTTCATGGGTTGCCTCACCTTTCTTCCAAAGGTGATATACCCTCTTTTTTTACCCTAGATGTAGTAAAAGTTCATTGCCCATCCAGGCTGGCCATCTGCCCCGTGTTCACTGGCCCCTAAGCACCCTCCAACCACCACATCGCCTACCAGCCCTTCCCTGTTGGTGAAGAGGAGGTCAAGCAGAGCCTTGCCCCTGGTAGGCTCTCGCAGCACCTGGGATAAGAAACTGTCCTCCATGCACTCTAAGAATCTCCTAGACTGCCTCCTCTCTGCTGTGTTGAGATCCCAGCAGATGTCAGGCAGGTTGAAGTTGCCCATGAGAACAAGGTCAGGCGATCTTGAGACAGCCTTAAGCTGCCTATAGAATGCCTCATCAACATCTTCCTCCTGGTTGGGTGGTCTATAACAGACTCCAACCAGGGTGTCAGCCCTGTTGGCCTTCCCTCTAATTCTTACCCACAGGCACTCAACCTGATGGTCCCTGATCTCCAGCTCAGCATTAACAGCTGCATCTGGAAGCAGTCCTCCATTCACTCCAGGAATCTTCTGGACTGCCTCCTCCCTGCTGAATTAAGTTCCCGGCAGATATCTGGCAGGTTAAAGACACCTACTAGGACAAGATCTGATGATCTTGAGACAGCCTCCAATTGCTTATAGAATGCTTCATCTGCCTCCTCATCCTGCTTGGGTGGTCTATAACAGACTCCAACCAGGATGTCAGATTGATTATGCCTCCCTCTGATTTTCACCCACAGGCTCTCAATCCCTTCATTTTCCACCTCAAGTTCTGTGGCAGAGAGTGACTCTCTAATATATAGAGTCACTGCTCTGCCTCATCCAGTTCCAACCCCCCCTGCCATGGGCAGGGACACCTCATACGGGTTGCTCACAGCCACATCCAGCCTGGCCTTCAAAACCTCCAGGGATGGGGCCTCCACCACCTCCCTGGACAACCTATGCCAGTGTCTCACCATCCTCATGGGGAAGAACTTTTTCCTAACCTCCAATCTGAATCTACCCATTTCTAGTTTTGCTCCATCCCCCCCACTCCCTGACACCCTAAAAAGTCCCTCCCCAGCTTTCTTGTAGCCCCCTTCAGATACTGGAAGGCCACAAGACGGTATTCTCGGAGCCTTCACTTCTCCAGACTGAACAGCCCCAACTCCTTTAGTCTGTCCTCATAGCAGAGGAGCTCCAGCCCTCTGCTCATCCTCGTGGCCTCTGGACACCTTCCAGCACCTCCTGTAAGAGGGGCTCCAAATCTGGACACAGAGCTCCAGGTGGGATCTCACCAGAGTGGATTAGAGGGGGAGAATCACCTCCCTCGACCTGCTGGCTGTGCTTCTCTTGATGCAGCCCAGGATGTGATTTGCTCTCTGGGCTGCAAGTGCTCACTGCTGGCTCCTTTTGAGCTTCTCAACCAGCAGCACCCCCAAGTTCTTTTCTCCAGGGCTGCTCTCAAGCCAGTCCCTGCCCAGCCAGTATCGGTGCTTGGGATTGCCTCGACCCAGCTGCAGGACCTTGCATTTGGTCTTGTTGAAATCCTTTCAAGCATGTGCTTATTTCCTTTGGTGAAATAGAAAGAGGTGTGTGTTTTCTGGCACTCTGTGTTGCTGACTTCTGCAGCATGTAGGCACTCAAGACTGATTCAATGGATGAGGCCAGCAGATTGAAAGAGGTGATTCTGCCACTCTGCTCTGATGAGATCTCACCTGGAGTGCTGTGTACAGCTTTGGGAGCCCGAACACAAGAGAGACTTGGACCTTCTGGAGTGGATCCAGAGGAGGGCCACAAAGATGATCAGAAGGCTGGAATGCCTCTCCTAAAAAGACAGGCTGACAGAATTGGGGCTGTTCACCTTGGGGAAGAGAAGGCTCTGGGGAGAACTTGTGGCTACATTGCAATATCTGAAGGGGACATACAGGGAGGCTGGGCAAGGACTCTGTAGAAGGGCTTGTAGATAAGATGAGGGGCTATGTGTAGGGGTATTTGCTTTAGCAAATCAAGATTATCAGTTGATATAACGGCTTGCTTTGTATAACCTTTAGTTGACCTCTGGCTCAGTGAGCATAGCAGGATATGCAACTGGGATCTTGCAAGACGAATAACGTCTGACCAAACACATTTGACCGCAAGAATGAGGAATGTGCGAACAGAATAAGGAACAAGGTCCTTAAAAGACGGAACTCTTAAAGGTCAACCAATGAACTGCTTAAAAACAAGTTAAGAGCCTATTAACAAAGGACAAGTAGCTTATAGCAACCCTGTAAGATTATATAAAGTGTGATTGTACAATAATAAAGATGAATTAGACCGCTAGCTCTATGAGTATTTGAGTCTGATTCCACTCACCAAAGAATGAACCACGGCATTTGGTGACCCTGACGTGATCAGGGGTATGGACCTTTGTTCGTGACGGTGAGGATCCTGTCGCAGGAATACAGCGAGGATACAGCTGTGCGCCAGAAGAAAGGCGGAAATCGTGCACGGACGGACCGGTGAGTCTGGGCGACAGGATGGGAGGCGCTGCATCAGCGATCGAGAAGGCGGTGGTAAATAGTATGATGAACTTAGCAGAGAAAAATGATGTGAATTTACCACGACCTGCCCTCATAGAGTTATTAGCGTGGGCCCGCAGAAGGGGACTCATACAAACCACGCAAGATGTGTATTCTAGAACAACGTGGGAAGAAATAGGAAAAGAACTGTGGGAGGCAGTACAATCTGGAACGAAAGGAGCTAAAGCCATGGCTCAGACATATCGCATCGTAAGACAGTTAATTGAGCAAGTTCATGGGGAGGCTGAGGTGGCAGTGGCTGTGAAAGCAGCTGTACAAAATTCTCAAGCAGCTGTACAGAACTTTCAAAATGCTACCTGTCAGAAGGAGGCTGTGCCAGCCTCCGGGGATGTGGCTATGGCATGCTCCACCGTCAACTCGGACAATCCACCAGTTTATCAGTCAGAAGGGATTGCTTGTCCCGTAATGACTACTGCAGAAAAATTGGCGTGGGGAGATGACGATGATTTACCACCGTGGCAGCCCGAAAATGAAGCGGGTCCTTCTGGGATCAACGCTAAATCCACCCCCGACGCCACTACTACTGCATCACATCCTGTGCAAGCAGGACCTCAGTATCCTCCATTGCCAGATAGTGAGGATGAAATGCAAATAGATGACTCTTTACAATCATCAAGTGCAAGTCCTGCTGGTCTAGGTAGACCGTATCGTGCTTTGAGACAGGAGTTGCGATTTCAGCAAGCAAAGATGTCTGAGCTATTATCTCAAATGGAAAGGTTGGACAAAGGATCAAAACGTGTCGACATTAAAAAGGCATACAAAGAAGCACATGAGGCGATTGTAAAGGGACTGAAAGCTGTTGAAGAAAAAGTTGAACAAGATGCAAAACTACAAGAGCAATACCGTACAACTTCAGCCTCTAACTCTGAGCATATACCTAGAGATCCTAACTTTGATCCTGTAAAGCGATATAGAGGCTTAGTACAAAATTGTATCATGCAAGGAGATTTTTCCTTTGAACCCATTGCCGCCCCTGTGGTGATGAATCAGGGACATCCTACTTGGGAATCCTTGGACTGGCGACTTGTTCAATCTCTTCAGAAGGCTGTCCCTGTTGTGGCTCGTGGACTTGTCGAGCACGAGTTCGGCTATACTGTGGGTATTGTAAAACCACGAAAGAGATTTCTAGAGCACGGCTGAGAACATGGTGTTGTCCGACCTGTGAGCATACTGTTTTGTTCTTACAACACCATCCATTTTCAATTGCTACTGGCATAGTTAGTCCGCATCCGGCAGATGTGGAACAGTGGGTAGAAAAGCTTGAATCTGTGGAACAATTTATATTAGCCGAAAAGGTTTTGTTATTGCAGTTTTGGGTGGAGGTAATTTGTTGCTGTGAAGAATCTCATATTATTAGTTTACATTGTAGAGGAGTGTGACTGAAAAACATGTGGGGTTGTTTTTTTTTTTTGTTTTTTTTTTGTCTGAAAGTTATGCTTCGTTTATTAAGCTTAAACAACCAGCTAATCTTTGGGTGTCATGGGCACGGGAAAACAATATGTCAGAGTTTTGTTTGTCTTTACAATCGGTATCGGAACCTTTTAGGACTTGTTTAATTGGTGTTCCGGGATATACTGCTGCACATTTTAAAGAATTTATAAGCAACAACACAATTATTAGTAGTTGTGATAACCTTCCGGAAGCGAATTGCTCCCAACTGCTTCTTGCTTCTTTAAACAGAAGTAGTATATATGACCCAGAAGAATTACACTTGTTAGGATCCCTCCCTATTATGAACCAGTCTGGAGGTTGTAACAGTACATGTTTGTATTTTGGCAATAGAACCGATAGAAGTCTCATGGCTTTTTCCTTGAACGTTCTTAGGACAGAAAGTCTTGGTGCAGGGGGGTTACAAGGATTGACAGCGCAACTTGCTCAGCGGTTACAGGGAGTGGATGTGTCACCCTTGAATTTACATATATATAATTATAGTGATCATCGTGGCGCTGGAGGGATTTTAGGACTTGGGGCCAAGGATCCGGAAGTTATCACCAGTGATGGACGACCCAAAATTTTACCGAAGGGAGTGTTTTTGATTTGTGGGGATAGGGCTTGGCAAGGAATACCCAGGAGACCAGTGGGAGGCCCATGTTATTTAGGGTACCTCTCAATGATGTGCCCAACAATCAAACAACTAATAGCTGCTGTACACCAATGACAGAAACGATCTGTACATAACCTGCCTGCAAACTGTGATGATAATGTACAATTATGGTCTACAGCTTCTAACAACGCTGCCTCTTTGCTTTTTCCTCAATTGGCAGCTAAACAAGCCTTAAGAGCTCTTAGTCAACTTGCGTGTTGGTCATTAAAACAAAGCAATGTTACCACTGATGTGTTGCAAGAAATGCTAGTAGACCAGGGTAGTATGAGGCATGCAATTTTACAGAATAGAGCTGCCATAGATTTTTTATTATTGGCACAGGGTCATGGTTGTGAAGATATAGAAGGAATGTGTTGCTTTAATTTATCGGATCACAGCCTTTCCATTCACAAACAGTTAACATGGTTACAGGAACACACCAAGAAAGTGCAAGTGGTAGAAAACGTTTTTGACAGATGGCTAAAAGGAGTTCTGGGCTCCTGGGCAGGATGGCTTGGACCTTTAGTGAAAGAAGGTTTACGATTTTTGTTAATCTTGTTTGTAGTGCTTTTGATTGCTAAATGTTTGTATAATTGTGTTATGAAACAGGTTAGTGTTATTGTTAAAAAGAAAGGGGGAAATGTAGGGGTATTTGCTTTAGCAAATCAAGATTATCAGTTGATATAACGGCTTGCTTTGTATAACCTTTAGTTGACCTCTGGCTCAGTGAGCATAGCAGGATATGCAACTGGGATCTTGCAAGACGAATAACGCCTGACCAAGCACATTTGACCGCAAGAATGAGGAATGTGCGAACAGAATAAGGAACAAGGTCCTTAAAAGACGGAACTCTTAAAGGTCAACCAATGAACTGCTTAAAAACAAGTTAAGAGCCTATTAACAAAGGACAAGTAGCTTATAGCAACCCTGTAAGATTATATAAAGTGTGATTGTACAATAATAAAGATGAATTAGACCGCTAGCTCTATGAGTGTTTGAGTCTGATACCACTCACCAAAGAATGAACCACGGCAGCTATGGTTTTAAACTGGAGCAGGGTAGAGTTAAATTGGACCTTAAGGAAAAAGTTCTTTACAATGAGAGAGGTAAAATACTGGAAGAGGTTGCCAGGGATGCAGTTGAGGCCCTGTCCCTGGAAACATTCAAGATCAGACTTGATGCAGCCCTGGGCAGCCTCATCTAGTTGGAGGTGTCCCTGCTCACTGCAGGGGGGTTGGACAAGATGACTTTTGAGAGTCCCTTCCAACTCAATGCAATCTGTGAATCACATAGCAATGGTTTGTTTAAGGATAAAACTTGGTGTTTCTCTTAATCCAAGCTGATGTACAGGGTCAGAAACCTTTTAAAGTCAGAGTGGGTAGCTGGAGAGGAAACCTTTTATTTGCAGATCTGCAAAAGAGAAGTTGCCATCTGTGCAAGTGGTAAGCTTTTTTGTTTGGTTGTTACTGTGCTGGTGCTTTGATTGACTTCAGCTTCTACTTCTTGAAACTACTTACACAGGACCAGAAAGTAGTGGTCTGCAAGTGTGACAGTTTTAGGCTATGCCTTTAAGAAAGGGACAGTTACTGGAACACTCTGGCTGAATGTTTTGGTGTAAGAATGAAAACAAAGATAATTCTAAATGAATTTAATTGGTAGATTGGCAGAATGCAACTTTCAATTTAGCTTTAGTTCAGTTTGAATCTCAGTCAGTCCAGTCTGTTGTTTTCAGTCTCTCTGAGCAGCTGTGTTCTGTCTGTGCTGGCGGGTGCTGACCTTTCAACTGACCAGATAAGAAACTAATTCTTGCTTACACTTTTAACTAACAGAATTTCCTCCTTATTAATTTCCTCTCTCTCTCTCACCCTTTTTGGGAAAAAAAAAGGAGGAAGGGGGAGAAAGGGGTTTTTGGGGGGACCTGTGTCAGGACATTGCTGATCGAGTCAAGAGAATTCCAGTGAAGGTGAGACACATCGATGCTCACATTCCTAAGAGCAAAGCTACTGAGGAACAGCAACACAACCATCAGGCAGATCTGGCTGCAAGAGTTTCTCAAGTAGACATGGACTCTAATCTTGATCTCGACTGGAAACACCGAGGTGAGATATTCTTAGCTCGGTGGGCTCATGATTCGTCAGGACATCAAGGCAGAGATGCAACATACCAATGGGCTCGTGACAGATCCATAGACATTTCCATGGATGCCATCACACAAGTCATCCATGACTGTGACATTTGTGCTGCTATTAAGCAGGCAAAGCGACTTAAGCCCTTGTGGTATGGTGACAGATGGTCCAAGTACAAGTATGGTGAAGCTTGGCAGATTGACTACATCACTCTGCCACGTTCTCGTTCTGGTAAGCAATACGTGCTTACTATGGTAGAGGCAGACACTGGATGGTTGGAAACTTATCCAGTTCCACATGCAACTGCACGCAACACCATTCTCGGTCTGGAGAGACAGATCCTGTGGAGACACGGAACTCCAGAGAGGATTGAGTCAGACAATGGAACTCATTTCAAGAACAACCTTGTAAAGAGCTGGGCCAAAGAGCAGGCATGGAGTGGATATTCCACATCCCCCCCTATGCACCAGCTGCAGGGAAGATTGAGCGCTACAGTGGTGCACATCTATGCAAGTGGTAAGCTTTTTTGTTTTGTTGTTACTGTACTGGTGCTTTTATTGACTATAGCTTCTACTCCTTGCAATTACTTACACAGCACCAGAAAGTAGTGGTCTGCAAGCTTGTAGAGGTTTGTTTCTTCCTTACTGGAGTAGGACACAGTGCAGGATGTTACTCAAGTTTTAAACCCTAAAGATTGGTAGTGCTGATTTCCAAGTAAACAGCAGCACAGTGATGTGAAGAGCAGTTGCCATCTGTGCAAGGGGTAAGCACAGTCTGGAGTGCTGTCTGGTGCCAAGTATTTAGACAAGATATTGGGAAGAAATTCTTTACAGTGAGGGTGCTGAGACACTGGCACAGTTTGTCCAGGGTGGTCATGAGTGCCTGCTCCTTGGGGTATTCAAGGCCAGGTTGGACAAGGCCTTGAGCAACCTGGTCTAGTGGAAGGTGTCCCCGCCCATGGCAGAGGGTTTGTAACTACGTGATCTTTAAGGTCCCTTTCAACAGAAACCCTTCTGAGAATCGATGAGTCAAACACAGCTCAGATACGAAAGCAGAGACTCTCACTAGCTTGTCAGTGTTGTGCAAGAGGTGCAACAGGGCCTGGCTGGCCTCAAGGCCATGTTCCAAATGGTGTTTCATTACCTTCAAAGCATAAGGGAGGGAGGTATAGATGAGGGTTGCCTAGGACAGTCCATTGCCACTGATCATAGAATCAGTAAGGTTGGAAAACACCTCAGAGATCACCAAGACCAACCTCTCACTGAAGACCTCATGACTACTAAACCATGGCACAGTGCTACATTCAATCCCCTCTCATCATCAAAAGCAGGGCTGTGGAACACCAGCATTTCAAAATGACTTCATGAACTGTGTGTGAGATGAGCACTACAGCCCACTCCTAGAAATATCACCAGATTTGGGGGCAGCCATTAGCACCCCTGAGGAAAGGAAACAGAATGATTTGATTAGCCTGTGTAAAGTGCAGCATCAGCTTGCTGACAAGTAGTGTTCATTTCCCTTCCCTTCTGTACAACTCTGCATTCTGTGGAAAAATAAAGAGGGAGCTGGGATTGCTTAGCCTGGAGAGGAGGAGACTCAGGGGTGCTCTCTACAACTCCCTGAAGGGAGGTTGTAGACAGGCAGAGGTTGGTCTCTTCTCCCAGGCAGCCAGCACCAGAACAAGAGGACACAGTCTCAGGCAGCACCAGGGGAAGTTGAGGCTGGAGATTAGGAAGAAGTTCTATACAGAGAGAGAGATTGCCCATTGGAATGGGCTGCCTGGGGAGGTGGTGGAGTCACCATCGCTGGAGGTGTTCAGGAGGAGACTTGATGGGGTGCTTGGTGCCATGGTGTAGTTGTTAAGGTGCTGTTGGATAATAGGTTGGATGCGATGATCTTGAAGGTCTCTTCCAACCTGGTCTGGTCTATTCTATTGTATTCTATTGTATTCTATTCTATTCTATTCTATTGAAAAATAAAGAGTTCTTGTGCTTTGAAATTAAAGCAAACAAACAAACAAAACCAAACCAGGGAAAACCCAGAGAGATGAAGTCTGGTGAATGGCTTCCATGCACCATTGATGCCTTTAGTTTCACACCTAGTGTTTTCCCATGATTAGACATTAACCTTCCTGGTATTTTTGCTTGGTCTATTTTGTTCACCAGAATCAGTGCCCTGAGATCTAGTGCTGCCTTGGGGACCCTACCAGCATCCCAAGGGAATTAGTGTATCTTGGTGAGTGGAAAAGTTTCTTGAATATCCTGGTTTAGCACTGGTGCTGCCTGTTGCTGGATGCATTCTGTGGCTTCTGGCCTCAGCAGGGTGAGGTGGCTCTTCCACTTACTTAGCTCAGCTCTCCAGGCATCACTTGGTGGAAGATGGCCAGCATTTGAGGCATGGTCTTGTGCAAATCCATATGCAAAGTGTTTGAGCTCATCAGCTTCAGTTGTGCTTAGCTCCACGAGTTGGGATGTGAGGAACTCCTCATCTGGAGTGGGCAATTTGGAGAAAGAAGCAGACTTCCTGTTTTAAAGTATCCCATTCCTTTTCTTTCCAAGACCTGGGAGCATGTCTCTCTTTCTTAAGAAAGACAGTGTCTCAGGACAGCTGATTTCCCTCAAATGCTAGTTGCTTGCTCCCACTTACCTGTGAGAGGGATCAGCAGGCTGGGTAGGAGAGCAGTAAGCCTGTGCTGCACTGCTGTGGCCATGAGCAGGCTGGTTTCTAGCATGCTCCCTGCTGCTGATTCCAGCAGGAATGTCCATTGTCTGTGTGCAGCTCATGCTCTCCTTTCACCCACCCCCTTGCACCCAGCCCTAGGCACTAATAATCACCTGGCCTGGTCCTGCATCTCTAGAAGCTCTGAGCTCTGGCACAGCCTTCATCCCATTTGCTGGAGAGGAGGATGGCAAGAATACCAAAAGGGAGTAGTTTTCCTCTGCTCTGGAGATGTTAGGTCTCCCTTACCAGCTCAGGCTGCTCACAGCTGCCAGCTCTTCCTTGGTAGGCTGCATGTGCTTTGTAACTCCTATGTGGCCATGAACATTGGCTATGCCTGTGCCTGCAGCTGCAGAATAGACACTTCTGGCTATCTATTCTGCATGGTACATATTCCAGCAGTGTGTGAACTCTTAGTACCTTGACAGGAGAGCAGCTCTTGTGCACATACAACTGTTGTGGGGAGAGGGATTCTGCCTTCCAGAAAGCTGACACTAGGGTTTCCATTCAAATGGGAGCAGTACACCAGGTGGTGTTGCCACTGCCTGGATTCAGCTCCAGGATTGATGGGAAAGGAGCAGACATCTGCAGTACTTACCTGAACCTAGGCTTTGAAATGTTTTCCCCTTTATGGTTCTGCTCTTTACCCTGACCCCATTGTGGTCAGGAAGAGGGAAGGAAAGCCCAAGGAAAACACACTGCAGGCTGCTCAGTTTCCCACTTGGAAGGGTGTTGAGATGATGCAATTTTCAGTGCAACAGGAACTTCACTGAGAAAATGACTGCAGGGTTTGTGCTGATCTTGAATGGTATTGGGAAATACTGGGTGTGACTTTGATCCACTTCCTGAGAAGCAAGAGGTTCTTGCTAAATCAACCTAAAGTTCCAGCCTAAACCAACTGTCTCATTGCTCTCCTCTCCAGGTGAGCAGTGGTAGGGTCCCTATGTTCCAGGTCATGTGACTGCATGACACACGTCTGTCTGTCTATATATGAGATGCTTGGTGACTCTGCTCAGACTGCCCTGAGCCTCCCTCTACTTAACTGTCATCAGTTCAGAGAGGTTATCTGCCACGATGATGACTGGAGGCTTATCTGAGACCAAGCCTGCTACTCCAGAAGTCCAGCACATTGCTGACCAGGTGAGTTGTGGCCTGTAGAAAGATGAAGTCTGTGTGCAAAGGGCTGAGTCCTGTAGCTTGTGTCCCACTGTACCCAGCATGGGTGAGGCCATGCCTTTAGTAACAGGTTCTGTTTTGGGACCCTTGCTGCAGGAAAAACATTGAGTTGCTGGGAAAGGTCCAGAGGAGGGCAATGAAGCTGGTGAAGGGAGCAGGTGCAGAGGAGGGCAATGAAGCTGGTGAAGGGAGCAGGTGCAGAGGAGGGCAATGAAGCTGGTGAAGGGAGCAGGTGCAGAGGAGGGCAATGAAGCTGGTGAAGGGAGCAGGTGCAGAGGAGGGCAATGAAGCTGGTGAAGGGAGCAGGTGCAGAGGAGGGCAATGAAGCTGGTGAAGGGAGCAGGTGCAGAGGAGGGCAATGGAGCTGGTGAAGGGAGCAGGTGCAGAGAAGGGCAATGAAGCTGGTGAAGGGAGCAGGTGCAGAGGAGGGCAATGGAGCTGGTGAAGGGAGCAGGTGCAGAGGAGGGCAATGAAGCTGGTGAAGGGAGCAGGAGCAGAGGAGGGCAATGGAGCTGGTGAAGGGAGCAGGTGCAGAGGAGGGCAATGGAGCTGGTGAAGGGAGCAGGTGCAGAGGAGGGCAATGGAGCTGGTGAAGGGAGCAGGTGCAGAGGAGGGCAATGAAGCTGGTGAAGGGAGCAGGTGCAGAGGAGGGCAATGGAGCTGGTGAAGGGAGCAGGTGCAGAGGAGGGCAATGAAGCTGGTGAAGGGAGCAGGTGCAGAGGAGGGCAATGAAGCTGGTGAAGGGAGCAGGTGCAGAGGAGGGCAATGAAGCTGGTGAAGGGAGCAGGTGCAGAGGAGGGCAATGAAGCTGGTGAAGGGTCTGGAGAACAGGTCTTGTGAGGAGCAGCTGAGGGAATTGAGGGTTTTTAGTCTGGAGAAAGGAAGCTGAGGGTCAGAGACCTTGCTTTCTGCAACTGCCTGGAAGGAGATTGTAGTGAGGTGGATTTTTGTCTCTTCTCCCTAGTAACAAGTGATAGGATAAAGGGAAATGGCCTCTGGTTGCACCAGGGGAGGTTTAGATTGAGTATTGGAAGCAACTCTTTCACTGTAGAGAAGAGCCTGTCCAGGGAGGTGGCTGAATCCCCATCTCTGGAGGTGTTTCAAAGGTGCAGAGATGTGGTGCTGAGGCACATGGTTTAGCACCAGGCTGTAGAGCTGGATTGGACTTTTCCAGCCCCAATGAGCCTATGATTTTCTAAAGGCTGGGAGAGCAGCCTGGTTTGGAGCAGAAGCTAGCATTAAGAATGGGAATCTCCTTGTCTGTCAGCCAGTATTTTCCCAGCACTCTGCAGAGGCAGTGTAGTGGCAAGCCTGAGGCAAACCACCTCTCTGTCTCATTATTGTCCACAGCCCGGGCTAGCTCTGGCTTCAGTTAATATTCACTTGTAGGTCAGAGGCCAGCTGTGCTATGCTAGCACTGAGGTCACTTGTTTGAGATTCCAGGTGGTGTGTTTGAAGGGGAAGATAACCTAGTAGCATTAATTCCTCACTGAAGGCTGTGGAGAGAACAAGCTGTGGGAGTATGCACTGGAAAGTAGAGATACAGGACCAGGCTATGAATAAACAGCATTTCCTCTGCTGGGATCAAGCATTTTCCAGAGGCACAGCTGTGATGCAGAGGCTGCTGGGGAGCCAGTTGGACAAGGTGAGCTTGACAGGAGGAAGGCAGGATGAGTCCAGTCACCACAGGGTTGGGTACAGGCAGCCAGCCTGTTCCTGGAAGCAGCTGTGTAAACAACACCTCTGCAGTGTGAGTGTGAAGTGCCTTCCTCCTGAGGAGCAGGGGGGAACAGCATGGCATGGGAAAGCTCCTTTCATGTCTCACATCTCACATTGCCACCCACCCCACCTCCCAGCTGGGAAAGACAGGTCTTCCCCTTGAGGCAGCTGCCCAAGGTGTAACTTAAGCCTTCCTTGAGGGAACAGAAATAGGAGGTAGTGGAGCTGAACATGTTGGCCCACACTGTTGCTCACTCTTGTGTCTGCTGAGCTCCCAGCTCCCTCTTTTACTGTGCCACAGAGGACAGTGTTTGAACCAGGGCCATTCCTCACCTCCTTCAAGCTTGCAGGCTGAGACCAGGTGATGATGAAACCAGACTAAGGTGATCTGCACTGTGTGTGCAGGGGGTGAGGGCCACAGGAAAATACCTGCAAAACAGGCTGAGGCCAGAGTCCAGATCTCTCAGCAGATTCTGCTGACTCTCCACTGGTTCCCCATGTGGGGGGTGTAGTGTTTAATGCTGAGTTTACTTACATGCAGATGTTTGCTGGTGCCTGAGACCTCTGATGTGTCAGAGCGACACAAGTCACTCCTAGCAAGATGTGGCCAGTGCAGTGCAGTCCAGTCACAATACCAGTGTGAGCTCCCTATCATGTGCTCACTGCCATGCTGCTGGGTAATCCTCAGCCAGGGAGGAGGCTGAGGAGGAAGTGGGTTGAAGTTGGCTCAGCCTGCTGCTCTCTAAAACATTCTTTAGCACATTGTTTGGTTTTGATATTCTGGGTTGGGCAGAGCCCTGTGTCCAGCCCCCCATGCTGACTCAGGGAGGTGTTCTCATTCTAACCACCCTGACAGCTGGTTACCTCAAAGAAACTCCCTCTGCTCCACTCTGTGTTGAGATAAAGCCTCTTTCTTTGCACAAGCTGTGCCCACTCACACCCTGCATTGTCCCCTGAGTTTGATAGGCACATCAGCCTGGCCCAGCTCCTCCCAGCCTCCTGCCATTCGTAAGGCATTACTGAGCAGCTGTAGCTGGGATTGCCTGAGTTGGGCATGTACACATGGGGGAGGGCTGGGGCATGTGTTGAGGGGTGGTGATAAGAGGTCTTCAGAGGGGAGGTAATTGACTGCAGAGCAGTAAGTTGCTTTGGGAACACCAATGGAATCCCTCAGGAACAGTAGCAACTGAGACAAGTTGAAGGAGCAGCATCTTGCCTATGGAGGGGAGACCCTAAGGAAGGACTTGTGGCACCTTCGTGGTTACAACTCTTACTTCCTCTTCTGTAAGGCAGGAAGAGCAACATCCCCTGCTGGCTGGGGGCTGTGAAGTTTGACCCATGAGTCTGCCAGGGTAGTGCAGCATGCCAGATACTGAGATGTGTTTGCAATGCCAGGCTGTGTTGCAGGTCAGCAGAAGATCCCAACCCTCTGCAGTGTGTGGCAGAGCTGAAGCACAGAGCCTGAAGTGTAGATGCACAGATGTTCTGTTTGCCTCCCTAGGAGGAGCCTGATCCCAGTTCAGCTCCCAGTTCTTCCATTCTCACTAGCTTCAGGACCATGAAAATAAATCCCTCTTTTGGTGGGTTTGTTTTTTGCAAGGTGAAATTTTTACCTTGTGTTGAGTGCAAGAGAGAGAGAGAGAGAGGTCTCCTTGCTCCTTTGACAAAGCTCAGAGTCCCCCACAGCAGCTTTGCTGTAGTTCTCTAAGGGAAATACTCTCATGGAGAAAAGCCTTGCCCTGGGGCAGTCCTGCTCTGTCCCCAGCCAGATGCCACCCTTTCAGGATGCAGCCCTGTGGGATTCTCTGGGCTGCTAGGCAGAAGAGCAGTTGATGTGAGTGAAGTTGTGAGGAGCACCTGCAGACCTTGGGACATGCAAGGTCTACCTGTGCTTGGGATTACACAATGTGTGCCTTAGCTTCGTGAGCTGGGCAGTGCTGCTTCTGCAGGCTCCTTCTTCTGCAGCAGTTGCTTAAGACTGAGGAATGTTTTAGGTTTAATGAGCTGTTAGGTAAGAGCTTAGGAGTGTTCTGGTTTCCTATCTGAGGATTAAGGAGCTATCTGCCTGCCTGATTTTACTGAAGGCCCTGTCAGTCAGTAACAGATGAGAGACTTAACAGTCAGAGGTTAGCAGACATCATAACACTGGAGTGAGCTGGCTTTTGTTTCTGAGAGAGGAATAATAACCACAAGTTGCCACTTAGGTACAAAGGAATAATATGTATGTGTCCAAAGCTGCCATTTCAGAGCACCCTAGGACCCCCCAGACCAGACAGATGGAAGGGGATTGGAAATTGGGAGTTTCCCTGCTAGAATCAGCAGCTCCCAAGCTGAAAGTACAAGCTGTTGGTTCCCTGCTATAGAAAGCCTGCAGAAGCTGCTCAGAAGAATTGCAGAAGTAAGAGATCATGAGGAACCTGAATGTGACAAAGCAGCCTGGCTGCTGAGGATGATCCTAGGGTGCTTCTGGACACATCAGGAAGGAATGCTGGTGGAATGGCAGCCAGCTGTAGGAGGATGTGCTGATGGGTTTGTGTTTGGGGTCCTTACTCTCAGAAAGATATTGAGGTGCCAGAGCAGGTCCAGAGGAGGGCAATGAAGCTGGTGAAGGGAGCAGGTGCAGAGGAGGGCAATGAAGCTGGTGAAGGGAGCAGGTGCAGAGGAGGGCAATGGAGCTGGTGAAGGGAGCAGGTGCAGAGGAGGATAATGGAGCTGGTGAAGGGAGCAGGTGCAGAGGAGGGCAATGAAGCTGGTGAAGGGAGCAGGTCCACAATGAAGCTGGTGAGGGAGCAGGTGCAGAGGAGGGCAATGAAGCTGGTGAAGGGAGCAGGTGCAGAGGAGGATAATGGAGCTGGTGAAGGGAGCAGGTGCAGGGAGGGCAATGAAGCTGGTGAAGGGAGCAGGTCAGAGGAGGGCAATGAGCTGGTGAGGGTAAGGTGCAGAGGAGGGCAATGAAGCTGGTGAAGGGAGCAGATGAGGAGGGCAATGAAGCTGGTGAAGGTGAAGCTGGTGAAGGGAGCAGGTGCAGAGGAGGGCAATGAAGCTGGTGAAGGGAGCAGGTGCAGAGGAGGGCAATGAAGCTGGTGAAGGGTCTGGAGAACAGGTCTTGTGAGGAGTGGCTGAGGGGACTGGAGTTGTTTAGTGTGGAGAAAAGGAGGCTGAAGGGAGACCCACCAACTCTTTTTACCCTTTCTTTTTTGCAGGTGAAGCCACAATTTGAAAGCAGGGTGAACAGGACATTTGGTATCTTCAAAGCCATAGTATATAGGACTCAGGTGGTTGCTGGGCTCAACTACTTCATTAAGGTTTGTATATATTATAGCAGGAGGTACTTGGAGCTAAAGAGCATAGGTGATGTGCAGAGCAGCTTACAGCAAAACAGAGAAGCAAATGCAGTAGGAAACCATCTGATGTGCCTCTTAGAGTTAAGCATTACCTCCAGATGCTTATGAAGTCCCTCATTGGCACTGCTGATGATACAGAACTGGCAGGAGTAGCTGACTCCCATCAGGCTATGCTGCCATTCAGCAAGACCTGGAGAGGTTGGAGAGTTGGGCAGAGGGGAACCTCACCAAGGAAGTTCAGTCCAAGGAAGGGCAGGACCTGTTAGAGTCCTGCACTTGGGGAGGTCGTGATAGCTCCCAGTAGTGTCCTCCCTAGGACCTGTTGAGAGGTTGCTGACTTGCTGGAAAGCAGCTCTGTGGAGAAGGACCTGTGGATGCTGAGGGACACAAGGTCCCCATGAGCCAGCAATGTGCCTTTGTAGGCAAGAAGGCCAATGCTCTTCTGGGATAAATGAAGAAGAGCAGGGTGAGCAGGCCAAGAGAGGTTCTCCTTCCACTCTGCTCTGCCCTAGTGAGGCCACACCTGGAGTTCTGTGTCCACTTCTGGGCTGCCCAGTTCAAGAGAGACAGAGACCTGCTGGAGAGAGTCTAATGAGTTCTGCTCTGGCTGTAGGCAGTTTCTGACATCAGTTACTATGCAGCCTTGGGTTAAAAGCTGCTGAAGTGAAAGTGGAGAAGCACCCAAAATGAAGCTTCTGAGCAAAGATAATCTGCCAAGTATGTAAGAGCATCCTTCTGTTTGAACCTACTGTGATCCTTACTTGCCCACTGCTTTGGCTCCTAGGTCCAAGTGTCTGATGATGACTATGTCCACTTGAGGGTGTTTGAGCCCCTTCGTCACGAGAACCAAGGTCCTTGCCTTCACGCTTTTCAGACTGGCAAAACCAGAGATGATCCTCTGACCTCCTTTGAGAGCTCATGAGGAACTGGTGCCTCACTTGTGTGGGAGCTCTGCCTGTGCCAGTGAGTGCATGGAAATAAAGCCAGTTGGGAAAACTCTTTATTCATCTGCTGCCTGTTGTGTCCAGGTCTGCTGCCTGCCTGAAGCTGGAGTAGGCTCTGAGAAACTAAAGCTGCCTCTGCCACTCAGAGTACCATGGCTGTAAGACAGAGCACGCCCTCTGCAGCTGCTCTTTCCAAAGCACTTGGGCAGCCAAGACAAAACTGGGGCCTCCTGAAGATACTTCAGGCACTACAAGCTGTGTACACAGCAGGTGGTGGCTCCCTGGTCTTGCTCCCAGTGCATTAAATACACACACTCCTTAGAAAGTGTGTGAGATGGATGGATGGATGGATGGATGGATGGATGGATGGATGGATGGATGGATGGATGGAATAATACACAGATGTAGAGGATGGATGGATGGAATGGTTGAATACATAGATGTAGAGAGGTAGGGAGGGGAGATGGATTGATGGTTGAATACATAGATGGATGGAGAAGGTAGGGATGGATGGATGGATGGATGGAAGGATGGATGGATGAATACATAGATGTAGAGAGGGATGTAGCGAGGGAGGGATGGATGGATGGATGGATGGATGAATGGATGGATGGATGATTTCTGGCAGAAGGGAAGAGAGAAGCCAAACCTTGCCCCCTTCTATAAGAGCAGCTTCACTGTAGGAGAGCTGAATTGGGGTCAGGCATGAGCTGCTAGAAGGAGTGAGAGGACAGGCCCCTACTTCAGCTGAGACAGCTGAATCCCAGGGCTCAGCCCCTGGAGCAAGGAGTCACTGTGCTACCTGCTGTGCTTTCCTGGAGCCCAGTGGAGCTCTTTCCTTTGGCTGCTTGGGGTTTTGTTTGAATTGATTTTTTTATAGGTAGCAGCACCCACCTGTAAGTGCAGCAGCCTTCAAATGAGCTTGTAGGTGACAAAGGTAGAGAGCAAGGCCAAGCCACAACAAAAATGCTTCCCTGGTTAGCAGCAGCCTTGGCATTACCTGCCAGCGAGCCAGGGCTCAGCTGCAAGCCATGCAATGGGTGTCACAGAATCAGAGAATCACTTTGGTTGGCAAAGACCTTTAAGATCACTGAGCCCAACTAGTATTGAAATCTACCAAGTTTGGTGCTTCACAGCTAGATCAGCAGCACATCTCTGTGTCTCTGAAACACCTTCAGCTTCTTCCAATACCCAATCTAAACCTCCCCTGGTACATCTTGAGGCCATTCACTCTCCTCCTCTCACTTCTTACTAGGGAGAAGAGACTGCCCCCCACCTCACTCCAACCTCACACTATCACAGTGCATTAGAGGTTGGAAGGGACCTCCAGAGATCATCAGGTCCAACCCCCCAAGCTCCCTTCAGGGAGTGGTAGAGAGCAAGAAGGGCTACCCTCAGCCTCCCTTTCTCCCTCTCCTCCTATCACCACTGACATCTTCTCACAAAGCAGCAGCACCTGGAGGCAATGCTCAGCTTTTGAACCAAGGACACACTTCAGGGTGGTCAGCACCAAAACAAGACCCTGTGTCTCTGAAACCACTGTAACAAAATGAGATGTGCTGTAATAAGCCAGACTTAAGCTCTCCCTTTATGGCCAAGAGGGGCACAAGGACGTTTTGGCCTGATTGGAGCAAAAGCATGTGACACCCCCTAATAACCAGCAGACAGAACAAGCTCCTGCTAAGTAGTGCTGGCTACATTCACACAGCACAGCTCTGCAAAACACCCACCCAGAAACACACTTCTGTGTTCAGCAGGCCCTCTCCTGTCAAAGCTGCTGGGGATTTCCTCAGGCTGTGGCCAAGGACATGCAGAGGTATCACCTCACAGTGGGCTGTTTCCCCTCAGACCAGAGTGCAACTCCCAAATCAATTACACAGGGCAAAAGAAAACTTCCAGGCTTGGGTACAAGAGTTCCCAAGGAGGCACAAACAGGGATGGGCTGCACAAGCATCCCAAAACAACAAGAGCAGAAAGAAAAAGCACACCCTGGCTATAGTGGGAAGGCTCTGCTGGAGATCACCTCTGCTCAAAGCCAGGTCAATAAACAGGTGGCTGTGCACCACAGGCAGGCAGAGGTTTGGTGCTTTTCATCGATGGAGCCACCACAACCTCTCTGGGCCAGCTGGTCTCCCATTTGACCACCTGGCAATGGTTACAAGGGGCAGAAAGGTGCTGCTGTGGTTCCTCTGTTTACATGGAATGTATTTCATTGTGTAGCTATTGCCTCACAGAATCACCAAGGGTGCAAGAGGCCTCAAAGCTCATCAAGTCCCACCTGTCAGCACGGACCTCATGACTAAACCATGGCACCATGCCCTTTCACTGTACTGAGCACCACTGAGAAGAGCCTGGATCTTCACTGCCTAGCCCTTCCCCTTCTCTCCTAAGGCTGAACAAGCTCAGCTTTCTCAACCTCTCCTTTGAAAAGAAGTTGGCTCTACCAATCACTTAACTCTCTTGGTGGGCCTTTGCTGGACTCTGGGACAGCTTTGCCTCTGACAGGGGGCACAGCACTCCAGATGCAGCCTCACCAAGTGCTGAGCAGTGGATGTGTGGGCAAGACTGGGCTCTCCATCTGCTGGCAATGCTCTTGGACACTGCTGGGCACCTTTGCCACAGGACATCCAACAAGACAGCTCCCTCCCAGGTCTTTTTCTGCAGAGCTGCATTCCAGGCCCCAGCCTGTGTGGGTTATTCCTTCCCAGGTGCAGGACTGTGTAGCTCCCTTTGCTGACAGTTGTGGAACACTCCTCTGCTCATTTCTCCAGCCTGCTGGCAACCCTCTGAACACAGCTACCCAGCATACAGCTGCTCCTCTTGGGTCTGTGGCATCTCTAACCCAGCTTGGTCTGCTTGGTCTGCACAGGTGACCACAAAGATCAACGGCCTCCTGGCCTGTATCAGGAGTAGTGGGAGCAGCAGAAGCAGGGAAGTGATTGTGCCTTTGCACTCAGCATGGGTGAGGCCACACCGTGAGTGCTGCGTTCAGTTTTGGGGCACTCACTACAAGAAAGAGTGCTGGAAAAGAGAAAAGAATGAAAAGGAGCTGGAGTGAGTCCACAGAAGGGCAGTGGAAGTGGTGAAGGGTCTGGAGGGAACTCTGGAGGTTGGAGTGGGGTGGGGATCAGCCTCTTGACCCTGGTAACAAGTGGCAGTGGCCTCAAGCTGCACCAGGGGGTTTAGGCTGGATATTAGACTTCACTTCTTCACTGGAAGGGTCTCTCAACCGCTGGCACACGCTCCCCAGACAGGGAGTTGAATCCCCAGCCCTGGAGGTGTTTCAAAGATGCAGAGATGTGCTGGTAAGGCTCATGGTTTAGCATCAGACTTGGCAGAGTTCGGTAACGGTTGGCTCGATGCTCTTCAAGATCTTTCCCAACCCAAACGATTCTATCATTCTGTGACCTGAGCTCCTTGCTGAAGCTCGAGAGAAAGCACGTTTCAGAGCTGGGATGTACAGGGGGGTGGCTGTACCTCCTCCCTGGTGGGGATCACAGCAGCTGCATGGCCAGGACGGGAGCTGGAAGCACCCCGGCTCTCCCTGGGGACTCAACGCTGCCTCTCTGCATCTCTCCAAAATCACTTTGTCAAATGGTGAACCCGCTCTGCCCGCACTCCAGAAAACTCCGCAGGGCCAAGCAGGCACAGGGAGGGCTCCAGAAAGGCACTGACTGCTCAGTGCTTTTCCACAGTGTGTCAGTCTTGGTGCTTTTAAACCGGCCTGGAGTGAGGGGGGGAGAGGAGGATGGTGTAAAGTCGCCTCCGCCTTCAAGCAGTGTACAGCCGTGGCCGAATACCCTGGGTCCCCACCACCCCCTCCCGGCGGGGGACAGAGCTCAAGCAGAGCAACCGCGGCTACACTCCCCAGGGCCGGCAGGCCCGGGCCGAGATCCAGCAGCCCCTCAGCGGGACCGGCGTCTCGCCCCCGCTGCGGCCAGCGCTCCCCTGCCGGCCCTTCCAGGCCCCGCGGCTTCCTCCCGGGGCTGCCTTCCTCCCGTGCTCAGCCCACGGCGCAGCGCGGGGCGCTCACTTCGTGCGCGATGCGCTGTGTCTCGTCGGTGGCGGCCCGAGCCGCCGAGGCATCGCCGCTCAACATGCCGCAGCCGCTGCCTTCCGCCCGGGTCCCAGCGCTGAGTCGGCGGGGCGGTGCCGCGGGCGGGGCGGTGCCGCGGGCGGGGCGGTGCCGCGGGCGGGCGGTGCCGCGGGCGGGGCGGTGCCGCGGGCGGGGCGGTGCCGCGGGCGGGGCGGTGCCGCGGGCGGGGCGGTGCCGCGGGCGGGGCGGTGCCGCGGGCGGGGCGGTGCCGCGGGCGGGGCGGTGCCGCGGGCGGGGCGGTGCCGCGGGCGGGGCGGTGCCGCGGGCGGGGCGGTGCCGCGGGCGGGGCGGTGCCGCGGGCGGGGCGGTGCCGCGGGCCGGGCCTGGGGCTGGGCCCAGCGCCGGGGAATCACTCAGCCGCGGTTTGGTAGCGGCTGCAACCAGCATGTGAAGGACATCAGGCTCAACCCCCGCCTGCCAGAGCAGGCTCAGCCAGAGTAAACCACACAGGAAGGCTCTCAAACGCCTTTGGATGCCTACGGAGACTCCACAACCTCTCTGGCCAGCCTGCTCCAGTGCTCTGCCACCCACAAAGGCAAGTTTTTTCCTTCTGCCACTCCTGCGTTCCACTTTGTGGCCCGGGCCCCTTGTCCTGTCCCTGGACATCGCTGAGAAGAGTCTGTCCCCATCCTTCTGATACTCACCCCTCAGAAACTGAAAAGCACTACTAAGATTCTCCCCCGAGTCTTCTCCAGCCTGAAGAGCCTCACATCTCTCAGCCTCTCCTCCCTCGAGAGATGCTCCAAGCCCTCTCCTCTTAGTGGCTCTCTGCTGGACTCTCCCCAGCAGTTCCCTGTCTCAAACGGGGGAGACCAGAACTGGGCACAGCATTTCTGAGGAGGCCTCAGCAGGGCAGAAGAAAGGGAGAGAAGCTCCTTTGGCCAGCTGGCCACCAGGATGCCATTGGCCCTCTTGGCCACCAGGGCATGTTGCTGGCTTACGGTCAGCCTCTTGTCTGCCAGTAGCCCCAGGTCCTTTTCACACCTAGGCTGCAGGTTCAGATCTGCATTTGGTACTTTTAAATTGTGAGGCAGGGGGTGGGAGCACCCAGCCCCCAACAGTGATGGTTCTAGGCCAGAGGTGATGAGCAGGAATTTCTGTTAAAAATCATATCGAGTTTAACAGAGTAACAGAGCTGATCAGGAACTCCTCATTGTTAGCTGGAATGTAGGAGGTGGGGAAGGATTAGAGAGACAGGATTTGCATAGATAAGAAACACCAGGATTTCTGTAAGATACATCTGTTATTCTTCGACAGATAGCTTTGTAGAGATAGGGCTTTTTCTGTGAAATTTCAACACACCTCTGTCATTTCAGACAGTTAACTTTTTGTATGTAAGCGTGCATGAAACCCTCTGAGGGTACCCAGGGCTGTTGACGTTATTCTACCTGTGTCCAGCGCTGAAAACAGACGGCTAATACAAGAAACTTACCGAGCCTCTTGTCTTTCTCTAAGTCAATTTTGGTGAGCCAGACAGGAGACCTCTGTCCAGCTGTGGAACCTTTTGAGGAATGGGACCTCTCAGGGCGCCCCCAAGATATTCTCAAGGAGCGCTCCCCTACTCATGAAATCACTGTGGGGACAGACAAGGCTGCCGGCAAAGAGAATGTTTGCTTCTACAAAAGGGTTAACGCCATAAGCCTTGAGGGGATGCCCTGCACGGGCGAGAGCCATTGATTGCACCCTTAGGTAAAAGAGCTCTTGGGTTGGGACCAGGGGGGTTTCAAAGGGTACTATAAGCATTGTTTATATTTCATAGTATCATAGTATCATAGTATCATTCAGGGTTGGAAGGGACCACAAGGATCATCTAGTTCCAACCCCCCTGCCATGGGCAGGGACACCCCACACTACATCAGCCTGGCCACAGCCTCAGCCAGCCTGGCCTTAAACACCTCCAGGGACAGGGCCTCAACCACCACCCTGGACAACCCATTCCAGGGCTTCACCACTCTCATGGGGAAGAACTTCCTCCTCACCTCCAGCCTCAATCTCCCCACCTCCAGCTTCACTCCATTCCCCCTAGTCCTATCACTCCCTGAGATCCTGAGCAGTCCCTCCCCAGCCTTCCTGTACCCCCATCAGATACTGGAAGGCCACAATGAGGTCACCTGGGAGCCTTCTCTTCTGCAGACTGAACAGTCCCAACTCCTTCAGTCTGTCCTCACAGGAGAGGTGCTCCAGCCCTCTGCTCATCCTCCTGGCCCTTCTCTGGACACCTTCCAGCCCCTCCAGATCCCTCTTAGAATAGGGGCTCCAGAACTGGAGGCAGTACTCCAGGTGGGGTCTCAGCAGGGCTGAGCAGAGGGGGAGAATCACCTCCCTTGACCTGCTGGCCACACTTCTCCTGATGCAGCCCAGGATCTGATTGGCTTTCTGGGCTGCAAGTGCACACTCAGAGCTCATGTTGAGCTTCTCCTCCCCCAGCACCCCCAAGGCTCTCTCCTCAGGGCTGCTTTCCAACCAGTCACTGCCCAGCCTGCATTTGTGCCTGGGGTTGCCTCCACCCAGCTGCAGGACCCTGCCCTTGGTCTTGTTGAAGCTCCTGAGGTTGGCTTGTGCCCACCTCTCCAGCCTGTCCAGGTCCCTCTGGATGGCCTCCCTTCCCTCCAGCGTGTCTGCTGCACCACACAGCTTGGTGTCATCAGCAAACTTGCTGAGGTGAACTCAATGCCACTGTCTATGGCCCCCACAAAGATGTTGAACAAGCCTGGTCCCAGGACTGATCCCTGAGGGACTCCGCTTAGTCACTGGCCTCCCCTGGGCCATGGAGCCATGGACAGCCACTCTTTGGGTGCAGCCATCAAGCCAGTTCCTTATCCATCTAGTGGTCACCCATCAAACCCATGTGTCACCAGCCTGGAGACCAGGATGTGGTGCGGGACAGTGTTGAAGGTTTTGCTCAGCTCCAGGTAAGCGACATCAGTTGCTCACCCCTCATCCATTAATTTTGTCACCTGCTCATAGAAGTCTGTGTGGGGTCAGGGGGGGTCCCTAAAGAACTTAAAGTATTAGAAACATTGTTGATGTGTTGAATGTGTGGCTGAGTGTGTGTGATGCAGGGGATTAGAAATTAAAAGAAGGATTTTGAGCAGGAGTAGCTGAGTGGGTAGTACCTATCCGTGACATCCACTGCTTGTGAAGAACAGGATGAAAGGATACGAGATGCAAGGTCTCCCTGCATGACTGCTTGCGAAAATGAGGGGGCAAGGCTATCGCATGATAAAGGAAGGACAGGAAACGAGGTTGATGCGATAGGGAAAGAACTGCTTGCAGAACCAGCATGTACAGAAGAAGGGTGAAAAGTTCATCATCGAGGAAGACTACGGACTTCATCCTAAATATATAGAATACATAGGATAAACCAGGTTGGAAGAGACCTTCAAGATCATCCTAAAAGACCACAAAAGACCCCCAGAGAATGCCGAGCAAGCGCAGAGGAACTTCAAGCTCATTATAATATGAAGCAAGACCAGGCGGGGTTAGGAAATGAATTTGTATGGGCGGATTGTGAAACTCACTGCATATGTAACGGCCCAGGGAATAAATAGGGTAAAGAATGTTGTTAAAGTTGCACATGCTTTGGAGGAATAGTGCCTCAGCGCTGAATAAATACATACCTGCTTTACGACTTTTGCGTTGCGGAGGTTTTGCCACACATCGTTTTGTCGAGCCAGGCAGGAGACTCTCTGTCCAACTGCAGGATTGGCTGAGGAATGGACTCCCTAGGCACGCCCTGGGAGTTTCCCAGGAGGGACTCCAAGCCTTGGCTCGCTCACTGCAGGGCCAGACAATTACCTGCTGGCACTGCAGATAAACCATATGTATCTAATATAGAGAGCCTGTAAGACGTACAAGGGGTAAGGCTAACTGATAAGATGCAAAGAGACGTCTGGCGTGTGGGGCAGGCCCTTTTTGGAGAGATTTTTGTGAAGTTTGGGAGCGGTCACTAGCAGTTATTAGAATTGTGACTGTGTGCTTGCTGAGTGCAGAAGTTTTGCTGTGTGAGATGTACACTGGTACGAAGCGAGTGGGGGTGCTGGTGGACAAGAAGCTCAACAGGAGCTCTCAGTGTGCACTTGCAGCCCAGAATACCAATCAGATCCTGGGCTGCATCAGGAGAAGTGTGGCGAGCAGGTCGAGGGAGGTGATCCTCCCCCTCTACTCAGCCCTGGTGAGACCCCACCTGGAGTACTGTGTCCAGTTCTGGAGCCCCTATTCCAAGAGGGATGTGAAGGTGCTGGAATGTGTTCAGAGAAGGGCCACAAGGATGAGCAGAGGGCTGAAGCACCTCTCCTGTGAGGACAGACTGAAGGAGTTGGGGCTGTTCAGTCTGGAGAAGAGAAGGTTCCCAGGTGACCTCATTGTGGCCTTCCAGTATCTGAAGGGGGCTACAGGAAGGCTGGGGAAGGACTTCTCAGGATCTCAGGGAGTGATAGGACTAGGGGGAATGGAATGAAGCTGGAGGTGGGGAGATTCAGGCTAGATGTGAGGAGGAGGTTCTTCACCGTGAGAGTGGTGAAACCCTGAAATGGGTTGTCCAGGGAGGTGGTTGAGGCCCTGTCCCTAGAGGTATTCAGTATTCCTAAGGTTGGAAGGGACCTCAAAGATCATCAAGTCCAACCTGTCACCACAGACCTCATGACTAGAGTAGGGAGGACACTACTGCCCACTGCATGCTTGAACTCAAGACCTTCCCTTTAAGGGTCTGATGCACTACCACCTGAGCCACCTGAGTTGCTCCCAAAGGGAATGCGCCCAACGTGGGGTTCGAACCCACGACCCTGGGATTAAGAGTCCCATGCTCTACCAACTGAAATAGCCGGGTGTTTAAGCCCAGGCTGGATGAGGCTGTGGCCAGCCTGATGTAGTGTGGGGTGTCCCTGCCCATGGCAGGGGGGTTGGAACTAGATGATCCTTGTGGTCCCTTCCAACCTTGACTGATACTATGATACTATGGGAGCTCTATCTGCATTTCCGACCTTGGGTGACTTAGGCGGCTGGAGAAAAGCGAAGCGATTGGAGGAGGTGTGGTGCTTGAGCACAGCAGTTAGTACTAATTGAAGTGCTATTTGTAAGAGGTCTGCCAGAGCAGGCAGACAAAGGACAGAGAAAATGGGAAGTGGCCAAAGCAAAGGGGTTTCTAAAGCAAGCCCCTTGGGATGTATTATTGTACATTGGGGGGAGATTGCAGGGACTGGCAGTATGGAGAACAAGAAGACTCTAATCCAGTACTGCACCCAGTGGTGCCTTTCATATACACTAGATGATGCAGCAAGGTGGCCACCTACTGGGCCCCTGGAACACAATACCTTACTGCAATTAATGTTATTTTTTGTGGAGAGAAGGGAAATGGGATGAAGTTTCCTACGCCGATATGTTCTTTTCTTTCTGGAATCACCCTGAATGGCAGAGGGATTGTGGGATCGTATCCCCCCTCCGATCCTGTGGTACTAGCCCTTGAGAAAGAGAATAAGAATAGTCAAGGAAAACTCAAACAATGTTGTTCAGCATGTAGTATAGGGCAAAGATGCATAAAACCAGACAAGGTCTATCATGCAGTAACACAGGACCAAGACTTAATCACTGATTTGCTCAGGCCTCCCCCTGGGAAACAGGAGAAGGATGTTGACTCAGAGGGAACACCAACTGCAGCCCCTTCTCCTCCACGTAGTCCCATCTCATCTCAAACTAGGCAACAGCTGTTACAAGTGCCTCTGCGGAGGGAGTGGGGCTGTGAAAAGTTGTGTGTTCAGTAGTTTTGGCAAACCAGAAAGGACCTGAAATGAAATTCTGGTAAAGCTGATAAATTGGAGAGACTAAAGAGGTACCAACATTTCATTTTGTTTGACATGTAAATTGATGTGGGAAAAGAAAATGTTGATTCAGGTGTATGAAGAAAAGGCTCTCTTTTTGTTCTGGGCTTGGAGGCCTTTTCTTTTTTGGTTCTGAGAATCTGGGCCTTTGATATTTTGTGTTATTGGAAAATGATTCTTGTCTGAGCATATTAAGCAAATTATCAGCCCCTTGCATGGCCTGGGTGGGCAAGGTTGCCAGTGGGAAAGAACCACCCAAGGCATCAGAGAAGCTTTGCCACCCTGGATCCTTGCAAGCTTCTATATCCTAGATTGAAAGTGTCTCCCTGGTCCTCAGCCTGAGGGGTAGAAGAACTTGATACCCTCCTACACTCCAGTCACAGTCCTTGTAGCAAGCTCCACATCTTTACAGTCTGGGTTCTCCTTGGGCAGTTTGGACCAGGCTCATTGTGTCCTCTTTCATCCTGCCACTGTTTGGCTGTCCCTGGTACAAGCTCTCACTGTTCACAGTGCAGGGGATGAATGCTCAAAGTCCCTTTCAAGTTGCCTGGGAAGTACAGCTCTATGCTCTGGATTTTCAATTCCTTGCTCCTACGTTCTTTAGTCTTCCCTTAAAGCCAATTAGCCTTTTGTGAGCTTAAGGCATACTACACCAGTCCAGTCCAGTACCATTGTTTGCTGTAGACCTTTAGTCCATGTAGGTCAAGCCACACAATTTCTTTACTGCAAAATCATAACCCTGGGCAGATCTGCAGACCCTTGCCAACTACATGTCTGGGATGACAAGGAGTGAGATAAGGGCTTGGGGATGCCTGGTGTGGCTGTCATCCCTCAGACTGACTCCAAAATGGGGGACACAAGCCCTCTACAACTTGAAGAGGGTGAGTGCCTCATCCCTACAACCTGAGAGGTGAATATATGGACATAGAACAGCTCAAAACCCACCACTGTACTGTTGGTCCACTCCAAGAGCCAGGGTCTGCCATCATCCAGCCAAATGGGAAGCCATCCAGACATACTGTTTCTGGAATAGAAGGCACTAAGTTTCTATTAAGGCCAGGAAATAAGTTAAAAAGTACCCATGGAAGCTACTGATACACCTCTGCTAGCTTAGCTAGAACAGGAGGGGACATTTAATGGGAAGGTGGTGAGTTCAAGCCTGCAGTGGGCAGTAGTGTCCTCCCTACTCTAGTCATGAGGTCTGTGGTGACAGGTTGGACTCGATGATCTTTGAGGTCTCTCCCAACCTTAGGAATACTGAATTAAATGTTAAAGTTATAACTACATGGGATTGGATAACACTCAGAATCTAAGCCCAGCCCCTCTGATATCTGAGGGTAAGCTGGAACATAAGGTGGTTTATTTTCTGCCAAATTGGTTAACGATTGGATTTGGGGGCAGGTTAGTTTCAAGGGGGGAAAAAAAAGCCTTGGGAAAGTGTTCCTTAGCTTTTATTTTAAAATACTGGAAACAACTAGAGTAAAGAGCTTGTGAAAGCTTTGAGAGGCAGAGTTCATGTGGGAATAGCATTGCTGATACTAGATGCTAGAATAAACCAGGTTGGAAGAGACCTTCAAGATCATCATGTCCAACCTATCACCCAACACCACCTAATCAACTAACCCATGGCACCAAGCACCCTGTAAAGTCTCCTCCTGAACACCTCCACTGATGGTGACTCCACCACCTCCCCAGGCAGCCCATTCCAATGGGCAATCACTCTCTCTGTGTAAAACTTCCTCCTGACCTCCAGCCTGAACCTCCCCTGGCGCAGCCTGAGACTGTGTCCTCTTGTTCTGGTGCTGGCTGCCTGGGAGAAGAGACCAACCTCTACCTGTCTACAACCTCCCTTCAGGTAGTTGTAGAGAGCAATAAGGTCACCCCTGAGTCTCCTCTTCTCCAGGCTAAGCAACCCCAGCTCCCTCAGCCTCTCCTCACAGGGCTGTGTTCCAAGCCCCTCGCCAACTTTGTTGCCCTTCTCTGGACACCTTCCAGCAACTCAACCTCCTTTCTAAACTGAGGAGCCCAGAACTGGACACAGGACTCGAGCTGTAGCCTAACCAGTGCTGAGGACAGGGGCAGAATGACCTCCCTGCTCCTGCTGGCCACACTCTTCCTGATCCAGGCCAGGATGCCATTGGCCCTCTTGGCCGCCTGGGCACACTGCAGGCTCATGTTCAGCTGCTGTCAACCAGCATCCCCAGGTCCCTTTCTGCCTGGCTGCTCTCAGCCACTCTGACCCCAGCCTGTAGCACTGCCTGGGGTTGTTGTGGCCAATGTGCACAACCTGGCACTTGGATGTATTCAATCTCCTGCCCTTGGACTCTGCCCATCTGTCCAGCCTGGCAAGGTCCCTCTGCAGAGCCTCTCTACCCTCCAGCAGATCAACTCCTGCCCCCAGCTTGGTGTCATCTGCAAACTTACTGCTGATGGACTCAATGTCCTCCTCCAGATCATCAATAAAGATATTAAAGAGGATGGGGCCCAGCACTGACCCCTGGGGGACTCCACTACTGACTGGCCGCCAGCTGGATGTGGCACCATTCACCACCAAATGTTGGTTGTATACTGTAGAAAAGGCCGAGAAGGTGTATGGAAAAGAGAAGGCTGGTGGTGTGTTTGGTGGAGAATAGGAGAAAAGAAAAGAGGATGTTGGGGTCCAATAGGGCACGGTTGGGAAAGAATCAGTGTGTGATTTGTAAAAAGAAGGGACACTGGAGAAGAGGATGTGCAGAAAGGAAAAAGAAAATAAACTGGAATTCCTAGTTGACACAGGAGCGACCTTTTCAGTCTTGAATCAAGCCCTGTTGCCTTGGGATGAGAGCTATGTTTCTGTGGCAGGGGCTGCACGTCAACCTGAGAAGGCGTATTTTTAAACCTCTTAAATACAAATATGGTAAAAGCTGGGGCTTACATAAGCTTTTATATGTGCCAAATGTCCCAAAGTCATTGCTGGGAAGGGATTTGTTAGAGGCCTTGGGAACTGAAATTAAATTTAATAAGGGGAAGGTAGAATTTAGAGTAAGGGAGGAACAGCTGATTGAGGTCTTAAGTCTTGCATTAATGAGCCCTCACCAAGAGGAAAACAAAATAAGGGAAAGCCTAAAAGATCAAATATATCCTGGGCTTTGAGACACTGAGCAGCCTGGAAGGGCCAAAATGCCATACCTGTGATAATAGACCTTAAGCTCAGAGCTAAGGGAAGGAAAATAGGAAGGAGTTTTGCCTATTGTAGAAGAACTCCTAAAGCATGGGCTGCTAACAGAGTGTGAATCAGGTTATGACACCTCAGTTTTACCTGCAAAGAAACCATCTGGGTTCAGTGCAGAACCTAAGGGCCATGAATAGAATAACAAAGGACATTCATCCGATGGTGGCAAACCCATATGCCCTCTTGACTCAATGAAGAACAGAATTAGAATGGTTTACCATCTTGGATCTAAAGGATGCCTTTGTCTGCTTGCCCCGCCCCTGAGGGCCGGCCACTGTTTGCCTTTGAATGAGAGAACCCAGAAACTAACCAAAAGAGTCAATTAACTTGGACAGTCTTGCCCCAAGGATTTCAAGAACAGCCCTACTGTCTTTGGAAATCAGCTTGCAAAAGAATTAGAAAAATGGGAAAGCCAGAAGGCAATGGAGTTCTGCTGCAGTATGTAGATGAGATCCTGCTGGCCACCCAGACCAGAGCAGAATGTGAAAGATGGACTGTGAGTATGCTGAATTTCCTGGGACTGAATGGGTACTGAGTTTCCCCTCAGAAGGCCCAAATGGCACAACAGCAAGTAACCTGCTTGGGATATGAATTGGCTGCAGCACAGCAAGTACTGGGCCCTGAAAGAAAGGAAGCCATGTGTTCTATCCCACCTCCCACAGTAAAGGCACTCCAAACCCTTTTGGGAATTGTAGGAGAAGGATTGTTCTCGGATAGCTTTAGAGGACTATAGGGAAGATTTGCCTTCGCTTGAATTAGAGAGGGCTGTGTTTTGTCTTTGACTCTGAGAGTAATGTAAACACCTTGTAACTGAAGGAGAGAAGCTGGGCAGCATTTGGTTGGGTGTGTTAAAATATTGTTTTGTTATTTTGACCTATTGTATGCCTTAATTACACACATGCCAGTGGAAAATGACCAACTGAGATGTGACACATGTGCCTGCTGACAGACTAGAGAACTTGGCTGTATAACGTAACAAATGTCTTCGCCTGCTTACACCTGGACCAGAAAGCATTGCTGAGGGTACATAAAACATCTCTACTACAACAAATGGTGCCCCCAGCTGTGCGCCTGGAGCAGCTCTTCATTACGACTCCCACTTGCACCATCAAGAGAAATTCTGCTTTTAAGGGCTGTGGAGATGTTCGTGTTCATCAGCGTCACTAACGGTGGCTCTTAGGTTAGTCTCTGTGAGATTAATCTACCCGCTTTTATGCCGGTGACATCCCCTGATTAGTCTGGATGCCATGTATGTCCAAGATAAGGCGAGGTACGCCATATATTGATGAAGATAAGGTGAGGTACGCCAGATATTGATGAAGATAAGGTGAGGTATGCCAGATATTGATGAAGATAAGGCGAGGTATGCCAGAGATAAAGGGTTGGTGCCCCAGTAAAGAATTGGCTCTGCAGGGCAGAGGTTCGCTATCGGTGGAACTCGGGTTTGGTGCCTCCTCTTGATGAACACATAATGGGTAATCAAATAACAAAAGAGAGATCAATACTGGGAGTCATTATTCATATCTTAGTATCATAGTATCAGTCAGCATTGGAAGGGACCACAAGGATCATCTAGTTTGCAAGGAGCATCTAGACATTGCGCATCGCAGATGATGTGAGGGCACCACACTGTCCTGTGGGGTGAGCACGGGAGGAAGCCGTGGGGCCAGGAAGGGCCTGGTGGTGAGCGCTGGCGGCAGCGGGGGCAAGGCACCAGTCCCAGTGCTGAGGCTTGTCCCGCTGGTCCCGCTGAGGGGCTGCTGGATCTCGGCCCGGGCCTACTGGCCCTGGGGAGTGTAGCCGCGGTTGGTCTGCTTGAGCTCTGTCCCCCGCCGGGAGGGGGTGGTGGGGACCCAGGGTATTCGGCCACGGCTGTACACTGCTTGAAGGCGGAGGCGACTTTACACCATCCTCCTCTCCCCCACACAACCCAGGCTGGTTTAAAAGCACGAAGACTGACACACTGTGGAAAAGCACTGAGCAGTCAGTGGCCTGCTCTGTCTTACAGCCATGGTACCCTGAGTGGCAGAGACAGCTTTAGTTTCTCAGAGCCTACTCCAGCTTCAGGCAGGCAGCAGACGTGGACACAACAGGCAGCAGATGAATAAAGAGTTTTCCCAACTGGCTTTATTTCCATGCACTCACTGGCACAGGCAGAGCTCCCACACAAGTGAGGCACCAGTTCCTCATGAGCTCTCAAAGTAGGTCAGAGGATCATCTCTGGTTTTGCCAGTCTGAAAAGCGTCAAGGCAAGGACCTTGGTTCTCGTGAGGAAGGGCCTCAAACACCCTCAAGTGGACATAGTCATCATCAGACACTTGGACCTAGGAGCCAAAGCAGTGGGCAAGTAAGGATCACAGTAGGTTCAAACAGAAGGATGCTGTTACATACTTGGCAGATTATCTTTGCTCAGAAGCTTCATTTTGGGTGCTTCTCCACTTTCACTTCAGCAGCTTTTAACCCAAGGCTGCATAGGAACTGATGTCAGAAACTGCCTACAGCCAGAGCAAAACTGTAACAAACACCTTCAGACTCCAGCAAGTGGAAAATGCACCAGGAGACACAACAGGAGAAAGGAGAGATGCTCTGCTCCCCTCAGCATCTTTGAGGCCCTCCATTAGACCTCCAGCAGGTCTCTGTCTCTCTTGAACAGGGGAGCCCAGAAGTGGACACAGAACTCCAGGTGTGGCCTCACTAGGGCAGAGCAGAGTGGAAGGAGAACCTCTCTTGGCCTGCTCACCCTGCTCTTCTTCATTTATCCCAGAAGAGCATTGGCCTTCTTGCCTACAAAGGCACATTGCTGGCTCATGGGGACCTTGTGTCCCTCAGCATCCACAGGTCCTTCTCCACAGAGCTGCTTTCCAGCAGCATTGAGTATTCCTAAGGTTGGAAGAGACCTCAAAGATCATCGAGTCCAACCTGTCATCACTACAGACCTCATGACTAGAGTAGGGAGGACACTACTGCCCATTGCAAGCTTGAACTCATGACCTTCCCATTAAGGGTCTGAAGCAGGTCAACCCTCTAACAGGTCCTGCTGCAGGGAGCTATTCCTCCCCAAGTGCAGGACTCTACACTTACCCTTCCTTGGTGAACTTCATGAGGTTCCCCTCTGCCCAACTCTCCAACCTCTCCAGGTCTTGCTGAATGGCAGCATAGCCTGATGGGGTGTCAGCTACTCCTGCCAGTTCTGTATCATCAGCAGTGCCAATGAGGGACTTCATAAGCATCTGGAGGTAATGCTTAACTCTAAGAGGCACATCAGATGGTTTCCTACTGCATTTGCTTCTCTGTTTTGCTGTAAGCTGCTCTGCACATCACCTATGCTCTTTAGCTCCAAGTACCTCCTGCTATAATATATACAAACCTTAATGAAGTAGTTGAGCCCAGCAACCACCTGAGTCCTATATACTATGGCTTTGAAAATACCAAATGTCCTGTTCACCCTGCTTTCAAATTGTGGCTTCACCTGCAAAAAAGAAAGGGTAAAAACAGTTGGTGGGTCTCCCTTGATCCTCCTTTTCTCCACACTAAACAACTCCAGTCCCCTCAGCCACTCCTCACAAGACCTGTTCTCCAGACCCTTCACCAGCTTCATTGCCCTCCTCTGGGCCTGCTCCCTTCACCAGCTTCATTGCCCTCTTCTGCACCTGCTCCCTTCACCAGCTTCATTACCCTCCTCTGGACCTGCTCCCTTCACCAGCTTCATTATCCTCCTCTGCACCTGCTCCCTTCACCAGCTTCATTGCCCTCCTCTGCACCTGCTCCCTTCACCAGCTTCATTATCCTCCTCTGCACCTGCTCCCTTCACCAGCTTCATTGCCCTCCTCTGCACCTGCTCCCTTCACCAGCTTCATTATCCTCCTCTGCACCTGCTCCCTTCACCAGCTTCATTGCCCTTCTCTGCACCTGCTCCCTTCACCAGCTTCATTGCCCTCCTCTGCACCTGCTCCCTTCACCAGCTTCATTATCCTCCTCTGCACCTGCTCCCTTCACCAGCTTCATTGCCCTTCTCTGCACCTGCTCCCTTCACCAGCTTCATTGCCCTCCTCTGCACCTGCTCCCTTCACCAGCTTCATTGCCCTCCTCTGCACCTGCTCCCTTCACCAGCTTCATTATCCTCCTCTGCACCTGCTCCCTTCACCAGCTTCATTGCCCTTCTCTGCACCTGCTCCCTTCACCAGCTTCATTGCCCTCCTCTGCACCTGCTCCCTTCACCAGCTCCATTGCCCTCCTCTCCACCTGCTCCCTTCACCAGCTTCATTGCCCTTCTCTGCACCTGCTCCCTTCACCAGCTTCATTGCCCTCCTCTGCACCTGCTCCCTTCACCAGCTTCATTGCCCTCCTCTGCACCTGCTCCCTTCACCAGCTTCATTACCCTCCTCTGCACCTGCTCCCTTCACCAGCTCCATTGCCCTCCTCTGCACCTGCTCCCTTCACCAGCTTCATTGCCCTTCTCTGCTCCTGCTCCCTTCACCAGCTTCATTGCCCTCCTCTGCACCTGCTCCCTTCACCAGCTTCATTGCCCTCCTCTGCACCTGCTCCCTTCACCAGCTCCATTGCCCTCCTCTGCACCTGCTCCCTTCACCAGCTCCATTGCCCTCCTCTGCACCTGCTCCCTTCACCAGCTTCATTGCCCTCCTCTGGACCTGCTCTGGCACCTCAATGTCTTTCTGAGAGTAAGGACCCCAAACACAAACCCATCAGCACATCCTCCTACAGCTGGCTGCCATTCCACCAGCATTCCTTCCTGATGTGTCCAGAAGCACCCTAGGATCATCCTCAGCAGCCAGGCTGCTTTGTCACATTCAGGTTCCTCGTGATCTCTTACTTCTGCAATTCATCTGAGCAGCTTCTGCAGGCTTTCTATAGCAGGGAACCAACAGCTTGTACTTTCAGCTTGGGAGCTGCTGATTCTAGCAGGGAAACTCCCAATTTCCAATCCCCTTCCATCTGTCTGGTCTGGGGGGTCCTAGGGTGCTCTGAAATGGCAGCTTTGGACACATACATATTATTCCTTTGTACCTAAGTGGCAACTTGTGGTTATTATTCCTCTCTCAGAAACAAAAGCCAGCTCACTCCAGTGTTATGATGTCTGCTAACCTCTGACTGTTAAGTCTCTCATCTGTTACTGACTGACAGGGCCTTCAGTAAAATCAGGCAGGCAGATAGCTCCTTAATCCTCAGATAGGAAACCAGAACACTCCTAAGCTCTTACCTAACAGCTCATTAAACCTAAAACATTCCTCAGTCTTAAGCAACTGCTGCAGAAGAAGGAGCCTGCAGAAGCAGCACTGCCCAGCTCACGAAGCTAAGGCACACATTGTGTAATCCCAAGCACAGGTAGACCTTGCATGTCCCAAGGTCTGCAGGTGCTCCTCACAACTTCACTCACATCAACTGCTCTTCTGCCTAGCAGCCCAGAGAATCCCACAGGGCTGCATCCTGAAAGGGTGGCATCTGGCTGGGGACAGAGCAGGACTGCCCCAGGGCAAGGCTTTTCTCCATGAGAGTATTTCCCTTAGAGAACTACAGCAAAGCTGCTGTGGGGGACTCTGAGCTTTGTCAAAGGAGCAAGGAGACCTCTCTCTCTCTCTCTCTTGCACTCAACACAAGGTAAAAATTTCACCTTGCAAAAAACAAACCCACCAAAAGAGGGATTTATTTTCATGGTCCTGAAGCTAGTGAGAATGGAAGAACTGGGAGCTGAACTGGGATCAGGCTCCTCCTAGGGAGGCAAACAGAACATCTGTGCATCTACACTTCAGGCTCTGTGCTTCAGCTCTGCCACACACTGCAGAGGGTTGGGATCTTCTGCTCACCTGCAACACAGCCTGGCATTGCAAACACATCTCAGTATCTGGCATGCTGCACTACCCTGGCAGACTCATGGGTCAAACTTCACAGCCCCCAGCCAGCAGGGGATGTTGCCCTTCCTGCCTTACATAAGAGGAAGTAAGAATTGTAACCACAAAGGTGCCACAAGTCCTTCCTTAGGGTCTCCCCTCCACAGGCAAGATGCTGCTCCTTCAACTTGTCTCAGTTGCTACTGTTCCTGAGGGATTCCATTGGTGTTCCCAAAGCAACTTACTGCTCTGCAGTCAATTACCTCCCCTCTGAAGACCTCTTATCACCACCCCTCAACACATGCCCCAGCCCTCCCCCATGTGTACATGCCCAACTCAGGCAATCCCAGCTACAGCTGTTCAGTAATGCCCTACAAATGGCAGGAGGCTGGGAGGAGCTGGGCCAGGCTGATGTGCCTATCAAACTCAGGGGACAATGCAGGGTGTGAGTGGGCACAGCTTGTGCAAAGAAAGAGGCTTTATCTCAACACAGAGTGGAGCAGAGGGAGTTTCTTTGAGGTAACCAGCTGTCAGGGTGGTTAGAATGAGAACACCTCCCTGAGTCAGCATGGGGGGCTGGACACAGGGCTCTGCCCAACCCAGAATATCAAAACCAAACAATGTGCTAAAGAATGTTTTAGAGAGCAGCAGGCTGAGCCAACTTCAACCCACTTCCTCCTCAGCCTCCTCCCTGGCTGAGGATTACCCAGCTGGTATTGTGACTGGACTGCACTGCACTGGCCACATCTTGCTAGGAGTGACTTGTGTCGCTCTGACACATCAGAGGTCTCAGGCACCAGCAAACATCTGCATGTAAGTAAACTCAGCATTAAACACTACACCCCCCACATGGGGAACCAGTGGAGAGTCAGCAGAATCTGCTGAGAGATCTGGACTCTGGCCTCAGCCTGTTTTGCAGGTATTTTCCTGTGGCCCTCACCCCCTGCACACACAGTGCAGATCACCTTAGTCTGGTTTCATCGTCACCTGGTCTCAGCCTGCAAGCTTGAAGGAGGTGAGGAATGGCCCTGGTTCAAACACTGTCCTCTGTGGCACAGCAAAAGAGGGAGCTGGGAGCTCAGCAGACACAAGAGTGAGCAACAGTGTGGGCCAACATGTTCAGCTCCACTACCTCCTATTTCTGTTCCCTCAAGGAAGGCTTAAGTTACACCTTGGGCAGCTGCCTCAATGGGAAGAGCTCGTCTTTCCCAGCTGGGAGGTGGGGTGGGTGGCAATGTGAGATGTGAGACATGAAAGGAGCTTTCCCATGCCATGCTGTTCCCCCCTGCTCCTCAGGAGGAAGGCACTTCACACTCACACTGCAGAGGTGTTGTTTACACAGCTGCTTCCAGGAACAGGCTGGCTGCCTGTACCCAACCCTGTGGTGACTGGACTCATCCTGCCTTCCTCCTGTCAAGCTCACCTTGTCCAACTGGCTCCCCAGCAGCCTCTGCATCACAGCTGTGCCTCTGGAAAATGCTTGATCCCAGCAGAGGAAATGCTGTTTATTCATAGCCTGGTCCTGTATCTCTACTTTCCAGTGCATACTCCCACAGCTTGTTCTCTCCACAGCCTTCAGTGAGGAATTAATGCTACTAGGTTATCTTCCCCTTCAAACACACCACCTGGAATCTCAAACAAGTGACCTCAGTGCTAGCATAGCACAGCTGGCCTCTGACCTACAAGTGAATATTAACTGAAGCCAGAGCTAGCCCTGGCTGTGGACAATAATGAGACAGAGAGGTGGTTTGCCTCAGGCTTGCCACTACACTGCCTCTGCAGAGTGCTGGGAAAATACTGGCTGACAGACAAGGAGATTCCCATTCTTAATGCTAGCTTCTGCTCCAAACCAGGCTGCTCTCCCAGCCTTTAGAAAATCATAGGCTCATTGGGGCTGGAAAAGTCCAATCCAGCTCTACAGCCTGGTGCTAAACCATGTGCCTCAGCACCACATCTCTGCACCTTTGAAACACCTCCAGAGATGGGGATTCAGCCACCTCCCTGGACAGACTCTTCTCTACAGTGAAAGAGTTGCTTCCAATACTCAATCTAAACTTCCCCTGGTGCAACCAGAGGCCATTTCCCTTTATCCTATCACTTGTTACTAGGGAGAAGAGACAAAACTCCACCTCACTACAATCTCCTTCCAGGCAGTTGCAGAAAGCAAGGTCTCTGACCCTCAGCTTCCTTTCTCCAGACTAAAAAACCTCAATTCCCTCAGCTGCTCCTCACAAGACCTGTTCTCCAGACCCTTCACCAGCTTCATTGCCCTCCTCTGCACCTGCTCCCTTCACCAGCTTCATTGCCCTCCTCTGCACCTTTCCCAGCACCTCAATGTTTTTCCTGCAGCAAGGGTCCCAAAACAGAACCTGTTACTAAAGGCATGGCCTTACTCATGCTGGGTACAATGGGACACAAGCTACAGGACTCAGCCCTTTGCACACAGACTTCATCCTTCTACAGGCCACAACTCACCTGGTCAGCAATGTGCTGGACTTCTGGAGTAGCAGGCTTGGTCTCAGATAAGCCTCCAGTCATCATCGTGGCAGATAACCTCTCTGAACTGATGACAGTTAAGTAGAGGGAGGCTCAGGGCAGTCTGAGCAGAGTCACCAAGCATCTCATATATAGACAGACAGACGTGTGTCATGCAGTCACATGACCTGGAACATAGGGACCCTACCACTGCTGACCTGGAGAAGGAGAGAATGGGGGAAACAACAAGTGAAGCACTGATAACATTAACACCAAATGTCCCAAGCACTTTAAAATCTTCCATGTACACAGTCTCCACATCAGTTAACAAAAGCAAACAAGAGCTTCCAGCCAACCCACATCTTAAGACAGTTGGTTTAGGCTGAAACTAGAACCTCTTGCCTCTCCACCCATGTGGAGGTGAGTAGTCTGTGCTCTCAGGAAGTGGATCAGAGTCACACCCAGTATTTCCCAATACCATTCAAGATCAGCACAAACCCTGCAGTCATTTTCTCAGTGAAGTTCCTGTTCCACTGAAAATTGCATCATCTCAACACCCTTCCATGTGGGAAACTGAGCAGCCTGCAGTGTGTTTTCCTTGGGCTTTCCTTCCCTCTTCCTGACCACAATGGGCTCAGGGTAAAGAGCAGAACCATAAAGAGGAAAACATTTCAAAGCCTAGGTTCAGGTAAGTACTGCAGATGTCTGCTCCTTTCCCATCAATCCTGGAGCTGAATCCAGGCAGTGGCAACACCACCTGGTGTACTGCTCCCATTGGAATGGAAACCCTAGTGTCAGCTTTCTGGAAGGCAGAATCCCTCTCCCCACAGCAGTTGTGTGTGCACAAGAGCTGCTCTCCTGTCAAGGTACTAAGAGTTCACACACTGCTGGAATATGTACCATGCAGAATAGAT